>OX387192.1:28881652-30111541 GCA_947561395.2 Buxus sempervirens
CAGACTGCCTTCCGTTCAAAAACCCTACCTAGTCATCTCTTTAAAACAAAGATTTCTGTGCAATTGATCTTCTCATTGAGAAAATTCTTGATATATAGTAGTCCCTGCTTGGGATTCCAACCAACAAAATAATGCATCCCGTATATTCCAATTGGGATTGTCCAAACTAAACATGGAGATCAATCATTTATAGAACGCTTGGTCAATCTAAGAAGTATGTGGGATGAGTTAACATTGTATTGTCCTCCTACCACTGATTTGACTATCCTTCAAGAACTGTCTGAGCTATATAAGCTTTTTCATTTAAATAAGGGAAAATGATGAAGAAGGTGATTTTTTGGCTTGTATATATAAAAACAGTTTATCAAAAATCTCATTGGAGAAAAAGGTCACTTTTCAAACATAATTAACCTGTAGGCTTGTAGGGTTACGTTTCGAATAAATTTAAAAAATAGTCACCTTAGTTAAAAAAAAAGCTTGAATGCGCTCGTATCTTATATATAATGTGTTTTTGTTACTAGTAAAAGTAAAGTGATCTTATAATTTAATTATGTTAGAAAGTGATCCCGTAATTTAATTATTCTAAAAAGTGACCCTTTTTGGAAATAAGTTTTTTGATGAACAGCCAAAAGGATCCTTTTTCATAATTTTCGCAAAGAAGAACTTAAAGAAAAAGGAAAAAATCTTCTGCCGCGCCACAATAAAAGCTGTTTTGAATAAAAGCTTATTTTGGGTGAAAGTGGTAGTGGGGCTCCGTTCTAAAACTTTGCGTTTACAAGTTACAAATCCTACCGGTGTTTTAAATTTAACTGAAAATTTTGTGCTACAGTGTTTCCCTGCAAACCTAGAAATCTTGTTGCAGTGTTTTTCTGGGAAAATCATCGGTCGATGGGTCCCGGGAGGCTGTGTCAAGTCTGCAAAGAAACACAATCTAAATACAAGTGTCCTCTATGCCTTGCTCCATAGTAAGCCTCGAGTCTGAAATTATTGTTAGGGTTTCATTCGTCTCTACGTTATTTTCATACACCCTCGTGACAGTGCTCTTGATATTTATTTTTACCTTTTTCTTACACCTGCAGTTGTTCTGTGATATGTTTCAAGAAGCACAAAGGTATGCTGTACATCATAATTTCTTCTCTTACGCTAGGGTTTTGTAGTTTCCGTCGTTATTCACCTCTGCTTCCTTTTGTATCTCAACAAATGAAAGTGAAAGTTACATGGATCAAGTTCCTCGCAATACCCATCTAGTTCTAAACAATAAAATTGCGTAAAATAGATTGTTCAAACGGCTTGGTTGTAATAGATTGATCCCGGAACCTCTCTTATTGCGATTTTCATCTAGACCCCCGAAAGTTGTCAATATGAACATGTTTAATTGAATCTTCATCTTGGTTGGTTGATATGGGAGATGTTTCTTTGGTGCAAATAACTTCTTGGACACACTGACTCCTAAGTTCCTTTGATTTCAAATTGTGCACATTTGTCTTCTGCCCTGCTAAAACGAACAGTCCAAGTTTATTATTAAAGTGAAAGCTGGAAAAGCCAGATGCTGATCAGGAACAGATATTGATCTTATATTCTACAAGATTTTTATGGCATCAGCTTTGGGAAGTTTAATGCTGTTGAGAGAATTGAATCTTATTGCTCGACTCTTACTTTTGGAATATTGAGTGTTGTAAACTTGTATACTCTAATTTTATTACCTTAGTTTACTATATTTATCCTTATTCCTGGTTATAATGAAATAAATTTGCCTATTTTGAAAAGGGATTCTTGGTGGCTGAATCCATAGTTTGTTCTTACCAAAAACCAGATGATTTAGTATACAATAACTTCTTTGACCCGGCACTTATCAAAATATAACTTGTATAGTTGTTGTAACAATATCTACAAAAGACGTACGCCGACATCATTTTATGGATTTCAAAATTAATATTATTAAGGTAAATCACCTACCTTTTGATACAGAAAACGCTTATATGGCAAGGGAATTGCAAAACCTTGGACGGATAAATTTTCTTTCAAGTCCAAGATTTTGATGTTGGTTGTACAAAAGAAATTCCTGTATTTGAGAGAATTTAGAACTCAAACCTTTTGTTTCTAGGAATGGAGATATCATTCAATTTATAGAAAAGGGATGGACGATTGATACATTGAAATGATTAAGTTTCTGATATCAAGTAGGAACTCTTGAACATAGGAGCATAACATTAAAATTAGGATTCATTGGGGAACTCAAGGTCTACTGTCAGCATTTCTTGAGATTTTTGAATGGTAAAGTGTGGTGGGCACAACTCTGTTAATTGTGTGATCAATTCTAGATGGTGATTTGGGACTCTTTCCTTATTATGCAGCACTATAATTATCATTGCTGAAGTTTTCAGTAAGTTTTCACAACTCTTGGCACTTGCGTCATGCTCCAGATCAAAGCATCTTATTAACAGCCTTCTCTCATAATGGTTGAAAGCTGTTATTTAAAGGCTCGAAGAATCAAAAGAAGAGAGGCATTAGAATGAATTCTATTACAAAATGGGAGGGAAAAAACACATGGAAGGATTTATTTATGAATAGGAAAATTATTGTCTTTGGTTAATTCATTTTCTTGCTCCAGTCACTTCTTTCCTCTTTCTTCATCACAGTATTACATGAATTTGCTATAAATATTTAAATGCTTCTATCTGCTTTTTTCTAATCTTTTACGTGGATACCTATATGTTAACTTTATTTTTATGAAAATTATATATATCTATATATATATATATATATCACGTAATCTGATCCTTCCCTATTCTGGTTCACATTTAATAATTATTTATTTATGCTCTTGTTTGTTGTGTGAATATGATTCTTGTTCATAGTGTTTTGTGTTGTTGAAGTTGATTATTGTGTTTTGAGAATTTTATTTAAAATAAGTTTTTTTGCTTTATGATCTCCATTGTTGTGGAATCTTTTTTGAATTGCCTTCGTCAGGAGGCATTGCCTTATGTTTGTTTAACCATGTAAATACTAGTATGGTGGTTTTTTTCTTGTGTATTCTTTTCTAGTTATTTTTTTCTAATTATTTATTTATGCTCTTGTTTGTTGTGTGAATATGATTCTTGTTCGTAGTGTTTTGTGTTGTTGAAAGTGATTATTGTGTTTTGAGAATTTTATGTAAAATAAGTTTTTTGCTTTATGATCTCCATTGTTGTGGAATATTTTTTGAATTGCCTTCATCGGGAGGCATTGCCTTATGTTTGTTTAACCATGTAAATACTTGTATGGTGGTTTTTTTTTTCTTGTTTATTTTTTCTAGTTATTTTTTTTTCATGTATAATGTAGCAAATGATCGGGATAGTTATCGAACAACAATTTATGGCTCATAGAAGCCAAGCAGGGTGTAGTTGTTGGTCATAATAATATTTTAGAATTTAATTTTGTATTTATTCATCCCCTTTTAAGTACTGGTGATCAATGATGTTTTTTTTTTCGTTCTTTGTGAATGGAGTAGAAATTCCATGCTCGAAGCCAGTACCTTTGGAGGGAAAACCAAGTAAGAATTCTATTTGCTTTATTTTTATCATGAACATAATTCTTTTTCTGCATTATTAATGTTTATCATGAACATAATTCTTTTTCTGCATTATTAATGTTTATCATGAACATAATTCCTTTTCTGCATTAGTATGATTGTTTCCATTGTCCCCAAGATGCTTTTATTTAGTGTCAACTTGTGGTCCTTATATTGTGCTATAATTTTTAGATTGAAAGCTGAAAAGATATATTATATATTGGTTCAATTCTGTTATGTGGTAAAAAATCATGCTTCCCATAGAAGTTCCAAGTGTTTCACCTTTTTGTGAAGTTTTATGTGTTCGATTTAGTTAATTGAGTTTTATGTTGAAAGTCCTTCATTGGCTACCTAGCAATCAATGCCTACTAGTACTTTGGTCCATCTCTCTCTCTCACACTCTCTCCGCTAACCAAAAGTAAAATATTTCTTGTTAATTTATCAAACATTCCCTTGGCTTAGGATAGGTTTCAGATACTTCTTCCAATTGAGCTGCTAGATACATTTATGAAACGGAACCCCTCTTGTGTCCTTCAGATGGTTTTCTCTTACCTGTAAAACTTTGTAGAAGACGAAAAAAAAAATTGTGTTCCAACGCATTTGCTTATATTGCCCTTTGCCAATTTATTTTATTGTTTATCCATCTACCATTTTCATGTAGGTTCAATACAGGTTGTGGAAAGACCATTCCAAGTAGATGAATCCAGTGAGGTGCTTCAAAAGATTCAACTTGAATCCATAGGTGCTGCCTCTAATTTGTTTGAATATCATTTTCTTGAACTAGAACCATAGTATGACATGTTAACTGTTTCTTTATTGCTACTACATAGAAGTAATTATTTTAAATATGTTTTGGGAAATAAAAATTGCTATCTAAAATGCATTGCTGGGAATTAGGGGCTGATGGTAACTTTAGCCTATCCAATGATGGTATCCTAGTCCAAGTACAAAAGCAAGTTCAGAATTTTATCACGCTAAATTGCTTTTATAAATTCTGATTGTTTTGGGATGTTTTGTTATTTTCATTTATTTATTCTTTTTCTTTCGGGGGTGCTTGGTTCTATTTCAAATGTATTTTGGATTTTACCATATGCAACTCCTTAACTGAGCTGGTGCAGGAAGATCTATAACTGTGAAACATGCACACACACAAAAACAAACAAAAGGAAGCCCTGACTGAAGATATGTTTTTTGGTCAGATTGGAATGTCGAATAGGATTCATGTTGCCAAGCGCAACCAGTTGGGAAAGGCATTTTATTACATGCAATCATACACACATACATTCATCTGTCCGTCCATCTATCCATACATTCATACGTACATTGATCCATCATTCCGACACTGGTATCTGTGAAGAATTACATTTCTTTCCGTTATACTATCATTTATGTCCTGGCCTGCAACTACTTGATCCAAGTCATAACAAACCCATGTTATAATGAACAGTAATGCTTGTCTGTGTGGGGAATTAATTGTGATCAGGTATAACAGCACTGTTTGATTATGTCTGCCAAGTTCCTGGTTATTCACTAGAAAAAATCTTTTCTTTTCTTTTTTTATTCATTACAGCTCTGTCTTTCTGTAGATCTAATCTAAATTCAGCTATCTAATCTAAATTGAGTTTGTCATGATTGAAGCCTGTAATATTTTTAAGAAACTTTAATTTTCTGAACTCTGAATGATATAAGACATGCGTTGGTTTTGTAGTCCAGCATTTGTCTGTTAATATTGTTTCCAATGCAGCAATTTTATATGCACCCAGAAACAAAGGGAGCAGTGCACATACCTGGGCCCATCAATTCACTTTCCTCTGTTTTGAGGGGCACCAGTCAATCAAGTCACTGCCAATGTCAATCTTGTGACAAAAATATATTATAATGCATTAATAACTGGCTGTTTTCCACTGCATTCCTATGTCTTGGTGACAGCCACTTTTATCCTGTGCTACAGGCTGGAAAAAAATATATGTCAAATGCATTTAATTATTCAACTGATTTTGAGGCTTGGACTTTGTCGAAAAGAATCATTGCATTCTGTTGATCCAAAAGTGTCAAGACAAACTTTACTCTCTCTTTATAGTTTGCATGATTGGTAATGTTCCTCTGGCACCCTATATGTGAACAATGAATCAGGCAACATTGATAATATGCTGCACTTTTGATTTCTGCTTGAAGGTTTTGTTATCATTAACTACACCTCCAAGTTTCTCTCCTGTCTCCTCTTTTGACACTCAGAATTTAGATTGTACTTGATGTTGACAAGTTCTTTTGGTGCAGTCGCATCTAGTGAAATTCATGAAGCCCTGAAAGATGAAGAACTTCAGAAACTTATATACAAGATTGATTGTTCCACAGATGCTGAAAATGTAATTTTGCAATCACTGAATAATTCTGTGTTAAAGTATTTTCTTTTCCTTGTGCTTGTAATTGGATGCTGATATATCATGCTAATACAACTAACACCACAGAAAATGGTAATGAAGTTGCTAAGATTTTCTATCATATTTTGTCAGGAACTTGAGAAGGCAATGGAGATCGAGGCCTTTCGCAAATTCACTGAAAAGGTACAGGCGTATATCCTGTTGTCTTGTTGTTGGAAGCTACACTGCTCAAACATTTTTTACATAATTTGCTTTGAAAGCGTTCATTTGTAGAAAAAAATGAATATTAACATGAGGGAACTCTAAATCAGTTTTCATTTTTCCCCTGTTGCAGATCTTATCTGTTGTTAGCCCATAAGAGGTAGCAGTTGTAATGTATTAGTACAAGGTGGTCATTCAGATAGCTTGATATTTGATGTTGGAAGCATGCTCTGGCACAAGTTGTGACTACAACTATTGGGGATGTCTGTCCCTGATCTCTTCTTTTTCGCCAGACTTGTTTAATCGTCATGCTATCTTTAGCTTGGCAGAACGCACAGTTCTCGTACAATTGAACGCGAAAAGCTTGAATGAGGCGGAAATGAATCATGTACAGATGAGGGCAGGTATAGTTTGACTAGTTACATATGTTATGTCATGCTACTACCAGTTGCTTAGATATGTAAATTGCCAAAGTAAGGTAGCGTCAGAATTTGTGCATGTTTCCTTCCTGATGCAATCTTTACTTCCTGCGTAACTTGCATTCTGAAGTTTTTGAATTTACATTTATATGTTATATATATGAATGAATGTTGCGACAGACCACTTCTGAAAAGGTGGCCATGCCTCCACCTGTACAAAAGATGAACGTTTTCTTGCTAGAAAAGTTCCGTCTCCCGAGTTAAAACTGAATTAGATCGTTGTATAAACAGGTAGAAACATTTCAACTCACTATTCCCTGTAAGAGCATGGTAGTTTCTCCCTTTTTTTTTACCTGAAGGATAGATCAGTGTCTAATTCAGGTAGACACCCCACAATGAATGGACAGCCCTTCAAATCATTGTTTAGTGAGAATGTCTTAGGTTGATGTTTGGCGCTATCGTACCTGCCTTAGATTCTAAGGGGTTGTATGTTGATAATAATGAGATGGAAGTAGCATTAATGATAAAAAAAAAATGACAAATTTTATAAGTGTCATTTTATTCAATAAAATATATATATATATTTTATATTCATGATTCTCTTTGCCCCAAGTATACAAAGAAATTGATCAGCTTACCGGCTTGGTGATTTTCAGGATTTTCAACTCCCTTGCTGGTGCTTGGCTGATCAATTTATTTTTATAAGTGTCATTTTATTCTAATAGGCAAAGGCATAGAGAAAATAATGATTCCAAAATTAAAATATCTGAAATTATAATTGTAAAAAGGGGCCCTTTGTGGTAAGATAAAATCATTATGTTTAGATAGGTTTTGTAAGATAATAAAAAAAAATTACATTGTATGAGAATTTTAAAATTAAAATTATTTAACGAAATTATTATATTATTTTGAAGGGTATATGGAGTGTTCTTTTACTGCTTTTAAGTTTTTTTTTTCTTTTGTATAAGTATATTAGTTAAGGACTCATGTATATGCTTCCGATTTGGAAATAAATATGTAACATAATAAAACTTACTAAATAAAAATAAAAAAAATAACTGTTATCTAATACAGTGGGACTACAATATCCTCATTTCTTCAAGATATTTCTTTAAGATATCAAAAAGTAACATGAAACTCTAAATAAAGTAAGGATTTTTAGAATTAGAATTTAAGAAGGATATTTTAGGTAAAAATAGATGTAGATATGGAATTTTAAAAAAGATATCAAGTTAATCTATCCTTGTGAACAATAACTTGGATGCTGAGGTTTTTCAACCTTCCACATTCTTGGCACAATTTTCTTTAGTGGACCATCATTTGTTTAAGTAATGATCTCGCAAGGAATATTCTCTGTGGACACATGAAAAATCCATTTTCGAAGACGATGTTCTTAACAGAATACATTTTCCTGTATACCAATCCTAATCATAGTCCTAAATATGCAGGGCCAGTTTAATTAATTAATTCTAAAAGCAGCAACCACCGTTCAATGAGAAATGGTGAGAAATCCTTACCACTACAAAATGGAGCAAAACTGCAAGAAAGTTATAACCTCATCCGATTCTGTTCTGTCATACAAACACCATCTGAGTTGGGACACTAAAACCATCAGTTCTTGGAAACATCAACGCAAATATGAAGCTTTTTAAGGTACTAGAACAGAAATGTTACCATAAAAAAGAAGGGGGGGCAAGAAAGAGGTAGGGGTGCACCCATCTTTTATGTGCCTCACTATTATCTCCAGGCCTGCAACAATTGCAAAATTGCAAGCAAACAATCGTAAAAACCGAAAACCACCTTCCTCACCTCCACCCCTCGAAGACATCTTCCCCCTCAAGCCTTGGGATAAATCCAAAGCTCACGTACGCATATTAGTTGTACAGAAAGAGAGAAAGGAAAAGCAGCACGAGGGAAAGGAGATTCCTTTAGAACTGATTACAGGTTAGCCGCAGGGGGGTGACCTTTGATGCAGCAAAGCGCTGCTGTTTCTCGTACTCTACAAAAATTGGCAGGCAGGGCCTTTTGTTTTATCCTCAACGTTTTCAACCTGCAGCAAGAGATGTCACTAAAAATGTTAATAATATGTTTGATGAAGAGCTTCCCTTTATGCAGAGTTTCATGCAGTAAAAGGTGGTGCCATGCCGTGTAACCAGTGTGATCATGAGCATCTAGTCAGCGGTCCCAGGAGCTGGAAACCTGACAACCCAAAGATCTTATCCATCTACCATATCAATTATTTCCAATGGTCATCCTAAAAGGTTAAAAAGCCTCCTGGGACATTTTCAATGATTTGATAATGGACCACCACCAACACCAGTTCCTGTTCCCCACCCCAGGAGATCACTATCGGACTCATCAATTGCAATTTCGCTCTGGCACGGGAGTGTTCAGAGCCATTTAATCTTTTGCCATAGAGAAACAGAGGGAGGGAAGAAGGAAGAGGCAAAAGCATGTTGATTGGTCAACACACTGTTACAGAAACTTTTGTGTGTGGGGGCATGCGCAAACGTGCATGTCACTTCAGTATACAAAGAAATTGATCAGCTTACCGGTTTGGTGATTCTCAGGATTTTCAACTCCCTTGCTGATGCTTGGCTGGGGAATGGCTTGATTCTAAGCAAAAGATGCAGTACTTTATTAGTCTGTAGCAATAAAATTTGTCTCCCGTTTCCAGGGAATGTGCATTAACAAAGGAAAAGGTCAAAGCTTTTGCGTGCCTTTGCCTGTGCATCAAGTGTGACGTTTCACCATAAAATGCAAACTCTTTTTCCTGGATAACATCTGTTATCCTGAAAAAAGGTAGTTTTCTTTAATCGTGAGATGTTGATATTCTAATAAAGGTGACTATCAGAAAGTTCACCAAGCGATTGTCCACTTATGAGAATTTATACAAACCTGAGGCGGCGGTACTTGTGCCCGTTGGAGGGCAATATAATGTTGATACGGATCAGTGAAATTTGGGATCCAAGGCTGATTGAGACTTCGTGCACCAACGGAGTTCATTGCTGGATCCGACTGGTTGCCTGCTGAAATTCTTGATAGGTCCGCTGGTGGCATGTTGGGTAGATGAAATGCTGGAATTGCGAGCCTTGGTGTCAAATGGGTTGCTGGAACTGGTGTTGGAATGGCTGAGCCAGCTAAAACCGAAGGAAACGGCAGCATTGGCCGGCTCATGCCCATATCCATGCCAATTCCCATCCCCATACCCATTGGTGGCATGAATTGCTGGACACCAGGAAACATCATAGGCAGCATGCTGCATCCCATTGACATCATCTGCAAGGATTGGATACAGTTAATTCTTCATAGACTATCCTAATCATGCCTGACAGAAGGAAAATAGGAGCATAGAACGGTTGAAAAGTTTCCTTGAGTAATTTTGAATATGAGACAAGCTTTTTAAAATGAGCACATCCTTCTCATAATTATATGTGCAAACTTAATGGAACACTATATTTTTGTATGCATTTGGTAAGAAAATCTACCTGCTATTTACTATACAGAACAGAGGTTCAAGACCCCCGGTGTGTGTTCATGGTCTTAGATCTTTGAAGCGCAATTGAAAATTGAGTTGGTCACCACTAATTATGCTTCCACCATATAGCAACAATTGAAACTTCACGCAACCTACCATTTATTTCCTTAACTCCAATTCAGACGGCACCAAGCACATCTTAAACAAGTAGTATGGTAACCACAATTTAAATCTTCGGGACGTGTGACAATCCTAAATGCCAAGTGTTTAGCCAAAGAAGTCTCCATGACTCCTGAATTTTGAAACAATGGTTAGATACATAATAGATGGCATTAGAGCAGGCACCACGTCCCGGGTTTGAGTCATGGAGGAGGTGACCTATAAACTGGATAAAAATGTCTTAGTATTATTACCTATGGGCATGGTGCTAAGTAATTGAATACTAATAGACGACTGGAGCTGCCAAGAGAGAAAGAAATACTATTGTGGACATCAGATATAGAAGCGTTGTAGAATGTTATGATCCCAAATGTCAAGTGCTTAACCAAAGAAGTCTCTATAAGTCCTGGGGCTTTTGAAACAACGGTTAGGCACATAACAGTATGGTGCTTGCAGGGTACTTTACGTAGGTGACAACTCTTCAGGTAGAAATTCATGGGAAAACTAAGGAACCTTATAAGGCAACAACAATACAATTAGAATGTCTACAGTGGCACCCAGCTTATAGCTATTTTTATATTGAACCTAAACAATTTCCACAATCCCTTCATGCATGCAAGTTCTATTCTTACCCTCCATTGGATGTATGCCAATTATAATAATTAACCATTAAAACTTTTGTAGGAGTGTTTAGCTAAAAGGTTGTTGGACTAAGGTACCACTTATTTTCTCCAAAATGCAGGTGTTTCTGGGGCCGATATCTGGTATGATGCTAACAAAATCACTTTGCATAGAGTAACATGTCAGAGATAGTGAACTATTCTCAAAAAAAATATATATATATGAACATACCTGCACTTGTAACTGAAGTGACTTCAAGTACTCAATTGCCTCATCCAGCATCGAGGCTTTGTCTGACTGAAATACAGGAAAAGATCTCAAAATTAAAATATGCATATAAAAAAATATATATATATATATATATATATATATATATATATATATATATATATCAAAGTACTCCTTCAAATGGATACATTGAATTCGTTTATAAGATCAACCTTGTTGCAGCGGGGTATAAGTTCTTGTAAGGCTTTCATCTTCTCATTTATTCTGTCTCGACGCCTCTGTATAATTAAGCCATATCATATCTTGTATGAAAAACCACTGAAAGAAGATAAAGGCAATTCGTTTAACAGACGAATGATAATGGTTCAAGAACAAACCCTCTCCGAAAGATTATGGACCTCTGCAGCACGAGCTCTTCTTGCAGACGTTGATCCACAAGCTTGTTTCTTTTCATTGACACATTCAAACTCGGCATCCTTTTGCAACAAAAAACAGCATTACAAATTATTTAAAGTACGTTGTAGTTAATGTGTTTAGTATTTTGGCTAATGAAAAAAATAAACAGAAATACGCAAAGGAAAAACACTTATGTAAGTGGCAGCAGTTACTTAGATATATGTAACCAGTAACAAAGAAGAAAAGCAACTTAGTCGCATTAGCAGCTATCAAAGACAGAAATAACTGATGGTCCTTAAGATCAATTTTATCCAACATGGATTGGATCGTTGGTGTAATATGGCTTTGGCTGTCTCCTCCAGGATATAACTGTCAAGCACTTGTTGTTTTGCAAATCAAAATCAATGTTGCAAGTATCCTGAAGGCCCAAAGAAACAGAAAACTTGGGAAGAAGAGAAGAGAACACTGTAATTCGACTGGTAGAAGGACAAAAGCTATAAAATTAAAAGAAGGAAATTTGAAATAAAAGAATATAACAGAAAGAGTGGAGGTGGTGATGGAATAATGTGTGTATTACACCACATCACGGCATGCAGAACTTGGATCAGCTCAACAAATCCATATACAAAAAGCAACTGACATAACCCCTGCACCCAACCACTTCCATAATCCAATTTTGTCACCAATCTTTGGTAAAAAAAAAATTCATTGAGTTTGAAAGCTCTCGAATTCAGATTGGAGTAAAACCAATTTAAAGATAAATCAAATCTCAAAGAAAGGCGATTCCAGAGTTCACAAAAACCTAAGTAGGAGAAAACAAGGGAAAGATCAGGGCTCTCTTTAAATTTGAGAAATTCATCCAGCAAAATAAACTAGACATGAACAAAAAAATGGCAAGAAAATCTGTCACAATTGAACAAGAACATCAATGAAGAAACATACATGATAGCAGGCCTATGTTTAATAGAACTATTAAAATGTAGGCCACCCCTTTTCTTATCCATAACCACACAGATAAATGAAAACACTTTTAAGCTCGGTCAGGGATAAATGAAGACACTTTAAGCACGGTGTATGTCACAGTTGCATGAGAAATGTGACAAATTTATTGCTTCAAAGGAAACCATACTGTCTTAGAGATATCATTGAAATTATGAATTCATCATTCTACAAAGCTTGCAAGCATACACTTCATGACGGCCATGAATGAAGAATTTTTCTTCAGTAGGACACTTGACCTTCTCTCAAAGAAGAGCAAGTTTCTTCTGTTGCAGGTTTGTATGCCACATCCCACGTTTTTGTGACTTTATGTAGAGCCCCTGTGTTTTGTTGATAGTTATACAGACCCTTCTCATTCATGCTGGTTTTATATTGAAAATAGATGCTTCAAATATCAAAAGTCTAACTAAAGAGAAAACACAATTACTTGGAAGAAAGCGAATTAATTAGAAGCAGCATCAAGCATTATATTCCATGAAACATATCGCAACATTAATTATGGATTTGTAAATGAAATTCGAAGACCCAAATTTATTTTAGTAACAAAGCAGTCAGCTGTATAAAAGGGACCATGTAAAAAAGTTTTAATACAAAAAGAGTCTGCATAAATCTACACTATTCCATAAAGGGAACCCCACAAATTCTCTGACTTATTTCTGCCCCCACAGAGCCCTTTCCTTTTTCTCACATGGACTCCTATCTACAAACAAAATTAGGCAGGGACAACTCGAATGCACCCCAAGTGCAATATGCACATATCGCCCACTAGTATCAGCAAACACGAGGGGTTTGAGAATCTCCATCTTTTATCGAAATCGCCGAGATTGGAAATATGACATTAAAAAAGCAAATCTTTCACTGTACCCTACAATAAATGAGACACCAATGCAAGTGACTTGTAAGTTACTGCACCACCTGCCTACCAAAAAAACAAAAACGTTACTGCACCACCTTTTGGGCTAAACAAAAAGAGCAGCATCCCTCTCGTCCCATTTGCTAAAAGATACGGTGACTACATCTCTACCCCACATCGTAAGAGTTCCTCCTAAAGTGAGCAAATCCGTTCTTTGGGCATAAGCATCAAGGATTTACAAAATTACGGTAAGGTATAAACAAGGGCAACGTTTTACTGTTCAAAATACTGACGCCATACAGACGACGAGCAAAACCAGACCTATGCGTCAAATCAGCAAGGAATGACAACAAAAGCCGACCTGCCCGCCACCATACAATTGGCAGACAATGTGCAAGAATTCGTGAATAGGCGCTGGTCCTATCACGGCATGGAACAAGTGGTAGCTCGTGTGGTGAGTGATTGGCCAAAAATTAAAATATATATATATATTAATCAGATATCTGTTCATGACTTATTGACACTTGGACCTCCTTTGCCACTTGTCGTCCAAAGAGTAATTCCTTCAACACACGCCACGTACACATCGCAGACAGTGTGAGGTGTAACGAAACAAAGCGTTAGATTTCGTTCTTGGGATGAACGCCCACGGTGCATGTTAGCACACAAGCGGACATGGGAAAGAGAAGACTAACCTCGCTGTGGCACTCATTGTCGTCGGATTCTCTGGCTTTCCGTTTCCGATCATCTGCCGGCGGCTTGTGTGACGACTCGCCGCTGGCGCTGGCACTGGCACCGGAGCCACCAGAAGATGATGTCACTGCGAGCTCAGGCGGCCCTGATTCCGTAACCCTATCCAATGTTCCTGTCGCTGCTGTTTCGGTGGCTTCGCTGCTGCTGAAGTTCACGCCAGAACCCGGTGGGGTACTTCCCACTCCACGTGAAACCGTGGATCGGGGATGTACCGCCGGCGTATCGCTTGAATCAACAACCGTTGATTCCCAATCGGGCTTACCCAAAGTTGAAGGTCGAGATTCGTTTCTCGCTTTCGGCCGCGAGAAGTGCGCGAAGTTGTGAAATTTGGCGGAAGAATCCAACTCCGCGCGTCTTGCCGGTGGGATCGGTGGTCGTGGAGGCATTGGCAGCTTATCCTGATCTTCCGGAATCTGATTAGTGCGGCCGGAAATGGCGTAGTTACTGGACGGCGTAGGATAAAGGAGATCAGAACAGAAATCGCGGTCGAACGAATCGTCAAGAGGATAATGCAACCACGAAGCCAACTCGTCTTCTTGCATGAAGAGCCGATTCGCTGCGTCATCATCTGCAGCTACAGAAGGTTGGATCTCTCCGGCAGCTGAAGCTCCGGCGGGAGTGACAGCGTCTTCGACCGGCATCTTCGGCAGCGATGATAATTTCTTGAGAGATCTATGGTTCTGGCTCTGCATAACGACCTGTCCATTCTGCCACAGAAGCTCCAAAAGCTCGTCCTGATGCCTATTTCAGCACAAAAATGAATTTAACATTCGCAAAAATGGAAAGAACAATCAGAAAACTAATCTCAGAAAACTTACAGTGAAGATTTCTTCTGTCGAGCTAATCCCGCAGACGTCGCAATCGAGTCATCATCCTCCATTTCAAAGTCTGGAACGCAGTGATTCATCTTCTTCAACTTAAAATTATAACCCAAAAAACAACAACACAATCAGAGATATCCAACCAAACCAAGTAGCCGTAAATCCAGAAGTTGAAAAAAGCAGCATAAAATCTATCCATTTGAAAAAAAAATGAAAAAGAGGGAACTTACTCGGATAGTTTTTCTTTTTCGAATATTTAAACCCGAAAATCCAGGGTTCACGAACTTGAAGAACTCATTTGAATAAAGCGATCGAAGAACCGACAATTATCGATTTGCCTCCATTCCACCGACTCTTCTTCTCTCTCTACAATCCTTCATGGCATAAAACCCTAAAAAACGAGCTCTCTCTCTCTCTCTCTCTATCTCTCTTCGTTATGTGAAGCAATTGACGAAAAAAATAATTCCAAAGGAATCGCAGAAAACTTTTCTCTGCGGTTCTGTCTCAAACTCCAAGCATTAACTGAAAGAAATACGAAAAGAGCAGCGAGAAATTTCACGACAGAAGAGAAACAAAACCTAAACTCCCCTTCTCTCCTGCTCACCTCACCTGTCTCTTCGTCATTCGTGGCCGAAGATAAGGTATCTGTCTCACCTGTGATTCAGTGCCCGCCGCCCCAATCATTTCCTGCATCTGCACATCATTTGAACGGCGATTAAGCGCATAGCCGAACATCCACTCGTTCTCCAGGTGGAGTAAGATTCTAAGGATAATTTACGAACGGGCCCACCGGAGAACAATATCTACGGTTGCTAGAGTACTTTATTTTAACTTTATATAATCCTCTTTAGCGTTTAAAAAAAACTCAGTTTGATTTGTTTTTACGTATGGAGATTAGATAGTGACCATTAACGGCTAACCGTCTATCCACACTTAAGTCCAACCAAGGAAGTACAACATACGTTTCACATGCAGGGATTATTCTCTGAACGCGACGTCATTTCCTGCCACGTGGCGTCGATCCTTGTGTTTCAGATTGGTTTGACTTTGGCCTCAATCAGAAATCAGCGTCATCCGGTCCCACTTCATTCCACTGGAGTGAGTCCAGAAATAGAAATAGACAGCAACGACTGAGGACTGGGGAGGGGGGGGGAGAGACGTTAAGGCAGGTGGGACCTACCCCGGCTTTGTTGTACAAAACTAACATAGGACCGGGAGTAGAGTATTTATGCTCCTTTCCAATTAAGAATATAGCGGCGAGCAACGGTCAGTACCACCGAGCGATAGTCACGCGTCGCCGTGGGGGCGCATCGTAACGCGTGCGGACGTGGCAAGGCTGTAGAGTGCCATGTTGGCCCACTTGCCGACAAGTAGCGGGCCCCGTGTGGGACCCACCTCAATTATCTGCTCTCACCCACCACCTCTTTTTTTTTTAATTAATTAATATTAATATAATAAGAGTTGTTACTCTGCGAGCGCTCACACCCGATAAAATGATCGCACACGTGGGATTCGTGGAGAAAGCACTATAAACCGGGGTTGTTCCAGCCGTTTGATCTCATTGTAACGGTATCAGATTATGATTATACTTCAGCGCAACGTAAGCTTGTCAGTACCATAGGAACACAGCCTATCATTGGTGAGACCGAGCGGCGGTCGTGGAAAGACGATACTGCCCTCCTTACTTAAAAAACCTGAGTTAAATCAGGGGATAAGGGACACGTGGCGGAATATAGATGGGCAAGTGATGATTAGGGGATCATAGAGCATGTAAAGAAACTCATCCTCTGGTTTATATTTTATGCACAAGTAATATATAATTATAAATATTTGTGATTACGGAAGGTTTAAACTTGGAATACAAGAAAGAGAAAAGTAAAGGCAAAACATAACTATCTTGGCTGGTTGTGGAGCGTTAAGAAGTAGGGCGTGGAAGGAGTGGAAATAGCTGCTTCTCCCCTCCCAAGGAAAAAGATTACGGAGAGGTCCTTGATATTTGGTGTTGTTTTAAGTTTCCAAGGAGAAAGCGAAGAGGGCAAGATGGTGGTGGAGGTGGTGGTGACGACGGAGTGTGGTGGCGGGTTCTATGATCCCCTGTGTTGGGTGGGGTGGGCGGTGTCGTTTGTCGTTACGGGTGACGCTGGTCTGCTGGGATCTTTAGGGTTAGGGGTTGGTGTTTAGCTATGGATGTGATGCATGTCATGTGAAAACCCACTGCCACTCTAGTTCCTGTTGGAACTCCATTTTTGGTACCTTCTTAGTACTTTGTCCGTTGGAACTCCAATTTTTTTTTTTTTTTTTTTTGGGAAATTTGATTTTTAGTGATACTTTTTCAAAATAATTCACATTCAGTCTATCAATTCTTGAAAATTGAGAATTAGTGATACTTACTAAAGCAATGATTTCATGTCACTCTTCAAGACTTTGTAGCCACAAGCAGAGACCTTTTCTACAGAAACTGATGCTCAACTTTCTCACATGCCTGAGCCCTCTTACTCTTCATGCCCAAACACAAAAATGTAAGCAATGCCATGAGATCGAGTTTTAGCTTTCAAAAGAAAGAAGGGAAGAAGAATCAAATGTTAGATGAGTTCTCTGTAGAAAATGAATGAAGAACACTAGGGATATGGCAATTAATAGGATGTCCAAGAAGAGGAAGACAGCAAAAAGAAGGAAAACAAGGCAAGTGAGCCTGACATAACACATTGCAAAAGCTTGAAAATGAATGAAGAACACTAGGGATATGGCAATTAATAGGATGTCCAAGAAGAGGAAGACAGCAAAAAGAAGGAAAACAAGGCAAGTGAGCCTGACATAACACATTGCAAAAGCTTTCAAAGGGAAACAAAATCATGAGGTTATGACAGAATCTTTGTGCTTACACAAGAGAGTTAACTAAAAAGAGCCCGCATTCCAAAATGGAAAATTCAAACTTGAAAAGGATCTTTTTGATTCTTGAAGAATGAGGATCAAAGGTATAGATTCAGCAAATTAAATACTGACGGCGCTCATAATGCGCTTCCTTTGACATTTGGAATAAGAGAGGAGCAACACAGAGAAGGAATTAGATAGCAATGCGATAGGCAACATGACAAACAGGGAGGGAGTATCCACAACCAGAAGAATCTGGTTTAAATCAAATGGGGCTGGCAAAAAAGTTTAGGATCAGCAGAAATGATAAAATTTGAGTGGCAAGATGAGCAGCAGAAGCTACAAATTGGGGAAATGATGGACCAGAAAAGCTAGACAACCACAGGGTAGGATAGCCTTACAGAATAATGAAGAGATGCTTGCAAATCAGAACTTCAAAGTCAGAAAAGTAGAAAAAAGACTTAGCTTATTGCAGATGCTAAGCTACAACAGTATAGTAGGGATAAGTGTAGCAAAATCACAAAGAAAAACAAGCAAATTAGTGTTGTAAGACAATAAAACTTTTACAGCCTTTGAGCATCAAATCATAAAATTACAAGAAGGTAAGACTTTATACACATTCCTTTTTTTTTTCCCTTTTTTCTTATCTTCATAATGATGAGTTGGGATATGGCATTTTGTAATTGTTTGATATAATAAATTGGAAAAGATTAATACATCAAATCCAACATTAGACAACCGAAATTTATAATCATTCATAAGGCTCTATCATCTTCAACATATGCCAGTTCCCACCAATGTGGGGTCGGCAACACAAATCTTGTCCCTCCGTCCATTCCTCAAGACAATAAACCGACACAAAGCATGACTCATCTTTTCAACATCTGATGTCACTGATTATTACTTAAACTTGGACTCTTACAAACTCATAATATGCATCATGATTACATCGAAAACCCAAGCATATGGCATATCTAATTTCTTTTATCTGCTAGTCTCCTTCCATATGAATGACACTAATCATCCTGATTCTCCATCTTCAATATCCAACCTCAACCATTTACAAAGCAAGTTTGTTGATTAAGATACAACATCATTACTCATTCCTCGCCTTCTCCCATTCCATGTTTTTGTGTTTAGGATATAATTATTCAGTTGATAAAATGGCATCTTAACTTAAACTCTAAAACTCCAGTAAGTCCCTTTGTTGTAGTTTTAAAGACCTTATCCAAATTGGTAGTTTTACAATAGAAAGTAATAAAACATTAATCTGGTTTATTATGGATTTATTGTTCATTCTGTGGCACATTATGAACCAGATATTGCAATTCTTTGAGTAACTTAACACCATAAAAAGATATGATGTTAAAGGACTTGAAAAGTATTAACTCCTGAAATCCATCTTCATTTAACATCCAAAATCAAAGGAGGAGGCCATCCCCTGATTCAACACATACAAACACAAATACACACCCTCACCTGGTTAATGGGGAATACCTGCATAATCATTAGACAGAACTCATTTGATGCATGTATCTTTTACGAATAATGAACTTTATCAATGAGAAATAAAGAAGTGGAGTGCAGTAAGATATTAAGATATATCCCTAAGCTGCCTATCTAGTTACAATGGATATTAGACAACTAATGAAAATGATACTGGAAAAGAAAAATAGAACAGAAATAACATTCAAAACTAAAGAACTAGAAATCAGACAAACCTACTTATCTGCTTCCTGTCCAAGAACCCTTTCCAATCCATGCACTTATTGGAAAGATGTACCCATTGAAGACGCCAACAACCTAGCCAACCTCATCTAATTTCATTGACTCCACAACACAATGATAACAACTAATAAGTCCACATCTGATCAAGGGAGGATGTCCCGTAATTGACAGAAAATAACTATCAATTAATGCTTTTGTTTTATTAGAAAAAAAAAGAAGTTTGACTACTGTTATCATTTCATATTTTGTAATTAATATAAATCTTGAATAGTTTTCCACCTCCCAAGAGGTCTCATCTTCATACCCAGACTCTACAAACCGCAACACCACCAAATTGCACTTGCAACCATGACTATGGCAACACTGTCAACTTGCTATCTTTGATGCGGATGTCTTCAAGAATTTTGTTAATTGTGGGAAAACAGGCAGCAGTGGGTCACCAGTGATGGAAGAACATGAACAAGACTAAATGACAGTTCTAGAAATGAAAGAAAATGAAAATGGTTTCTTTTGGTGCTGGGTTTCAGATTTGAACTTATGGGAATTCACGGCAACAGGATAGGAGATTTGAGAACTATCAAACTAAATGAAAATCCTGAAAGTTCTGACTTCAAGAGTAAATGAACATTACAAGAATGGTGATGATGAAATGGCTGTATAATATCGCTGGGCTTACAACTTGTGGTCATTTATAGTGAACAGAGAAAGATAAACAGCATCATAGATAAGTTTTGGACCAGTGAAATGGTTAGTCAGTGCAGGGAGCAGCTCTGTGAAAATGAGGAGGGAACTTGTAATTTTCCATCAGGTTTTTACCACTTTAAAACTCCTTACCTCAGAAATCAAAATATTATTCCTCACTATCTTCTGAAATAACCCAGAGGTTTGAGTCATCCAAGAATTCCTGTCATTGTAATAAGCATGCAATCTACAGTCATATGCAATTGGTAGGCATATTTGGTGGGAACTGGCTGCTGATGATGATGATGATGAGATTTATCCACCTTCAACACATGGATTCTGGATTTCGTCAGCAGTATTAGAAAAGTATGGAAAGATGACATATGACTCCCACTGAAATAAATTGACTGAAAAGCCTTTTAAGTGAAATCATAAGTAGAAGGTGCTTTTTGGTAATGAAATATGTATAAAATACTATTACATATATGGGATTCATTCAGATATTCCATAAATAAATTCTGACAATGAACGAACTAGAACCGAGAACCATTTAAAGCATCCAATGTACTAAAATTGCTCAACCCTGACAATGAAGGTAAATTTTCAGTTAAGATAATAAACTTCAGCCTTTCTAAATCAGAAAACCAAAAATCTAAGAAATTAAAATTTAATATGAGGTACACAATGGGAAAAAAAAATTTTGCAACTTAGGATATGGTACCGAAGTATTTGATTGATAAAAAAAAAAACACAAAACCACACACACGCCATCAAGTAAACTATTCTGTGAAAGATGTACAAGATGATTTATCAATTTATTTTTGTGAATGATACAAAGAAGAATGAGTGCTAAAAAATCATTTGGTTGATAAACAACAGTAAGTACATTCCTTAGCTATCATCCTTCACGTAAGGATCATGAATTGGAGAGGCAACAACACTACCCTCCCTCTCACTAGATTCAATCAGCATCAACACAACTTGTCTCATGGTTGGGCGGTCAAAAGGAGACATATTTGTGCACCTTAAAGCAATTTTTATGACAGTAATCATATGGTCAACAGTACTCTTGTCATCAAGATTTAATCTAGCATCAAGTAACCCTGACGTCAATGAATTATTTTGAATATAATTCCTCACCCACGTGACAAGGTCACCTCCTTGGTCTAGTGGTTGCACAGGCGTACGGCCAGTCAGCAACTCCAGAAGGACAACCCCATAGCTATAAATGTCACATTTTTCAGAAACTTTCATGGTGTACGCATATTCTGGCATCAAGAAGAACAAAAGTTAATCAGTTACATTCCAGTTTATTCCAGCCGGAAACATGATTTAAGGCACAGAAAAAGTCCAGGTAACATGGGAAGATCATTTAACTTTGAGTGAAATGAGTGAAAGGAGTGAATACAACTGACAAACTGTGTAAACCAAAAAAAAACATAGTTATCTCTCAATGTGAGAAATAGAACTGTCAAACTGAGCAGTGAATGGATCTGAAAGGACAAGACAACCAAGGATAGTTAGCCATCTTTCTTATAATGGCCACCCAGATATTTTCCAAAATTTCTTTAGAATTGGTAACAAAGTCCACATATCATTTGTCTACAAGTTCCTATGTGACTTTGTTTTGTAATTAGATGACAAAATCCAAAACCCTCTTTTGAGATAGATCATGACAAAGAGACAGCATAAAGCCTATCTGTGGTTGTTAGCACCTGTTTTGTATTATCTGCACTTTAAGCATAAATAATTATTGCCAACTTGATGCAACAGACTAGCAGTTACAGATTTGTTCTGTAGCATCTTTTCTTTGAAGTCAATGGATCCAAAAGGAGGTAAAATAAGGAAAGCCATTGAGACAAATTTTTAAAATTTCTAAATTTCCTGAGTTAATAGGAAATCAAGGGAAACAGCACCTCAATCACCTTAAAACCCAACAACCATCAACAATTGACACACACTGATAAAGTGATATGGAATGTCAAGAAGAGTATCAACCATGTCATATGGCATCAAACTAAGCAGCATCATAGTATGCACCAATTTAAAGCTAAAAAAAAGTCCATCTAACATTCCTCCTTTTTTTTCTGTATCAGTAACAGTAAACTGTATGTCTGTAAAGCAAAGTTCATGTGTTACAAGTTATTATGTAATATGAACAGAAATATTTACACATTTGTGTATACCTCCTGCATCCAACAGTTCTAATAAAGCATTCAGAGGTCCAAATATATTTCCAATGAAAGAAACAATATGAAGGTTTACCTGGGGCAATGTACCCATAAGATCCTGCCACTGCAGACATTGATTTGGATTGTGGCATGTCAATCACCTTGGCAAGTCCAAAATCCCCTACATGAGCTTCAAAGTATTCATCAAGTAGAATGTTGTTAGACTTTATATCACGGTGAATAATCCTAGGCTTGCAGTCATGATGAAGATATGCAAGACCTTCAGCAGCCCCAAGAGCAATCGTGAACCTTGTCAGCCAATCAAGGTTACAAGACTCCCCATGAAGCAATTCACCTAGGCTGCCCCTCGCCATGAATTCATAGAGAAGAAGATTGGAACCCTGGTGGTAGCAAAAACCATAGAGCTTCACAATATTCCGATGCCTAATCTTTCCCAGTGTTAAAATTTCTGCACGAAAGCTGTTGTCAACATTGTTACCCTCTCTGTTGGATGCTAGTTTCTTAACAGCAATTGTCTGCCCAGATTGCATAACAGCTCTGTATACAGTTCCACAAGCTCCCCTTCCAATTATAAAACTATCATCAAAATTATTTGTGGCCTTAACCAGATCTTGGAAAGTGAAACCTTCCTTTGGAGAAAAATAAAGGTCCGATTCTGGATCTGATTGTTTGTCTTGCAAAGGAGCAACTATCTCAATTGGACGTCTCATGAAATACACGATAATTACAATTAGGATGAGAGAAACTCCACCCACAACAGCTGCAACTATTGCAAGTATTTTACCCAGAGATGAACCTGACCCTTTCCAGGTTGGAGGGGTCGAGGGTGAAGTAGGAGATTCACTGCACGCACCAAGAGGTCCACCACAAAGCCCTTTGTTTCCAATAAAGCTGCTGATAGCCATGTAATGAAAAAGTGGTAAAGTGGGTAGAGGTCCCGCAAGGTCATTGTGTGAAACGTTGAAGCCCAGCAAACTTGAGAGGCTATCAAATGTGGCAGGAATTTCACCTGTCAAACGGTTATTGTTTAGCAAGAGATATTCAAGTAAGACAAGATTACCTAGTTCAGGTGGTATTGCTCCAGATAGATTATTATAACTGAGATTCATGGCAATTTGCAAGCTCGACAGTCCACCAAACTCTGTTGGTATTTCTCCAGAAAATGAGTTATTACTCATATCTAACTCAGTCAAACGAGTTAGATTTCCTAATGCAGAAGGTATATTGCCAGAAAGCTCGTTTTCGGAAAGCATGAGAAGCTCTAACTGGAAAAGGGTTCCAATTGCATCTGGTAAAGGACCTACAAAGTTGTTCTGGCTGAGATCAAGCCTTTGAAGCATTTTGCAGTTCATTATTTCAGGTGGTATATGACCAGAGAGCATATTCGATGAAATATTGAATATCACCAACTTGGAAAGATTGCCTATCTCTCGGGGCAACTCAGATATGAAGAAATTATTTGAGAGATGAAGCCTTTGCAAAGTTTTGCAGTTCCCAATCTCCGGAGGGATAGGTCCGCTGAACTTGTTCTGGTCCAACTCAATAGCAGAGAGGTTTACCAATTTGCAAAGATCAGGAGGAAGACTACCTGTAAGGCTGTTTCCAACTAGACGGAGCTGCACCAAAGATTTGCAGTTTGTGACCCCTGGCGGAATATTTCCAGTCAGCTTATTTGATCCCAAATTCAACAAAATCAGATTTGAACGACTGCAAATATGTCGAGGTATAAGTCCTGTTAGGTTGTTCTCTGAAAAATCAACAACCCAAAGTGGGCTATAAAATCCAAGCCCTTGAGGAATGATACCACTTAAAGAGTTGTTAAAAAGCTGAAATTGGAGCAATTCTGTCAAATATTGAAATCCAACTGGAATAGGACCTGTGAGATAATTAATTGAGAGGTCAAGCTTAGTCAAATTCCTCAAGCCACTAAGCTCGTCTGGGATAACACCTGTGAGCTGATTTTGGAAAAGGTAAAGTAAGCGTAAACCCTTTATGTTACTGAACTCCATTGGTATATCTCCTGCCAACCAGTTCTCGGAAAAGTCAATTTCTGTTGCTAGAGAAAGATTCCCAACCTCCTTTGGTATTGTTCCATTCAACCCATTCCGGTACAGGTATAACTTCTTCAGAAACTTGAGGTTCCCTATCTCCACAGGTATTTTACCCACAAGATTGTTCTCATATAGAGCAAGAGTCTCGAGATTCGTGCAATTTCCAAACTCCTTTGGGACAACTCCAGACAACCCATTTTTCCAAAGGATTAACTCTCTCAAATTGCCCAGCATTCCAACCTCTTTGGGTATAGCTCCTTCTAAATTATTTTGAGCAAGACCAAGTACTTCCAAGCTCCCACATCCACTGATCTCCGCAGGAATGCTTCCAGAAATCAAATTCTGCCCAGCTCTAAAAGTTCTCAAATTCGTAAGATTCCCAAAAGACTGAGGCAATGGGCCTGTGATATTATTAGTGTATGCCACCAGTTCCTCCAGGGAGGAAAGCTTTCCAATCTCCTCTGGAAAAGATCCAGAGATTCGGTTATTGCACAAGTTCAAGTTTGTTAAACAAATCAAATTTCCCAACTCCTTGGGAATTTGACCTTCTAACTGATTGTTGTTCAAATTAAGAACCTCCAACTTTGAACAGTTTCCAATCTCTTTGGGTATACTCCCAGAGAACTGATTGTTGGACAGATTAAGATAAGTCAGATGGACCAAACCACCAATACTCGGTGATAGCAGTCCAGAAAGATTCATGGAACTCAGATTAAGAAACAGGACCGCATGATTGTAGTCAAGGCTGCAATTCACACCGTTCCATCCACATGGCGTCTGATCATCAGAGTTCCAATTCCATAAATGGTTAAGTTCATCATGAAGATTATTTTTGAGCTCCAAGAGATATTGCCCCTCAGAATTTAACCCTTCTGAACTACAAAGCAGTAAGGCAGCCAGAAGAACAAACCCAGCTAACCCCACAACTGAAACTCTCTCTAAGTTGAAAGCCTCAAACATTCTAACAATTGCTTCGATTCGAAAGTTAAGCCGGAATACAATTCTAGTCACCACCAACGAATAAAACTGACAGTTGCATGCATCAAAAGTAATTAAAAATCCTAATTTAAAGAGAACCAGAGCTGGAAACTCCAAATTAAACAATAACCCACAAATCTAATCTTTAAAAAAACAAACCCATATGATTGCTACCCGTCCCTTCCCATTAGAACCGCATTCTTTTCAAAGACCATAGACATGCATACACGAAAGCCAAGAGACAATCTTTCAAAAGAACTTGACAGTCCTATAAATCAAAAACCATGAACCAAATGCCTCTACGTACCTCTGGAGTTCAGCGCTCTTTAAAAAAAGTCACAGGAAAGACACCATCTACCACAGCCACCGAGATCGAAACCGTGAAAGAACACCAAAAATGAATTCTACCCTTCTAAACTGCTTTAAAGATCAACAGTACGAATTCATGATTAAAACGACGAAATTAAAGAAACCCCAGTTATCCTTTAGTCGCAAAGATCTCGAAAACAGAGAGATTTATGATTCCCCGGCAGTCTTCGTGCAGGGATATCCACCTTTTGTTAGACAAACTCATGCATTGAATCTAACTTTTTCTCTCCGCCTAACCCGAGTGCAGAGTCACCAACTTTTCGTTCTCTCGCTTTCCGATCACAAAAGCGCATTTCCCACGTCTTCTTTTTGTCGAGAAGCAAATGAGTTTTGGAATCTTTAGGTGAATCGGCAGGACAATGGAGGTCTCTTCTCTGAAGCTTTAATGGCCGACACCAACAGGCCATGCTGTCACCACTCTCACTCCATCTAGACCTTATTATAAGTGCTTTTGAAAAGGTTAGGAAAAGAACAACTTTTTGAACATTTTCTCGGAATTTTCTTTTCACGCTCAAAAGTAATTTCTCGGGGGAGGTAGGTTTGGGAAACTCTCATCCATCAAATAATCCGTTGACAGCATTGGAGTTGGTGGGCCCAGTGGAGCGGACTGAGTGGGCCCTCCTTTTCTTTTATGGCCCACAACGTCATACATCCAGACCGTACTTGAGTGATGGGTATCCCTTTTTTCTTCTTTATTTCCTTATTTTTCATAAATTAATAAAAAATATATCTTATGGTCGAACCGGGCAGGTCGGTCGAACCATAAACTGGATGTTAAAATGGCACAATTTGAACCTTCAATATTTTTTGGTTAATAACAGGTAGAAATCTAATCAAAGTCTACCAACAATTACCTCTAATTTATATCTGATACCTAGACTTACCCTAGAAATCGTCGACACACAAAATCCAGCATTTAAACATACACACATAGATATAAATGCATTTACTAGCAAGGGTGCACGTGTAGTATTGCATATAGAGGGAGAGAACAGTTTTGCAATTGTTCAGATTTTAAAACAATATGTAGAATTTGACTATTTTAACTCTATATTAGTTATGCCATATCAACGAACCATAAGGGCTTTTTGGAAAGTCTTGAACAATTGTTGGCACGCTTCCCAAGGGACCAATCATAGCACTTGTACTTGATTTATGGTAGACAATCTAGACTTAATCTTATGTAAAGTAGTTGTGCTTAGACTTGAACCAGGAGTGACATTTGGTTGACGGTGATGTCAAATTGTTGTACATTGATAATGATATTAATAGAATAAGCTTTCGCAAAGTTGACAAAGTGAGGAGAATTATTTTCACAAGTTTAGAAATGGAATTCCGTGAGGGAAACTAAGAGTACGCAAATGATGATAAACCAGTCACATCAAATGAGGAAGAAACTTGGTAAAGAAAGTGACACATTCCATAAGTTGATACAACTAGCAAGGAAAAGATATGCACATGGTGGATTTGACCCATCACCACCCCTAGAATCATCAATATAGAAACCATGGTTGAATTGCATTTGAGATTTCAAGTGCCAAAAGAACTACTTAGATACTAGAAGGCAACATCTTCAGAAAATGATTTGAAATCCGCTGGAGCCCTTGGTTGGAAGATCTGTTGGTCCGACGATGAGTATGTGTCCACGTAGGTCTATGAAACCTATGTGTACACACCCTCCTCCATTTGACCAGCACATCTTCCAGCGTGAAGGACCAACTGATATGGTCTCTTCGAAAATACTTAAGATGATGATTCATTGTGTAATATTGTTAAGTAAGCTAATTTAAATTTGATCTTAGTAGAACCAAGATAAAAAATGGTCAAAGAAGCACTGTAATTAAATATATTATCCAATGATATTGTAATTTTTTTTAACTCTTACAAGTGGGTAATGAATTTAAAAAGGAAAAGCCTTACTTATCTATGTGTACTTGTAATTGAATCCATGTGTATTATTAAGTATAGCCCATGAAAACATATATTAGATGGCAAAAAGGTTCCATTTATAAATATAACATCTTGAATATGAAAAGCTTAAAAATAGCAAGAAATTTAACTAGGTGAACAATTTGGATTTATCCACATTTACAAAAAGCATATCTCACTAGACAACCAAACCTCATGACTGAATAAAAATTTATAATTTCCCCAATTAATTAATTTGTGGTCCCTATTTTCTATTGTCTTTTTCAGCAATAACCAAACATGGACAAACTTTTTACCCTTTTTTTAGGGGTTGAATGTGCAATTCATTGTTTATTTCATAAAGCTACAAAATTTCTTGTCCTTTTACGCAATGGAGAAGTGGGTGGGACCCACTCTTGTGTTTTCTTATTTTTTAGCACTTATCTTCTTTTTTTTGTTTTTCCAATGAGGTACACATGGTAGGGTAGGTGTCAAAACCAAGAAATACCCATATATTAATCACTTTTGCTTGTACTCATGCTGTTATATTCATTGAATTCTTTCCCACTAAGATATGCCATGTGGCAAATAAGACATGCTTCGTCAATAAATATCTACATACAATTTTAAATATATAACCCAAATAGCAAAGTTCACATCCTTTGCTATGTTAGTATATAACTTCTCTTGTGATGTGAGATACTGTGGTTCGATGATCCGTTTTTCTGGTTATTAATTTATTTTCTTCAAATATTTGTTACCATGGCTTTAAATATGGAAGGATTTCTCTGCATAAATAACCACTTGTCAAAAAAAAAAAAATCAAGATCAGATTAAACAAGTACCAAATTTTAATCTTATCACAATTGGGCTAGAGAGGCCAAAACGTAGAATGCAAGTGAATGCTGACGACTTTCATGACGGACGATGAATTACTGTACACAAAAATCAGATGCAATTGAGTAGAGGAGCAAAAAGGACAGGGGAAGCTTCATGGGATTTTCTTCACCTGTTTGAATTGTTTACTGGTGATGTTGTGGGCCCCAAAAGGAAGTGGCAGTCACATTTTAGAAGGCACCAAACTCAATTTTGTACAGCACGCCCGCCTTCCCAAATGGGCCCACATGGCTTAAAAACCTTAGCCTTTTAGTGGTGGGGTATGGTTTTGGCTAAGATTGGTGTTTTTGAATATTGGGTTGTTGTGAGTTTCTGATTTGATTAAACCCAAATCTTCTTCCTTGGACTTGGAGTATATCTTGGTGGAAAGATAGCTATTTGTTCAAATGTTGATGACTCACTTCAGTTAGGCCAGTATCCAAAAAATTCTCTCTCTCTGGGGTCAAGCATGCCTATGAAGAAAGTTTCTCTCTCAAAAGAAAGTATACAATATTTACTTTTATATAAGGGGCAATTCTATCAGTTTGGTAAAGCTTTTCTTTGCAGGCATGAACATAATGATGTAATAAAGGGTAATTTTTCCAATTAATCTAGGTTTCTTTGTTTTTTTTTCAAAATTTTGATTTCCTTCTAATTCGATTATAAAAAATAAAGGGTAACTGTTATCTTTCAAAATTTTAAATTTGCAATATTTTATTTATTGAATCCCTCTAGAGACATAAAATGAGTAATGTGCAATATTGATATGCCCCATACATTATGAATAGAGCTGCCAACTCTTGGTTGCCCATCAAGCCTATAGAAAGGTCGATATGACTGTATAAAAAAAAATTTGTTCAAAAAAGCTCAACGATGAGGTGCTACACATGGCATCATCTCACGGTCGAATGGCAGCAAACGATACCATCCCATGTAAATAATCCATCTCCCTCTTATTATAAGAAATGTATATTTTTTTCAATTTATGTGTTCCTCCCAGTTCCTTCCAAACTCAGCACGTAATGGTCGTGGGGTGATAGTGCTCAGGCGTGTGAGTACCACACGGGTACAATATATCATATAGTCCTCAGCTACTTTCTTGCTATTGTGGTATGAGTGACGTAAAAGGTAGTTTGATCACGAATGATTTCAAAATAATCTTAATAAGTTGTGTTGTGAGGAGCTGGCCCTGATTCTTTTCGTTGCTTTCGAATTTATACGGAAGTCCAAAACGTTCATTTAATTTTCTTAACTTCCGACTCGGCCACGACCTTCATGATAGTTAGGTATCGTTAACCTCTCTTCATTCAATAATCCCACATTCGCATGAACAGAAACTGCTTTTCTCTTCTCGTTCACGTGTAATCATATGTGTCTATTCCCAAGAATTTGGCCTTCACTTTGCCATGTGGACTTTTCCTATTCGCCGAGTCACGACGGGTGTAAACATTTTGTCATATAAATAGGAAGATAAACTGATAAAAAACCCAAATTTCTACCAATTCTTTGGAACCCATCATGTTGCAAGTGTTTTCGGATGGGCTAATCAGTAGGATCAGAAGTTGTTTATGAGGTTGAGAAATACAAGAAACAATGTTGCATGAAATGCTTGTCTCTTACCATTTAGTTACTTGGTATCCAAGCGCAGCCCATGAAGGATGCAGGACAAGCTAATATTACCAGAGTTGGGAAGATGGCAATGTCTTGGGCAAACCATACTCACCTGTGTATGTACAAGACATTTAAGTTCTGTTTAAGTGTCTAGGTAAACTTGATTAGTCCTCGGATTCTGACAGTGGATTAGGTAAATCTTGAAATGTTTTACTAAAGTATTCTATTTTAATTAATTCTTTTGTTGCATATTAACAATGCTAATAATTAACTTAAAACCCCAACATAAAGTAAGATTGTTAATTAGGCAAGTTAATATGACTCAATCCATTGACTAAGCTTCTCATGACTGCTGGCTGAATTCAGACAATTGGGTTGCATTCAGGTCAATGTGAGATGAACTCAGTTTCATTCAAGCCTGTCGGTAAGCTTGAATGTGTATATTTTTTATTAATTATTGTTAGGTTTGATGCAACCGCCCCATGCAACTTGGATATGGTCAGAATTATTAAAAGACTAATATTGGCCGCCCAAACACACTCTCACACAGACAAATTTCATACTGTGTGCACAGAGGGAAAGATTTTTTAATTTCCATGGATAAATTATTGAGATGACTCTCAAAATCGAGTTATGTACACTGCTCCCAGAGGGGATGGTGGAGTCCAAATTCAATGCAGATGAAAATTAACATTGAAGCAAAGACTTCATTGTCCAGGAGGAGTCAAATCTCCATTGGCCTTTGTGTAGTCTTATTTTCAAAGACTCCAATCTGAAAGGAACCAAACCCCACTGGCTTTGGTTACTTTGTTTTTAGAAGGATATGATTCCATGATTCCCTCTTCAAGATTTCCAACCTTTTTCCTTTGGTTTGTTAATGCTATCCAACCAGAAATTCTGAAAATTCTCCTTTTTCAAAAGTTGGGATTTCAATCCATGGCTTACTAACAAGTGGAAGCATAGAGAGACTGGTTTTGGATAAGAGATATGATTGAGATATATTTGAGACAAAGGTGATGAAGAGCACTTAATTTGACATGTGATGACATGTTTGAGTTGACACCTCCACATTGATATTTGAGAGGTTTGGCATTGAAAAGGAGAGTGAATGGTTATTGTGCACAAGACCAACAAAAGGGTATGTGTAGAAGGGCAGTTATTTGCTGAAGGGTCTCTAAGTGAAGGACACTGAAGCCAGTAACATCAAAAAGTGTCCAAGGGTATGTTCACTGGTTTCTGCTTCAAGAAGAACACAAGCCTTGGCATACCATAGAATGTGTTAACTTTTCCTTTTTAATGGACATCACTAAATGAAGTGTTAAATAGCTGTAGTTAAATGAACATTGATGGAGCTCTGCATTTACACTGAATGCAAAGTCCAAATTGATCTGAAGATACTGAGGGCACCAATTTTGCTCAGAGAAGAACTATCAGCTAATTATTATGCCAATAAATCTAGGGAAATTAGCTCAGAAGACGGGATTGTATAGTTCCACAATCTGCCTAACAAATACTTGAAAACACAGGCACACACAAAGACTGAGTTTCCCAAGAAGATAAAACCTTATCAAGATATCTGAATCAGATACCTATGGTCCCTACTTGTGCATAACATTTTTCTTAAACAAGACCATGCGTCATGGATTGTGTAAGAAAGCACTATGAGTTAAGTTCTTAGGCCACATAATTTATTAAACATATAAAAATATCCTTTTCATATAAGGAGGATTTATTGTCACCTTTTCAAGCTAATTTTCTAATAAAACCAAGCATAAAATTGATGCTCATGTCATGATCTCTTATAAGGAATATGAATTTTTTTCCTGGTGAAATTTTCTCTTTTATTTTTCAAGAAAAGAGGAAAACGATATTTTGATTTTCTTAATTGGGATTGTTATAGAAGCCAATAAATTATCTCATTTTGGATCCAATCTTCATCTCAAGCCCTCGTTTGAGATCACAAGAAACGCGTCATTTTCTTGCATTCTATACATATTTGGATTGGCACAGAAGGCATGAAATACATTCCTGAACCATTTTCTCGAGAAAATTTTGGATACTAAAAAATGTTTTCATGTTGAAATGTTGAAAAACTCATCTTAAGGCAAATCTTTGAAATAGGAGTTAGGTATGATTCAGTCTATCTTAGGTTAAAAAAAAACATAGATATAGTCTAGCTTAGGTAAGATGCATTCAAAATATTATTTTTTGATTATTGCATTATTTACTTTTGACCCCTTCTTCTTCCTTCTATTATGATGTGTGCCTCCTTACATATGAAAACCTACCTCATTCTTGGTGCAGATGTGCAAGTCTGCCTACGGTAGGTTGCCAGATACCCACTTGCAAGAGCTACCACCTATTGTCCGATAATTATAATTTAGAGTAGTTTAATGTTTTGGGTTATTCAGGATCTGAGAGTTAACGTGGTTTAGGGTTAGGCTGCAAGGCATTTTAGGGTTTGAGGTGACTTGTGATTTTAAATTACCCACAAGAAGACTAGCTAGGGAGGGTCTTTCATGGTGACAATATCAAAATGCATTGCAAGTCATACCTATGCAAGAAATCAGAGCAACTTTCGCGTTGGTGTCGCCTCAATATACAAACACAATAAGCAACTTCCTTGATTGGTGCAATTATAGTGCAGTTCAGTACTGATCGTTCCTAAGAAGTCAACAGTTACATGAGACACCTAATTTGAATTGATTTGGTGGCAATCTTGTGCTTATTTATGGCTTGTTAAGGATGGGTTTTACAAAGAGAGAAGGAAAAATAACAAAGCAGTCCAATTACAACAAGCTCTCATTGTTTACAGTGTTATTAGAAGGATCTGGAATCCAAACAACAAGCTGTCATGCCTTCCTTAAAATCTTGTTAGAAGGATCTCCAATCCAATTTGCAAGCTCCCATTCCTTAACATCTTATTAGACCAATGTGCAATCTCTCATGCCTTGATATCTTATTACAAGGATCTCAATTGACAAGTCCCATAGCACTTCTTTTTCAAAATTTCAAAACCTGGATGACACAGACCAACGCTAACAAATGAACAACCTTTGCACTGCTTTGGCCTAAGAATATCAACTTTTTGCTTCCCATTGGTTAGAGAAACATGCAACCAAATAAGAAACAAAAATTGAATTCTAAAATTCTCATCTAATCTCAATGAATCGTGAAAGCAAAGTTAGTTGTCTTGACCATTTACGCAGATGATGCATGGACTGCAGTTCAAGGAGGCAGCAATTAGACTCCCTGCTTTTTCTAGGCATAAAGACCACTGTTACAAGTCAAGAACATTTAGTACATTCTATGTTTTCTTTTGCCCGGATTCTAACTCAGACGCGATCATTTGTAACTCAAAATGACTCCACCTCTACCCTTTTCATAAATCAACTTTACCTCCACTTGAACAATCTAAAAAAACCACCAAGACCAAAAATATTTTTATAGACCAAAAATATTTTTTATCCCTATTCTAAAACAAAATGAAACAATGAAGTTAAAATTACCCTACTAAATCTGATTAATGAAAATAAAATCAAATCAAATCTAACCATCCATACATTACATCAACCCTAAATACTATCAATCTATCTATCCATCTATCTGCTCTCTCGGCAGGAAACACAAGGAAGCATCATTCATTGTTTCTCTACCCCATTTCAAAAGACTCCAACACCATTTCCTTCTGCCTCTGCCTTCTCATTTCAAGTATCTTCCTGTGAGAATTAGAATGCAACTCAGTGGAGAACGATGGGCTACTCGCCGGCCTGTACTCCGGCACGAGCCGGCCGGATTTGTACCTCACCCCACATGCATTGCACAATGTCTTCGGCCCAAAAGGTCCTGCTCGCCACTGCGGCGTCTTCTCGGAGAAGCAATGCCAACACTTCCTCCCAATAGTCGCCGGAGTTGTTGCACCAGCAGTACTACTCTTGCTCTTTAGCTCACACCACCATAATTGCTGACCCCGAATGTCGGAAAAACTGCTACGTTTGCGCCTGCGTCTCCTGCTCCGAGCTCGCACCGGAACTCGGAGGCTCCCACAACAGGTCATAATGCCACCACTGCCATTGCTGCTGCTGCTATTGCCGTTGCTGTTGCTACCATTTTCAAGCACAGAAGTTGGGCTTTGGAGCTTGGTTTCCTCTTTCAACCTCATTGGAAGAATGTCATCTAATGACTCTATAGACGGGAAGGCGTCTTCGTTTAGCCATTCTAGTTCTTCTTCTTCTTCAAGAAACTCCTGAACAAGAACAAGCAGCGAAACAGATGAGAACGAGTCAACTCGTCATAGTCACTCAATGACACGGTCAAGTTGACACCTTTATGGCTTTATCCATGTTTCTGAAAAAAAAAAATGATACCCTTTGAACCAAAAAACATTTTTGCAAGGAGAACCCAAGCAAACTGAATGAGAAAAAACTGAACTTGGGACGGAATCGCTCTGGTTTCATCGTGTTTAGCCAGCCTCCGACTCAGTGATTCGAACGAACCAGTTTTGACCGATTCCCTTTACGATAAAAAAAAAATATGTTATCATTGTCATGCATCATTATGCCTCGTTTACTTTTTCCAATGACTCAGCCGGCGAAAGTGACTCAGCCCGTGAGACTGACTCGTTGAACACCGGACCGAGTCACGACGAGTCACGCTTCTTTTTTTCCTTCCCTACACAAAGCTATGCACGTCCGAGTAACCGGCGACTCGGGTGTATATAAAATGAGAAAATAATGCACGAACGGAAATGGACTCACCGGCACCGAAGGGTGGTTGTCGGAGTCGAAAATATCAAGAACCTCCTGCTTTTGCACCTGGTGGTGCTTGTGCTGCTGCTGCTGCTTCTGTTGGGTATTAACATTTGCGAGGTTGGAGTTCAAAGCCACGGCTGAAGAAGAAGAAGAATACGAAGAGAAGGGCTTGTTGGTGTCGTACTCTTCGTCTCCGTCGCCTATGTCGGAGGAGAAGTCGAAAAGGTCGTCCGGGAAAAGAGCCGCCGTTTCGAGAGATTCCATTCAAAGAGAGAGAGGGGGGAGGCAAAGCGACGACCCAACCAAAGAAGAGGGTTTTAGAGAGGAGAAGAGAAGAGAGAAAAAATGTTTTCTTTTCTTTTCTTTTTTTTGAATTTCTTTTCCGATTTCTTTGCTGTATTATCACGACTTTGAGGCCATTGGGTGGGAACGAGGGGATGTCGATTTTTGAGCCTTTTTAAAAATAAAAATAAAAATTTTTTTTTCTTTTTGCTGCGTGGACACCCCATTTCAAATCTATTGCCACATTTGCCCTTTTATACCATCCAAGTATTTATAAATATGAATTGTAGAGGTAGATGTTTGTGTGTAACGACAGTGCAGGGTTATTTTGACCTCTTGCGCATTTGTGAGATTAATGTCATGAGAAAGGTATAACAAAATGATTTTAGTTCATGTTCAATGGGAAAAAACTCTTACATGGTGAAATCCCAAGACTTTTTTATTGGAATTGATTCATTGGGTTGATGCTACATCAAGTTTATAATGTAAGGCTGATGGATTTAAATATAAAGTTAAAAAAAATTTAATACCGGTCATGATACTAACCATGACAAGTATCGAACTGTATCATACGATACTAATTGGTACCAAGACAATATTGTCGATATCAACTGAATTTTAATGCCTTATTTGAATGAGCACTTAAACAATATGATAGTAAAGATTTGAAGGCATCAATTTACTTTTACGATGAAATTCAACCTCCATATAATTGCCAAAAAAAAAAAAGAAAAGAAAAGAAAAAAAAAAAAAGAGTTCTTTCAGTGGATCACCAGCGATCAACATGTCATCAATATTTTCTAAATTTTAAGCAATTGGTTGGTTATGATCATCTGCATTTGATAAAATGATTTCCAAATCAAGTACCTTTTAGAGTACAAAGATTTTACAAACGGTGATGATGTAAGAAGATCAAATGGAGCAAAACATTCCTGGTGTACACACGACTAAACACCCTATAACACCAAATAAGATTTTCATTCTTTTGTTTTCAAGAAAAGCCAATGGCAGAGTTGTTATTTCGAGCAGAAGGAGGGGCATGAATTGGAGTGGGCGGCAAAATCCCAAGGGATAAAGAGGCGGGCCGCTTACGCAACGGCCTGCCCACTTGACGACCTGGACGATGCTCGCTCCAATGGCCTCGACATACACACGTCATTTCCTCCAATAATACTCCGACACGCGTCCACCGGATTTTGAACGCTTTTTATAGCTTGTCCGCACGTGGCGGCGAAGATCGTGTGAGCCTCCCGAATCTAACATATTATTTACTTTCTTTTTTCAAAACCGCGTTGGTGTTAGGGGATGCTGCGTGCGTGTCTGGTAGTACGATGAGTACAACCCAAAACGTTTATTTTTGGCGGGTTTAATTTAATTATGTGGGACCCGGTCAAAATGGCTCCATTAGTAGTCATGGTGGGATCCACTGCCAATCTCCATAAAAGAGGACTTGAAATTGTAGCGCTGAGAGGCATTTGGGTTTAGGTCTGCCTTCAATGACAATTAAGGACAGATTGAAAGCTGGTTTAGGCGAATCCCAGCCCACCCCTTATAAGAATCCAATTGTATGTTACCCTAAAAGGCTAAGTCAACAAACCAGATTTTGACTTGTCATCTTTGTAATGGGATGGCATCTTACGCAATTTTTTTAGGTTATATAGTTTGAGTGCTATTACACGGAGCATTTTACGTTTGATAATTTTTTTATTTGTTATTATCTTATGCAGGGCCATTTGAGAACACTATCTTTAGTTGCTTTATGTGACAATATCTCTCTTAAATAATAGCAACCAATGCAGCACAAAATTGTAGTAGATGTCAACCAATTTTTTGGTATATTAGATCACATTAAGTGGAGGGTGCTTATCAATTGGAGCCACTCTATGTTAGATCTGCCGTACTCATATTGAACCATTTGCACACATCAACATCATACACAAACATATCCACATCTATATTATTTATTATCTCTACTAAATATAAAGCAAGGCGCCCCTTGGGAAGCGTGCCCAAAACAATTTATAACTTTTCTAAAATGCCCGTCCCCTACATAGTTTGGTTTCAATAATATAGGGTTATACCTGTCTCAACTCACCATTTTCGTTCAAAAACAGTTAGTTTGTAACTGTCCTATTTCTAAAAAAGCCCTTCTTTGTTTCTAATACTTCACCCTCGCTTTCCCATTGCGGCTCAAGTTGATCTACAAGGGTACGTAGACTACCTCCGGGTAAAGAGGATCTAGCTCTGATGAGAAGCCCGACCTTACGAGGCATCAAGAGTGACATGTTTTAAGGCCACAATAGTTATTTTTTTTGACTTGATGCTTTTTATAATTCTTAGTGAACCTATTGTTTTAAATAATGAATATCTTAGGTCTATTACAAGGCGGGATGTGTTGAAGCATATCAGTTCCTTGTAAATCTATATTATATAAAATGGGAAACAATACCTTACATGTTTTACACAATGACATATCTTTTTTAATTGACTACATTCATTTCATTTCCATGAGATTAATTAGTATTTTTTGTTTTTTATTTCCAAAAAAAAAAAAAATACCCACCCTTTAACCATTTTTAAGCTCTTAGGTATCCCAAATAATTACTCATATATATCTCATTATCAATTGAAAAGGTGCAAGAATCCTTCCACATGCCCATTGTTATATAATATAATTTTCAAAAGAAAATAAACAAATTTTTTATATTTTTACTTATAGTATAGATACAAACATAATATAAGATAGGAGTGTTTGGAGAGAGCGTTTCACCTAGTGCCATTCAATGGTGCCAGTGTGAAATGCACCGATGGATGCCCATGTCAGGAGGGAACCCACACATCCAAGCTCCATCCCAGTCGGTGGTGTCACAGAACCATCGGATTTTGGCTCTAGAGAAAATGCTTTTGTGTTTGGATGGGTAGTTTAAAATGCTTTTGTGTTTGGATGGGTAGTTTTTGGATATAATCATATAAAAAAGTCTTTTAAAGATTTCTTAAATAATTATTTGTTACGAACAAAAAAGACCTACCAGAATCTGAAAATATTTCTTCCAACAAAAAAAAGAATCTGAAAATATTTCCATAAACTCGCTTAGATAATAGTAAAAATAGATAGATAATAGAATGGATATTTGAGGGGCAACTATTGTGCTTCGGTCGGCTTGGTCCAAGTGCGACCTTAAATTAGTATTATCAAACGTGGTTAATTTGCGGTAGGCGCTAGTGGGCCAGTGGGTTAGTGACGAGGTATCATGATTTGACCGGGTTTGTTAGGAGGGCAAGCATGAGTTAAAACTTTCGTTATCATCCTAATGTTTCCAGCTCCAATTCAGCTGGCGTGCTCAATCATCGAACCGTTTATGTGGGCTTCCTTTAATGAGGCTTTGACACGAAAAAATATCAACAAAAATACGTACATACGTGTCGAAGGAACGACAGAAAATTATGACTTAGACATTTGATTTCCTAAAATATCAAAAATCATAAAATAGGACCTTAAATTTGGAGAGAAAAGAAAATAAACACATAAAAGAAAAAATTATAGTTTTTTTTTCTGATCTTTGGATGAGATGAGAAATTGAAAGAAAAAAAAAACATATTTAATAAGATGATGGGTGGGGAGTGGTGGTGGTGATGGTGGATGAGTGGGTGGGTGGTAGTGGTGGTGATGATGGGTGGGTGGGCGACTGTAGTGGGCAGTAGTATGGTGGTGGCGGGTGGTGGTGGGGTGTTATTGGTAGGGTGCATGGTGAGGTGATCGTGGTGCAGTGGAGGTGGGGTGGTGAGGTTATGGTGGTGGGAGATGGTAGGGTAGGATGGGTGGTTTTAATAGTGATCGGTGATAGTGGATTTTATTTTCTTTCAAAAAATATTTACCTTTTGGAGAATAGAAAATTTTAGCATATTCTTTTTTTTTCTATGTGAATCTAAGGTTCCCACATGACTTTAGTATCCCCAAAAACTAGCCAATTACATCTTATTTTTATGTACATATAAGAATGTGTTGAAAATAGAAAATAAAAATGTTAATTTCTCTTTTTTAAGTAAATCATTGCATAATAATTATCTCTTTACATAATAAAATTCTACTTAAACCAAAATTTTTTATCTATTATAATCGGATAAGGCATTTGTTTGAATAATTATCTTTTTACCTACTTTAAAAAAAACTATTAGGATTTAAAAAAGGTAATTATAACTAAAAATAGGTTATCTTTGAGGATAAGGAAATCATTAAAACTCAAGGTTATCTTTGGCTATTGAATATAAATTGAGGGTTGACTTTATATAGTAGTATAGACAGTTTATATATCGTAGATATTTGGTGAGATTGAGTAATATATAACAAGACCTTATCCTCCTTTGTTCCCATGAAACTTGAGAACGTTTGAAAATCCTCCTTGCCTTTGGAGGTTCATTCCATTACTCTATATATCTTGTTACAATATATGTAACGGCAATTACAAATCAATTGCTGTACAATTAAAGGAAACAATATACAATAAGATCTCCTGTAATTACGGCGACCAACTTTGGCATGTCTGTGATTGAGCCGTGTCATCCTCAACAAAACTGTGATCCATTTTACGCTCTACAAAAGTCAAACACAAAAGAAAAAACAGACCACCTCATGATCCCAAATTTCTAACAGAGATTCACAATGCAATAGGCTTATCATTTGAATGACCACCATTAAAGGCATCAACTCCAACTCCTGTCACATGCAGCTCTGATGCCCAGCACCCCTATTCTATTTAAACCCCTCCACCCCCTCCACATTCCTTCAATCAATTCTCATTGTCTTCTCTTCTCTCCTCTTACCTTCCTGGTCGATCAATTCAAACTTCTTCAACACAACCTCATAAAAACCCAAGACTTCATCTGATTAGTCTTCTTTGCCAACCACTGATACTAGAATCACTACAATTTAAGCTTTCAAGTCTATCAGCTTCCTTTACACTACTACCCCAGAAGTGACTATTAACAGATCAGATCCTATTGGATATTCTGCATAATTTTAGCTAGTTTAAGATAATCACCTTGCTGATTTTTCTCCTAATTTTTAGTACTAGATGTAGCAGTTATGGTATTCCTTGATCCTTGCCTTGTTTGAATACATTACCATGTAAATGGGTATTCCTTGATCCTTGCCTTGTTTGAATACATTACCATGTAAATGGATGCTCCACTTTTACTATAAATAAAGCAAACTACCACATCATTTGTGTGGGTGAGATTTCTCATTCCATCGTTTTTTTTAGTTCCTTGATCCTTGCCTTGTTTGAATACATTACCATGTAAATGGGTATTCCTTGATCCTTGCCTTGTTTGAATACATTACCATGTAAATGGGTATTCCTTGATCCTTGCCTTGTTTGAATACATTACCATGTAAATGGATGCTCCACTTTTACTATAAATAAAGCAAACTACCACATCATTTGTGTGGGTGAGATTTCTCATTCCATCGTTTTTTTTAGTTTTCTTCTGTGACTACTGCATCATATATTCCATCAAAAATGTTTCGTGTATCCGATCATGAAGACTTCTTTGCTCGTCGCTGTGTGTGGGTCAATGGCCCTGTTATAGTCGGGGCTGGCTGTTGGTGCTTGCCTTAAAGAACAAGGTGTCCCATTTGTAGTCCTTGAGAGAAGTGACTGCATTGCTTCTCTGTGGCAAAAGCGCACCTATGATCGCCTTAAACTTCATCTCCCCAAACAGTTTTGCCAACTCCCTAATCTTCCATTCCCTGATCACTTCCCTGAGTACCCCACCAAGAAACAGTTCATTGAATACCTCGAATCCTACGCCAAGCACTTCCAGATCAAACCCAGAAGCCAGATTCAATGAGTGTGTTCAGTCTGCTAAGTATGATGAAACTTGTGGATTGTGGAGGGTCAAGACTGTCTCTGCAGGCGCCACCAGCCGCGCCGAGGTAGAGTACATTTGCAGGTGGCTTGTGGTGGCAACAGGGGAGAATGCAGAGTGTGTTGTGCCGGAGATCCAAGGCCTGTGTGAGTTTGGAGGCAAAGTCACACATGCCCGTGATTATAAGTCTGGCGAGGATTACCGGGGAAAGCGTGTGCTGGTCGTTGGTTGTGGAAATTCCGGCATGGAAGTATCTCTTGATCTCTGCAACCACAATGCCTTGCCATCCATGGTGGTTCGAAGCTCGGTGAGTCATCCTTATAGATATATAGTACTTTGATCTCCATAAATCTTGATCAACCAAATTAATTTGTGTCTTGATGGTTGATTTTAACTGGGGTGAATTCTCTTTTGATCAACAGGTTCATGTCTTGCCAAGAGAAGTCCTTGGGAAATCTACATTCGAGTTGGCATGCTTGATGATGAAATGGTTGCCTCTTTGGCTGGTTGACAAGCTCTTACTGATACTCGCATGGATGATTCTCGGAAACGTGGAGAAGAAGTATGGGCTGACAAGACCACACGATTAGGTCTGGTCAGATCAAAGGTGGTCCCAGGTATCAAGAGATTCTCAACAAGTGGTGTCGAGCTTCTTAACGGCGAAAATCTTGAGATTGATTCGGTTGTTCTTGCTACTGGATACAGAAGCAACGTACCCTCTTGGCTACAGGTGAGAAATGTTCTTATTCTTCTTTTCTTTCCTGTTTCTGGACTCATATGACAATTTTAGAAATTGGGTTTCTCCTAGATTCTTTTAAAAACAAAATTCCCAATTTTTTTTTCTTCTTTTGGTAGGTTTTGATACCCATGACCTCAGAAAATGTCAGAGTGAGGAGGGTGGTTGGCTTTGATTTGGTTATTGATTTTGTCCTGTTTTAGTTTTTCCTCCATTGGGGATGCAATCAAAACCTTCCCTTACCAAGAAAATAAAAAAAAATTTAGAATTTCTTTTATATTTTTCTATAATTGCTATTTTAGTACTTTTGAAGAAACAAATGGCCTAATATTGTTTTTGAATATTTGTGTTATACAGGAGAGTGAATTCTTCTCCAAGAATGGATTTCCAAAGGCCCCATTCCCAAGTGGATGGAGAGGAAAGCCAATCCATTAATTCGGTTGATCAAGACTTATAGAGATTATAAAGTACTATATATCCATAAGGATGACTCACCGAGCTTCGGACCACCATGGATGGTAAGGCATTGTGGTTGCAGAGATCAAGAGATACTTCCATGCCGGAATTTCCACAACCAACGACTAGCACACGCTTTCTCCGGTAATCCTCACCGGACTTATAATCACAGGCATGTGTGACTTTGCCTCCAAATTCAGACAGGCCTTGGATCTCTGGCACAACACACTCAGGATTCTCCCTTGTTGCCACCACAAGCCACCTGCAAGTGTACTCCACCTCAGCGCGGCTAGTGGCGCTTGTCGAGAGAGTCTTGACCCTCCACAATCCACAAGTTTCATCATACCACACTCATTGAATCTGGGGTTGATCTGGAAGTGCTTGGCGTAGGATTCGAGGTATTCAATGAACTGTTTCTTGGTGGGATACTCAGGGAAGTGATCAGGGAATGGAAGATTAGGGAGTTGGCAGAACTGTTTGGGGAGATGAAGTTTAAGGCGATCATAGGTGCGCTTTTTCCACAGAGAAGCAATGCAGTCACTTCTCTCAAGGACTACAAATAGGATTCCTTGTTCTTTAAGGCAGGCACCAACAGCCAGCCCTGAAGGGCCAGCCCCAACTATAGCAGGGCCATTGACCCACACGCAGCGACAGCAAAGAAGTCTTCATGATCGGATAGACAGAAACATTTTTGATGGAACATATGATGCAGTAGTCACTTCTGGGGTAGTAGTGTAAAGGAAGCTGAAAGACTTGAAAGCTTAAACTGTAGTGATTCTAGTATTAGTGGTTGGCAAATTAAGAAGACTAATCAGATGAAAGTCTTGGGTTTGTATGAGGTTGTGTTGAAGAAGTTTGAATTGATCAGAAACGTAAGAGAAGAGAAGAGAGGAGAAGACAATACCCTCAAAAGACTTTGAAAACCTTTTCACTCATTTAGGTATAAATGAGGTTTGCAAGTCTTTTGAGGGTATTTTTGGAAGAAATTCTTCACTATAGTAAAATGAGATTGATTCTCAATTATTTTAAAGAAGTGTCACTAACTCTTAATTTTTAAGAATTGTCCGACTAAATCTGAATTATTTTGAAAAATATCACTAAAAACCAATTTTCCCTTATTTTTATTGTCACTTATTTCATAAATTCTTGATTACTTCATTTCAAAAATATAATAATAGAATCTTTAAAAAAAAATGCTCTCCACTTTACACCAACTGTTATGGCTATGAATGTAACCCTTTATGATCCTCTACATGCAAAATAAAAAAGCTTCAAAGCACCAAATTACTTCCCAATGTAGTTTGACAAAGCATTCAAAAATCCTATTTAGAAGGCATTCATAGTATCATCCCTCTTTGTTGAAGTTGTGCTTCATAATACCGAATTGCATGCATACACAACCCTTGCACCTCCAATTCGTCTTTTTGAGGATTGTTGCAGGACTGAGGTGGTAAGCATTGGTTGGTTAGAGTTAATGATATGAATCCGTTTGATATAACTTTTCAAAGTAGAATTTTTTAACTTTTTTTCTACTTTGTCTCTACTTTGAAAAGTTAAAAAATAACTTTGAAAAATTATACCAAATAGCCTCTAAACTAATTTAATCTTTGTCCATGGATTTGCAGATTTTATGTTTCACCATTAAGAGGCAACTAAAAACAAAAAAGATCCTTTCTCTGTCTATAAGCTAATGAAATTTTTTACATTGTTTTTTGCTTTAGCTGTGAGATGCTGCCATGTGGATCATTTCACTACTAGTGTTATTTCATGTGGGATCAACATGAAACTTTTACAAATTTGTAAAAATACTGATCATAAGATATTCCACATGACAACATCTCATGGCCAAAGCAGGAAGCAACAGAGTCAAGCATTAGAGAAGATTTCATCCCCTCTGTAAGAATTCATCTATCTCTTATTTGCAATGGCCACCTCTTCGTTATCTTTGTAAGACCTAGAAAATATATATGCGGGTGGGACACACAAAAGAATTACTTTAGGAGTCAATCGCTACCTATGTCAAGGAGCAAGTAGCCACCTAAGTTGGTCTACACTCCTGAGATTGAATAAGTGGTTTGGTTTTGGATTTGGCAAGTCTGTAAACGCCATAATCTACCTAACCTAAAGTTGGTTATCTTTGTTCTGACTTGCCTTTTTTAAGGATTAATTTAATTACAAAAATTAATAAGATATCCACAATTTGCATAATTCTATGGGAAAATTATGAAAAAATTGTCACTTTTCATCGATAATTATAAAAACAGTCCATCATAATTTGGAATTACAAAAAAAGGGTCATTTTTCGTTGATAATTATAAAAACAATCCATCGTACTTAAATTACAAAATCTCTTTTAAAATAAATTAAATTTGAGGATCATTATGTCAACACAAGCTTCTTTATGTAGGATACGAGTGCATCTTACATATGAGACACAAACGCATTCTACGTTTGATACGAGTGCATCATACGTAGATATAAGCCTGTGTTTACCTACAATAAAATGATACTATTTTTAAAATTCTTTTTTGAAAAGTGATCTTTCAAGTCAATTATTTTTTAAAAATGACCCTTCTTTGTAAAATGAGATTTTTATGGATTGTTTTTATAAATACAGGCTAAAAAGTGAGCCTTTCTCATAATTTTCCCTAATTCTATTCATCAACAGATTCGAGAAAATGGTGAAGAAAAAATAAAATAATTACAAAAACCATGTTCATAGAATAGTTGTCCTATGAATTTAGCAAAATCTTGCTTAACATATGGTTTCAATGTGATTTTGATTTCCTAGCCATTCTCATATAAAATCATGTTAGAATATCAAATAAAGCAAAAATAAAATAGTTACGCTATAATATTAGATAAACTAAAGAGTCATTACAAAATATTAAACAAATAAAATAATTGTTATAAATGTTAAATAAATAAATGAATAAAAGGGCTTTTGCTCAATAGTAAATGAATAAATAAATGAAAAAACAATTGCATAATGGTATTAAATGAATAAATAAATAAAGTAAAAGAAGGATTAAAAATCACCAAACCGTAAATTATTGCAATATCTAATTTTTGGGTCCAACAACCTCTAGGCCAACCCTCTTAAATCAGATTCAATAATTTTTGTGTATATATATATATATATTTTGTGTTGTTGACAGCGTAACGGAAAATTTTGGATGGAAAAGCGTCCCCTTTAAGCTAAAGGAGTAAAAGGCCTTCGACTTTATCCAAGCACACGTGGCAGGTTGCCAAAGCCCACAAAAGGCTAGGAGGGAGAACCGAGCTGCTTTGTTTCTCACTCAATTTGAAGGAGTTACAAGAAGAAACCTAAGCTGAGCTCGTTTGCCTCGAGTTCAGTGAAAAAAACGAAAATCTAAGATAGAGGGTTAGGGTTTCGAGCCATGGAGAGATATTTGTAAGAAACGGACAAAGGGTTGGAAAAGAAAAATGCAGGGTCGTGTTCTTCACACTCCGATTATCTCAAGGGGGAAGCCTCCCTTGTTGTCTTTCATTGATTCGTTGCCTTGCTCCATCACTAAATCCAGAAGAACTAGCATACGTCCATGTAAGTACTCTCATCTACCCGTTCCTAATTTCGTAAATCTTCATGTAACAAGTCATGTTTGTCCTTCGTAATCTGGTGAGACGGCGAAGAATTTGGATAGAAATATGGATTGGAACGCTGGGTGTGGAAACAGTGTCAAGATTGGTTGGGATGCATGTGTTGTAATTTGTAGGTTGAACTGTTGGGGCATGTTTGGTTAATGCAAGAATTACTTCTATTGTTATCAGTGAGTTGGACTGGTTATTCTCTAATGAATGGAAACAGGAAGGCTAAAATTCCATAATCTATCACATTCAACTACTAAAATGGTGTGGGTGGCGACAAGATTCGCTGTAGTGCTTCACCATAGTTTATGCTTATATTTATAAGGAATCAAAATGGAAATGTTATCGAATTTTTAGTGTTGCTTAAGGAATCTAATGAAATCATGAAATGGTGAAGCGCATGTATAACATCTATTTTTTAATTAAAAAAACCTGGAATACTCACAAAAGATTATAGGTAAATCAGTTGCTTAGCATTCTAATTGAAGTCCCCTGACTGTCAGTCCTACTGGTACTTATAGGCCAATACCAGGAACCATTGTTTAAATTGATAGTTATTTTATTTTTATGTAATTTGACTTGTTCTATTGCATATAACCTATACCCCATAAATATCTGGAGCTGGTGATTTGAATAACTGGAGATGATTTAAACTCTCTGATACGGAAAGAAAACCCAATATGTATATGCCGTAATAAAATGATCTTTCTCTGTTAGTATCATGAGGTGGTCTTGTACAGTGCCCTGCAAACACTGTGTATAGACTGAAATATGTAAGCCTGCACTTGCTACATGCTGTCATATTTATAATATTTAAGAGACTTATTTGGCCCAAAGTTATCAGTTCGTAAGAGTAATATAGTGGTAAACTACTTTAGTGATGCTCAATTGTCTATCTGTTGGAGGAAAACAATTTTGGAATCTGTAATTGGGGTAGCTTTAGACATTTGTTCTTGGAATAATCCCTATTTGATGAGAAGTGACACATGTATTACACAGATGGAAGGGCTTTGAATGATAAGAGTGTGAACCACTTAAACCACATAGACTCATACTACTACAGGCATTAGTACGTTAATAAGTGTTTTGCCTTCAGGATTTCCTCTCAAACTGATATTTGATGGCTTCTGGGCTTTGTAATATAAGTGAGATCTGAGATTTTATTCAGACTTTATAGACACATGCCAGAAGCAATAAGTGTCATCCCACTCTTAATGTTAGTCTTGAACTGTGGCCAATTCTGCTATGAGACAAATTGATGAAGTGAAGTGGTTTCTGAGGAAATATTTTATTGTTACGAAGGTCTTGCTTTTCTCGTCCCATCAATAAAGTTCATTACTTATTGGAAAAAATAAAAAAATATATAAAAACAAATGCCGTGCTTCATTTGCAATTTGTTGCAGTATCATGCTAGACATAACTACCTTTATGTCCTTTTCGTTCTTTTATGTATGCTATGTTGTTGGTTTTATGGAAATGGCAGGGTAACATTTTTCTTAGCTTACTTGTAGTGAGATGCAGAGAAATATCGACATTGAACTCAGTGTACGGCACAATCAAGGCTCAAGCATCTAATGTCAGTATTGGATCTGGGGGCTATGAAGGAAGAGAGGACAATGACGACAGGAAACTTTTTGATGTCCATCCACCCAATGAAAGTTTGTCTGAATCGTGAGTCAAAAGAAAATTTTTATGGCGATTGCACATTGATATGTTCAGAAATCAACATTTAATGAAATTTTGGGATGCTGTCACCGTTGAATTTTTCACATGAAACAGATTCTTGTATATATGAATATATGCGTGTGCACATGCAGATACAAATATATCTTTGGACACATCATCATGTCAGAAAATTGGGTTTGAACTAGTAAGCAAGCAGCTAGATAATTAATCCAAATGTTTATTTGTGGCCTTGGGTTCTCTGTGTGAGACTATGTACCAAATACATTTTATGGCTGTGAGAGTCTTCTTTATTTGGATTTTTTATGCAGATCATCTTTGCTGCAAATGGACATGCATATGCCTTATTCTTAGTTCAAACCAAATTCATGTTTGCATTTTCATGAATTTGCAGCGCAAAGGCTCCTAATCGAATTTCTTATCCACTATCTATCGTTGTTGTGCTACTGGGATGTGCTTTAGTGTTTTCACTGATTGCGTTTGTTAAGGGAGGGCCATTGGCATTATTATCAGCAATTTCAAAGTCAGGACTCACTGCTGCATTCATGTTGATATTTGTTTCTGAAATCGGTGACAAGGTGACTGATCTGCCTTTTTTGGACTCTAATTAATGTTTATGATTCCTTAAATATAGTGATTGCCTGAAGTTTTGTGTTTTGTAAGTTCATTACCTAGATTCACCAGCAAGATTTATGTCAATTTGCTGAAATTGTCAAGTGTAATGATGCAATATCATAAGTTTAGGTACTTGGTTCTTGTGGTTTTTGTTGTTGGTTTATGTTAATTATTTTAGAAAATTATTTCTTTCTGTAAACTAAGCATCTTTTTTTCATTTTAATATTACAGCAATTGGATGCTGACAAGAAACCACGAATGATATATATTTCTGGTTTTCTTCTCTTGTTCTTGCTTTTGTATTATGTACCATCATTTTGATCCGATTGCAGCCATTTCATTAAATTTCCTAGTGGCACAAGCAAAAACAAATGCCGAAAAAGAAAGACAAAAATGAGGCCTCATTTGGTATTGTAACTTATGAAATATAATTTTTGATAAGCCAAAAAGTAGGTATTAAAATGCAAATTTTCAGTTTAACTTTTCTACTTTTATAAGTGATAAGGTTGTTTGGTAACATGATCACTTGGCTTTGAATTTAAATTTTTAATCTATATCTATTAATATATGGGTAAGGTTTCACTGAAGCCTACTTCATCATGCTTTCGGACTTTTTCCAAGCTCAGACTGCATTGTGAGTATGCTATCAAAGTTTGAAATATCTCTTAGATTCTGCTTGATTTTTCCTACAGACATTTTTTATTGCTGCGCTCTTGGCCATGCAGTATGACAAAAGACTGGTACTCTCTCTCTCTCTCTCTCTCTCTCTCTCTCTCTCTCTCTCTCTCGCTCTCTCTCTCTCTCTCTCTTGCTTCCTTTCTTGAAATGGTATATGAATTAAAATCCCACTGTGTGACATGCATCATTTTGCATTTTCTTCTTCACTGTTGCTTACTGTTTGTTCCCTTTTATTTCCTTCATGGAGAGTAAAACAATATACATGGATTGGCATAATGATTATTTCTTTGAAGAAAGATCTCACAAGATTATGTAACACTTATCTCCTGACATAGTTTTACACATCGTAATTTGATCATGGATACCTTAGCTGAATCTGAAGTCAATAGAGACTTGAAGAGTGTGTGCCTTTTTTGCCTCTGGTTTCTACACCAGTTGAATGAGGACATGAGAATGAATTGGCTGTGGCAGTGGCAGGGGAAAATGATGAATCCAAGAAACCTTTCTTGCTAGCTGATTTATTTATCAAATTCGTTTTTGTTGTTCCTTCACCTGAAAACATGTCACGTTGATCACTTTCAAGTGCATGTGTCGGTGTTACTATCAGGTACTTAGGAATCGTGAGAGCTTGTTACCTAGGCAAATCCCTGATTGCCAAGGCCATGGCCGGTCTATCACCTAAGGCATCTTAAGATATTGATTATAATAGGATTTTCCTCTGCCTTCAAATTTTTTCATGTCAACTGTTCAACATGCGTACGTATCGTTGATACATATCCATAGAAGGATCCGGATGTGTCTTTCAACATGGATGTGATTCCTTCGCATGGATATATGACCATGATTGTCTCTGAGGTTTGCAAGGTTTGCGTGAGGTTGCTTGTACTGCATAATGCCTTTCATAACGGGAATCACATGTTGAAGATTTGGACCTAGTTGATGAGCATTTGCATTTGGTGTTCAATTTTTCTCATATATTTGTTGTCATTATCTAGGTCTTGTTGGGGTCAATGGGAGCCCTTTCACTTATGACAGTTCTATCTGTGGTAATGGGAAGAATATTTCATTCAGTACCAGCACAATTTCAGACCAGTAAGTTGCTACTACAAGCATCTTTCAATATGATTAAAAATAGTTATATGTTTGTGATGGTTTTCAACATGTCTGAGTGCTTCTATTCACTGCGTACATAAATTATGGCAACAGACAAGATTTCAGACTTAAAAACACTTTTTACAAATAACATAGTAGGGGGTTTTGGACAAGAAATTGTGCATGTTTACATATGTGCCAAAGGCCACCTTAATTCTTGCCCTCTAATTTTTCTTGCATGGTGAACAATGAATGAGGGAATGCAGGTCCTTCGACAACAAAAGCAACAAAAAGAAGATTGCTTGTTCCAACAAGTTGACATCAGCAAAACAAATTCTATTTGTCCATTCCAATTTATCAAAACTTTTATTATGTGTAGCCAAATCCCATGAATTCCATCTAGCTTCTTTTTGGTCTGCCCTTTGTATATTATATTGTTTAATATATTTTTCGCACGACTTCTTAAACTTACCTCTCTAGGGCTTCAGTTACATGTTTAAAACATCTTAACCCACAGTCTTTAGTTTTATTTCATAGGAAACACCTATTTTGGTTTATTACTTATCGAATCAACCTCTTTTAAAGTTCTTTTTTTTCTTTTTCCTGAAGAATACTTCTCGATAGACTGTTCAGCAACTGAGCTACAGGCAGTTTCTTGCAATATGTTACAATGCAATTCATGAATGCACAATTCGTTCAAATAACTTTTGTCAATTAGATGTAACCAAAGGTTTGAATTCATGAGAAATAATTTTTCAGGTTGTGCTTTGTGACAATTTTTGAATGTACTATTGATTCTTTGGCCATTTGAACAGCCCTGCCCATTGGAGAATATGCAGCAGTAACTCTTCTTATGTTCTTTGGTCTCAAATCACTGAAAGATGCGTGGGATCTACCTTCAAATGCAGCAGCTAAAAGTAACGAAAAAAGTGGCCCCGACTCCGAAGAATTTGTTGAAGCAGAGGAGCTTGTCAAGGAAAAGGTCACACTTCTGATTGTGATGACTGCGTTTTTATGAGTCTTTGTTGGTAGATTTGATCTTGCCTTTATGATATTCTATAGTTCTCAGAATAGCAAGGTTATGGTGGTGGACATATGTGCATACCATTTTTTGTCAGTCGCTCTGTTGGATAGTCTAGTATTATCTTCTCTCCATCTTTTACTACCCCCACCATCAGTTTCCGTCGTTGTTCATTATTACTGATGGCTGATGCTCTGTTGAATGAATTCAGGTGGCAAAGCGGCTTACCAATCCACTTGAAATTGTGTGGAAGTCGTTCAGCCTTATATTCTTTGCTGTGAGCAACTTCTTTTTCCCCTGTTGCAGCTAAAATTAGATCAATTTTGCCAATGAAACTATGTAATGGAGCAAACAACATGAACAAATTAATGGTCGTCTGCGTAAAAACAATGTTAATCTATCAAGAGTTACATCTGTCTCCTCATGAACATACTCCAGACTTCAAAAAAGTAATGATTTTTTTTCTTTTCTTATCATTTTCAGGAATGGGGGGACCGCTCAATGCTTGCTACAATTGCGCTTGGAGCTGCACAGGTACAATTCCATTAAGGTTCTAATGATTGAAGCAATTTCATCTACACTTCAAATCAATAACTGCAAATTCATTTTATGTTCCGACTATCTGCAGTCTCCTTGGGGTGTGGCCAGCGGTGCCATTGCTGGGCATCTACTAGCAACATCCATGGCAATCCTAGGCGGAGCATTTCTTGCCAACTACATTTCAGAGAAACTGGTAAAATTAACTCAACCGAGCTGTGTCCTCCATGTTGAAACTTGCATGCATAACTGCATTTCTGAAAACCTCTCCATAATCAGGTGGGCTACCTGGGTGGAGCACTGTTTCTTGTTTTTGCAGTAGCCACATTTTTTGGAGTGTTTTGATCAATCCTTACAAGCCTGCAGAAGAAGCCTAAATCAATGGGGAACATGCCATGCACTCAAAATGGCTGGATAGAAAGGAAAAGATCCAAATTCCTCAAATTCAAGCTACCTTGAGCGATGATCACCTTTTTCACAGAGTCTGAAGATATTCTTCTGTTCAGCATTTAGGACTTTGAAGCTCTAAAGTATCATATGATGGCTGTAGTCAGTGCTAAAAAAAATGAGCTCGGTACATTACAATTTCTGTGAAACTCTGGTCACCAAAATTAGTGGGTTTCAGAGACCCAATGCTTCTTGACTCTAAATTCATCAGTTTCTGAAATTTATAGATGTAACAATACCTTGAATTTTGTGTTTCCTGATCAAGGCATTTTGTTGTTGTCTGATACTCTGTTGCTTTTCTGGAATTCTATTCCTTCCTGTAAGTATGTTTTAGTCAAGAAAATAACATGTGTTACTTCCATAATATCCCATCGATGGATTTTGCAGGAAAAGAACTCTGGCTCAGACAGACCAGACTGGGCACAAAGTGATCTGACAACCCAAACCTTGAGGGTTCATGAGCTTAAGCTTTCTGAACCATCAGCTTTAAGCAACCATCGTCCAAAAGGAGATGAGCACACGTCTTGAACCTTCATTAGCTGCAGTAACGAATAAAACGGGGAGACTCATGAACTCCGAGTCTAGATATTGATTTTGTACCAAAGAAACCGCAATCAACTGCCTATGCCCTGCTACGGAGGAAAAGCTGGAAAAATTGAGCGCATTTTGATCAGATTAGGTCTTTTGCTTGGTGGGATGTTTGCCTAAAGCTTATGTACGAAGCGCAGTTTTTGGATAATCCAATATTAAGATCTAAATCACAGACCGTAGGAGGTTCAAGAACAGGATCAGAGGAATCAAAAAATATTAAGATCTAAATCACAAACCATAGGAGGTTCAAGAACAGGGTGAGAGGGATCAAAAACTGCTAATTCATATAGAACATGATCCACCTTCCCCATCTAGATCAAATTCAATTTCTCTGAGGGCACTAATAAACAAACTTCAAATGATCTTATATTTTTTCAAAAATTGAGTTTGCGTCACACTAGTCTAATTTTCAAATATGCTCCTTCATTAGCAACTCACTAATAAATTATCTAAGTCATTTCCTTCACTTTAATACTATATGATGGAGGACCCAGATGATCTCATACACTAGCAAATTGCTGTGTTAAATTCTCCATCTACTTCTGCAAGTCCCTTTAGTATGAGAACAAGAAAAGAGAGGCGACACCTTAAAATGGAATGATTAACATAATCTAACTAATCGAGTAACTCCATCTAAATAATAAATGGCTATAACAATCATCTCCAACAATCCTATCCTCTACTAATGATCATTAAAGCCAAAACACCACAATTAAGGTGATTCTTTGAAGTTCATATTGAACTTTCATCTCTAGTTGATAAAAGGAAGATTAGGAGATTCAAGCATGCTCACAGTGTTTCATTTTATCTCCTCTACTAATTTACATTATTTTTTCCCCAATTCCAATGGTTTTGCCTTTTCAGGTGTTCTATCTGAAAGCGATAGAGCCAGTGATAGGATTTTCAAAATTGTGCCTGTTTCCAAAGAATCCCTATCTATTCTCTCATTGCTTTTTTAGTTGATCTAATTTTGATTAGCCTTGGTGAGATCTACGCCTAAACCTCAGTTACTGCCCGGCCCCGTGCCTCAACTTCATCTTGAACCAGTATTTCCATAAACTTTCTGCTCTTTCCAGGCTCCGTATGAATTACTTTGAGCAGCAATTCAAGAGGAAGTTTGAAGTAGGACAGCTCGAAGGTAACGAATAGGATTTCTGTAAACTCTAAAAAATCAGTCTTAATCTTCAAATTTCAGAATTAGAACTTGGGGTTTGCATCAGTAGGTTGGAGCACAACAAAGGAATGCGAGTCTATCAATTATCTTAGGATACAGAACACAAAGATGGTTCATGAATGAAGAAGCAGAAAGCATGGATGTTGTGAAGATATATCATTCCACCTGGGGCCAGCATATTCCTTGCACATCAAACAAAAGAGCTCCAAAGAGTTCGAAAATTCTTAACATCTCAATTTAATATTCAATTTTCAAAATAAAAACACAATATAAAGCTTTAGGCTCTTTATGTAGAATAAGAATTTCCATAAAAATAGTCATAACGCGCCTATGACTTCTAGATGTAAACCCAACATTCCTAAAACCGTTCAGTATATAAAATTTATAAAAAAAAAATTTTCTTTAACTAGCAAATAATGAGGACACTTTTTTTTTTGGAAGGTAAATAATGCAAACACTTAAACAACACATGGGAACAAACAAAAAACTAAGACCACCATAAGAAGCCAAATAAACTCATTTATGTTTCAACCATGACTTTTCAAAGCACATTAAATCACACAATCTTTGTCTTATTGGATACATAATTGAATAGATTTTTACATTTTTTTTTGTCCCTTCTTTCTTCTTCATACACCCCCCACAACAACCAACCTACACACCCCCACCACCCCAAAAAAAAAAAAAAACCCACACACAAAAAATCTCAACCCCAAATTATCGTTTTATTGAAAGAAGGCAGGTTTGGTAATGGATGTTTCACCTAATGCTTCATGGTCTAGATATTTGAAGCCACTCTACTGGTTGTCTACAACCATGCCTAAACAACAGGGCAAGCACCAGTTGGCTATTCCTATAAGTCACCACAAGATAACAAAATCATCACTTTCAGACACCGTACCGGAAATTTAGCTCTTTATAATGAGACCTTGTCATGCCCACCATAATTCAGTAAACTAGCTCAAAATTAATGGGCATAACCCTTGCATCAAAATTCATATCCAAGCCCCTTCCTATGTGATGGTTGTATGCCATCAACTAAAGAAACATGTTCTTCATCTGTTTCCAAGGGAAAAAAATATATATATATTGAATATGCTTCGTTATCTTTTGTTTACTTAATTCATCATCTCCACTGGGCAGCCTGATTCATTAAAAAATGGGCAAATTGCTGCTTGCCCTCAGCACTTATTTTGAAAAATGTCATTTATGGTGTTTTTTCCCTTGAAAAATGTCGTTTATGGTGTTTTTTCCCCTTCTAAAATTTGGCTTGGACTACTGGTTATATTTTACACTCGACACATCTATCTTGATGTAATATACTCAGGATTCCTAAACGTAATTTAAAAAAGAGGATGAAGTACTAGCCGTCCACTTCTAGTATGATTTCAATACAGAAAGGGCAGGACAAGATCCACTCCCTTTCTTACATCTTATCATCAGAACACTGTATGATACATTATGCCATCATTTGTGCTTGTAATCAAAAGATTTACATGGCCAGGGTCTACTCATCAAGTACATGTCACTAGTATTCCAACAATAAACCTTGATATCAGGAATGGGAAGTTGCTGAACATTTTGAAGATGACTAGGAAGATTTCTTCACAAGTCACTCATTTTTTTTTTTAATACCAAATGCTTTATAAAAGAACCAAGAGTAATGTACCGATTCTAATTAAAGCCAGTCAGCCATTGCTTTGATGCATGAATCAGAATGTTGGACAACAAAGAAGCAAAATATGCATTAGGATGAACATTATTGAGACAGGGATGTTAAGATGTATGTGTGGGAAGATGTTAAGATGGACGTGTGGGAAGTCTAGGCGGGAAAAGGTAAGAAATGAACATATCTAAGAGCGTATAGTGTTACCCAACAAGGAAATAAGATAAAGAAAAGCAGGTTAAGATTGTTTCTGCATGTAAAGAAAAGATCTAAAAATACAGTTATGAGAAGATGGGAGAGGGTACTCACTGAAAGTTGTAGGAGAATGAGATGAAGACTAAAGAGTACCTAGATAAGTCAGTCAGAGGTTTTGGATGCTTAATATCTGAATGTAAGTATAGTTTTTTGACATATTGGAAAGTAAAATAGGACTCATGTTGCCTACTCTAACTAGTTGGGATAACGCATTTTGTTATTGTGTTTCTTGATTCTAGATAATTGACTTGTTTTTGCAAGGTACCCCTAAAAAAAGAGCTTTTACATGAATTAATGCACCCCAGGGTCAGGAGATTTACTAAATGCTGATATATCTATTATGTGTGTTTTTTCTTTTTCTTTTTCTTCTTTTAATGAACATTTTTATTATAGACCCATCCAACTTAAGAAACATTGCAAAGCACATTCTTCTATACCAACACCATTAAAAAGGCAAGAAACAAAAGCTAAAATATACTGATATGTAGAGAATTTACAAATGGATCCAACTAGAGCTACTTATACCTATAGAAAGCAACTCATGCAAGTAATGCACAAGAGAAAGGGATGTGTATTGAAAGCAAAATCAGTTAAAGAATGCATTTAAAATGAGAAAAGGCATATGTTTCCAACATCTCAAAGGGACATCTTACAACAACAACTTTATTTTATCCAATTGTTCAGACTCAAGATTCAATTCTACAGGTCCCATATTACCTTGGTATGTTTCCAATAATGCAGGAATTTTATGTTGATGCTTGATCACAAACTTCTCCAAGAAGTTCTTTTCAGTCATTGTCAACAACCAAGCTAGAGTCACATCTTTCTCAATTAGGTTATTTGACATAAGAGTACATATAACCCAACATCTGGGAATAATCCTCCTGTCCAAACTAAGCAATAGAAGATTTGGGCACCTGGCAACTGTGCTTGGCTTGCAACAAAGTGTGTTCACAAGGAAGTCCATGACTCTCATTATCTTTTCCTCTGAAATAATCATACACATGGGCTGCTTCCTGAATGCTAAATAAATATCATCCTCAGACCAACCCACGCTTTTATAAACTTTCACTTTCCGTTCCCATGTTGATTCGCTCATCACCGACTTTGCACGGACCCCCAAGATGAAGATTGAATTTATGGGATTGAAACCCATTTCTTTAATTTTTGTGACTATCTTTCTAAACTGATTACTGCAGCGAGATAGTACTCTAGGATGAAAGATCATCAATTTCACAATTCTGTGGTGAGGCACTCCATGTGCTCGCAGAATTTCAATGTTGGGTATTAATAAGTTCTGGGGATTGCTCTGGAGGACTTGGGTCGAGCGTCTCAAGGCATTAACAACCTCAGCACCGACAAATCCCTTCAGAAAATTCAACGACGGCTGAAGTTGATTCTTTAAACTCCTCCTCAACAAGGAAGGATTTGCACAGAGGATCTTTCCTAGCATTGTTCCAGAAATGCCGATATCATGGAAGAAATCGATTTTGGGTTTTAGGGTTTTCTCCGGAATGCAAAAGAGCATTTTAGGAAACTTCGTGATGAGATTTGCGATGTGCGTTCTAGACAAATCACTGTTCCTCAAGAACAAAACAACCGAATCTGCTCTCTCTTTGGACTTAAGTTTGATCTTTTTGGAAGCGGAAATAGCAGTTTCTGGAGGCAACCCACATGACTCTATGAGGTAAGATACCGTAAAAGAAGATTTTTCACTGGATTTTGAACTGTGAGAGATGAATTTGAGCAGAGAACTTCGAACAAAACAAAAATGTATGGTTGAAGAATCCTCTGTATTACTACTCCAGCTACTACTAATCCTACTTACAGGGCATTGTTTTCTGCAGAGAAATCTAAACATTGCATGAAAAGGACTAAAGGGTTTTAGATTTCGTTCAATGTAGACGTATAGAGAGAAAGGGAGAGATTCGGGTGCTGACCTAAATATTTGAGTCCCTCTGCTACTTCGTCCCAAATGCTGAGGCTGTTTTGCCGGTTAGGTTTAACGAAATATATTGGTCGGAACAATTTAACCCCATTTATTTAAGAGCTTTTTGCATCCATACCTCTACATTATAAGAAATTTGCATCTATATCCTCTTGTTTTTAATATTTATATTTATGTCCCTCCATTTAACATAATTATTACAATTATGCCTTTAAAGTTAAAGTCCGTTAACTTTTGTTGTTTGTTTTTACCAAATTACTAAAATAACCTTTTATAAAATAAAAATATTTCGTGTTTACCCTGCTATATTATCTTATATTTTATTTATGTTATTTACTATTCTATTTATTCCAATATTTATAACATAAGCCACTGATATTAATTTGTTTAAGTGATAACTATTCATTTAAATTCAGCCAAGCATATAATCATTTGGCTATCTGATATATTTTTTTTTATCTTATAGAAGGTTATATTGTCATTTCATAAAAATAAATGACAAAAGTTAATGGAATTTGATGTTAAGGGTATAATTGCAACGATTATGCTAAATTGATGGATATAGATACAATTACTAAAAACAAGAGGATATAAATGCAAATTTGTTATAATGTAAGGGCATGGATGCAAAAAGCCCTTTATTTAATAACATATTTATATTTATAGCCCCTTATTTTTTGGTATTTACATTCATTTGATCTATTAGATTATTAGTTTATTACTTATTCCCCCCACAAAAAAAAAAAAAGCACCTTTTGTATTCATCCGTTCATCTTCATCCCATCAATATACCCAATTAACAATTTTTTTCAACCAAGGTTTAATCTTGTAAAAATTGATTACTATTTTTTTAATTTTTACTTCTAAAATATAAAACATAAATAAATAGGTGATTCTATTGTTTTTGGGAATACGGATGTTAGAAAATGATTACTTTTGTTTTTCCTATTTTAAGAGTAAAAACTAAAAAGGAACATTAACTAATTTTTTAAAATATTGTCTTTATGAATAATTATTAATTGGGCAAATCCATATTAGTGTTTAGGGATATAGATGCAATAAATATAATGATAAAGGGATATAAGTAAAAATATAAGATAATATAGGAGGCTGATTGGAAAATATTTCTTATTTTATAAAAGGTTACTTTAATCATTTAATAAAATAAAAAATAAATATTAAAATTATTTAATATCAAAGCATGATTATACTGACTATGATAAATAGAGAGATATAAATTAAATATTAAAAACAAGAGAAGATAAATCCAAATATAGGCTCTCTCAAGACATTACCACCATCCTAAGGGGTACAGTTGGGTAGGACAAGTAATTCACATATAAAAGTTTTAGACCTGAATCAGTTTTCTTCATACCTTATGGGGCTCACCTGAAACCAATTTTTTTCTTTGCACAAACCTTAAAAACAGGAAAAAAAAAATTATTGTTGGGGATTATATAAGCAATTATATTAACAGATCCATGTTTCAAGTTCGACAGATGTTTCGGATTTAGATGGCCTCAACCAACAGACTTAATGCTGGTTCTTGCTCATTGTGAACATCTATTAAGGATAGGAACTACATGCTGAAACAGATTTCATGTCAAATCAATCACAAATAAATGTTTAAGATCCATTTTACAACAGATTTCAAATTAAATGGGCTGAAAGCACAGTTAGTATTACAGTTATCAAGAAGCCAAACAATAAGTTACAAAATTTTTCTTCACCATGGAGCAACTTGTGGCAGATCATTCAACTATACATTGATGAGAGTGGAATGTCCCATTTGAAAGTAGTTGAACAATTCGCCTCTCAAGCCTTCTAGCTCCTGGACCAGGCTTCAGAATATCGGCATCTCCCCAGACTGTACAAGTACCATTATCAAGGTCATCTAAACACCAACCACCGTGAATGGTACTGCCAGGACTGCGGTTCAGGATCTCTTGATCTATGCGGTCAAGAACAGGATCATCTTTGAGGAATCGGGTACCAAATACTGCTCCACTCTTGATCATCTCATCAAAATCATTCAAACCAAGTGCACGGGGCTCGAATTTTGGGGGCTGGTCCCATGATGAATATTGCATATTGTTGTTTACGGTTGTCTTGTTGAATTTCTGAGAATTGCAGAGGATAGTCGGGAAGTAGTTTGGTTGTGATGAAGGTGTGTTAGACAGGTACATCAGTAAAGTCCTTGGTAAATTGTCAGAACCCAAGACGCAGAATTCGATAAATTTGCGACTAAGAATGGCAAAGGATGAACCTGCACAAATGATATTGAAGGGTCAATTTCCTCTTCCACCTATTTAATGTAATCCTGCCATACTGCATTCAGACTCAGACCAACCATGTGAGATATTTCACAGTGCTCGTGTTATAGTCCTCAGCTTTTGAACTACATATAGATAAGTCTATTGTGCACAAACAGCTTCAGGCACACCAATTTGATTCAAAATAAATATCCTTGCACCATGATTTATAGTGAGAATAACTCAGACTACGTTTCCTATTATCATGAATCAGATAGTCAGCCATTATCAGATGGTCTAGATATGTTTTCAGGTTTCTGTGGAACAGATAGAGGAAAATGCAGGTTCACAGCAATAAATTAGCTTCTTCATTTAAGTAGCAATGAGGAAATAATACCCAATGTTATTTTGAGTTTTATATGGTGTGAAAGTGCTGTGGCATTACAAATTCAAGTTTGCCACTATGGACAAAATTTGTTTTTGCCATTAATTGTCCCCTCCAAAGAAGGCTGTCATGGTATAACCATCATGCCTATTATTTATGATATGTTGATCACAAACAGAACATAGCAAGATTCTGGAATAATGGGGTTAAAGACAGTGAAAATATCTGGATGATAAACAATCTCTAGCAATAAAATTTGAGAGCAAGCATGTAGGCATATAGAATTATATGAAGTTTCAGAAGCAAAGTATCAATAGCAGTAAGAGTAGGCAATTCGCCAAATTAAATGCAGGTCTTCATTGCCACCATTCAACAATCTTGGGCATATTTATATTATTAGTAGGAAATTCACCAATCTATGCAGGTACTCACCAACCATACAGGCACAAAACAATAAAAACTTATGATTCTTCCCCAATTGAAAAATAGGCTATAGGAGCAGTCATAACACAAATACTTAAGTATCCATCTCAAGTTTGGTTGACATGTCAACTTCTGTCTTCAATACTTAAAATCTCCAGAAAGAATTTCCAAGTTTACAAAAAGACCAAGCATAAATTGTAAACATATCTTTCTGTTTTCAAAACCACTCAGCTCTCAAACAGGTAAGTCACTGATAATGGATTCAAATCTCATTTTTACTTTGTCTAGAACATATGATACATTTGCGAGCTGATTGTGAAAATAAAATTTAAAATTGGAAAATCAATTCATAAAGATTTTATCATACATCTAAGCAGCTCCAACATTTCTTCTTCAAGCATGAAAGGAAAATAAAACTTAAACTATAACAAGTTTCCTTTACATCTGTGCTGCTAATGCACAATATACACAAACTAAAATTAAACAATGTAACTTTACTAGTTCTGTAGGAATTGATTAAAGAGACCTATAAAAGGATGGAACCACACAGATGAGAAGGACAGGAGATGAGGTGTTAAGACAAAAGGATGTGCAATAATCTTCAACACTTTAAAAATTAAGAATATTGATTGTATGTAACAAGGAGTGTAGTGTTGAGGTTTGTGGAGCCTGATCATACTGGACACCCAGCCACAGCTATCGCGGATAGAGCTCCGTGGTGAGCTTGCACGGGGAGGCAGGGGTTCGGGGGCAGAGCCCCTAAGGCAAAAATTCTCAAGAGGGTATTTTGGGTATTTCGCTTTGTATTAAGGTATATCCCTGTTCTTGTAGTCATTCATTGTATTCTTCTATTCGTGACATAGTGAAAAATGGCAGCCGTGGACGTAGCCCTATTCTGAGGTGAACCACGTAAAATCTGTATGTTTCTTTGTTCATTTTTTCTTCATTATTGCTCTCAGCGATCTATAGGAATCAGGTCGGATTCCTTTCATGTAGTGTAGCTTGTTAATTCTTTCTCTCCATTTTATATAATTCGGCAGAAGTAACTAAGTCAGATTCACAAACTACATTTTCAGAAACGACAAAAAGGGAGTTCTAAGAATGGAAACCTTTTTCATCATTAATGTTCAACCATCTTGAAATCACCAATCTAAAACCCATTGTAAATTTTTCTCTGTTTCATGGGTTCCTCTTCAAACTATTAATGAACTATTTCATTTTTAGCCCTTCCATGAGTTTTTTTTCTCACGATTACATATTTAGATCAGATCCTGAACTTTTGTTTTTATTAAATGCATTTCTTATCAAGTCTATTACTTTCTTTTCAACCAAACTATTTGTCCACTTTCTCTTCCCTATGTCCCAAACCTTGATTTTTCTACTACCAAAGCTCATAAATCATGACTTGCAAGTACTCTCTATATTGTGAAGCATAACTACCAAAGCTCATAAATTGTGAAGCATGATTTACATCATTTCAATCAAGCCTGACTCTTAACACTTAATTTATTTACCACCATCAATGCACCACTCCTATATAAAAGTCAAAGAAAGATATCTCATTACTGAGGCAATTTTCTTTTCCCTCTTAAACAGAATAAGACCCATGTAAAAGAAGTGTACATATAGCATAGATCACCATGAAAGGAGGGTTGAAAAGCTATACAAAATAAAGCAGATACCCCAAGAACCCATGAACCTTGAAAGTGATAAAATCCATACTTAAAAGTTCTAAGTTGTAATTCATAGAAAATAATGAGCAAAAAAAAAAAAAGGAAACAAAATAAAGGAATTTAAGGAAAGAAAGTTATAGGGTCAAAGCTCTACCATATATTCTTCATAAGATCATACCAACAATACTAAACAGCCCCTAGTTATATCTCACATTCACATGGGCTAAGTTGCCATCAACAATTGTTAGTTATATGCTTTAATACTGTCCCCCTCAATGTATCATATGATGCAACGAAAGATTCACAAATTATGACGGTAATTGTTGGAGAAATAAGTTCTCAAGGACAAGATAAAACAAAAAAGTCAAAGAAAATAGATAGTAAATGAGGGGGTGACTAAAAACTTATCAAATTGGCAATGAAGCATAATATCAGTAATCCTTAATACCAATATGCCCTTTTCTGGATGATACCATTGATGCTATCGTCAGGCTATCTGCAATCAGAACTCAACAATTGAAGAACTCTTGTAAGATGGCATGATTATACCGCAGTTTAGGTTAACTGGTGGTATCATTGACAAAGATTGCATGAGAAGAAGACTTTGAAATAGTGAGCCATCTTTGATGATTGATACGCCGACAATGCACTTCAAGTTCAGAATGAGCATCCCATCTATCTAAACATCTCAAACCTTCAAATACTAGATGCAGGCTGTCATGCCCATAAAATACAGAGGATTTTATCCAAAATATGGCCGATCAAGTATTAAGGCGAGTGATTATGGTTACTACTACCTCCAAGAAAAGATGTATCTGTAAGCTTGCAGCTTCCTTGAAAATTGGAGCTTTTAAGTTCTTGCAATATAAGATACAACTATAGTACTGCAAATGTCTAGGAACCATAGCTATGTCAGCACTAACCTGTGAACAATCTGTATGCATCCGGCAAGTCCCGCTTTTGTGTTGCATAAAATATCTCACTCTTCTCCGAAAGATAAAGCCCTGGATCAACAATTATTGGTTTCAATCTACGAGATCTGCCACACCAAAATTAACTCGAACTCATTTATATTAATGAGGAGAAAACATAATTATCTCGTTTAATGTAAGCACAAGTGAGGTTAAAAGTATGAAACAAAAATCGGAAGAAATGAACGGGATTATTTTCATACTCTCTCCAACCAATGTAACTGGTGTGATTAACGAAATTGAGATCTTTCGGTAAGAACGACATTATATGAAGAAGATCTGCGAACCATCAAATCCCAGGTCAGAAAATCAATCTAAAGCAAAGAACTTTCGTCAGATCCAAATAATCTCCCACAATAGCGACAGGATTTTCGCATACCGTCCTGTGTAACAAGTGGGTAATCTGCAGCAGAGAGATTAATGAACCAATCCCAATTGGCAGAGAGTCTGAGGAGAATCGCTGCACCATGAAGAGTGGATGAAATGGAAGATGAGCCTCTGGGGTTGGCGAAATCGGCCTTGCCAATAACATTGACGTTCTGAGCAGCTCGAAAGAGAGGGATGGATTGCACGGAGAGAGCGAGTTGGTCACGTTGAGATTGAAGCGCGGTGTTGTCGAGGTGGAGAAGGTATTGATTTCTGGGGTGGTAGATGGAGAAGAGGAGGCGAAGGATTCGATCTGCGTCTCCATTGGAGCCTGAGATGTAGTAGGCAAGAGAAGGTGGGGTTGGAGGGAGGGGGTTATTGGAGGGATTGTTTAGATTTGGGTTGACAAGGAGGAGATGTTGGTGAGCGTTTCGGAAGCCAAACGGGTATGTTACAGACGAAGAAGAAGAAGAAGAAGTGCGGGTAGAGGAGGAAGAAAGAATGAAAAATAAGGAGACCAGAGAGGTGGCTAACAGGCAATATAGATATCTGTTTTCTTTTGTAATGGTGGTGGGTAAGGATTGTAATGAAGTTTGCATCTCTCTCTGTGATGTGCGTGATTTCTGCTTGCAGGGTTAATGGGATGGTTGCTTGGATTTTTCTTTGATTTCTTTCTCAACATGAATGCATTGTTAGCTATGAGTCTATGACCTTGCAAGTTCTTGTTAGGAGGGGATGCTTTCGGGTTTTAAATTTGAAAGAAATGCCAGAGTTGCCAACACAACAAGCTAGGTAGCTTGTTCTTTTCGCTTTGGTAATGACAGGTCGCTTGTTCTACAAATATAGTTTTTGAAAACGCTTTCAGCCCCCGTCTTTCCAGTTTCTTTTTGTGTTTTTGGTAGATCTGTCCCCACCCTGTTTCGGCTAATTAAAACAAAGAGCTTTCAAGCCAAGTGAGTAAAAATATATGTACGGGTGCGCCCACACAAGCACATACCGGCAAGAATGATATTTTTTTTTTGGGTGTTACTTGGTGATGGATGTGATCTAAATAAAAGAATGATATCTTTAAGTGATATTACCAACAAAAAAAAAAGTGATATTATTAGGGCTGTTTCGGATAAAAATCCGAATCCAACCCAAAAATGTCAAATATGGATCTTCAATTTAATCCGCTGATTTGGATATGGGGACTGACTTTTTGGATCCGGTTATATTCGGATTTGAATTTGGATTCATATATATATATATATATATATGACCCGATAATGATCCCATCGATGATTTTATAGTTATTCTATATTTTAAAGATCTTTTAGGCCTTTTTTTTACGCGGAATTGTACATGCATTAAAAACCCTTTAGGGTTAGAATTGTTAAACTTAGATTTCTTTAGTGGCATAATCATTTTAGAATTAATTTAGCATGTAGTTGACTTTTAATCCTATTTAAGTGAATATTAATTGAATTGGAATACATATATTCATAAATGTATTCAAATTTGAATTCAGCAACTTACCTGAAGAATCCATCGGATATTTAATCGGATTCGGATATCCTATAATTTAATCAGATTCGATTTTGGATCATCATAGGTCTGCTCCCAATCTGATCCGTTTACAAACGTGATATATGATCATTAATATCCATTTATTTGGAATCAAGTCAATAGCCCTTAGTCTGTAATCAAATGAAAAAAAGAATTAACATTTAGGATCAAGCCAATAGCCCTTAATCCTGGCTATAAACTTGATAAATCTTGATTGCAAGGTTCAAATGCAATCATCTTGCTTCTAATCACATCACTCAAGAAATGTTCACAAAGTCTTTTAAATTTTTAACAATATTTGAATATACAACCAGAGAGCTAGAAGAAGCTGAGGCAGACAAGAGTTGCACCCATTCTATGATAGGATTACAGCTTATATAAGTCACATACTTCATAAAACAACTTACATTCATGCATTCATTTCATTGCAAACCAATTCCACCCCCACATTTTGAATCAACATCCAGAGCAGTATCAGTAGGTAAGATGGACAGTGAACCTAAGCAGTGTCTCAGCTCCATCAATGACATGCTGGCCAGATGCGATGAGCGATCGAACTTCGGCAAACCCACAAGCATTTTTGAATTTTCCAGTCCCTCCAGTGACCGATAAACGCGACAAGGCACTGCCAATCTTATAAACACCAAACAAGTTGAGGCCATCTCCATATTCCCCTCCCTCAATCATGGCTGTAAAGGCCAGCATTTGTGTGGTTCCATCTGCAGAACTTGCAACATACACTCCCTGAGCTTTCCCAAGTGCCTGTGATCCCATGTCTGGTCCTGATGTCAATTCATCGTCAATCACAGTGATTGTACCAAACCCCAGTCCCAGACCATCAGGTCCTAGTTGGGCCCCAGAATTACCATTTCCATTTGGGTTCCCTGCAAAATTCGTACCTGCCAAACCAGTACCTAATGGTATGCCATTGGCATTAACGGTTGGGATGGCACCGTTGGCATTGGGGATGGCGACTCCATTTTTTGGAGGAATGACTCCGACCGGCCTCGCGAAGGGCACTTGGCCACTGTAGATGTTTCCCAGCAATCCAGTGATTGGCCTAGCTGTAGGACTATTGCCCCCCAGAATGTCATGCATGTAAAATTCTAACACAGGCTCTTCGCCACCAGCCGTTGCTCCACCGGTGGCAGCTGTGATCATCACCGTGTGTAGAGCAGCAGTAAGAATCACGAGGCAAATGAATTCTGATGATTGCTTGAACATTTTGGTATCCTTTATTTTTTGTAGGTGATGAAGATTTTTCTTCTGCAATGGTGTTCAATGCAGATGAGAATGCATAGCTCTGCTTGTGCTGCTGTTTAAATATAGAGAAGTAGTATGGAGTTGTTCTTAGAAGTGAAGTTGTTGGAGCAATGACAATTATAAGGAGTTGTATCCTTCTTTTTAAGCACTGTTCTTAATCCATTGCTAAAAAAAACATTATTATGCAATTAGTTGATAGCTAAGATGTATTGGGTCCCACTTTGTAGATCTAGAATGTAAATACAAATTGTTGGTGCCATCACAGCCTTCCAATTGCTGGCATTGTTTCTTTGAGCTCAACTGCATTAAGTTGGTAACTAGCTCTAGGATATGTCAAGTGTAGTGGGTATAACCAAACCACCATTACAGAAACAATGGAGAGCTTATATGGTCTAGGTGGGTGGTATCAGCACACCTGAATCATCATCACTGAGATACAGGAACCTTCCTAATTGAGATATGGGTGCTTCCAAATGATCTTAATCAACCAGATCCATGGTTAAGATCATTTGGTGGTTTTGGGCTGATCCATGAGGAAGCCCAAAGTGGGGTCACTGTGCAATGAAATCACATTGATAGTACAGAACCTGGATAAATCCTTTACCATCACAGCCCTCATTTTACATATTGGCGGCAAAAACCACATATAAACTTAGTGATTCAGGAGAGAATATAGACCCACAAGACTTGATTTTGTTTAAGATGTCCCAGATCAATGATCATGAGTTGCATTCATGCTCACCTCAACTTGCACTGAAGCTGAATTCATTTTCTATTAAAACTATCAGAAAATAGGCTCCAGTCCTCACCAAGGTTGGCCTTGGTATGAGTTGCATTTCATACTTTTGAAAGAAATGGTATGAGCAAAGAATGCACATTGTATGAAAAGACTTCAGATGCTTAAGTTATTTACACATGCATTGATACATTGGTATGAAATGCATGACCACATTGAATCATAATTAATTGATTATTTATCTTAACATGGTACAGTAATCTCTTTGTGGTTTTTTTTTTTTTTTAAATCCTTACTCCTGTCTGGAAATAATCTGAAGTAAATTAAAGAGATGTCAGAATAATTTTTTAAAAAAGAACAACTAACAAGAGGCAAAATGAATAACAACAAAACAATGAATTTTATTTAAGAAAGTGCACAATACATGACCAACATTTTCCACTCTGAATTTGTGTAGAATTTAGAAACTATGACTGATGAGGAATATGGATTCATGGACTATCTGAATCTTCTGGATGCTGCATGGGCTCTTCTTGATCTATGACTTTGGCCTGCCTTACTACTGGGGAAATCAATTTCCACACTGCATGTGTAATAAATAAACAAATAAATAAAGAAGACAGAGCATGTGAATTTAGCTCATTGTTAAGTCTGATTAAGATGACAATATAAAATAATAATCCCTTTCTCGATTGATGAGCCAGTTCTTGATGCAGTCTATCTCATCAGGAGTTGGGTCAGACTCATCACATTCAAAGTTAATATTTACATTTCGTATATAACCACTGTATATTGTATTGCAAATTTGCAAGTAAAGGTCCCATAATTAATCAACAGAACTATGACTGATCTAGCCTGTAGAACTGCCATGCAACAACTAACTGATCAAGACTCTGCCTGTAAATAAGAAAATTCCTTCATTGAAGGTATTTAAAGAGGTGTATTTATATATAGCTTACTTACAGTATATGGTGGCCGCAAGCCACTCATTTACAATTTTGATCCACGTACTAGCCCAACCAACGTCAATGCTCCATCTGATTTTTATATAAATGCATATAAGCACAAAATTGTCAATGAAGAGAGATGTAAATTTTGAATGTTCAATAAGAAGAAAAATTTGAATTTCAATAAAGGAATAAGTAGTCAGGTTCCTTACTTTCTGGTGGAGCTATCTAGATCCCAGTTGATGAATAACATAGCAAAATACATAGCACCCAGTGAGAAAACAATATGGAAAAATCCATACTTATAAGGGATATCATCTTCCTGTTGACTCTCATCTTTGCGGAACTGGATGGCATATTTCAATACAGATTATTTCTTGACATGATAGATAAAAAAGGCTAATTGAAACTCTGTAAGCAGAGATGCTCAAGTCAACAAAGATGCCAGTCTACCTGAAAAGTTTTTGAATCAAGACCAGTGGAAAATGTTGCCATAACAATTGCACCAACTGCTATTAGGAAGCCCTAGGATTAACATGATAGAAATACAAAAATTTAGTTAGAAGGAAATGATGACTTACATTAAATGGAATAGCACATTTAACCAAGGTTTTAAGTATTGGCCGATATGGAGAAGTATCAGCTGATACAACTCGGTATTGGCTCTACTCGATACTGAGTATCAGCTCAATACAAGAGATTTTTTCTGAAAGTATCAGCCTATACGACTTGGTATCAGGCTGGGCCGATACCCAACCTGATACCGAGTTTTTAAACCTTGATTTGACCTGCAAACACTTTTTTTTTATTTCTAATGTGATGTTCATGGCCATGATTATAATTCAAGCTAAAAAGATGACATAATGTCAGTTGAAAGATTAAACGGCTTATGAATCATCCATGACATCTATGTATGCTTATTTTCACATCTTTCCTCCAAATTTTACCTTGCTCTATTTATGTCTTTCTATGCATTCCATCCTATTATCATTCTCAAATTTCTCCCTAGGGCATGTTTGAGAACTTAGTGCAGTATCATGAATTGTGAGATATGACCTCTTCCAATTAAATCACATTGTGGAGAGATTGAAATGATTTTTTATCCTTAAAACAGATAAAGAGACATAAAATTCAATATCTGGCATCTTACTGTTGAATATGAGTTAGAATGGACATCTGAAAGTTATATCAAAGAGCCATTTCATCTGCTAAAAAATAAGGCCTATAGTGAATATATGAGTGTTGGACATTAGTTTTAATTAAAAAAACAAAAAATAAATAAAAACAAAAACAAAACAAAAGAAACTCTCTAAACATTTTGCACCCACTTTCACACGAGTCTAGGACCTAGTCACTTGAGTTTGAAAAGGAATAATTCAGTTAAGACCTTTGTTTTTTTTTTTTTTTGGTAAAACAGTTGAGAGCATAGGACAATAAACATGTACTTAATGAAGTGAAGCAACTTTATCATGGGCTCCTATTTGCATGACTGTTGATAAAATGGCCAAGAAAGATCCATAAATATAGAAAGAGAGAGAGAGAGAGAGAGAGAGAGAGAGAGAGTATTGAATCTTACAAGCACAGTGACCCAATTGCTATTTCCACGCACTTCCTTTTGTGGGCTGCATTTCTCAATGACAGGCTCACTGCAAAGCCATATATTCTATGTATAAAAGCCAATGTAATGATAACTTGGAGAACATTTGCATGTTGTAAACTATATTTTTGTATTGCATGGAGATATCTAAATTATCATGCGGTATAATCCCAGGATAAGCAATCTAGCAATTAATATTCACTTTCATGGTAGCATTTCTTCTCACAGACTGAAAGACATATAAGGTTGAGGCATGAGATGCCAAGGGCTTGAGTTATTATTCATGATAGAGACCATATAACCATAAGATTTATATTTTATTTATTTTGTTGTGATTAGGTATAGCATGCATTAGGGATAAAATTGAGGAGAGTAGGTAAGACGGTTTGGACATGTAAAGCAGAGACCTAGAGATGCACATGTAGGAAGGTATGAGATGCATATCAAAGGGCCTAAGAGATCAAGAGGAAGACCTAGAAAGACATGGATGGAGTTAATATAACAAGACTTATATAGACATCAATTAATTGAAGATATAAATTTTGATAGAATGGAATGCAGAGACAAGATTCATGATGTAGAACCCATTTTGTTGGGAACTAGCTTATGTTGATGATGATGATGATTGTATCCCAACATCATATGGTGAAAAAAATGAGAATTAAACCACATTTATAAGCATATATTTTAATTCAAAATATCCAGAAGGAAACGAGAACGGAAGTAACACAAGTGATGGAGATAATACAGGAACTCACACTCTCCTTATATTTGTTTTTTGAAGTTTGAGATATCATCATTTCCTTTTAAGTTTAGAGAAGATTTAATATAAGGTTCCTGGGTAGTCTAGGATTAAAAAAGGGTATCTATGTGTGTCCTAAATGTTCATTCCAAAGAATGACATACTTATGGATATTGGTTCTATGGGAGTGGGTCTGCGGGTAAAATTACATTTCTTTTCCTTTTTTGTTATGTCTAATAAAAATTTCTTAACTCTTCTTTGTTAAGATCTACAATATTTTCATGAAGACTGTAACAAATTGTTGTATCTTATATTGGCTTTGACGTGCATCATAAGATGGAAGAACAAAATTTCCAGATTTCTTTAATAGCATTGACATGCATGTGGACATAAAAAAGATTGTGAAGAGTGAGGATGGAATGATTTAATTCTACATAAACATGTGCAAGAATGGTGCTAGTCAATGGAAGGGTGGAAAACTCTTAACCTTTTGATAGCAGACCAACAGAGAAAAACAATATAGGAAGCCATAATTCCTGAAGATAGATGACCTCGATTAACCTGTACTAAGATCCCAATAACAATATATCAAATTCAGAGGAATTTCAAAAAGGGGAAAATGACGAAAATGCAAACAATTAAAAAATCAGTAAAGAGCCTAGCTAGAACACAAGTCTAGTTTCTGCAATAACCAAGTCAAGTCTGTTACAAGTTGCATCTCTAGTGGCTTTAAGAAACCGAAAGCCACCAAAATGATATTCCAATCTCCGAGGCTGTGTTTGAACGTTGAGAAACCATGGGAGATGTGTTTAAGAACAGAAAGAAATGGTTAAAAATGGTGGAGGGAGCCTACCATTTCCAACAATGCATTTTTATATCTCATAAACAAGAAACAAAATGGACCATTAGGTCCCTCGCTCCCTCCCAAAGGGGTGGGTCCCACCCATTTCCTTCATTCTTTCCAACAAGACACATGAGGGATGCAAGAAAAGTGAATTTTTTTCTATGTTCTCCCACACTCTCAACATCCAAATGCAGCCTTACAGAATCTAATTTAAATATACTGTGTGCAATAAAATGTGAGATTCTACAGAAAATAGAGTCGGTAGTTTATGGTGAAGTTCCCAAGTAAAAATATACTTTTCCCTATTCTACATAAACATAATCCATACATAACCAGAAATATTATTTCAAACTTTACAGGTGCAATTTCCATAATCAGTGTGAAATTGTGAAATTTATTAAACAAGTTAGGGTTAAGTGAGCCTCATTTCGGTCACCAGAGTGTAGAGTGAAGACATGTGAGAATAGAAATTCAAAATGGCGTTGAGTGTCTCTAGAGCATGCATATTTACATGCACACGCACACACACATATATAAATATATGGATACATGCGTGTGGGTGTGTCTAAGTTAACATAATATAGAACTATATCTCATCCTTTGACTCAATTACAATGTACAAATTATATTAAATGGTTTAATTATTTATTCAAGGATAATATTAAGTTAACAAAAAAGCCAGAGGGCACAAACTGGAAATGGATCTGACTTCTGGCATTTTAATGCAAACTGGTTGTGATCAAACTTGAACCCAGAGTCTCATACTGGCAACCCAAAGCTGTCATTAATGTTTTTTATGATGCTTGTGGTGCTGTATATAATAGGGGGGTCCGATATAATGTATCCAGTAACGTTGTAACCTGATAGTTTATAAATAGTTCCTTTCATTACCAAAAAAAAAAAACCCAAAGCTGTCAGCATCACATTAAATGATGGTCTCTTATAATTTTAATTTTTTAAATTACTGCCATCAAATAAATATAAAAGATTTTTTTTTTTTGGTAAACTATTAAAGATATTTATATTTATATTTACTGCCATCAAATAAATATAAAAGATATACTACCACAGATTACATGGGTGTAATCAATGTTAGCGTAATCCATACGATATGTAACACTAGATTTTCTACACTTCTTGCACTTATTCCATCTGGTTCTCTCAGAACAGAGTTCAACAGCGACAATAGCAAAATATTATGTCGACAGCCTCTTTTATTCTGCTCTAGATGTGGCTGTTGGCCCCCTTTTTCTTTCTTCAATGTCTCCTCTTGTTCTTGTTCTTGTGTTTGATCTTCTTCTTGTTTCTCTCTACCCAAAATAGGTAACCATTTGCAGTGTGTTTCACCATTTTCTTGACTAACCCCATTTTCCTACATTGGTTAGTATCACTTCTCTCTTGACATTGCAAAAATCTGCAAGTCCATTTTGAACATCCCCTACTACACAAACTAGGTGTGTATGTGCACTTAGAATGCAAATCAGCATTATGAACACCAACTTAGGGCTCAAGTGTGAAGAAGATCCTTAAAGAAAGTTTCAAATTGAGGTCCACATATAAACAGTACTGAATGGAACTAAAGCTCATTATGAGAATATCTATGTAAAAGTCTCTGAAAAGTGAGCATCTGGTAAATAAGGACGAACCGACAGGAAAGACTTTCAAGAGGGATTAGTGGAAATAGAAAGTAGATAATATCATAATAAAAAGGAGCACATGGGAGCAACTAAAGGCTCCGAAGTGCTCCAAAGTGGAGATATGGCTCTTGATAGGTTGGAATGATAAACCATTTCTTGATACTCACCTAAAAGGTACTAGAAAAAAACAATGCTTTGCAGCTTAACAGAGAGTCCAACAAAACAAATACAAAGCCCCAAGCTAAATTGAGTTACTTAAATCATATTGGCTAGAAAAATAAAATAGTAAAAAGCACATAATTATGTGAATAAAAGGCACTGCCATCACTTAAATTTTCAAATACAACTGAAGATGCATTCCTGAACCCTGTACTTTCCATATAACAGATTTAATGAACTTAGAAGGGAAATTTCACCTCCTCAAATTTCTAGAAGCAAGATAGAAGACACACTTATGCCCATTAATTTCATTTTTTAAATGCTTTTAACATGGGAATATTCAGCCCTTGTTCTGACTTCACCAAAAACCTCATACAGGTCAACAAACCAGTTTCAATGTTCAGAAATTTCTGGGGCCTTGTAATTTGCAAGCAGATGAACATAATTCTGGACATCAATGAGTTATGAGCATATTACTAATCGTACAAAACATGACAACTAGATTAGGATAAGCTGATCTTATTATATGAAGTACGAGTATTGGCAGAACATTTAATGCCAGAACTAAATGAACATGACAAAACAGGAAAGTCTCTCCATTTACTGGAAACCTTACAAGTGAGCAACTTAAAGAAATTACAAACTGAACGTCTGTGGACAATTTTTGACTGAATATCTGGGAAATTATCATTCACATATTAATCGAAGCTTACAAATTGGGAAATTTTACTACTTTATCTGACTAAGGAAGTTCTATAGTACATGTCATTATCTACATGCAGTTTCAATGCCAATTTAAAAATCAAGAAATATGAAAATGGTAGTAGTAAATGCTTAAGTGCATAATGAATAAGTTATGCAAGGAGCATACCTTTGAATGTAGCGATAAAACCATAATTACAATGAGTAAAATTGCAGTCCATGTGATGAAAAATATGTTGAGAGCGCATGATGATTTTGGAGCATAGAGTGGGTACATCACGGTGATACCACATAGAGCAGCAACATAGAAAAGTGTTGACATCAATAACCCAAGGAAGCAACTGCAAATGATAAACAAGTTTGTATCAGCCCATTCATAGTTAGTCTAGGAAGGTAAGCCAATTGAAATGAATTTAGCACTAGCATTGAGAAAAGGAATAATTTGACGAGCACAATTGAACTTTTATGGCCATTTGTTTTCCCTAAAGTTTTCTAGTTAACTATATGAGTAAAATGAGTTATGTGCATCATTTGCATAACTAACATGTGGGAAGGGAAGGAACAATCATTCTTCAGAGAATGATATTTGGGAAAGGTCTTCAAATTAAACCGGCTTTTTAATTCCTTTAAAAATTTGAACTAGAACAGTCCTTTAGTTTTCTTTCCTTTTTCATGGTCATTCTTTTATTACCTGAATTGAATTTTCGATTTTTACATTTACAGTATTTGTTTAATAGCATATTAAATTCAACGCACAGACTTTGAATTTTATGTAAAGATCCATTCAATATACTTCAGACAGTTTATAATATGATTTCCAATATTTGAAAGGCATATTAAGAACTTGCAATTGAGTTCATATCTTAGACTGTTAAATTGAAATTCAGAGAATTCTTATATCAATTAACACAGTTTCACTGATCAAACCAAGGGATCTATATAGGAAATGCCAATGTGTTTATCATATTTATAGACATGATTCTGCATAGTTTTTTTTTACCTTGAGATTTTCTTATTTCGAGATGTACTATTTTTATTTTCTAAACTGTTTTGACTGCTCTGTCAACAAATAGATATAAATGAAATGTAATAAAAGTTTATATGACAAACTTCCAAACTTTAGAAGTTCGAAAAAAGTGTTAGGATCCTATTCTATGGAAATATGATTTCAAAATAAGAAGTATGCTATTAAACTACTGAATTTATCTTTTCTTTCTAGATTTTGTGAGATCAGGGAGTCTACAATTATATGCACCTACATGTAAAGGCTATTTAACAAAAGGCAAAAGGTATTCTATTCTATCACAAAAGCTTTTGTTAGCTATTGTACAGAGCAGAATATGCCGTGTGCATGAATAGTCTTTTGAATTCAACCTTCCATATAATACAGAACATTTTGGATTAGCCATGTGGACAATATATTAACTATAAGAGCCCTAGTGGTATATGCGCATAAGGTCTTGTTAAAGTGGCCATCCAATTTTTTACTGTTTTTTAACTCTTAGATTAAGGAAGTACCATGCATGTCATTATGCCAGTTGGAAAATTTATTTGGTTCTGAAACTTGATATCTGACATAGGGTTGGTTTATATTATAAATGGAGAAGTTGGCTATCCAAATAAGCTTCCACATGTGATTTACTTCACACGTAACTATGTCTGTACCTTTGCTCTAGAAAACTATGGCTCTTAATAAAATAGACAATATGTGCCATTTTTGAATTAAAATCACAAAGCATAGTACATATATCTATGAACACAAAACACTATATAATAAACATTCTAGAATTTTCTCACTAAATATGGGGCATACAGTTGTCAATGGATAATTAAATTCAAAGAACACAAAAATAAAATAAATAAGAAGATAACATAGCATTGTTCTAAGAAGTAGAGACTTTTACCTTTGCTTTGCTGTTTCATCAGGCATCCAATAGTTATTCCACCAAGAGATGAATTCAATCACACTTACAAGTTGGAGAAGAAGAAAAATCCTGCATTTTGTAAATTAAGAAGTGAATGCAATCAGTACAGCTTCTGCATAGATTTTAATGATGGAAAGTTAAAAAGGAAACAACAATGATTTTGTGAATGTATTTGAGATAAATAAGGCAAGATACTGGTTTTTTCCCATAATGCTTGATTGTTCACCTTCATAAAAAAAAAAAAAAAGGAATTTTGTGTTGCTCATGTGAAACATTGCCTTGGAAAACTAATGCCCAAAGGGAATCTCTCTCTTGTGTTAGGATCTGAAATTCCAAATAGCATATAGCCACAAGATTCTTAACATAATTCTATCTTCCTAGTTTTCAAATAATTGAGATTAATTCCCAATGAAACAAAATGTTCACTAATTATGAAATATATTTCAAAAAACTATTGATCAATGTTAATCTAGCAAAAACTTTTTTTCTTCAAATTGGAGCTTAATACAATAGAATTTTGCATAGATATGTAGTCCTTTACAGATAAACTTTTAGTCTTTCAAAGACTGAAGGATTTTCATTGGGACAACGTTTTCCAGCTATATGATGAATTATGTATATTTGTTGGAGATATTTTAGATAATCTAGGACACCTGGTTTGCAATATTGGATCTAGAAAAACTCTTTTAATCAGTTTCCATGTGAGAATTTCTGTCACTCCTCAATTTCTTTTTTAATTTTTTTCCCAGGTGATCAAAAGGGCATTCAATTTCTTTTTTCCGTGTTCTCTGTAAGTACATGTTTCTCAGGCATTTTTTTAAATTATATAATTCTTCCAATATTTTGACTTATATAGTTTCTAGATTTCACGGTTCAACCAGGTCATGAAAGTTTTGTTGCAGTACACATTTTAACATTCTTGTACAGTCCTTAAATTTGGAACATACATTTCCACAATATTTTTTTAATAATTAAAGATGGAAAATGGAGTTGACAAACTCAAAGTATTTATATAAGCATAAGGGAATATGAGACTCACCCAGCACCAATACGTGCAAGTTCACCTGCAACAAATAGAGAAGTGTTAACTGGTCATGACATTACCTAATTTTTTTGTTTGTTTTGCACTATAGGATATGGACAAAGGAAGCACAAGTATTATCATGAAAAAAACAAAAATTATAGCCTGTGATAATTGAAATCTTATTTGTTCAAGGTTGAAAATTCTGGATTTCACCGACATTTCTCTGGGTATGCCACCGGCGTGCTGAGAAATCTAGGGAAAAAAATCATACCAGGGGAAAAAGCAAAAAGAGTTTGTGCCCTCTATTTCGTGCCGCCAGACACAAAAAAACAAAAATTTTCCAACATGCCAAAGTATTAGAAAACTTCCATGGTTCAAAGGTACTCTCTCTCTTCAACCCCACCACCCCCACCCCCAACCACAACTGTCCCCCCGTCCTCCCCCACTCCTCTTCTGTCTGAAATAGGAATTAAGCTAAATTAAAATGGAAGAGTTATAAGGTTTCTGCAATGAATACTCAGTCAAATGTACCATATAATTGAATAAAAACTGAAGGGCAGAAGAACGGAACCACCAGGGACATAACCAACAGAACAAACTTCAACGGCCACCATCTAGAATGCCATGTATTGCGCTTCTCATGCAGCTTGCTGGTTCTAAATGTTGAAAGAAACATACAGAAGAAAAATATCTGTAAACTTCTGTCAAGGATTGAATTTCTTAATAACATACCACAAAAAAAAAAAAAAAAAACGATAAGGACATGACATCCACGGACAAGAAACAATGAAAAGACAATACAATTTTAATCAAACTTTTTATCAAGAATGAAGTTTCAGTTTGATTGTTTCATCACCATGACCATAGACAAGTAACAAATGTGCTATTGTGTTCAGTCTTACAATCCAAAATTATTATGAGCAGACAAAAGGAAGGTTGAACACTATAGTTCATCTGCAAGCCATATTTTTTTCTATACATTTGAGTTGGAAAATCCCTTACAGTGGAAAATGGATGATTATAGTTAGATTTGAAATAAAGATACAAAGCACCCCAAACTCACACGAAGAACTCCCCTGGTACGAATACAATCAAGCCCATCAATTCCACAAGCTTTTAAATCTGCAAAAGCAAATGTTTATATCAGTAGAGCTCAAGTTACCAAGAACAGAATTCTATAAGATTTAAAAAACTAACAGGCAACATTAGAAAGTTTAGGATTAAAGAAAAAAGTTATTGACTAAGTACACACAATGGAAAATAGAGGATTAATATACTATAACCAAATGGCAGTAAGTCTCAGACAAACAGTTGAAGTAGAAGTAATAATAAGATACTTAAATGATGCCGTCATAAGAACAGGATAGCTATTCATTCTTCTGATCATCATCAGCCAGTTCCCACCAAAGTGGGAACTGATAACATACCTTCAGATTTTTCTGCAACATGTAACCACCGGGAACTGTAACCGATCCAGGTATTTAAAACAGTAGTTGCAGAAGGATCAGTTGAGAGCATTCTTATTGTCATTCTTAATAATTTTTATCTGCTTGCTTTCCGCTTTTTGGTCAGCAAAATATAATGAGTTTCTTGATGTTTGAACCGTAGTGGACTCCTAAGAAAACTAGAAGAAACCATTTCAATTTATAGTATGCACAAGGGAAGATGAAAGTACAATATTTTCATGAGCAGGCCTTGGATTACAATGACTATGAGAGGTTCATAAGAGCTATAAAAATAGTTTTTCTCTCCTATATTCAAATATTAGAAAAAGAAACCATAGTAAAGAGAACAATTTAATTGATTGTATGATTAGAGAACCATAAATATGACAAGTCCTACCAAGTACCAACCCAAGCAAGGCGATGCAAATGTGTTTGGTTTTATCTCCTATGTATGCCAATAAATATTACAGAACGTTGCCTCATGTTACGGATGGCGAGAAACATTACATATTAATTCCATTTACATTGCCTCATGTTACAGTTGAACAAAATACAGAATATTGCAATGCAAGTTCAACAATCAAATAAGAAGAGATTCTTGACTTACAATGAAGCTCAGGAAGAACCTTATGTCCAAAATCACGAATGAACCAAGCCACAAAATTTGTTAGCAAGAAGATGAATCCATACGCATATCGTGCACACAGAGATTCCTTTCTCTTTATGTATTCTACACTCTTCTGCTCCATGGACATTGTTGTTTCATATCTAGGAATTATTTCTGAATGTCTCATATTAACTTCAACGCCCTTAGTGATTATAATCTCATTGGATTCACTCATTCTGCAATTTTCATCAGGAAATATCAATAAACAAAATAATATAAACATTTCGTTCAACAAAACCTCTGGACACTACAACTGGGAAATGCACAATGAAATCATTTTTATAAAAACATTTCCTCTCCTTACTAACCAAAGAGGAGTTTCTTCAGCTTAACCAATTGGATCTTGAAAACAAGATAGAAGAACAACTATAACTTTAACCAGAAAACCCTTCATTCATTACACAATTTTTAAAATCAGTATTATCCCTAATAAACCAAACTGGATATGAAGAGAACAAACTCCATGTCTCCAACCGGACTAAAAAATGTACAAAGTCCCGTGAAGATAATATAGATATAGACATTGGTAATCCATTTCAGATCAAACCCCAGAAGGCAATTTTAACTAGAATGTCACATGGATATAAATAGATCTAGAGAGAAGAAAAAGAATGCTTCCTACTCCAAAGAAGCTGTAATAACAAGATGAAATTCAAATTCAAAACATACCCAGAAGAAAATCATTAACAAATTATGCGCTGAATTAAAAGAAATATCAAAATGCAGCTTAATCAAACACAGAAAGTAAATATACCCATACCAGTTATGCTTCTGAGGACGCTTGATTGGTCACCCAAACCATGAAAATGCAAGAAAAAAACAGTGAGCGAGTCACTGAAGTGAAGATACAAAAACACTACTTATTTCCTTGGTTGGAACTGATACCTCAGCTACAAGCAAAGCAAAGCTCATTGGGCACTCAAAAACTCCACCCAATATAAAGAAGAAAAACAACTCCCTCTTCACTAACAGTTTGCAAATGAAATTGAACAGCTGTTATTATATTAAATCAAGTGCTGCCATGAATCTCAACCACTGGATCCAAATCCAATATTCTTGATCTCCTCCTTGATGGTGTTATTGTGCACAATCCAAGATCTTTTGGCCATTTTATTACTTTAACAAAATGCTTCTTGTATTTTCCACACCTAAGGAGATACCTAATTAAATTAGTCACACCCAGCACATTCTCCTGAGATGAAAATAAAAGATGATAGACTGGGTGTGCATCATCTTCAATGCAACCTTAAATCTGTAATGTCCATCCTATAAAACCATCTCCAAGCCAATTGATCATAATGAAGGAAAAGGTAGAACTACTTCTATTTTAAATCACCGTCGCCTGATCGCTTGGATATACAAACCATGGAACCTGCTACAGCATACCACACACAAGCGATTATAGTATTCGATATGGTTGTGAAAAATGGTCTTTCTTGAAGAAGCATTGACAAACAGAGGAAGACAAGGAAAGTGGGGTTCTGACTTCATACCTGTGGACTAGCCTTCAAGCCTCCGTGTTTCTAGAATGAGTGGGGTCCATGTTTTAAATAACGCGCTTAGGGAACTTCTTAGTGACCGTTGTGGAGCGGGCTTTGCTTGCGCTATTTGAAAAGCTGTTGCCCACAAGCAACACGAGTTTTCGATTTCAATTTAAAAAAAAAAAAAGGCTCCACCTGTTCACGTAATATAAATTGGCCGGGTGCACGTACGAAGAAAAGAAAGAGGTCGACAGAGAAGCAACAAATGATTATTAAATGGGAAAATGAATTTTTAGTGATATTTTTTTAAAATAATTAAGATTAAGTCAACAAAGTTTTGAATTTTAACATGTAATGAACCTTTATTAAAATAATTAATTTTTAGTGACTTTTCGACTTCTTCCAAAAATGCCCTTATACTACTCACTCCCAAGACTTATATGAATAATAAAATACCCTTATACTACTCACTCCCAAGACTTATACGAATAATAAAATGGCTTGTACAAACAATAAAATGACTTGTAAGTCAACAAATTGAATTGTACAAGTCATTTTATTGACTTATACAAGCCATTTGAGTGAATGATGTAAGGGCATTCTTGAAATAGTTGATTTGTAATAGTGAAATATTATTAAAAATTAATTATTTTAATAAAAAATTTATTAAATGTTAAAACTTAAAACTTACTGACTGAATACTAATTATTTTGAAAAGGTACCACTAAAAATTAATTTTCCCTTATTAAATTTTAAAAAAATTGAGATAGTTTTGAACATTGAAACCTTTTATTAATAACCTTCCCGATGATATATAAATATAAAGACTATCTTGAAAAGTGGAACATTTTGTTTAGTGCGATCACCAAGGGGCCTATTCTCTTTATATATAATTTAAATGTACATTTTTATGCAGATGTACTTGCCGAGTTTTGATTTAAATTTTAAACGTACGCCTTACTTTGTTCATATGTATCTAATAAAATCCATAACCCATTTTTAAGTGTCAACATTGCATATACTTGGGCTGGGCTGGGCAGGGTAAGGTAAGGTAAATGTGTCCACAAAATGTGATGATCAAACCATTTGATATTCTCAACTCTTGAACAATTAATAGACAATTTGAAAGGATTACCGAAGAAATTTTTCTATTTTTTTATTTTCCGATACTTAAGTACTGGTTTATGATAAAATGAGGCATTGAATTTGGTGAAAATTGCTATTGGAAGGAGATTTTGTTTTATTTTCTCCCCTCCCTCTTTTCCTTCTTCCTTCAATAGGAAAGCCGTTGAAATTACGTATTATGTAAAAACTCACTTACACGGTCACACCGCACTGATTCAGCTAGGACGTAAACTTAAAAAAAATAAAAAAAGGTTTTCTTGATACCTCTCAACTTGGTAGGAGATTTTGTTTTGTTTTGCCTTTTTCATTCAAAGATGACGGAGCTTCTGCACTACATGCTGAGCTCTATGCATCTCTCTTGCAAGAAAGCAGACAGCACTTCTCCATAATTGCAGCCGATCAAATTCACACAACTAAAAGAGAATCGTTTTCAATCTGTATATTATCCTACCAATCTCTTTATTACATATATCTGATGCATCTAAATGTGCTTCTAGGCGTAGTAAGTGGTTCACAGACCTGTAGATACAGATCGGGTTACTGGGACTAGTTGACAATCACCTGTCATTGTACATGTTTAGGGAAATTCATTGAGAAAACAAATCAAGGTAACATAGTGGCAAAAGAGAACTATGAAATGCAACCGTTTTGCCACCAGGTCTCGCATGATACAAGAATATTTCCCAATTGGAACGAGGTGAATGGTTATCAAACCATATATCAGTTCTGGGTGAAGATAATTTGTTTCCTTTAATAGTTTATAGAATTACATGCTTGAAATACATTACATTAGCATTACAAAAATGGTTTCTAAATTCTCACCGGATAAACATGACTTCTGAGCAGGAATTGGAACTGCTCCATTTCAATCCTTGTGATCATGCTGGAGGAAAAATATAATTCACTCTCAATGACTTAAAACCTATTGACTACAGGTTAGTAAACAAAGGCATCAAGAAAGAAGGCATCAAGAAAGGCTTACAGAATTTCAGAGCAGATGAGTCGTTCAGGCACCTTTTTGTGGCAGTGTTTCAAATGCAGAAACTGTATTTTCGAATTTTATTCGATGCAGGGGGGTGCCACTTTGCTTGATTGCGCATGCTATCTTGTCTTCAAGTGGGCAACGTGCTTTCAGCATTGAGAAAACATGATTGTTCAACCTTCTTGCTTTCTTCATAGCTTCGAGTAGGCCTTCCCACCCCTTTTATAAATGCAGAAACAAAAAAGATGAAGATGACAGAATGAGAGAATAGAAACAAAGAGATGCTAGCAAAAGATCCAAACAATAACATCAGATGGCACAAGAACGAGTTTTTACAAAAGCACTAGATTACAGCTTTTAGGAGCTCATCTTCTAAAATTAATCCTTTTTGTTTAATTATATTCATTATATAAAAAATTAAACACCGAAGAAGTAGATTTATTTTGTATTTCATAATTATCATCCATGAAAAGATTACATCTAATATTAATAAGAAAAACTTATTCTATGTTATTTGATTTAATTTTTTTGTTGGCAGCATGGGGAAGTGGAATAATTTTATAATACCATCCTTTGGTCATTAAAAGGGTGGATTGACATCAACTGGCAACTATATTGCAAATCCAATCCATATAGTGCAATCATCAAATACAATTTCACTAGGCATATATTTTAGTAGTTCTAACTTCTGAGAGTTAAATGTTCATTGTATTTGAAAAAAAAATAAAATATATATATACACACACACATACACAAAATACCTGAACATAGTTAGCATTCTTGGGCGCTTGTATAATTGCTGCAGTTTCCACTTCTGCAACATTGAGAACTTGATAGGAAAAGTCAAATAGCTCAAAATGCAGTTGTTGACCGAGCAAGTATATTATGGTACAACCACCCCAAGCTACTGAATCACCCAGCACTTCATGGTGGCTTCGTGTTACATGAACAGACTCCTCCAGATATCCCTGGAAATCATGTCTACATTAGGTATGAAAGAACAAGAATATACAGAATCTCATGTAATTCCCAAGGCAATATGCAAGGATCTGCATATTAGGAGAAGGTTTTAAATGGAGCTTCAACATTTAACACAGCAAGAAACCTGTGTGAACCAAAACAATTGTGATGTGAGTCCCATATTCCCCAAAATATCCATCTGGTCCAAGTTTTAGTGAGAGCTAACAAAAGAGAGTCTAAACCTGGCAAAGAGCTAGTAACCTTTAAGATCCTTGCATGTTAAAGGAAACATTTAGCGAGAACTCATGATCTTGTATTAGATAATAATTTCATCCAAAGCATAGTTGAGTATCTAGTAACCTTTAAGAGTAGACAAACTTGGAGTCAAATTGACGTTTCCTTTATTATGAAAATAAGCAAGAAAATTGCAGAGATAGAAAAGTCATTATAGGAGAAAATTCCTGTTTCAAAACAGAAGTTGATTGTGATCAATGTTTATATTAGGAGTTGGAAAACAAGACAAAGGCCACATAGGCGTGAGATGAAATGGTGCAGTATATTAAAAGAGCAAGAAAAGAGTCCTACGAGAACCGCTTAGGTAATTTTAATCCCAAAAAAATCTTGGTGGTTGAGTTATAATGTTCAAAAGGCTGTTAATGAGAAAATAATTTATTTTAAGACCCGTCAAAGAAATGAACTTGCACCTCAACAGAATCAACAAACTCATTTTTATTTTGCAACTGTCACTCTTGTTCTTGGACTATGTTAGGAAACATATCGAGCTGTTGTCTCTTACTAGTTGATTAGAGGAAGATTAACAACAAACTCAACAGAAAAGAGTGTAAGGCTGGTGGAATGCATTTCAGCACTAGCAGGCAAATGGATATAAACAAGGTCCATATGCTTCTTTGAAGTTACTTGTAACATTTCAATAGATGATATTAGGAGTTCATAATATGTCATCAAGGAAAAATGTAAGTCTTTACTTACGAATTGAAGACCACTAAATATACGATAGAAGTCCTTCGAAGTTGTGATGTCAATGAATCCTGTCTTGGGAGCTGCATTCCACCTACTGCAGTATTTATCCAGCGCTGCACTTGTAAAAGCAAGGGAATATTCTAGCACGCTTCCTGTATTTATGTTCGCGTTGTAAAGAAGATCTGTAACAGGAAACAAATCCATAATACTGAATAATGACAAAAGCCAACATGGAAAAGTGAGACAACCAGTGGTTTTTGAGCCTAAATGGAAATCATTGACAGTTAAAGCTATATATTGGTAAGAAACAGAAAGGAAATTTCTATAATACTAAGCACAAATTTAACATGTTGATCCCCAGGAAGGATAGATTGCATAAGAAAAATTGTTCCATACCACTTTAATGCCATTGTGGCAATCTGTAAAAGAAAATTATAGACTTGTTACATTCTATAAAGCACATTATTTACAAATTGGAAATGGCAGAGATCTAATGGTTGAAAATAGTGAATCATAAGCCTTTTATGTATCACTCTTACAAAAATTCTGTCCACTCCTCTCCATGGTTTCTTTAAATTTTTATGTGGTTTTTTTTTTCCTTTTTTTATTTATTTAATACATTTCAGTATGCTTAACACAAACCTCTCTCTCTCTCTCTCATGAAATGCGATGAATCTTTTCTTTTTCACATGGCTAATAATATGTCTACATCTCTGTACAGAAGTAGCGAACTCTACAGAGTGAAAGAAACAACCTTTTGAGATATGTCAAGATACTATGAGCTTTTATCATAATTACCAAAGGTCCTCATTTTAATTAACCCTTACTTGTGCTTTCTATCAATTAATCTAGTCAAGTGGTAAGCTGTAAGTCAGAGTTTTGACTTTCAAAATGTCTAATAGCATAATCAAAATGCTGAGGCATTTGCTAACCTGCCACATTTGATACTTTATTTGGATTGGTCGACTTACTCTGAGATCAATGAAAAGATTAAAGCCTTCTTAACTACCATAACCCCAATTTGCTCACGTATCCTTATTGGTTCTGCTATTGTACGACTGCTATATTGGTTCTGCTCATGTAGGACTGCTATATCTATATCAAATACCCTCATAACCATGGTTTTAAGCCTTCAACAATAGTAATATGTATCAGTATTGTAAACACTAAGCTATGATAACCAAGCAAGATGAAGATAGTTTTCGAAAAATTGTCTTGTCCTGGCTTGACCAATACATATTGGGAACCGGCTCACTAACATGTATCCAATTTAGGTCTGCTAGTTTCGCTTTTTCCTTTCTTTTTTTTTTTTTTTTTGGGAAGAGGGAGAGATTTTGTTGGGGGGGCGCGGGCGGCTTTGTGCTAGTCAAAGGCAAAATTGTTGGTTTGGGGGGGGGGGGGGGGGCTGCTTTGTGCTAGTAAAAGGCAAAATTGATGGAATCTCTTTGATTCCATCAATTTATGGCACGAGTGGCATGCCATGCTGAATCATTTAAAGAAAACAAGAGAGAGAGAGAGATAATGTATTTGTTCAGTTTCCCCAAACTCTTATGTTTTATTGAATTCCCATCATATATAATATATATATATCTTAACACAATATTTTCCACTTTTAAACCCACCTTTTACATATTTTTTGTGGTGGATATCAAGTGCATGTGCATGTCAGTTAAAAAAAAGGGTAAAACATATAATTAAATAACTGTGTGCTACAAACTGATATTTTATGTGTCTAGTTAAACAGGTAAAGGTTTCAGGGGGCCAATATTATTTAAGAAAATTATTTCAGACAGCCAATGCATATAAGGTTTAAAAAAATTTTGGGGGGACCATGGCCACTGCCCGCCCCCTTGGCTCTACCACTGTAAACAGGAGAAGATAGCTTCAAAAAAATGGGGTTAAGCGCCAGCATAACAAGACATTAAAGTGAAAATTTAGTTTATTGAAGTGCTATATGTACAGCTTTAGTAACAAATTCTACAATAGATCATCGGAAGATTGTAATTGTGTTGGGCAATATCAGGAAAGAAAAATGTCATTAATTGGGATATTGAAGATTTAAATCATTGTAGGGGCATGTATACATAGATTGGGTTCCTTTTTATATATTTCACCCTAGGATCATTTTTGAAATATATAAATGTTTTTTCTATTATTTACAAATTTTTGGATTTTTCACTTAAGCAGCATGAGCATCATGCTACAGAGATGACATAAGCGGCTGCAGGCAAAACAGCACGGAAATTGGCTCAAAAAAACTTCGATCAATTGTGTTGGTGAGTTATGAGTGAGTTTTAAAACCTCCTTTTAACATAACAATATCAAAAGATCAATTTTAAAGGACTTATTATCAAGTTGGCAAAGTGCCATATCATAGGAGGCCAACAACAAAAGGCACAACTTACATTAGCAAAAAGGAGTTTGCTGTTCATACAGTCGTTAATATTAAAAAAAAATTCTCCATATAACAAATTTGTTGAGATTTATCTTAGGAAAACCAATACCTTAATACAGAGAATACTGCATGTTTTTGAAATATATTTTAATTTTTAGTTATATTAAAAAATGATAAAAAATTATAAAATTGTTGGTGTGATGATAAAAGCATCGGGAAATGTAGGTTTGAGTTTGAGTATAGCCACTTTGCACAAAAATACTAAAGGTTAGGTATACTGCTAGTCTACCCTGGGACCTTGTTTTGGCAGTACGTAAATTGGGTAATGGTACTCTTTAGATTTTCTTAACATCGCTAAATCTGCTAGGGACTACCCAACTCCAATTAAGATCAACAAGGAACAGTTCTCCATTCAGTCCTAGTATCTAAAAATATTATTTTTCCAAGTCCAATTCTCTATGTGTAAGATCAAATGCTTTATCACCTCTAAGATGTTGGAATCTCATTTTGTTATGACTCTTCTCTGACACATTGCGACACCGTAGGTTGCAACTTATTTCTAATCATCTTTGTCTCCAATGGGATGCAAATATCCCATAATGTAGCTTTGGGGAAACTTATATAGAAACAAACACATAGAGAAATGCTGAGTATTATATACTGTAAGTCACACTAACATAGCCATATCCCTGGCCCAAAAAAATCAGTTCTTGATAAATATGAAGAGAGAAGGAGGTACATCTTATAATGATATCAGACTTGTTATCCCATCTTTAAGGAAATGTGAACTGAATGATACTATACCGTTTAGAAGTAGAACAGAGTTATAGGATTGGCAATCATAAGTTAATTTACGCACCAGCTGCTTCAGCCTGTTTTGATATAGTGTGGAAGACTCCTGCATTTGAATATTTTGGGTATGACATGATTGCAGAAGTTGCAGATTTGAATAGGGTGATGATAGGGCTATCTCCAATATCTTGAGATTGCAAAATTTGCCCATCAGCACCAGGAATCAAGCCCAACCATGGGGCAGTCTGCATGAAATATGTGGTATCAACTTCTCTCTGTTGAACATTTGAAGATGACAATAGTCAGCAACAAGGAAGTACGGAACATGATCACAATTTGATAAAAATCATCTGAACAGCTCTGATCAACATCCTACCTAAATAAAAGACAAGATAACCATCATAATATAATCATCAACTTCATGGTTAGGCTACAAAATTTGCATTTCAAATTTAGTAACATATGTCAAAGACAAAGAAGAAAACTGAAATGAAAATTGAAAACTTTTTGATGTCGTAAGATAGATTCCTTCACTTTATATGATATACATAAGAATAATCCGGATAGTGTTCAAGAATAGAGTACCTCACATTCAAATATTTACACATATGCATATATATATATATGACAAACACATTTATACGTAGTGGTAGTACTCAGATTGTTACTAATTTTCCTATCCTCATGGCTTAGAGCATGTGAAACTCATCACCACTTGCGAGGTTGCTGTGACCATGGCATGTCACACAAAAAATTCACCACTCGCTCGCTCTGCAATGTTGTCACACAAGATAAGCATGCAGCCTACAAAAAAAGACCCAAAATTCTAATGTATCCAATATTCTTCACATCGTATTAGCATACATCATAATTGCTGTGCATGCTTTTATTTGTTTTGCATGGAATTGACATTTTAAAGAGTTCTGCTTAAGACATGCATGAATTATAGGACTGTGTGACATTATATAAAGATACAACTATATTATTGCATGACTTAGTTCACTGTATTTTGCATGTGTTTCATTTTCGGGTTATTCTATCTAGGGGTCAGGTTTATGTCCTCTCTTGTAATCATTTTCTTTCAATCTATCTATTTACATATATACATATAGATATATACATTTATATAAATACATATATATATAGACACACACACACACAAATACATACATACATACATACATGCATGCATACATAATCTCACACACACACACACACACACACACACACATATATACATACATACATACATACATACATACATACATACATACATAATCTCATATATATATATATGTATGTATATGAATATTTAATTCTTGCTATGAGGCACCAAAGAACATAATCTCATATTGCTTACAAACTTATGAAGTATACTTTGTGAAGCAAAAGTGTATGTTTCTTACCAAGACAATTTCTAGAAGCCCCATCCAATATAATACACTACCAATCTCCTTTATGCCACGAAGAACCTCCAATTTGAGTTCTGATTTTGACCCCCAATTTAGAGTTTCTTTAACAATCCTTGTGCAACCTGCAAATAAAAAGCTTTACTTTAAAAGGAAATATGTTTTAACCTTATAATGAAAATATTGGTCAACCAGAGAACCCAATCAATAAAATGAGGAAGTAACCAAATAAAAGAACAAAATGAATAGTGACATGCCAACTCCTCACTAAGACAATTTCCATGCATGGAACTCAATATTTTAGCATGGTGGATGTACTTGTATCCTATAGTATTCCTGATGAATAGATGGCTACCTAGAAAATTAAATTAACATCTTAGATCTCAGGTTGCCTATAATTATGTGTCCGAGATTTTTCTTTTGTTTGAATATACTGTCAATAATTTTGATACAGAAAACCAATTTTGAAATTATATTTTTGATGAATATCTATACTTCATTAGCTAGGTTTATGGTAGCTATGCTTCCAATGTATCTTTATTAAAGAGGTGTTTCATAGTTTTTGCAATGGGAAAGATGGATTGTTGAATAGTTTCTTTCAATTTTTAGAGGGCTTAAGCAAGTTGGACCAATATTTATAATCAGATGCATGCCAAAATAACTTGTGTGATGGACTGCATAGTGCACGCATCTTATTAAGGATTTGATTGCTTTTACGACTTGAAACCCAAAAAATCTTTTGGCTTCCAACCTAGGTATGTATCTTTAAGTCAAGTAAATATGTGCTAGATGAAAGCCAATCCACATGTTGGTTAAAAAAAGTATTTAAATTTAAATTAAAATATCCATTTGAAGATTTTCTGTAATTATACATTTTCTTTCTAAAAGAATAGAAAGTTACAGATTTCGACTAAATATGTTAGATACTTACACCATAAATTTTGCCTACCTCATACCAAACGAGATTGGCATGCCATGTATTTAAATAATCTTTGAAAATATTAAAATATACTAAACTGAAAACCATAACATTTTGTGAATCATATTAAAGCACGGTATAAAGAAGGATGGACTTGAATGGACCTAATTTTTGGCATTGCTTTGCAAAGTGGTGGTTGTAAGATCCCAATTCTCTAATCAATGTTCAAGTTGTAGTTGTAATATTATAACTGACACAGGGTTTGTGTTGTGAAGGTGATCCTTCAGAGGCCTAGATTGGAATCATAAAGTAGAGTCCTCAAATTAAGAAGGGACCTTAAGCTTGGAGAGAAGACAAAGTTGGAAATTTGAAGAAAACAGTATTTTGATTTCGTATTTGGGTTGCTAAAGCTAAGAAGAAGGTGATTATAGCTTCAAGGTAAGCAACACCCTTCTAAGAAAACCTTGTTTTAGTTTTCTTGAATTCAAAATGAATTTCGGATTTCTGTTGCTAATATGAGATTAGTATTATTATATGTTGCTGTTAAATGAGTTGCAATTTATTTTAGATGCATGTGACTATAGTATGTTTGCAAATTGAGATAAATGTGATGTTCTGTTTGCATAAGAAAGCATTGCCTGAATTTATACATGAAATGTATGGAAGCATGAGGGCATAGGCCCATGATCTGAAAACAAAATGTAAACCATGAGGCAATGGCCTAGATGATTGTGAACTAGTAGCCCTATGGGCTGTGTTTGAGAAACATAGTTCTATTGACATGAAAATGATTGTGTGAGATACAAAATAAAATGAAAGGCATAAAATTTTAACTTAAGATGCGGATCCATATAACTTAAGTAGGTGTGTTTAATTATAAATGTTGTGACCTTGGATACTGTTGTTTCATCATGTGTGGTTTCTATGGATGCCGGCTGGAAGCCGATGGTTGTACTGAATTCCAGCACCAAGGGGAATCGGTGGCTGATGCCCAAGCTTCATCTGGATGCCCTACGCTAAGGGGAATCGGCGTTAGGATGCCCAATACCAAGGGGAATCGGGTTGGATGCCTAACCTATATGGGAAACCTATAGAGTTAGATGTGGTCATGACGTTTACAATTAAACCACCTAATTAACTCTATAAATGGAATGAGATTAACATGGTTGTTGTCGCTAAGAGTTAGTATATTTTAATGCTGGTTTCCATTGATTAATGAATGCCCTTGTATGCTTGTGCTAAATATCATGAATGATAGGTAAAGATGTATATCGGCATTATTACATCGGTTTTCGATACATTGCTATGCATCATGGAATTGAAAAGATATGGCATGAACTGTGGTTTTCAAAAGCATGCATAGTGTTGCTTACTGGGACCCTTCGTCTCATCAACCGTGGTTTATCGGTTTTGTTTTAGATCCATCGAAGTCTGGAGCTAAAGCTGATAAGGGGAAGGAGAAAGCTTTGGGCTACAGAGAGGAGGATTTCTTCAGGCCAGCTAGGTCTCCTTAGATAATGTATATCTTATTTTGGATTTATGTAGATAGAAAGAGAGAAAGAGAGGGATGTGAGGTGCTTAGATGACCCACTTTTGTAAAACCATGTATATAACTTTTAATGGGTTCTTTTGATACCTTTCCCTCATGGTTTATACCTTAAATGCCTCTTTTATAATTAGTTTGACTGTACACATATAGTATATGTTGCACCCACGTTTATCAGGCATTTCTCACACTTGGATATCGTCCATTTTCTAGGCGTTATATACTCCTTTTGTCGAAAAAAAAATATAAAGGAAAAACTTTACCATCATGTTTATTAGGACTTGGTTAACATCCTTTAGCTGATCTTAGTCCAAAGGGACGAGATGCGGTTTATTGGGGTGTTACAGTGGTGCTCAGACTTGAAAGCAGCCTAAGGCTCTAAGCCTTCACACTAATTGATGGTCCTTAAAAACATATTAAAGCCTTCACACTAACCATAACATTGTGTGAGTCATGTTAAAGCAAGACATAAGTATTATGTTATATTGTATATTTGAAGTTAAAATATTTTATGAATAAAATTATTAAAAAAAATGAATAAAAATAGAAACAAATATCAAAAACCTTGTTTCTATTCTAAATCATTTTATCATTGCTAGTTTGCTAACACTTTTCTATCATTATAATGAGTATAAGAAGAAAGGTAGGAGGCATCTTGAGATGGAAAGAGAGAAGCAGCTTTAGCAATATTATTAATGGAATCCTCAGAAGTATGGAGAAGAAAGAGCATAATTTCAATTAATTATCTGGTTATTTTATATGATTTTCAGCATTTAAGATAAATAAAAGGGTCATATTACTAGCATGTGACTTGTAATGATCATGGATGGCTAAAATCTGTTTTACCTTTTTGAGACGTAAGGCCATAATTCTATGGTTCTTCAAGGCTACTATAAATAGCCTCTTTTACAAGCTGTAGCAATACAAATTCTAGTTTATAGAAGTTACAAAATTGAGTCTTTTTAAAATTAAAAAAAAAAAACTCTTCAAGCCCTAAGAAGGATAACTAAAGTGAGTGTCGCAATACAAATTCTAGTTTATATCCAATGAATAATTAAATAAGGAATTAAAAGTAACTTAAATAAGAAATGAAATGTTTATCTCTAAATATGGTGCCTCTTATCTTCATCCTCAATCTTCCTTGATAATCACCAATTGAGATTTAATTATGTTGACTCCATATTCCAGAATATGTTCGCATAATTTGGTGATTGAAAAGATAACATAGTTTCATTTCTGCCTAGAGGTTTCTTCTTCAAGTTATATTCCTACTAACATTTAAATCGCAACTAACAAGAATTATATACTGGTACGAAAATAGTTGCATATCTTAATTTTTACCTGCAACACCTCCATCAAAAGGAAGTAATCCAATTGCTTTCGGCAATGCATCTTGCAATCCTGTTATCATTGGATCAAGTGCTGTTATCTGAAACAAATAGGACAAATATTATTAGATGAAATCTTGACTAAATATTATTGATAACGAAAAATTAGCAATAACGATGAAAATAAAATTAAAGGATAAATATGATGTAAAGGAAAAAATGCCTTTAAAATTTATTTCATTTTCACTTAAAAGAAGATTCACTCTGAATACAATTAATATGATATGAATCAGAGATAAGAGTCATATTATGAAATTATTATTTAAGTGATTTATATAGCCTAAGTCGAGTTTATTTCGAAAATATTGTTCAAATACATGATTCCATATGATTTTTCTTAAATAATGTTTTCTTGGAAAATTAATGACAGTCTAGTAGAAACAAAAATGAGGATACAAGAAAGAACGGGAAGCAATTTCCAAAAGGTATATAACACTCAACCTGAATATCCATTAGTTATATTAGGAAGAGTATGCGAATTGTAAATAAAATCCTTTATCTTAACTTGACATAGACTTAGAGACAAAGCCCAATCAAACAAACTGGATTTAATGACCTAGAATTAACCTAGGGCTAATTTATTCTTTTTCTAATTGCCTTAATTAATTAAACATCATGCACTTAAGAACTCAATTGGACTTAAGTTGGGATAAATTGAATCTAAGTAGTTATTTGTGCAGTCCATTAAGGAACTAAAGGGTATTCTGGTAAAGTAATTGTTTAAGGAGTCCTAATTCAAGTAGTATTTAAAGAACTAATGCAATTAGGTGTTGTTTAGTTATCGGATTAAAATATATACCAAAATTGAAGGGCAAAGAACCACATGCCAACCCTAGGAAAAATTTCAAGGAGAAAAAATTCTGATTCTTGGTGGAGATCATCATCATCATCAACATAAACCAGTTCCTTCTAGAATCCAGACTGGGTTTAGCGAAACGAATCTTGTCTCTCCATCCCATTATATAAAAAATCTTATCTTCAAAGTGCAAAAAAAATTATCAGCTAAGGTAGGTGGATTCTATCTACTTTGATTCTTTAGTACTAGAAACTTCTATAAATTTTTATTGTCTTTGGAATCGTAATCTAGTGAAAGGAACCTTGAATCTTTAGGTGTTTTATAATTCTATAAAATATAAAATTAAATTATGGTATTTCAAATCAGGATTTGACTTTAAAATTTTATGACAAACTGACAAGATCATTATTGAAAGAAAAGAAGTAATCCTTGAAAATCTTGAAATTACCAAAAATGATTTTTAACATGATTCTTGCAGGATTTTGGATCATATATTAATCAATCATGAAGGTTCTTATGAAAATATAAAATATTTGAACTTAGATTTACAATTTATTTAATTAAAAAGAATATTAAAAAGTGCTACCAAGATTTTTGGGGAAACCCAAACTAATATAAAATTGATTTTAACATTCTTGCATGATTCTTGGATGATCTTGGATCATATATTAATCAATCATGAAGGTTCTTATGAAAATATTAAATATTTGAACTTAGATTTGCAATTTATCTAATTAAAAAGAATAATTAATAAGTGTTAACAAGATTTTTGACAAAACCCAAATCTATATCTATACTATATATAAAGGGAAGCACCCCTTGGGAAGCGTGCCAAAAAACCATACCTTTTTTTGTCTATAATGTCATTATAAATTATTGATAAAGTTACCTATTAAAAAAAAATCATTGTTAAAGTTCATTTATATCGGGGTATATCTATGGCTGTCTTTTTCTCTCTAATACGTTTGAAATTTCCCTAAATATGAGCAATTACAATACGGTTCCCACTTCTTCAGCCAGTTGTCTAACTCTTTTCTCTTTTATTCGCATATGTGTAGTACTGCACGTGCACCCCACTAGTTAATATAAAAAGGAGTATAGAGATTAGATGACATATTTGCACTTTAATTTCCATTTACTATTTCCATAAAATTTTTAGGGTATTAATTTAGATAGTAATAAATAATCGATCACCACCAATACTAATATGTTGTTGGTCCTACAATAAATATATAAGCACTACCACTAATGGTTTATAGCCTAATAGGATACTGATTGTGTAATTACAGGGTTTTTAGTTGGTCACCCTATTGATACTTAATACCTTATTTATAATTAATACCTATTGATAGATTAACTTTCAATAGGTATCTCAAGGCGTACTATGAGATTGACTAGCCGAAGACATCTCAATAGGTATCTCAAGCCTAGACATATGATAGTTATTAATTACAAATTTTAATAATTATAAGCCATTGGAGTTTCTAGCTTAGGCGTAGCTTGCACCTTATTGGATTGACTAGCCGAAGACATCATGTATCTCAAGGCATACTGAGATTCTCAATGCCACTGGTATCCTTGCAAACTTAGCCTCCACACCCTCATTAGGATAGATTTTGTTGGGTTGGAGATAAGGTTTACTGTTTCAGTGCCGCCAAAAATTTGGAAAATCGAAAGGAACAAAAAAATGGGTTTTTCTTTTTTGGATTTGGGGAAATTTCGTCCAAATCGAGCAAAATTTCGCTTTGTGCCGCCAAAAAAATAAATTTTTTAAGCGTTTCCCCTGTTAAGCTCAATACGCCACTGCATTGAGTCAGCGTGCAACTAAAAAATACCATAAATGCAATTTGACGATTTTTACCCTGTGAAACACATCACCATGGGCTCTTGGAGCGAAATTTCAGCGCCATGAGTCTCATGTAGAGATGGAGTTCAAAAAAATCATATATTCATCACGGCATTTAGTGGGATTTCTCCTTTTTTAGAAAATATTTGAGAATTGATGGGTTTACCCATGGTTGACACGAGTACTCTTTAACCTAGAATCCAAGACCTAAATCAAGCAATTAGATTAAGAAGCCCCCAAGTCTTTGAAGAACCTTGTGTTAGAGCCTAGCATCCCTGGTAAAGGTAACTGTCATAAGTTTGCCAAGTGGCACCGGTATTTCTGGCAGGAGATTGGTCCTTCCAAGGGTAATCATTTAACACAAAGGATTCACGGTGACGGATGGGATAACTCAATGTATCTTGATTTGCATTAAGCAGCATCTGGAGGAAAGGTACTAGACAATACCACATCCACAAACTCAGGGGATCGCCATAGTGGCATGCACAGCTATCTTTATCGTACAATGAAATATATCACATTCACCAGCATGCAAAATGCTTTGGTGAAAGCAACAAAAAGGAAATGGAAATTGAACCATTTTGTAAAGCTTTAGGGTTGTATTTTGTCTGCGAGAAGATCAGCAGGTTCAACCAATCTGAATTCTAACTGACCCCTACGCGGTTTCAAGCACTTCAAGGTTCAGTTGGCACTACACCAGCGCAAATCAGCAACCAGTGTGAATAAGCAAAGAAATATTGTTTAGTGAGTTTACCATACAGCCATGTTTTCTCCCATCTCCTCCTCGACCTCAATAGCCACTCTCTCTCTCTCTCTCATCGTCCTCCTTCACTAACAATACTTGCTATCCCAGATATAGCTCAGTCTCGTCAATCTAAATGGGCTGAAACTTGCTGCCTAACTGGTTTGAAATCTAGTCAAGTCTTTAGAATATTACAGCAGAAATGGGAAAGAATGCAAGAAGGACGAAAATCATTTCTCATTTGCCATCAATGTTAGCATCGACAAGATTCTGGAAGGTTCATACACGTTAGTGACAGCAGTTATATCTGAAAGGACAACACTATGTATGCTCTTTTTCTAAAGTGGGAGCAGAAAGGAGCATGTTTATGGAAACCTCTTATCCTCCAGGGGGATATTTGGAAGGGCTTTAAAAAGAATTAGTTATTTTCTTGGGACAGAGTTTCTCTGAAGTTCTCTAGCATGTTAATAGCATAAAAAGGCATCTGATCATGGCCTTCCAACTTAGCAAGCAAAGAGAGGACTTGATCTAGAGAAGACTATCCTGCCAAGAACAGCATTAATGTAGGAAATGAGTATAATATGTCAACAATGTCTAAGATTAAACCGAAGACCTTTAACCATCAGCATTAGGCAATCTCAATATCAATTGAGTCAAGACCATACTTTCCCAAGAAAAACTCAATATATACCATGACTGAAGCGGTTTACAGAAACAACTAAATCAAGAATGCGGTCACTGTCAAACTAGGATTAAATTCAAATCAAAGCAGTGAACAAAGAGATATCCATTGCATGCAGCAAGTGGAAAGGCATCAATTAAGATAGAAATGAATATTGATAGATTCATTATATTATAGCATATAGATTTGGATTCACCCCATCACTAAAAATGTGAATGGAATCTCAACTTCTCAAGTGGAAGGAGAAAAAAATAATCAAAAAAAAAAAGGAAAAAAAAAAAGCATCATAACATCTTCCCTCGCAACCTTACATCCAATGTTCAAATACTAGAAATTAAACGTCTTTTTAACTAAGAATTTACCTTGTTTGATATATGATCAAGTAAGGCTCGAATAAGCCAAGGTAATGACCTAGACCCCAGAAGTCTAACAATGGCAAACATGTGAGGCATTCCAAAGAAGCCACTATGTAAGCGTGCAAAACTTTGATGAGCAGCATTTAGATCCTGCAAAACAACAGAAAATTACTTCAGGAACATTTAGTGAAAATATAATATCAAGAAGGAAAACAGCAAATCTACTTATACCAAGTAAGACATCCAAAGATGATGCTATATACAGAATTGATAGATTTTTTTTTGAACTACATATTTTATCTAAACTGCAGAAATAATTTGCAGATTTTACCTTATAAATGCTGTAGGTGTTCGGGGCTTTGTCTGGATTAACCTAGCTGGTTCTCTCTAATGCATATATATCGCTACCGTGCGGGTCAGTTTGGTTATTTTTGTTCTTTGAGTATGGCATGGGTTTGTGGGTTCATCCTACTTATCCATGTCACTTATGGACATTCTTTTCCAAATGATTTAATACATTTCATTACTCATAAAAAAATATTTCAAAAAAAAAACTAGACTCTGAGAATGCAATGAACTCAGATCAATTTGCATTTTGAAGCTCGCATTTATTTAGTAGTGAAATGTCATTGCTTATAAAATTAGAAGTGCAATGATAGACATGACTATAAAAAAAAATTTAATTTCGCTAAACACTTCAAAAGATCAGTAGAAGTGTCCAGCTAAAAAGGAACAGGTGCATAGGAGACACATTATGGCTGAGGAGAGAAAAGAAAAAGAGAATGCAAAGGAAAGCACATTCTCCTGTTGGGTTGGAATTAGGGACAGGGATTTAGGAACAAAATTCAGCTGAGGATCAAAGGACACAAAACCCCTCCCCCACCCCCCAACACCCGCCTGATACCCAAGAAAAACCAAAATACACACTAAAGGTAGAGATTCTCACACGCTCTCACAACTTCTATTAGGACCAACCAACCTTGCTGGAATATATTAGATCTTATACATAAAACATTATCGAAAATCATCAAAACATAATTTTTTTTCTCTATATTTGTCATCTTATCCAAATTCTTGAAAGGAAATGTAAATAATTCCTTATCATCACATAAGCACAGGTGCCCTGCTCTTGGTTTTGTCATCACCCACATCATCAACTCACTTGAATTATTTTTTTTTCATCAGCTAAAGTCAAAAGGATATGACTACGAGTTTCAGACCAGCAACAGAGGGATATGCTAATTGAAAACAGAATTCTCATAATAATACATGAAATAAAATGAATGGAGGATCTGGCTTAACCTCCAGAGAAACAAAAGGCAACCCACCCAAGCCTACAGAAAATTACATCTATAAATTTTTTGTTCCAATCACCATATAACTGACCAAAAGACAACCCAACAAATTGCAGAGAGCTGCAGCAAACTCAAGCAAAAAAATTACAACTTTAGATTAACCAGAGCAGATGTCAAATTGTTGAACCAAGGAAAAGATTTCCCTGGGAACATGGCCTTCAAGATTCAAACAAATGCCTAAAAAACCATTTGTCTAAATTCATCTTCTGGAACTATATCATGTGCTTTGAGATATTTTTCAAATTATAACATGTTCAGGAGCAACATTGCTTCAGATTAATTTGAATAACCTTCTGTAAATAAGCCTCAATAAGCACCTCCTGCAGCTCACCTCCAAAAAGGCTAATAACTTTTAGTTAGCCAAAAATAGCTGATTGGTCAAAACAAGAACCATATTATGGCTCTCCTTCTAAAGGCCAGCAATTTTAAAATGCTCTAATCAGCAAGAATACTAAGAGCAAAGATGTTGCTAATTCATTTTTGAAATTGACGAAGGAAGCATGAATGGTGTAGAAGACTTGTTTCAAGGTTTTGTACTCAGGAGATCTGCAGCAGTTGCAGGCACTGACAGGGAAATCTGAAGACTGCAAACCTTATCATCAATAGGAACAGCTTCAAGAAGTGATTTTACATGATGGCAGGTATGAGTTATATATGTAAACCAACTGCAAGCACTGCTTGCATTCATCAAAACTTCTTAAGTAATTAGGAAGCCAAACAAAAAAAAAAAAAAGGATGACATAATTAAATCTGATGATATCTTGAGGGAGCAGATGCACCACTTCGTGCAGATGATGTTCCAGTAAGTCCTAAATGTATGCAGTTTTTGTGAAGCCCAATGAAAGCAAACAAGTATAATCAGTCAGAATAAACTTAGTTAACTTCTAGTCACACAAAAAATTTGCAGTTTTTCCATCTAGTCATTTAAAATTCTGAATCACTTTATTAAAGAGGTCCATGTTTCTGAAGCACTCATGTTAAGGTTATATCAACCTCAACTTGGAAAGCATCCAAATTGGGGTATTGGCCCATTGAAGATAGATATAATAGTCCCTTGGAAACTCACTTCAAAACATAATACAATTCAAGCTGCAACAAAAGGGAGCGAAGAGCCTCTATCAGTATGACAAAAGGTAAGGGGTAGGGGTCCTCCATTAGATGCATGGATGCATTTTGTGGCACTGCAAATCAACCAAGAATGAGGAAAATGCACATGCATGGATAAAATACTATATTTTATGCCAAAGCTATCCTTATAAGTGTCCATTAAACCATACTCCGAATCATCATAAACCTTTCTTGAGGTCAATTTTTCCAAGTTTCCATTTCTCACAATTCCTTCATATGCCATGAATGCACTCACTGGTAATGAGAGCATGTCAACCTCCTGAGAAAGCTCTTTGACAAGCACCAACCATGAGGAACATCTGAATTCATCTATTAATATGAGGATGTTGAGACAGATGTGTGGAAAGAGCGAGAAGTTAAGGGATGAACATCTCTACATTGATTTAAGAGTATCTCCAGTGATAGATAGTATAAAGCAATGTTGGATGAGAAGGTTCAGGCATGTTAAAGATAAGATTTGGCAGTGACTTTGAAAAGTTGCATAAGATGAACTTTAGAGCGTCGGAAAGGCTAGAAAAAGACAAAAAAGGACCTGGATTAAGTTAGTAACATGAAGGAACATGGTCAACCTAAAGCTATGGTCTTAATATGTCAGAATATGTAAGCAAAGCAAAACAGACTTCTTGTTATCGACACTAGTCGGAATGAAGCTTTTTTTCTTTTTTAGATATTATAGTCAATATAGAGAGAATTCACCACCACAGCATGGATATCCACTATCAAATTAATAAAAAAGAATAAATACTGATGTTAAAAATTTTCTTAGTAGACAAACTAAGGTTTGTGACAAAAGATGACATCTCCATACAAATTGCCACCAAGCGATCTAACATGACTACATTAAGGAAATTCAATTTCAAATTGGAATGTGATTGGTAAATTCTTACTTGAGTACCACAATAGAAGTTAGGCTTCGCATAAGGAACTGATGGTTTCTGAACAGGAACATGGAACCCTTTTGATGATCGAACAAAACGTTGAGTAGTATTGCAAAGTATAAAGTTCGGCAAGAAGTCATTTTGCATCTCCATCCAAATCTGGAGGTACAAAGCAGAGAAAATTAAATAAAAAACAAACTTAATAATCCAAAAGCCATGGAACTTGATCTCTCTCAATTCACATACTCTAGTCATGCTCTTTTACCATGGAGATAAAGGAAAAAAAAGAAAAGATATATTGAAATTTTTTTCCAGCTTGTAAAAAAATTTGTATCAATTATGTCAAAAACTCAAAAATAAGTCATACAAGGTAGTCACAAGGTGACATTCAACAATATGCATACACAATTATGTTATTACAGCATGATGATCTCAACATGTTAAGAACTTACTCGACATATTGTTTAAAACAGGGAAATTTCGGAGACTCAAACTATTCAAAATCAGTTAAAAGAATCTTATGGACAGATGTTCCATCAGCTTGTAAGTTTGGCAAATTTTTCCATTAATTCAAAAATGATAAATACACATTAGTTTATTCAAAAACACTTACCAGTACACGTTATAATACGATCTGTGTAATACGATCTGTGTGTTACAGATATTTAGCTTGTCATTTGTTCTCTCAACCATGCTAGAAAAGCACAGTTGAATAGTTGACAGTAATTTCCCTTCAAAATATATTGAAAATTTCGAAGGAATTGAGGAAGGAAGCATTTCATCCACTTTCCAGCAGTACCATGACCACTTCATTTTGCATGCCAAAACGTTTTTCTGTTGCCTCTCTCATAGACCTAACCAACAGGAATCTCAACAGACTAAACTAGGTTCTAAGGTCAAAGGCCATTTTGGTTGATATTTTCTGAAGTACATCTATGAGTATGCAGCATGTGTTGATTACATATCAAATATGTTCTACTACCTAGTGAATCAAAATAACAATGCGAAATGTTAGAAACATCATTTTAAGTTCACAGAAACATCATTATACTTGGATTTACTTGGGTCATACTAGATCTTTTGCATATTATGGAGTTTTTAACTTCTATCCTCATTTCTAATTTGCACCTTTTTTATTTATGTTGATGATTAATAGCCATATTAGCTTAGATATTTGACACATGAGATCAACTTCTTCATATTTTGGGTTATCTCTTATTTAGAAATTTATAAAATTTCACTTTATGATTCTATCATTGATGCATAATTTCTCTATACTTCCCCTACATGGCATATACTATATACCCATACATGCCAACATACAAGTGAATTAATATATCTGCATGTGTTTTCTTTTTTTTGTTGGTATTTCAGCTGTTTACGTGTAATTTACTCTCACTTAAACACCCTAAGAATTTCCAAACAGAATCACTATTTTCTCCTTAATTTCCCCATTACTTCCTCAAAATGGCAATTTTTTTTTATCATGGCAAATTTCTCCAAGAACCCCTGGAAAATAGTGGGCAAACCAAAACTGAAAACCATTTCTTGTAATCATTTCTCGTGCTAATCTAGATGTTCTCAAGATCACATCTCCACTGCTATTGAAATAATTAGAGGATAAACACAACGCATAATGACAATAAAATGGTTTATTTTGATGTATTTTCTATAATTTACTTCACAAGAAATGAAAAAATGTTCCAAGTTGGACTGTAATTTTGCTGTCGAGTAGTTTGCCAACAAGATCATTACTACATGATTATTTCAGGCTTGCAGATTGACTTTTGATGGTTTTATAAAAGCTGTATCACAAAATGATACTCAAAGAGCTGCAGAAAAATGATATGCAAATCTGTACTTCATAAAAGCTTTTCAGCTTCTCAGTTAGTTATGACATTAAAAACTGTGATTTACCCAGTGGAAGTCTTTTGCATTTTAAGAAACATTATATAATGCAACCAAGGTACAAGACAATGAAATTAATTTGCACCAACTTTGATTTGTTCCTCTTAATTGTCTAGTTTCATATCCGTTCTCCATGATTTTCACAAAATTGAAGTAGTATAATTGAAGCAACACCAAAACAAAAATAAGTAAAACATTATTGTAAAAATAAAATATTTCGGTTCCAATGATATAAACACTTGTCATAAACATATTGCATTTTTCGCATGCATACAAATAAAAGTGCACTCACTGTGTACGTGACAGACTAAGGATTTGAAATTTGAAGAAGCCATTGAATATTATACAGCAAATAAGTCAGAAAACTAGATAAAGTATTATTGCAAACTAATTTTACATTTCTATGCTAACAACATTAAATGGAATGCCAAACCTGAGAAGCAAGCCGACTTGAAAATGAAACAAGAGAGATGTTCTCTTGCATCTCACTCAGCATGAGACTAAATGAGTCTAGCGAAAGATCTTTTGAAAGCAACTCATGGGAGAATTTTAAGATATCAAGGAGCTTCTCCAACTCCTGGAGACACAATGCCATCAGTGACAAGCAGTACTCATTGTTCACATGAACAAAGAAAAAGAGACTAAAATTACTTACCACAATAGCACATAAATCCTGAGACTCAAAACGATCAAAAAGAAATTCAAGGTTGTCTCTGAATGCTTTATTCATCCGTTCAGCAATTAAACTTCTTAAATCAATGGTCCTCCCCAATAACTATAAATCACAGAAAAACTTCTTTGGTGTTAGACAAAATTGAACAGCAGAAAAATGGGAATGGAAAAAACAATAAGAAGTACATAGTAAATCTAAATTGGAAACTCAAGGACGATACATTTTTACATTCAGTCAAGTGTGAAAGCTTCTAGGATATTAAAATGGGTATATTAAGCAAAAGGATATGCAGTCAGTTCAATCAGGTTATATACCTGGTGGAAGATGAGTTTTTCATTAAATACAAGGGCATAAGTTGGAACTTTTTATGCTTAATTAAGTAGTAAATACATCAACGTAAAGCAGAATATAATAACACAACATATATAAATAATAAAGAGTCCCTAATAAAGGAAGTTAGCATACATGCTGCCAACTATCAAAATAAATTATAGACTTTAGTATGATGCCATAAAAACAAGCAAATAAACTTAGAAGCCAAAACATGCCATAAAAATTAATAGAAATGCCAAAATTATATCGTAATGCATATCCTATCTACATGGAAAGCTATGGAGTCACAAAATCATTATCATCATCGATCATCCCTAAGTTCGCCATGGTACGTTCTTTCTATATATATATATATTATGAATAATGAAGTATATTAAATGAAGAAGGATAAATGTGCATAAGCTGTATAGGTATGCAGGATGAACCCCACAAAACCCTACCAAAGCCAATAATAAATGCAAGCTGTCAAGCCTTAACTAACTAGTAAACTATAAAGACTGTTGCATCATGATAATATGCCCACACACTCCCCCCAACCAAAACCCTAATCCCCGCACAACTCCACAAATTCATCAGATGGAGTCCCTATATATAACTCTAATCTCAATGCCCCATACTTGGCTAGCTGATCTACTACAAAATTAGCCTCTCTGGGCATATGACCAAACGAGGCATTCAGCTCCCGTACCAAAGTTCTAGATCTGCTGATGAAATGTGAGAGCCTCCAAGAGCCATTATCACACTTTGAACATCCATCTAATAATAATAGCTACATCATCCTCTGATACCCATACGTGTAGCCTACGTGAAACCAACTATAAGGGCCAAAGCTCTGTCCGAATGGAATCCACAACTCCTAGTGGACCATTGAAGATGATAGAAATCCAACCCGTATGGTTTCAGAATACCCCTCTGACACCTAAAGGTCCGGGTTTGCCCACTAAGCATCTATCAACATTAACCTTCACGGTAACCACCTCCAGCTCCCTCCACCATCTTGAGTCGGGGATGAAAAGCAATAAGAAAGCAATAAGATTACCACTCCTCAACCACACGGGAGATAATCAAGCCATGAAACTCTGGCCACAGAGAGGGCCATGATAATACAACCACTAGTATAGCCTCAAGCACCTGCTCCCTAGACAAGCGTCTATCATGAAAAATCCTACGGTTCCTCTCCATCCATAAGTGCAAAACTACCACATGAAATAGGAGCCCATACAAAATACAACCCCTCTTCTCAAGTCCCCCAACCCTTCACTGCTCGAACCAAGCTCCAAATAGAACTGGCACCACCCATAAAACACCGATCATCTAAAAGAGTTGTACCCATATGTCCCAAGTGAAAGGACAGTGTAGGAAAAGGTCCTGAAGTCCCAGACCTTTAACTTTAGAACAAAATCAAGGTTTCCCTTCATGGCTTAAGCTAATCAACTCCGGAAAGTGGTTGCATTGTTCAATAATGCCCAACATTGAACCGTTCTTCCAATACAAATTCTCAAACTGGAGCAATTTATTCCAAAGTCTTACCTCTACACAACATCGAAGTTTTTGAGCAAAAATGGAAGCAGAAAAATGAGGTATAAATTCAAAAATTCTCTTGGTGATGCACTTGATGAAGAGGAGTAATCAACTCCAAGGGAAACATTTTCAATAGATACACTCCTTTTGTATTTTGTTGGAGCTCACAAAATAGGAGAAATATATGAATTACTTTCGGATAAAGAGAGATCCATTTTCATATTTTTAGATTTACATTTCCATCTGATTTGTTAGAGTGGTTTACTTTTAGACTTTTTATGGAGGGATTTTTGCGTAATTGGAATATGAAACAAAATAGGAGTATTCTTTTTCTTCACTGGGTGGGGGAGGGGAGGTATGGTCTAACGGGGATTTACCATTCCCATTGCTTTAGAAGTCCTTCACCTTTTGATACTTTAATTCTATGCATGCACATAATCCTTCTTGACCATTTAAAAATATAAACACTACGGTCATCAAAATTAATTCTTCCTAAGTGCAACAATCCCATTTCTCTGGTAATGAACACATAGGAAGAAAAAATGCCCCCCAGACACACAAAACACACAGATGTGTATAACACAGCACAAATGCTCAAAAACAAATAATAAAAAATTGAACCTGGGAAGCTGAATTACAAATAGCACAAACAAACAAAATGAAGATTGAAGGAAAGCGTTTTCAGATAGGAGAAAATTAAAAACAACACAAACGAAACATGTGATCTCACCTTAACCCTAGTCATCTTTAATAATGCATAGATTCTCATTGGCTGGACAGAATATTTTTCCCCATTATCCAAGGCAAAAAGGAACGACGGATCAAGTAATTCACTGTACAAAGTTTTTACACAATCAGAAAACCATGCAGATTCCGTTAGTGAAGATCTAGACTACCAAATGATATGTCAAAAATCAAGAATGGGCAAGGATAAACCTTGCTGCCCAGCTTTTGTAGTACGTGAAAATAATATCAGTCAACTTCACAACAAGTTGATCGAAACACAGATCCACCTACAAATAAAAAATAAGTTAGTTATTGGGAACAGAAGTAACCACCTTATTATTTGTTATTCAATAACATCTCACAAAGTGAATTTTGCAAAGAAGAGAGGGAGAAATTGGAAGTGGCTCTGCAAATGATTTTGCATCTCATATTTTTCCATTCACTAAATGATTGTCCTTCAAGCGACTTCTCTCCCCCTCTCTCCATTCTCTTCATTTATCAATTCCAAGTCAACTTATTTTAAATGCATGTTATTGTGTATGCAATGTTAGGAATCTTCGTATCTTTTCAATTTTTTAAATTTTCTTGCGGTTTTAGGTTTATTTTACACCCCACTTAAATTCCTCTACAGCTGAAAGGATAAATTCAGACCATATTTCCAACAATTCCACGCCTTTTTCTTAAAGTAAGGAATTGATCAGTCTTTTCCAGTGTATTAGAAACTCATTTCTGGAACACCAGCAAGAGGTTCGGTAATGCACAATAAGTGCAGGAATCATGAATTCCAAGGAATAATTACACTAAATCATCTGTAAAGCATTCTTCACTATGTTGATTTTAGATACCTCCGCTTCAATTTCATCATACAGGAATCGTTGTTTAAGTACCACCAGCGCTTGCTGAGCAGCATCATTATAGATGTCAAATGGCATCAGAATACTCTCTAAAAGCCCTCCATTCTGGGACTCAAGTACATGGTCCACCAACATCCAGGGAAGAGAGCATTCAATAGGAAACTGTAGACAGAAATCACACAAATTTCTTTTAAAGCAGGAAAGATAGAGATTAATAATCTTAAGAAAATTTCCTAGAAGTATCTGAGGATATAAGCAAGTTCAACAGCATGATTCACTTTAACAGAAACTCAGTAATTAAAGCAAACACTAAATTTTATTTTATTTTTTGACGAGTAATGATAGTATGATTGTATATATAATATATATATATGTATATATAATGATAGTAATTAAAGCAAACAATAAATTGTATATATAAAGCAAACACTAAATTACAACAGCTAAAATGCCAATGAACTAGTAACATGAAATGTTAAGAACAGAATGTGAAAATTTGAGAATAGCATCCTTTTCCATGATTACAAAATCAAACAGAAGCTATTCTGATGTCAGAGTCTAATTCAGTTGAATATTTTAGAAATATAGGAACTTAGTAAAATTCATGAAAATTTGCTAAAAGGGTTCTATTTTCCCAAAGTCCCATGTTACTAGCTACACATTCATCTAGGATCATCTAATGATAAAATTTGAAGATAATTGGGGTGTTTTATATGCTGATCTGACAAAAAATTATCAAGAAAGGAGAAGCATGCTTCGTCATTATCCACCACCCAAACAAACAAATAGTTGGTATAAAAATGACATTTTCAAGTAAATATGTAACATTTTCCCTCTATTCTAGCGAAAGAATCCAATTTAAAACAAATTGATGTGGAATAATTCTCCCCCTTCATTACCTGAATAACACGAGAAGATTCCAAGTAAAATTCTCTAAACCAGAGGAATCCAAGATCCGTTAAATTAGCAACTGTCACTGGAAATACGGAAGGATGACAAAATAATAAGGGCACAAAGTTCAGTTCCCATCCAAATTGAACAAGATCAAGTATGAAATGAATAGCAAGATAAGCACAACCACTAGAACCAGATGTAGTCCTAGATATGAGGCAGTCCATGATTAAGGGGTTGGAGATCAGAAAAAAATTGCAATATTATACCACAGCAAACAGATGCTAGAAGAGTGTAGACTTTTTTATCCCACACAAATGAAACAGCTTCAAGAATGCATAACCTTTTCATCAAACATCCAACAGAGGTGTATCCAAAAGCATCAGAGAAAATATCTGAAATGACAATGACTTTCATGTGTTTTTATACATAACAGCAGACATCGACAGATGGATATGACAATTTTGATACGAGTAGCAGCTGATGGACTTGATGTACACAGCACTTTCTCCATATTATATTTTCGTTTTTGTTATTTATATTAATCTTTCGTTAATATGTAACATATATTATTTAATCATAAAAACTGTTTCAAACTTCTACTTTATCAAATTTATACATGCAATGAACACCATGTAATGTTTGAGAGAACACTTAAAATAAGTAGTTGGGTTTTTCATTTATTTGAGCATTTTCTTCGAAAAGTAAGTTGATATTCAACGAATTCAAATATTTCAAAATTTTAAGAATCTTTTAAAGTTTTTTCAATCCATCATTGGAGTGGATCAGACCTGCTGTTCCATACATTTCATATCAAGCCTGAACCAGACAATATCAAACAGCAGCACCAACCCAGACCAATATCAGCCATATCCAGTCCAGTGCTCGGTCCTATGAAATATAATTATTTTCACAATGGATGAGATTTTGTGCAAGTGAGGGCAACAAAAGAAAAAATAACACTTGATATCATCTTCTCTCCATAGAAAAGAAAATAAGATACAAAGAATAAGAATTTATCCTGACATGCAATAGGAAAAATAATGAAATCCACGACAATAAATAGTGATCATTATACCTTAATGATAAGAAACACTTTTTGGTTTCAATTTTCCAATCAGAAAAGAAGATTTCAAGACAAAATATATATCCGAAGATTGAAGAACAACCAATGCAAAGAAGATAACCTGTGTAATCTAAAATATGGAGGAAGAAACTAAGCTTGTAAAAGAAGGTTTCCAACTGTTTTAGATCATTAGCAGGAATCTCAGAGCCACTATTCCCAAAGAGCCCACCCGGTTTCCGTAAATTACCACCAGATACGACTTCATATATTAGGAACTGAAGACAATGAACCTAAAGCAGAAGAAAAAACAAGGGTTAAAAAACATTAAAATCACGGAAATTTTGTAAGTCATATCTAAAATGTAGTAGTACTTTCTCATAACTCAAAGATAGCATGTCACCCTCCATCATTCCCTCTGAATAAACTAGATTAACCCAAATTACATAATACATATCTACGATAAAGCTAGCATGGCTTTTACATAACAAAAAAATAAAATGTTGGCAAATCTTTCCAAAATTTTTCCTAGATCAGCACAAGTTTAATAAGTTATATCTATAATGAAGATAGCAATATCTTTACAAAACAAAAAAGTAGTATGCTTCCAATCCTCCATTTTTTCAATGAAAACCATCAGACTAGCTAGTAAGGTGTCTAAACATAAGACATGGATGATTTCTAGAAACGAATGGAAAGAAACACAGATCGCCACAAGCAATCAAATGTAGGTCATCCAAAACCAAATTTCTCCAACTTGAGAATGAAGTGACACGATGAATTGCTACAAGTTATTACTTTCAAAAACACAGATAAACATAAGGAGAAATGAGTCAAGCAAGGAGTATAATTTCTTCGCAAAATTATAACCATAACATTCTGTTACAGACATTACAACATATTTATGCAATTAATAGTTCATCAAGTATTACACTATCCACCACTTAGTACGCCAGATTTTATGGTAAAAAAGTACCCAGGGTCCAGCAAAACAATTACAATGGATTCCAGATAATTGATATTGCCATAAAATTTTAAGAAAACCAGATACGCAAAATTAAAAGCTTTGAATTAAAACATACGGGCACCTACAATTATATTTTACCAAGCCTGAACAGCAATACAACTCTTAATAAAGATAATTTCATGACCTGAGCAGCTGTTGGTGCAACTGGCCTAGGATAAAAGAAATTTCCTTTGATTTCTTCTCCTCCATGGTGTGAAGACTGCAACTCAGAGTCAGGTTTACTTGTATTTGCCATCCAATCTGCTGAAAGTGTCCGCATATCAGAAAGAATCCTGAGAGTTTGCAATAAGATATAAAATATCAGCCGCTGGGAGAAAAATGCAGCTAAAAACTTAAAAAACAACAAAGATTTATATTTATCTTATCCAGTTGATACTTATTCCACTTGAAAGCTCACAGACAGCAAAAAACGAGTGCCTTAAGCATCTTCATAGAAGGAGACATGACCTGTTAAGACCTAACAGGTAGTTGATAGGATGATGATCTAAATCAACAACAACGATAGTTCACCAATAATGTGGAAGTGAAAATAAAGTCCTAAACTGAATCTAAAATAAATCCATGAAACTATTATGTTATAGTTGGAACAACAACTTCAAGCAAGAAAACTAATCATCAGTGGTCTATTCAGTTTGAAGGTAAGATTCAGTTCGGTTACAATAGCTCATGCTGTCAAAATTTCAAGGTTTTTCCACCCTATTAGCGAGACAAACCAAGAATTAGAATTTTTCATTGATACCCAACCCATTTCATAAAGTATTCAACACAGTTTAATGACAAAAAAGCAACATTTAGAACATTATTTCCCAAGGTAATAATTTTTAACTGGTTAAAAATGTATTTCTTTCCCAAATCCACTGAAATGGTTCATTATTCCCAGTAGAAGTAAACAAACCTCACATAGAGAAGTTTCAGACACAGGTAAAACAAATTATAGAGGCACTGATGTTCACCTAGACAGATCTTTCTTCTTCCTAAATGTGGTTCGCAGCATGGTGGCTAATTTGTTCTGCACAAAATCTTGGACCTCAGCATGGATTGTTTCCCATAAAGCATCTGCCACAAATGTGTCACACCGTTGCATCATTGATCCGATGCTCTTTATGTAACTAACAAGCTCCACCAATGCTAATCTTTCTTCTGCAGTATAATTCCAGCGTACCACCTACAGTATAATTGAACAAATATTAAGCCAACAGCAAACAAAATAATTAGAACAAAACAATAAGTGCATATACATCATTTGGAGGAAAAAGAGGACGAACTAATCCAATCACAGCAATTTTTCTTCAGGGCTAAAACTTAAAACCCCTCGTATAAATTAGCTGATGCAATTTTAGAGCCCAGCAAGAAACTTAGATCAGGAAGGAAATTATAAGTATAAAGGAGAAAGTGCAAAACTTAGTCATCAGAGGACACTAACCAAGCTGGATAGAATACAAGAAAGCAAATATAAATGCTCAAGCAGTATAGGCTATTGCTATTTTAATTTTAGTCTTCTCATATTCCCTTTTAGCCCTGATTAAGATTTATGCTGCAATCCCCAACTGATGGCTAGAAAAAAACTGTTCTGATTTTTTTTTCATTTTTTTAATATACATGTGATATTGTATTGAGCCTATTGACAACAGAAAAATACTAACAAACATCCGCATGCCGGTGAAATTTTGCCAGCACCAACATGATCCAGAATGGAACACACCAAATTCTGTGGAGAGCTTTGAAAACCCTCCAATTTCAACCGACACGAAGCAATGTCAGTCAATATCAACCAATATAATCTCCTGATTTCAATCAATTTTATTATGTAATACGTACGTAATTACTGGAAAAGGTCATTTAATTGGAGCTTCAAAGATTTAAAACATTTCAAGGGGCATTTATAAAAATATTGGATTCTTTTTAATATATTTAACACCAATATCATTTTTCGAATTTTTTATGATTTTTCCTTTTTAAATTTTTCTATTTTTTTCAGATATTTCAGAATTTCTTGGGGCATCAGCAAATGCCAGCAAAACGGACACAGCAAACCATGATAATATTAATACAAAACTTAGAAAAATAATTACTCATGTACACAGTACACCATATTCTGCTGGAATATCATTTGCTTCTTATAGAGCAATAGCCCAATTGTTGCAAGCTTCAATAATCAATCGGGAACACTAATTGGATTTGATAAAGCTGGTTCTAGAGCAAAGTTTCTTATAGCCACTGTTTAACCTTGCTTACAAAATCTTCAGACTTGATGGTATCAGATGATTACATGAAAATATCAACAAGCATTTGAGATATAGATCAGAAAGTAAAAAGTGGAAAAGAAAAGAAATAGAATGACTTACCTTCTCATAGTCTGCAAAAGGTGAAGTAGCTTCATGAGATTCCACTGGGGCTCCATCCTTGCAGGGGCGAGAGAATTTCCATGCGCATTGTTCCCATATGCGTCCAGTCCATCTGCTTAGGAGCTGGAAACCTTCAACAACCATATCATACATGTTTCCCTTGACTTCCTTGCACCATTCTATATCAGCACCATCTGTTGATTTTAACAAAAGTATCTGCATGTTGAAGGACGACCAGTAAAGATAAAAATTACAGAAAATTGATCCCAGCTTACCCACCAGGAAAGATTTTCCCCCCCAAAAAAAAAATTCAGAAATTTTATCAAATAAAGCAACAGCATTTGCATTGGTTAAAAGCAGCTGTGACACCAAACCATCATGAACCTTTCATGATAAGTAAGCACCTGATTCATGGATGAAGCAAATCGAATAGTAAAATCGTCGTGCTCAGCACGAATAGCTCCAATATGGTTGGTGATCAAATAATGTCTCTGGTAAGTAAATCACGTCAAGGTTTTCCCAGAAAAGATGCAAGATCTATAAGGTACAGCACATAATATTAGACACACTTCAGAAGTGAGGTTAAGTGGAGAAACCAATAAATGACTCAAAGAAAGAGCACGAAGATAAGCTAATTTCAACAACAAAATATTCCACGAAGAAAGTTGCACATTAATTTTAAGTTTAAGAATGTCTTAAATTTTGGAAAAATTTCTGTTTCGTATATTTCACTTTACTACCAGTTACAAGCCTTTATAAAATTAAAATTAATACTGTGATTTATGATTTGAATGCATATTTGAAGCTACTCTCTACAGATTTTACAATTATATTAGTATAGTAACAGCAGTCTACAGTAAGATATGCATTAAATCTCAATGTTCCTCTTTGGATGATAAATCATTATGCCTAATTTATCGCATTAAATCTCAATGTTCCTCTTTGAATGACAAATCATTATGTCTAATTTAATACCAATTAGCTGTATTTCTTCACCATATGCCGGTCAGGAAAAGCACTGTAAGGCTAATGATATAGATAACAAAATAAATAAAGGATACAAAAAAAAAATTTGAAAAACACTGATTTCTTTCATTCAAATGTCAAAAGAGAACTGTATCATGATAAGATTATAACATAGCATTAACATAGGTTTAGGACTATATAGCACCAGGAAGAAAAAAAGGATATTCTAGTGCCTCACGGGGGGGAAGCTCATGTGGTGCTGGAAGAGTGAGAAGACGAGTTTGGCTTGAGAACTTCTGGAGGTACATGGACAACTCTTTCAGGATGGCAGCAGGAGAAAGATGAAGATCTGGGAATGCAGGAATCACAGGATCATTCTGCAAAAAGAACAGAACAAACACTGTGAAAATGAATCAGCAAACCCCACAATTTAACTGTATGAAGTTCAAGACAAGGAAGGAAACAATTAGATTTAAAATATCTCACTAAATCTCAAATCACATGATGGATTGAAATAATGTATGGAAACACCATGCATTGGGGATGTGTCTGGAAAACCTTTACCATTTCAGTATTTCTTTTCTTGGCATTCTGACAATTCTTTCGTATTGTAATTTTTCCTAACTCAATAAGTTTGCTGGATTTTGACTAAAACATTGATTAATGAATCAGGCTACAGTACCTAGAAGAACTATTTTCACAAGAATGAACAGGAGTGGGTCCCCTCACTTTTCACATGGCTAGAGACATGTAATTTTATCTTCCTTATTATAAATTATAATTTCTTGAATTCTTACTAAAAAAATGTAATCTTGGAGGAAGCAGTAACTAAAGAACAGAGTTCTTACAGAATAATTGTAATGTGCCTTTGGTTAGTATTATACTTAACATACCTGTATTTGTACATAAATCACTTTTGAAATGAATATAAAATCTCGCATTACAGTAAGCATAAAATGCATTGGTATAATCAGAATATATATATATATATATATACATATATGTGTGTGTAGAGAGAGAGAGAGAGAGAGAAGGGGGTGAGAGAGCCTTACCTTAAATATATTGATCAGTCGGTTGATTTTTACCCTCTTATACAGAGATTCACCATCTTTCTCAGACGATGTTGCTAAAACAACAAGGACAGGCAAAATACGAAGAAGAATGTGGCGCTCTGGGAACAAAAGTGCAAAGTCCAACTCAAGAGACTCAACACAAAATACTATGAGAACCTGAAGAATGTCCTCAACACTACATTTGAGTTAAGGATCATAAAGAGATATACCATTCTACATATAAAAATATCATCCAACAATGTCCTGCAACCAAGGAATTCCGGATAAACACTAAATCAAATTTCTGTAAAACTTCCCAGTCAGAAAAATATCAAAAGAAGAATTTTATTAGGAAAGAATGAATATTTTCAATGGTATAAAATTTGCATGAAAAAGGATACTTGTTTACACGAAACATTTCCACATGCAAATTCAATAAAATAGCCCATCTTGTGCTTAAGAATATCTGCCAAAAAAAAAAAAAAGGTTTTCTGGATATTTTAGTGGCAGTATGGGAAAAATTACAATATTAATCCAGGATCACAGATATAGTAAGACTATGATCAAGCCAAATGATAAGAACAAGTAAACAAAATCACTGCTGATTGAGTATCATGGTATCCAAAAGATATGAAATTCACAGACCTGCAAATCATCCAATTCCTCTCTCATTGAATCAGAATCTTGCCACTGAATGCTGACCTGAGTAAATGTCCTGTAAATTGGAGATTGTCAAAAGGGAGCATCACATTTCAACTAAGCATGCAACATCAGCGCTATTGGGAAACAGTACAATGAAGCAACATAAACAAAGAGTATATAAAAACATAAACAACAATCAACAGAGCAAGAGCTAATTAATGCTATGACCTTTACTAGAAACATGATGTGCAAGTATAATCCAAATGGTTCCAATTCAATGACTTAAGTAAAGACAGTTAACCAGATCATTTAGACAACTTTAACATGCACCAAGACATTTTGACGTACAAATGCTTGGTGAATCACTAAGATGGCACTAACCATAGTGCTAGGCAGCACTAAGAGACCCATCCATATGGCAAATGGCAGAAACTGAGCCACAAACCAAGGATGCATCAGCAAGTTGATAATGAAAGCCAAAAAAACAAAAACAAAAAAGAGAAAAACAAAATCAAAAATCAAAAGAAACTATGGGTGAAAGAGATATAGCACCCGCTGGGAAAAATGGAAAAAAGAAAAATTAGTATGTATCTTTTTTTTATTTATTTTTTATCAGTAATAAGAATGTATTTTATTAGAAATGTTATAAGAGAAACAGAGAAAACAGAGATAAGAGTACATCCCATGAGGAGTCGGATGCATTAAAGACAAAAATCTAAAGAAACAGTTAGCACACAACCCTCCAGACATCTGTCCTACACATGCTGCCCTGCTTATATTAGAAGAGATTCCCAATTCCTTACAATTTCCCCCACTGTATATTCCTTCCAATCAACAGAAATCGATACACAATATGCTGCCAAGCTCAATACTTTATCTAGGATTAACTCTCTTCCATTGCAGATTTCTCCAAAAATCTTCCTGTTCCGGTTTAGCCACACCTCCCATATGGTTGCAAAGAAGGCAGCTGAGTATAGACTTTTCCCTCTCTTTGACAAATGTGGAAAATGCCATTGAGCAGCCATTTCACCAAGGGAGCAAGGTACAACCCATTTTACTCCCGCCATATTTAGCAATCTCCTCCAAATATGCCCCACAAACTCACAATGTAATAGCAAGTGGCCCACAGACTCTCCCGATTTCAAGCATAGAGAGCAAACATGAGAGGACAAAGCCCAAGACTTCCTGCGCCGCTGAAGATTATCATTATTATGTATCTTGATTTCTCCCAGCTGATTTTTAGCAAGTTGGACCACTGCCAAATGCACAAGTGTGCGAATTCATAAGCGGAGGAAATCAATCATCTGCATACGTAGATCTCCATAGGCTCTAGACACATGGATACAGCAACAAATCAGGGCCCAATGGGTTCATGGTGCCTAGAGAACCTTGCGGGTTCTGGAAATCAGCGGTGGATTTCCTCTATAAGGTGAAACATAACAATTCATTCAAACTACATTTTGGTGTGCACGAAAGGGGAATATTATAGAAATTTCAAGGAATTAAGGCATTTTTAAATCCAATAATGGAAAGTAGATATGAAGGTATTTTCTCAGATGGATCCTTTATGATTTTTTCTTTTATCTTTCTATGACCTTCTAGGCATTTTCTTAACACTAGCCTTGCCAAAGGGAAGCTGCCACCAGTACAGGAAGTAGGAACCATCAGATTTTATGGCAATATAAAAAATTGCAATCTGAATATATGACTAGCTACAGCTAAATTACATAAAATACTTATCCTAAAATTCTGTACGTGAAATCTTCACACACAAACAAACACACTTATATATGCATAAAACAATTATTTTTTTAATTGCAGAAATAACCATAAACAGCCACAAATAAGAATAAGAAATTCAAAATTGTCATATGACAAACAAAATTTAGTAAGGTCAATGATAATTTTTTTTCCCTTACAGCCAATGAAGGTAAACAGTAAACATACATACCAACATTCTTGACTGCATGCACAAAAACCAAGACACAGAAATATTATAAGGGAGTACTAAAAAAACCAAAAATAAATAAATAAATGTATTGCTTACCTCTTATACCAAGAAAAGTCATTAGGGATACTTGCTTTTGCATTTTTAAGATGATCAAGTTGCACCAAAACATCAAGCAACTTCAACATGGACCTACAGTAAAAATGCCAAACTAAATGTATTTCAGACGAACAACTAAAAATTATTACTGTATTATTGTAATAAATACAATAATATTTCTCACCATGAAATGCAAAAATAACTTAACAAATTATAAAACGAAAGCACATGTTACACTACAAAAAAAATTTTGCATAGTCTGCATCGCCAATTTAGTTGAAAACATGTGCTCCCATAGATCAAAAGGCAATACTTATTTCATTTTCTTTGAAGAAACCTTACTATGGGATGAAATAAGAAGTTATGCTACATTGATGATCTCAGAATCCACCAGTTCCTCAATAATAACAGCCAACTTACCCCCTTGTTTATTAATTCATAATAAAGTATTCTTGATGATTGAAACTTCACGTGACTGTGTAAGGAAGAAATTCTTTTATATTTAATGTTGTAACATATGAGAATATAAACCACGATGGTTCAAGAAGTTTTGAATCAAGAACTTTGATACTTGGGAGGCAAGCATCAAATGTCAGCAAACAAAAAATGAGGATGCTTAATTGGACCCAGATGATGCTTCTTGCAGTTGAAGGTTGGTAAACAATGACACTATGGTATTAAGAGCATTACTAATGGTGAGATTTATGGTGGCTGAAAGCAGAGGTAGCTGTGGAAGTGAGGATGGGGGTAATAGGTGCTAGAAAGGGATGGAATTTCCTGCAGAGAATATCATGCTTTCCTTTAGGTTCTAAAGTAATTAATAACATCAAAGGGACTATAGGAGATCCAACAACTAATTCTATTAAAAAGAAGAAAAAAAAAAAGGAAACACTAAACAAGCACCAAGTTTTGTAGCCTCCAGATTTTAGAGGAATAGTGTTATAGATAATACACCCAAGACAGAACCATCGGGTGTAATTTTGCAGTTTTTATAGAAAATGGTTGTCAAAAAGCAGTGGATTGATCATAAAGAATGAGGTCTAAAAAGGTATAAGAAGTTCCATATAATTCTATTAAAAAGGAGCAATTTTTCAAATAATGGTGTTGGCTAAAATTTTGGGAGGTTGATCAGCGATAGGCTTAATAACTTCTATATGAGCTATATTTGCTTCTTCGCATGAGAACCACATTAATAAATGCTTTCTTTGAATAGAATGCCTTATAATGTCTTAGTTGAGGAGATGAAGCAATGAATATCTCTTCTAACCCATTTGGGAGACATCTACACTAATTTTGTAAAGAGATAGCCAATTTGGAAGGGGAATGTGAAAGGAATTCTGAATGCTCAATTGAGTGATTGTGATGAAGTTGGAGAGGTTTCAAAGGCAAATTAAGGTAAACTGGAATTCCCTCACGATGGAAGCCTTTATTTGGACTTTCCCTCAAAATGGATCAATGATAGACTGGGAATCAGACATTTTATCTATGCTCTAACTGCATTAAGTCAGTCCTCAGGCCAGTTCATTCAACATACTAATCTTAAGGCCAAGCCATATTCCTGAACACCCAATCAATATGTTTAAGATAAACAAAAAAGGATCCTCCATCTATCCGTTAAGTGCAACATTGTTTGCACCATTTGAAGCTTCTTTATTTATTTTTTGAGCAGTTCATGGGTGTTTACCAAAGGGAAATCGAAAGATGGTGCCATTTGCATTATGTTGGGAGATTTGAGAAGAGTGGAATCAAGAATAGTGGACGTTATTGATCAATTGATTCTATAAATATGTTGTTTGAAAGGGTGTATCACGGTTGCGTAGTTTCAATTATTAGAGTTTGTGGGATTATATTTTGGAAACCATTCGTCACAAATAGGTTCTATACATAGTTTCTTTCTCTTTATTCCAGTAGATTCTGATTAAAAAAAACATAAAAAGTATCCATTATCGAGAGAAATTTTGTAAACAAAATTTGATTTTTCAAAGAATAAAATATTAGACACATAATGCAACTGAAAATGAGGATATAACCATTAAGTTTTCATTTGGTATCACAAGCATGATTGGAAGTAAATGAGAAATAGATCCTAATTACATACCAAAGATGAGTTATTGTAGGGCCATTTATGCGACGCTCAGGCCTGGAAAACCGTTGCATATCAGCTGCGAGCTGCAGTAGAACATGTTTGGAAGCTGAGAAATTGAAAAGAACCTTGGCTACAGAATATAAAGATATGAATGCCAAGAGAAAGAAGCTAAGAACCTTACTTTAGAGGCAGCTGATGATTGCCACCGCTGAATTTCACGCAAACGACTCATCTCCAAGTCCAGAACTTGATAAGTCTCTAAATACAAGTCTGCTTGACTTTGCTTCATAGAATCAGGAAGCTGAAATTTCATTCTCATTTTCATTACCACATTTGACAGCAACTTAGCATTGAAGAAAAAACAAAGGAAGAGAGCAAAAGCTAATCCATGATCGCAGAGATTTCTTTTCATAACCACTTCTAATGCAAGTGACAGTTTAATGCACTTTCAGGGAAGTAAGCGGTAGAAGAGGGGTTATCACAGGAGTAAAATTATGGGAAACGGACATTATTACAGTGCAAAGAAACAACTTGGCCCATAGAGGCATTGATACACATTCATGATAGCTGGTTTCCTTCAAATAGATAGATGACACTCAGAAGCAAATGACTGCATCATGTAGAATGCTCCATCCAAATTCACCTGTTTCTTTAACATTGCTTCACAAAAAAAAATTTTGGTTCTCTCAATTTTCTAATTACTAATTATGGGAAACCTTTTTTCCCATTAAGTTCACCAGCTTTAATTTCCTGTGACATGGATTTTTGCCTGCATAGATGGATTAAATGGTCAATCCAGACAATCAATCTGACATGAGATCCACTGCCTAGTACCTACATCGCGTGAATAACCCTTTTATCCAGGTAAAGCCATGGTTTTGTAGACCAACCAATACTAGTCCATACTCCATACTCCATACTGTTTAGTACAGAACAGAATCTGCAAGGAGTCCCTATCAAGACACATTAAAATAAATAATTAAATAAATATAATAGCATGTATGAAGTATTCTAGGGGATAAATTCAAAGAATTATCAAGAAAAAGAAGCTCGGATGCCATTTCTTGGTTTCATGGACTCATTATCTCACAACTCTGATCTGTATGATTTTCACACCTCCCACATATTTCACATAGGGCTGGCAATGGGTCGGATATATATCCGAATCCGACCCAAATCCAATCCAAAAATCTCGAATTCGGATGTGAGATATAGATCCGTGGTTTGAATACGGATATCTGATTTTAAATCCAACTGAATTCAGATCCGAATTTGAATCTGTCCATATCTGATCCGAGTAGGATCCGAACTAAAATCAACATATATTTTTTATTAAACAATTGGTAAACTTTGTATAAACCATGGTTGAACCATCCTTATGTCTTGCTTTAATATTTATATGGCTCATTAGTTTTGATAGTTAAAATTTGCTTTAATAGTTAAACTTGACTTTTGAGTTTCAAGTTCATATCGGATCTAATTCAGATCGAATTCGGATTTCGGTTATTTATTCGGTCAAATTTCGAATTCGGATACAATATATAAATTCGGTTTCGAATTCAGATTCACGTATAAAAGATTCGTCGGATATCGGATTTTTATTTTCGGTTCGGATTCGGATCATGGTAGATCAATACCATATTCGACCCATTGCCAGCCCTAATTTCACATGCTTTTGAATCTTTGACAGTTTTAGCACGTAATATTGCCTCAAAGCTCTTGATCTAATTACAAAACACCAAGCTACACATTTTCGGAATTTCACATTTGAGCTCAAAAATCCCATCTATTCAATTCAAACTTGATATTCGTGTAGAATGAGCTGCAGATGAGTGTATTGAAATCCTCTTGTTTTTAGAAAGAAAAAATTTGAAGAAGATAAACTTTTGAATATTACATTTCCAAAAAGGGGAAAAACACTACATAAAATTAAGTTGTTTAACCTGTTTTAAACCTTCAATCACATAAAATTCAAGAGATTGAAGGAGGCAGGAATTGGGAATTTTGATTTTTTTTTAATTATATTAATATGAAAAGTATATTATTCTCAGATAAAGATATGATAATAATCATAAGATGCGTTTATATTCATATATGCCAAAATGTGTTTATAAGCTGTGTTTCTGCCCTTTTATTGGTGAGAGAACAAGGTTCGAGCCACCTCAACGCTCCTTTCAATATTGACGGTATCATCTCCACCATTGTATATTTCTTTAACCTGATATCGTCGTTTGCAATTTCCAATTTGCCACCGTTTAAACCATTTTATTTGATTTAAATGTTTCATGTTCTATCATTAAATGACCTTATGATTGGTGTGATTTTGATTTTTTTACATATATTTTTTTATGTATTCTACATATATAAATGATTAAAATCGAGCGAAATTTCACTCCAAGACTGGAAACAGTGTTTTCTGTTTCGCTGCTGAAATTTCACTCCAAGACACCCAGCGACGCATTTCGTGGGGTTATTTCGCTCTTTTATAAATCGAGCGAAATTTCAAGTCGAGTGGCACAAGCGAAACGGGGGCGGTGTACTGAGCAAAACAGGGAAATGCTACTTTTTTTATAAAATTATTTTTTTGCCATTTAAATTAGTGAAATATAACAAAATTCGAAATTCCCCTCAAATCCAAAAAACTCTCATTTTTTGTTCTTTTCGATTTTTCCAGCTTTTTGGCAGCACATTGCCGAAATTTTATTTCATGCCTTGGGCAGCATGCCTAGCGGCACCAAACGGTAAAACCTGGTTGGAAACCAATTAATATGGCTTTTTCTGTGAAAACAACAACAAAAAAGTATATTTTTATGGAAATTTTGGCTTCCCTTTTTCACCTTTTTCCAGCTTTTCTTGTAAATTGGCGAAATTCAACAGCATGACACCAAGATTTCGTTTTGTGCCATGGGAAGCATGCCCAACACTACAAACCTTGAGTAATAGCACCAGCAAATGTAAATGCAATTGATGTTGACTATGGAAAGGAAAACATCAAACCAGAAACAAATTTGCAACAACAAAAGATGTTTCTATTACGAACTCAGGTGAGTGAATTGAAGTAAGATAATAAAGACTTAAAAAAAAATTTTGGATGCCTTTGAAAATGGTGGAAAAACCAGAAGCCAGAAAATCTAAAAAATAGACCTGACAGAAATATAATTATCGAATATATTTAACTGACAATCAGTTAATTCTAAATAAAAAGAAGGAATAGCTAACAATCTGATTAAAATCCTACTCAACTTTAACAGAAGCAACAATTCTGGAACATACAGCTCAAGGTAGAAGAAAGAATTCTTCTGACTGTTGAACTGTTTTCTTATTCTCGGCAAAACAAAATTGATATTTTGCACATTCTTCTCTTGTTTATCTACTTGAAGTTACATGTAAACAAGAATGAATTGAATTAAAGGGATATAAGATCTTCCCTACAAAGTCAAAACAGAAATTAACCTGGGGAAGGGCCTTAACACAACTCCTATAAGTGTAGAGCACAGATGCCATCTCCTTTCCCTCTTGGATAAGGGTGTTCTGCATGTGTTTCAGAACAAATGATCATAATACTTTCAACAGAAAATAGTACAAAAAGAAGAGGATGCGAGTGTTGTGAAATATAGCGGGAACTCTACTAGAATATTTAACATTTTAGCATCCTTATATGATGGATAGAAATAAATTGGGTAAGAACACAACGCAGAGAAGAAAATGAACAATAAACAAAGGAGCAGTGTACCAATTGGTTGATAGCTTTGTTATCTTCCATTAGCGATAGGCGATAAGCAGAAACATCACTATACTCTGCAAAATAAAAGTTTCAATAGGGTACTACAATGAACCATATAAAAAGAAAAAAGGGAGAAACCGTACTAACAAGCATCCTTCCATTTCCTAACCACTTGGATGTTGGATGATAGTTTAGACAGAGCCAACTGTCATAATTTCTCAAGTTCAAATTCACTCACAACTAATTTATCCTATGACAAAATATCGGAAGGACTTAATACACCTTGACCTTATCCACTCTCCCTTATGAATGATTGCTGCAATAATATACAAAAAAGGGGGTTTGTGACAATCCAAGATCTCTGGTCTGGATCATATGTCTGGTTTCTATGCTCGGATAGTGTACAGATTAAAACAGTCGACATCTATCCTTGATATAGTCGAAGTCTAGTGAAGCAAATATAATCAAAGTCCATTAAACAAGATCCAACCTCAAACCTATCCCTCATCATTACAAATGCACAACTCATAACTGTCAAGTGTCACCATAGACCACTAAGGAAGCGTGTAAAATAATCATGAGTTAATAACTTGACAAGTAGCATGCTTGCATCCAGAAAAGATTGGTGTTACTATAGGGCAAAATTGATGAGGAATAATCTAATAATCACAAATTAAGAAGATGATATAGAGCAGTTGACCATAATAGGAAATACCATAATTTTTCTCAAGTGAAATTAATGATGCTGAAACTTAGTTCCCTGCCTTATATTTTTGCTGAAGATTTAGAAAACACATGATATATTGAATATTTGTGTAAAGATGTACATGTACGCGTGTATACATTATTATGAACGTACATATGTAGTATGTACACATATACATTTATGCATACAATGTGCATGTGTCTATTTATACGGACACACCCAGACCTGTCTGCTATGTATGTAAATTCATAAGAAGAGGTATCTCCATTTGCAGATTTATTGGTTTAAATAAGGAAAAAATGCATACCAATTGGGCTGTTAGTTGCACCTCTATCAGTTGACAACATAACTGCTGGCCCTTGAACCTCTGGTTGATCATCCTGCATAATCAGTTGAAAAATGCACCATTTTCTTGTGAATCACCAAGTACTACACAATGAAGAATAAACATTGTTTGAATGAAAAGACATTGTTGGGACATGACGTTTTGGATGAAAATAGACATTGTTTGAAAAGAGAAATTTTATTTGTGCATATTGTTGGGAACGTGGCTTTTGATTGACGAAGGAGAGAATAAATATAGTCTTTGTGGGAGGACATTTTTGGAATGTAAAAGTGGAGAAACAAGAAAGGGCTTCGTGACTGTTCCCAACAGTGGTGACTAAAAGGTAACAAAGATTTCACTTTCTTTTGATCGAACGGTTTCAATTTTTTATCATGACTATTCCCAATCCAAGCGGTGAATAAAAGGGACATGTTCGTTGAGATTTGGTTTTAGTACAAGGGTGTTTTAGGAAGTTAAAAGTGGACAAACATTAAGGGCCTTCATACTTTTTATAGTAGTAAAGAAAAAGATATACACAATTAGTCCAGAGTTGCACTAGCTATCCCAAATCAAAGTAACAGATCAGTACTGGAGGCCCCTCCCACCACCTTGTTCAGAATTTGAAGGGATCTAGTTTTCCTAAGGCCATGAAGAAGTGCACAGGCTTCCTCAAAGCCAAAGATGCCAACAACTACAGGCCCAGACAAAAGTATCAACCATATAATCTTTGCTATTATTGAAGAAAATCACCAATTGTACAACCATAAGAAGGAACTACATTAGTTGGCATCACATCCATGGCTCATGGGAATAGACATCTTGCTTAGAAGCCCGTTTCTATAATCAAGTTAATCAATCAATAGCCACATGCCTTACTCCAACAATTGTCGTCAGCAACATTCAAGTTTCTGTCGCATAAAAAATGGCTTAGATAGTGGCTACGCAAGGAGTCAGTAAATGCCAACTCGCAGGCGTCGGTAAGGGCTACACAATTGTAAGGAGCCAAGTCAGAACTCTGATTTTGACTGTGATCAAATTATTGACTCAGTCAGAAGTCTGGTGAACTAAAAATTTTATTTGGTTGAAGTGTAGAAAACATCTGCGTAAGCACCTACTGAATCATATAATTTGATCTCAGATCTGGAGTCAACGGATGGCTGAGATTGATGTAGGACATGTTGGACCCAAAGTTTAGATTAGTTAGTTATTTAGTAAAAGTAGAATTCCTATTTTCTTGTATTAGGTATTTGAGTTATATTAGGAGTCTTTAAGAGGTTTTAGAATTAGATTTTAACTCTAAGTTTTTTACTATGAATAGAAGTCCTAATTTTAGTAGGTTTCTATCTCGTTTTGGGATCTTCAAAGGTCTATAAATAAGGGGTAAAGGTTGTACACGAATTTTAGACATTATTTTTTTTTAAAGAATTACAAAGTTTCTCTCTCATCTTCCTTGTGGATTCCAGTTTTATAGGATTAACGGAGATTAATCATTGTTTTCGTAACTTTCACTGCATCAATTGGTATCAGAGACAGGACTTGCCTGACGAGATGGCCAACAACGAGGGTGACAGTAACAATCCCATCGACGTTGTTCGTGGGAAAAAGCGATTTGGGAGGCCATTGAAGAACAACGGCAGCAGATGGCGGAGATTCGTCAAATGATCGCTGATCTAGCAGTTAATGCCAACCCTAATCAACACGCGGTTAGGCGCGGAGCCACGGGACTTGCCCGAGGACCCCCAGGCATTCAAGCCAGAAGGCCCTACCAACGACCCCATGAATGCAATGTTCGCGGGCATCATCGGGCACTATTTGGCAATGATGATTCGGACTAGAAGAGGAGGAGATAGTTCACGATCAGGGAGATCATGAAGTTCGCAATTGAAAGTTCGAAGCTTACCGCATCAAGGCAGATATTCCTTCTTTCAGTGGGAATATGAATATCGAGGAATTTCTCAATTGGGTTTCAGAAGTTGAGAGATTTTTTGAGATGATGGAGGTTCGTGAAGAGAAACAAGTGAAACTTGTTGCTTTCAAACTAAAGAGTGGAGTAGCCGTCTGGTGGGATACATTGCAGAATAATAGACGTCGACAGGGAAAAGTCCTAATCCATACGTCGAGGAGAATGAAGCAACTGATGATGGAGAGATTCTTACCGCCAGACTACGATCAGCATCTATTTCAGGTTTATCAGAACTGCATTCAAGGAAGTAAACCAATTTCTGATTATACTGCTGAATTCTCTAGACTATCTACACGTAATAATTTGTCTGAAACAGAATCACAGAGAGTTGTTAGATATTTGGCAGGGCTGAAACCATCAATTCAAAACAAAATTAGGTTGCAAACTTTGTGATCAGTGGATGAAGCACACAACTTGGCGTTGAAGGCAGAATTGATGAAAAAATCAGTTGGGCAATTGGAGTATTCTTGGAAGTCTTATTATGATGTTGAAGATTTTTCTGGCAAGGGCAAGGCGCCTCAAACAACAGTTTCTTCTACTCTAGTTAGCGCCAAGGCAAGGGGGACGCTAGTGTTAGCATAACTAACAGAAAATCTACCGAGCAGGGCTATAAAGATCAGCATAAAAATTCTAATCCTCATGCCAGATCAGCGCAATAAAGTGTTACAGATGTGGTCAAACCGGGCATAGGTCTAATGAATGTCAAGCTAGAAAACCTGTGAATTTGATTGAGCATGAAGGAGGAGAAGAAGAAGATGGTGGGCTGGTCATATATGATAATGATGTGTACGAAGTGAGGGAAGAAGACGAAAGTGAACATCTCAATCTAGTTTTGCAACGGGTTTTATGTTCAAACAAGCAAGAAGACTTCTGTCAGGGCCACAATATTTTCCAATCATTGTGTACCGTCTCCAATAAGGTAAGCGATTTGATTGTTGATAATGGAAGTTGTGATAATTTTGTGGCAAAGAAGTTGGTTGATTATTTGAAATTGCCAGCCAAACCACACCCTTCACCTTACTCGATTGGTTGGGTAAAGAAAGGCCCCACAGTGAAGGTAGCTGAAATTTGCACTATTCCAATTTCTATTGGATAGCACTACAAGGCGGAGATTACTTGTGATGTGATTGACATGGATGCTAGTCATGTCTTATTAGGGAGGCCTTGACAGAATGATGTATATGCAACCTATAAGGTGAGGGACAACGTGTATTTATTCACCTGGAAGGGTCACAACATTGCCATGGTACCAACCAAAGTTTCTAATAAAACTCCGAAAGCTTATAAAGTGAAGGAAACAAAGCAGATCTACGCTTTTGTTATTAAAGGGGAAGGGTAAGCTCCAAGACGTTTAACGTGCAAGACCAATCTGAGTACCATGTTCCCACGGCCATTCCAGTGCTTCACTCGAGGACGAGTGTTTCTCTAAGGGGAGGGGATTGATGTAGGACATGTGAGACCCAAATTTTAGATTAGTTAGTTATTTAGTGAAAGTAGAATTCCGATTTTCTTGTATTAGGTATTTGAGTTATATTAGGAGTCTTTAAGAGGTTTTAAAATTAGATTTTAACTCTAAGTATTTTACTATGACTAGGAGTCCTAATTTTAGTGGTTTCTATCTTGTTTTGGGATCTTCAGAGGTCTATAAATAAGGGGTAAAGGTTGTACACGAATTTTAGACATTATTTTTTTTAAAAGAATTACAGAGTTTCTCTCTCATCTTCCTTGTGGATTCAAAGTTATTTGTTGGTGGATTCCAGTTTTATAGGATTAACGGAGATTAATCCTTGTTTTCGTAATTTTCAATGCGTCAGAGATTCTGTCTACACTTTAGGGTTTTAAGGAGTAATTAGTGAGATATAGAAAAAGGTGAAGAAACCTAGTGCATTTTGAAAGGGAAAGAAAAGAGAAACACACTCTCCTCAAAACCCCTTTTCTCGTCAACAAAGAGCCCTATGTCAGAAACCCAAGCTCATCTCTCTTTTCAAATCTCTCTATCTCTTTCAGTTTTTTCTATATTTTCTAAAACAGATTTGTTTGCATTTGAGAAAATAGGAATGAGTTGAAGCTGCAGTACATGGCGTTTTCCAAATCTGCAAAGAAGTTTCAGAAAACTTAGAGATAGTTTTATTTCACCTCATTTTCTATTCCTATGAAAACTTAGATAATCAAAAAGCATTTGGCGAAAATTGTGTCTAAGTGATCATGTGAAATACGTATAATGGTACGTTACAAGTAACGAATAAATAACTTTTATGAGTTCTTCTATAGATGGCGATTTGATTCCATACTGTTTCATTTAATGGAAGTATTTGGTGAATTACGAACTTAGTTATTGGAGCCCAAAGTCTAAATTGACATATATTATACTATTGGTTTTATATAAATGTCTTAGAAATATGACTTGAATTCTGCAAATCTTGTTCAAATGGCTAGCACAGATCCAAATGAATATTGAATTGGAATGAGTCAAAGTTACGTTCAAACCGCTAACGCGGATCCGATTGAATATTGAATTAACATTCTCGGAACCAAACAAGTGGAAGTTCTGTCCAAGCAGGTAATAGAAATCCGAATGGATGTTGAATTGGCATTCTAAGAGCCGAACGAGCAAAATTTGAACTAAAACCTTAAGTTTTTTTTTATCTTCTTCCTTCTTCTATCTTTTCCTTTTTATAATACACATGTAGTTTGATTTTTGAGCAGTTGAGTTCCTTGGAGAATGGGTCTTGGATCTTCTTCTATAAAAGTACTCATTGTAGTTTGGGCTTTTAAGGTTGCTTTACTTTTTATGATTTTGAGACATAAACTGCTGGTTGTACAGATGTGTGCCTCCCAGCATATGTAAACTACTGGTTGTATGGATACGTCACTCCCTGTAGTGAGCACCATTAGTTGAATTGACCAGTCATCCCTATGGAGTAGAACCCTGGTTCAATGGTAAAGGTCCTCCCAGAGAAATCTACTGCTGGTTGTATGGATAGGTGCCTCACAGTAGATAAAAACCACATGATAAGTCCTCCCAGTGAAGTAGAACTCTGGTTGAAAGGTTTGCTCCCACAGAAACCTACCACCAATTGAATGGACTAGTTCCTCCTGGTATGAACAACCAGTGAGTGGATTATATCCTCATGTAAATGTTGTATCGTACAGACGTGTGCATTCATGTTGTTCAGTCCTTAGTTAAGTATTCAGAATTAATAATTCTTTAGTGTAATTGTATTTCACGAATCTATATCTTTAATACTGTAATTCTGCATATTATCATGTACTCGTTTTTCCTTATTTATCTATGCTGATAATCATAAACTAGGGTAGGAATTAATTATATGTAATGGTAACTATGTATTAGGCACTTAAAAGATCATTAGGGATGGGAAACAATTATTCATGACCCGCAGTTGTGGTGCACTCGCATGAATAGTATAAAATGTAGTAATCTTCCTTAGTAAGCATTAGTTCCCACCCCACATTTCTTATAGGTCAACAAACAAAGCAAACAAGGAAATAAGCTCGTGATGAATGTTTTATTTTCAATTATTAATTTGTTTATGATAAACAAATTCAATTGTAAGGTCATGAGACCAAATGTTTAAGGTTATCAATAGATGATGCAAACATTACGGTGGGATGCGGTTTTTTTTTTTTTTGTTGATTGCACCACCCAAAATGAATTACATTTAATGAGATTATCATTTTGATAAGCATGTTACCAGTTGTCTCATTTGCTTAAATGTTTTAATTTTATTTGTTATTCATTAAATTCGTCTATGAATAAGGTTGCGATCCAATCTTTAGTATGTACCATATAATGGTACATCAGGACTTGGTTTGTGGCAACAATTGACCTTAACATCTATGGTTCAAAACCCATTAGCACCTTAATGCAGCAGTTCCTTGTCTAATATCATAAGAATCTATACTAAGTTATCAGTCTTGGTTCAAATTCTGAGCATCTTAAAGTTATCTACCTCTTTGTGGACAGTATTCATGACACAATTCCAACACAAAGTGCTCATAAAGAAACCCACACAAAAATAACATTGACTGCAATCACCAATTTACAAGGTCGGCAAAGTTAGTAGCTAAAATTATGTCAACACAAGGATGCTAGCAATCCTGGCACCTACTCATCCAACATGTTTCAGGTGATTTATCAGAGGGCGAGACTCACTTTAGATGTAGACAAACAAACCAGTACAGGGCCTGTATGGTAAAATGGGCGAGTATAGCTAGCCATTCCCATATGAATGTCATATATATTTACAGGCTTGGTTCTTACGCCACTGATGTGGCAACTTGGTACTAATTCAACCTCCGGTGTCTAACTCCAATATGTCCACCCATAAACCTTCTGCCTCAACGACGCTAATATTGCCTCACAACACAAAAACAAAATCTACTCGAACATTCTCAATCTACTCAAACAAATCACAAGCGTCCGAATTAACTCTAAGCCGATCAAATTCTCAACCGGCCCTTTTCGAACAAACACATGCAACCCGATTGAATTATGTAGATTCTAAACAAATTTACCCAAATTACAACCATTACAGGTATTTCTCACCTCTAACGAAAACGTCGACAGCGCTGCAATGGCTTCTTCAACGGGAACGGCCATGGATCCACGCTAAAAACCTCCGATCCGATCTGCAAAAAGACACAACTGATGGTCACCCGTACTAGAAACACATGCATTTCCGTTTAGTAGAGAATCTGAACACGTTTACCCTAATTGTTTGGGATCGGACTTCGGAGGTTGAAGGAAATATCGCTCTAACTATCAGCAGCCAGCAGCTTCTCCGAGAAAACGATTTGAATTCTTCCCTGCTAATGATACGATGTCTGAGCGGAAGTGCGGTGACACTGTTCCGTTTAAAAGCGGAAAGCGAGACATGTAGTCTTAGAATTACCGAAATGCCACTCGATTTCAGAAAGATTTCGATCGCCCTCAACTACATGATCTAACTACGTTATTTTGTGGTCGGTGGCGATCGGATTGGTGTGGGTCCCAACAAAATTATTTTTAAAAAAATCATTTTTGAAATTAACTGTAATACCATTTTCTTAAATAACCTATTTGGAGCACGAATACATTATGCATAAGATGATACATTATACATAAAATGCAAGCACACCACACTAAAACACAACCGTTAGGACGACGCGAACACATTATACGTAAGATACAAGCGCACCACACCAGGACACAGGCACAACGTATATGTGTACAAATGTTTCTTACCTACAACACTATATTTTAAATTTTTTTTTAAGTGACCCTGTAGTTCAATCTTTTCTTTAAAACTAACCCCTTTCTGGAAAGATGATTTTTTATAGACTTTTTTTTTTTTTATATAAACACAGGCCAAAAGGGCATAATTTGAATTTTCTCATCCAAAAAATTGTCATTCACCAACAAACCTTCCAAGGGACTTTTGGTTACTTTCCTTTTACGTTGCTTTTGCTTCAAAACAAGCTTTGTAAATATGCCGACAGTCACAGGTGGTGGTGCATTGTAAACGACCACTTTTTCTTTAAATTTCGTCTGCAGTTTTAAGTGCACTGTAATTGCCCACCCCATCTGTGACCCTTCTTTAATGTCTTTCACAGGACCAGTCTAATCATCCAAACCCTTAAGAAAGAAAAATGTTATTTCAATGAAAAAGATCAGACCATGCTCCCAAAAGAACACCAATCCTTCTTCCCGATTTATGAGAACACCAGCAATGGTGGACCTTCCTTTCAAAAGTGCAATGGATACCTGACAGCAGATGTTGAGTTTGCAGTCCAAGCAAGACGACCAAAACTGCCTTAATTGACCTCTCAACAAGATTACAAGGATAGTTGGCCTCCTAACAACAAAAATCTAGATGGCACAAGCTTCGACAGGTTGAAGTGACTCAAATACAAGGAACCATGATTTAGAACCCCAATGATGTTTTCAATTTTAAGTGTCTTTCAAATGGACACAACATACATCAGGTAGTTTCAGATTACGACATCGTTGTGTCGACTAAGAAGACTTAGAAGTCCATACCACCCATGCCGCCACCCATGCCACCACCCATTGCCGGAACTTCCTTCTCATCCTTTGGAAGCTCAACCACAACAGCCTCAGTCGTCGTCATCAAAGAAGACACACTGCACACAGGGATGACAGTAATCAGATTGTTACTTGCGAGAATGAAAAGAAGCCAAGAGAATCAAGAAGTTGACATTACCTTGCAGCATCTACCAAGGCTGTTCTAATTACTTTCAATGGGTCAATGATTCCTGCCTTCACCATGTCCACATATTCACCTGGCAGTGAAAGGGGTTAAAAAATATATCTCAACCCATTTGGTGCAATATAAATTCAACACACCGGACAAGAGAGTAAGCGAATACAGACCTTTGGCCGCATCATATCCAAGATCAGGGTTGTCCTGCTCCAATAATTTGCCAACAACCACCGCTCCCTCAACTCCAGCATTGGAAGCAATAATGTATGTAGGTGTCTACAAAGGAAAATTTGTTATAGAACTCATTAGTAATACTGAATGTCTTTAAACAAGCTAAATTGAAATGTAATTTAACGCATTTAGGCCACTGAAGATCACTCGAAAGTAATTGGAAGAATGAACAAAGTCGTTGTCACTTGTCAGTATGAACATCTAATAACTAAGCAGCAAAATATCGATGTCAACCAAGGTTTTGAATCAACTTAAGAGGTCAACAGGCTTAACAGAGATAGACTTTACTTGCTTTAAAATTATGCAAATGATAACCCACAAGTGCTATTATCGTGGACTGAACTTCTAATGTGCAAACGAGTCAAGAAAGAGGGACATAGATAGCAACCTTCAAAGCATTCTGAATAATCTGGACACCTATTTTCTGGTCGAAGTTAGCTGTTTGTAGCTTTTCTAGCTCTTTTGATGCATAGAGAAGTGCAACACCACCACCTGAAACAAGGAAGCCCTTGAAATCTATCCAAAAGAACATGTTCACCACACAATAGAAAAAAAAAATCTCATCAAAATAGGTTTTACCTGGTAAAATTCCCTCCTCTACAGCTGCCTTGGTGGCATTTAGAGCATCCGTAACCCTATCCTTCTTTTCACTAACTTCAGCTTCACTAGCACCTCCAATCTGCAAAAAAGACACAATGAACTCTTCTAAGTACATTACATTCCATCTTGTTCAGAGAATCACTATAGATTAATCAACTCTAAAATGTCACTTTTTCAGCCATAGACATGAAATATTTGTGACATGGTAAATCTCATAAACAAGAGACATGGTGATATTGCACAAAGGGAGATATTCAACCTTCAAAACAGCAACACCCCCAGAAAGCTTAGCCAGTCTCTCTTGCAGCTTCTCCCTGTCATAGTCGGAAGTACTTGATTCAATTGTAGATCTCAGCTGTCATATAGCAACAATACCAGCATAAGTAAAACTAAACTGAAACTAACATAATAATTCATATTTATGCAACAATAGAAAATCATTAACAATGCAATAAAAGGTAAACTATGAAAATAAGGAACAACACAAACCTGTTCACATCTTTCCTCCATGGCTTTCTTGTCACCAGCCCCATCAAGAATAACAGTATCATCTTTAGATACTGTCACCTGCAATTGCACCCAACAACTTAGTCATATAGCAAATTATAATTGCAGAAGGAAAAATTTAACTGAGTGCAAGAAAATTAACCACCATTACTTTCTACCCCTCCTACACTCAAGTGAAAAGGCAGGAACCTTTTACAATAATATTTGGAAAAAAAAAGAAGAAGAGAAAGAAGAACTTCTACGGCATTCATACATTTAACATTTCCTTATCAATTAGAAAGATCAAATTTTCATGTCCGTTATAATCAGAGTAAATATAAAAATCTGGAACAGCAAATGCACCCACCTTTTTGCATGAACCAAGCATATCCACATTCACCTTTTCAAGGTTCATGCCAAGCTCATCAGTTATGACCTAAAATAAAAAAATGAATCATTAAGTGGGTCACACAGCAAAATAACGATTCAAGGATGGTACGTGATCAAAAACAGGAAAGTCAACCTACTTCTCCTCCAGTAAGAATGGCAAGATCATGCAAAGCAGCCTTCCTGTTCTCTCCAAACCCAGGTGCTTTGATGGCACAAACCTGCAAAAGATCCATATATTATCAATCCAATATAAGCTGATATTTACATTCAAGGGCTGGGCAAAGAATTAACAAAATCAAATAAAAATGGGAAATTAATGAACAGTACACAACACAATAGACCACACCTTGATTCCAGCTCTTATCTTATTTAGAATTAGAGTTGCTAAAGCATCACTTTCCACATCTTCAGCAACAATGAGTAAAGGCCTTTGCTTCTGTATGTACAGAGAGAAATCAAGGCAAGTAAGCACATGGCAATGTCAGAAGAATGAACAGGTTGAACCACATGAAACTGCTTACCTTCAAAGCCAACTCTAATACTTTCACAATGGCATTGATGCTAGAGATCTTTTTCTCATGGATCAAAATGAAAGGATCTTCCAATTCCTGTCAAAGGAGAGAGAAAAAAGAGAGAGAGAGGGAGGAGGGATGGAGGGAGAGAGAGAGGGAGAAGAAGTGAGAGAGACGGAGAGAGGCCCTGTTAAAGCCTGTTTGTGGGGATTATACCAAGAATAATGCTAGAAACAAATTAGGTACATAGCTAGAAGAACCATGTGCCCCACGAGAGTGGGCATAAACATAGAGATATTGGGAATGTATTTTTCTTTTTCTTTTTTTTTCCCCTGGCTTTTTTGTTTTTCTTTTGCACATTGCTATGCTCCAATTGATAACAATACTGCAAAAAGACTTACACATTTTTGAGTCTTTTCGTTGGTGATAAAATAAGGGGATATGTAACCCCTATCCAGCTTCATTCCCTCAACAACTTCCAATTCATTGTACAGTGTTTTTCCATCCTGCAAAAATAAACATAGGAAGTTACATTTGCATATAAATTTGGCAGTTCAGAACAATTAAGACCTGCAACAGGGATGCAAGTCATTATTAACCCTCCCAATCATGAAAATTAATCAATTTTAAGGGTTTCAGCAATACATCAGAATATTAGCCACATCATTTAGTTCACTCCCAAATTTGCCCTAACCATATTAACCACCTCTACAATGATCATAAAGGAGTAACCCTCAAAGACATTCTAAATCAGCATAACAGGCACTACAGTGCAAATAGTTTTTTATAACACAATCTTTGTATTCTGAAACATGCACAAGACTGGATAAATTTCAGGTTTTTTTTTCAAACAAAATAACTACAAAAATCACCATTTAAACCAAATTACCACATTTTGAATTTAAAGTATGCTAAAAGGGTAACGAGAAAACATATTTACAGAATTCCACTTCACTAGGGAGAAAAACAAAAATCAAGTCAGCCACAGCCATAAATCAGCAACTTGGCCAAACAGTTCACTACAGAGGAAGTTCATAAAGGAAAACTAGAAAATTTTTAAAACAGGAATCTTACTGAAATCGTGATGACCCCCTCTTTGCCAACTTTTTCCATAGCCTTAGCTATCAGCTCACCAATTTCTCTTTCTCCATTTGCAGATATTGTTCCAACCTTTTAGAAATAAGAGTGACATGGTAATCAAGAGTCATAACCGCTCTAGTATCCAGGCATGCAACTGTTTAAACACAAAGACCCACCAAAAACACCCAAAAATACCAACCTGTGCTATTTCTTCAGATGTGCTAATCATCCGTGCTCTACTTTTTAAATCTGTCACTACAGCATCAACAGCCATTGTGATCCCACGCCTTAAGTCCATTGCATTCATTCCGGCCGCAACTGACTTGCACCCTTCAGTAAATATTGCTTGGGTGAGAACAGTGGCACAAGTGGTACCTGCCAGAATTGAAAGCAGGGTCATATTAATATACACAATTGTTGCTTGCATAAAGATTCATCATTTCAAGTGGGAAGCCAAACAGTTTGGAATATTAATCTAATGATGCTTAGCCTTAATATGACATGAAAGAGATAAAGGGAAGTCATCATCATCATCCAAACATCATTAGCTAAAAACCTGGAGTGAAATCATAGAACCATACCATCACCAGCTTCATCATTGGTAGCATTTGCTACCTGCTTCACAAGGCTTGCACCCAAATTTTTCACTCTATCCTTGAACTCAATGCTTTTTGCAACAGTGACACCATCTTTGGTCACTTTAGGGGCACCGAAGCTTTGCTCCAATACCACATGGCGGCCCTTTGAAAAACAGGATACCAAAAACAACATTAATTAACCGCCTAAACCTATTAGTATTTCCAAACAGGTGGAACGAAACAAATATGAATGTGAAACAATAAAATCTGGTTAGCTACATCCTACTCATATACAAATTCTTACAAAACCATGGCAAAAAACACAATACATTGTACAATTCAAGACGAAAATATTAGAAGAGACCAAAAACAAAAAGGGGGGAAAAAGAAGAAACGGAAAATCCATAGGCGTGTGCAGAAACTGCTGATGCACAGAGCCAACATATGCACGCAAGCCCATCCACACTCCATTGACACACGCACATGTGTGCACGCACCCGCACGCACACTAAACATGCATACTGACCAAAAGGCAAGACATTTCGCCACACAGAATGATTCAAACTTTCCTTCTCTATTCAACCAATTGCAACTTCCTGCCCTTGACTTAGGTATTAAGCTTAAAAAATGGAAGTATCAGAAGTCTAATCAGTCTCCTAAATGATGACATTGTCACATTGCCACTTAAAACAAGTATCTAATAACAACCCCCAACTGCAATAGGACAGATGAAATTGACTGGAGAGAGATTAAAGCATGCATGGGGTCCATTACCTTTGGCCCCATGGTCACTTTCACAGCGTCAGCAAGAAATTCCACACCCTTAAGCATAGCAGCGCGAGCTTGAATCCCGAATTTGATGTCTTTGGCAGCATAGTTTCTTGTCCAACTTAATCTACCACCAATCTGAATCCCATAACACAAAAGTAAAAAATAAATTACATTTTAAAAGGTAAACATCATCCCACTTCGTTAAATATCCAATATACATAACACCCAGCAAGCATGAATCAGTAAACTAAATCAACAGATAAATGCCACGAGAAAAATAATCAAATCTAACCTGTTGGCTACTGTTCCTCGCAATCCTGCAAAGAAGCAAAAACACAGACAAGTGACAAACAATATCACGGAGTCGACGCAAATGAGCAAACCCATTAACCAAAAACAGAACAATCAAATGAAGCGTCGGGTGCTGAGGTTACCTGGCTTTGGAAGCGATGTTTGCAACCACGCGGTACATTATTGTGAGTTCACACAAAAACGGGGCTACAGAAAAGCTATTAAGGCTATTCGAATTGCACGTAAGAGCGGTTCTGAAGAAGAGAATGTTGAGGTATATAGGAGGAGAGAACACTGGAAGAGGTTCTTCTGCATATGCGAAGCCTCTAGAAGTAGGGTTTTACCCTCAGGGGGGTTTAGACTCCCAGAGAGCTCCAAGCCCGCCAACACAACTACAGTCGAATTAAAGATATATTTGGACCGGGTCTCTATGTGGTTTGGCCCACTAGTTTGGTCAAAAAAAAAAAAAGGCTTGGCCCATTTGTATTTGTTGCGCATGTGCCTTCGGTCAATACAGGTATGTCACACTACTGGAAGATTTACTGGTCCAACTATGAAGGGTGTATACGTGTCAGCGGGGACCATATCAACTGGTCCAACAGCGGAGGGTGTGTATACGTAGGCTTCATGCACCTACATGGACATGTATCTCACGGTCAGACCAATAGACCTTCCAGCCAAGGGCTCCATCAGATTTGAAGTCATGTCAACGTCATTTATAGACGTGTGCACACCATTCACTTATGGATCAGCAGATTTTCCAACGAAGGGCTCTAGTCGATTTCAAATTGTTTGTTACTGAACGCTCAGCTCTAATACCAGTGATCGAGCTTTGCGGTGAACTTGCTGAGGAGTTGCATGCCTTCTTGCTCAGAGTTTTCGAAACGAGACCTGAGAAAAAATTTAGGGGTATTTTCAAAAATCTGGCTAGTTTCGATCAGGAGAAGTATTGTTATTTTGTAATCCTGTTGAATGAACTCCCGTCATACGTGGATGCATGCATCTTTTCTATGCCACGTAATCGTGAATCTTTGTCTACTTTTATTTTCTTGCTTGATTTGCTCATTTTCTCAATAATATTAAAACCATTAAGAATATTAGGTCCATCTCATAAAGTTTTATTTTTCAAGTCAGAGATAATTTTTATTGCCATCTAATTTTACAACTCAGAACAATTTCAACTGCATAAATCACATTAATAACCATAAAGGAATCATGGATTCTAACAATGATCATCAAATTTTGTTGGCATTTACATGGATGGTAGTTAGTAATTTCCATCAATACAAATGTAAGGAAACAAATGGGTTGCCGGAGTTTTCACCTACAAATATCTCCTGATTCAAAAGTTGGATGTACTGAATCTATCAGTCATATGTGCAGAGAAGAGCTATAAGTTCAACTTAAACCTGATTGCATTCAGCTGAAAAACTTGTAATAAAATTATGCATCACGTATAAATACATATCATTATCTTACACTGACATTGGGGTGGTTTCACTTCACAATCTTTCTGGAAGCAAAAGCGTTCCGTGACTTGAGATCCAAATTCTATTGTAAATGTTTGAGCAATGCAGTGGTATTTAGCTTGATAAGTTATTTCTTAATTAAGAAACAGATACCCCTGTTTTCTATGGATCATCATCATAAGGTGCACTTGAAGCAGCTGATGAAGGAAGAATTACAACAGGCTTTCCATGATATTGAAACTCAGAAAGCATGGAAGCGTGTGATGGGTGATAGCACCGGGTATTTCCAGTTAAGTCCACTTGCTCAAGTTTGCCTGAAAAGTTGCAAGCAAAATTCAAATATCAGAGGATTATATGTTGATATAAGCAAGAGATTATTCGTCAATATCGTTTATTGAAAGAACATGAAATCAATAACGGAGTTATCTAACATGAGAAAAATCAAGAATGTCCAAGTTGAGCTGCTGATGAAGCATCTTTCTGTCAGATATTCTGATTTAATAAAAGGAAACTGATATTCGTGCACTGTGCTAGCCCTTTTTATGTATATATGCATGTACATAAATATGACACATTTTTTCTATCATCATTTGAAATCCGTGAGCAAAGATCTCTACGTTCTACAAACAAATAAAATTTCAGATGCCTCTCTTAAATAGTCAAAATTTCCTAAAACTTACCTGTTGAAAGTTTCATGGCAGAGCATATAATTCCAAAGGATTCTGCAGGCATAAAGTTAAACCCTGCATTGACTGCCACAAGATCTGGAGCCCGTAAAATGAGTTTCGACATAAACCTAGCAGTTTCTATTCCGCCACGATTCTTGCTATCAAAGAATCACATAGTAACATGTTAAATTTCCATAGAGCAACTTTGACAAATGCAAAAGAATTTCAATGATAATATGATACCAACCTTATGTTTAAATATTTGAGTTTCATCTCCTCCGGCAATCCTTCTTGTAGTTCCAGAAAACCAGAAGGCCCCAACTCAATATCTTCAATATTGAGTGCTCTAACAGAAGACTTCCCCAAAAACTTTGCCATTGGTGTTGCTACTCGACTGGAATATTGCATCAAAATAAAATCTTGAAATAATGTGAAGCTAAAGAAACATTCTATAACTTTTACGCTAAAGGTAGCTAGATTAACCTGCCAAGGTCATTATTTCCGATAGAAAGAGCATTCAGTGGTTTCTTCATGCTTGAGAGAACTTCTAAAAGTTGAGCCACTCCATCAGCAGAGAGATCACAATTCTCTATCTTCACATTAACTAAGGGCAAGGATCTTTCAGACACCCCACTCAAGTAGGGAACCAAACTCCTGGAACAGTTAATTTACAGATTGTGAAACCAAATGTTTGGAGGCTAATACAATAATACCTGTATATTAGATTAAGGGAGATGTGAAGAGTGTGCAAATCACCATGGAATTAAACTTATGAGCCACACTATGAAATTGTGGAGAAAGAGTGACTGAACATAGATTAAGACAAATAACTAGAATGACATAAAGCTAACCTGGAAGGTCCACTAACGAAGCTACATTTTATTAAGACAACTAATAGGTAAGTCTATAGAAAGGAAAAAATAGTTGGATATGGTTTTATTGATTTGGAAAAAGCACACGATAGGGTTTCAAGGGAATTAATTTGGTGGATTTTGTATAAAAAAAGGTGTACCGATGAAATATATCGACGCAATTAAAGATATGCATGAGGGAGTCTTAAGTAAAACTATTGGCGGTGAGATAACTAAGTTTTGGATTAACATAGGTTTGCACCAAGGGCCAGCTATTAGCCCTTATTTATTTGTTCAGTTATAAAGGAGTGGACGAGTCATATTCGAGATGAGGTGCCTAATTCGTGTGAAGACTGAATATATGAAATGCCCTTTAATACAAATAACAATGTAACTAATGAAAATGTTAGAATTGACAATCACTATATCGCTTTAAGCAATAAGTTCAAATATCGTCCATCAGTAATACAAAAAGATGGAGAAATTGATGAAGACATAGCACATAAGATTAAAGCAAGTTGGCTCAAGTGGAAGGATGCTTCCAAGATATTGTATGATAAGTGTGTTCCACTTCAATTAAAGGGTAAGTTTTGTAAAACAACAATTCAACTAGCTATGTTATATGGTATAGAATATTGGGCGACAAAAAAACATGTTCAGAAGATGAGTGACATCAAGATGAGGATGCTTAGAAGAATATGTGGTAAAACAATAAAATGCAAAGTAAGAAATAAATATATTTGAAAGTAGTTATGCATAGCATGCATTAGGGAAAATTTGAGGAGAGTAGGTTAAGATGGTTTGGAAATGTAAAGCAAAGACCTAGAAATGCACCTGAAAGGTATGAGAAAATAAATATTGAAGGTTCTACCAAAAAAATAAAAAGATAATAAACATTAAAGGGCCTAAAGACCAAGATGAAGGCTTAAAAGACATAGATGGAGTTAATAAAACAAGACTGACATGAACATAAATTAAATGGAAATATGATTTTAGATAAAGTGGCATGGAGAGAAAAGATTCATGTTGCCAGCCCACTTTGGTGGGAACTGGCTTATGGTGATGATGACGAAAAAACAACTGACCTAATTCCATAGTCACCGATAGGATTGTCGCTTAGATCCAAAAGCTCCAAGTTAGGCATGCAATCCAAAGCATATTTAAGACAATCTGCATCATCCTTGCGTAAATTATTCCCCCTGATGTCAATGATAACAACATTAGTCACGCATAAACCACTATCAGAAACATAAAAGAAAGCAGACAAAATTGTCGAAATTGAATTTGTGTTGATTAAAGACACAAAATGGTTTCCAGGTTCTCCAAAGTGGTGCAACTGGGTGGTGCTCAGGATCTGATACCATCTGATGAGCATTAGGAATTGTAGGTATTGATAACCAAAGCTCAAATTAGGGCAGATAAAACAAACATAATTACAGAAATTAAGTTCTATTTCTCATGAGGATGATGAGAAAATTCTCCGCCTTCTATACTGCAGTCTTGTCAGGGAGGTAAATGAGAGATCTGTTATAAATGTTGATATCATTTTGGAGGAAAAAGACAAAATTATCTTGGGATTGGCACTATTTGTTTGGTGCTGATTCCAGTTGAAGGAAAGTTGTTTTAAAAGACAAGTTGAGTGCACATTTTCTCGTTATGGAAGGTGAATGACTATCTTTTACTTGTCCGTTCCCAATACTTCAATTAGATAGAAGCCAGAATAGGTCTACTTCAGTAATACAGTTGTGATTTGTGAACATTATCTACAACACATAGTATATATGATAATGAACCTGGACATGTTGACTTCCAAATCCTCAAACCTGGCCCATCAAGTTGGTCTGGGCATAGCATGTTTAAATACTGGGCCCAAAACCAAAGTACATTCATTGTGGATCAAGCTAAAGATAATTTCCTGGCAGCCAAGTTCAATCACAATCCTACATGCATAAAATTCAAATTGGCATTTGACAAATTTAGACAACTTACAATCAAAGAACTAATACAGACCAATGGACATTTTATATTGACAAAAGTACAGTTATAGAAGCTAATGATACCTTAGATTGAGCACGCATAATGATTGCAAACACTTGCCTACTCCCAATGATGACAGATGGCAACTAGAGAATCTGCCATTGAAATTAAAGAGCCAGCCAGAAATCTGCAAGGATTATGAATAAGGTTTTATGTTAGTTAAAAAGACAGTAAAGGACTGTAACCTAGTGTAGGTCTGTCCAAAGTTCAAAGGAGTGTTTGGGCATTGCTGGACTGGCAACAATCCTAATCTTTAGCATTTTCATAAACTGTGGCTGCACTTCAATGAGAACAACTGGTTTTATTCTCGCAGCCCAGGATTTAAGTCTCATACCAAGTGACAACCCCTAAATGATTATAACTTGGTGTAGACCTGCCAAAGCATCCCAATAGTGGTAGACTGGCAGCAGATCTAATCTTTGGCATTTTTTGTGCAAAGTGACTGCGCTCATACTCAAATCCACATTTTCATGCTAACAAACTAAGACTATTACCATGACGCCAAGTGATCGTCCTAATAAAGTTTTCTGTTATTTTGGTCCAGGAAAACAAATAGTCATCAAATGAAAAGGCATCACTCACATTGTTTTCAGAGATGTCAAGAAGAGATAGACCGCATGAAGCTTCGAGTAGGGTATTGAAAACTAATCTTGCAAAATTAGGTCCCAAGCAGTTGTCACAAAAGGTTAGCGAACACAACATCCTGACACCAAAATGTCCAAGAATTGAGAAGATTATAACAAAAGTATTATTCAAATGGAGCTAAAGTAAAATAATTCAAATGGAGCTAAAGTGCAATTGGATGCCAAGGCAGTATATCGTTGAAGAGAACTTACCCATGTATAAATTTTACATTGAGGTTTTATTCTGAAGTAATAGGCAATATCAATAGAAGCTAACTACAATATTTCTTTCTTCTTAGGTGTAACAAAATTTCATCATTTCTAGTGCAGAGAAGAAGAAAATTTTGCCAGAAAATCAAGTTCTATATAATGGAATTTTCTCTAACCGTAATAAGAAGAGCAATCTTTAGTGCTAATGCATTTATGAACATAGCCTCCTCATGAACGGTAAGTTTTGGTATCTTTTTCTTTCTATAAAATGACCATAAACCTGTGTAGTTACTGCAAAAACAATGTCCTTAGACAGATGGACAGACACAAGAACTATTCTTTTGCATTTTCATAGGAAAAAAATTTTTAATAAAGCAAAAATAACAACTAGAAGGGGATAAGGAATCACCATACAGAATTAATAAGAGTAACCTACCCTTCTAAGGATGGTAGTGTATTATCATCTCCCACTTATACAGAAAATCCTGCTCATATCAGAAATTCAGAAGGTATACAATTCCAATAAATCAACTGACCATGAACATCTTTAAGAAGGAGCATATACCAATTTTTCTTTGAAATCAAACATTTTCCTACTCCTCACTTTCCACAAATTATAGAAAATAAAAAGGTAGTGGGATCATATGAAACAAATGCCTTTTAAACAAATGATTCCATCTGACCACTAAGAAATAGATCTCCAACGGTTTCAGAAAGAACTCAAGCACTGTCCAAACAGGTTCAAGAAGCTCCAAATATATGCCGCAAAAAGATGGCAAATGAGAAGATGATAAAACTATTCCAGAGCTTGTTTACCCACCGAAAGCCTTTTAGGAAATTGAAGGCCTTCATGATTGAAATGAACCGCTGCAAGATCTTTATCTAGAAGAAACCCATATACACATAGTCTGGAAGGCACCTCATCATCACCGTGGTTCTTCAAAACCCTCCAAGAAGGAAGACACTGGCAAGACATTTCTTTGATCCAGAAGCTGAATATCCTCATTTTCCCTCTCCGTGGAATCCTGAATATCCTCTAGTCTCTGAAGCAACCACAAATATTCATCTCCCAAACACAACCATATCTACTTATTGTGGAATCTCGGGATTTCTACTTCATATATCTGTAAATTATACTCAAAAGTTTACAAGTTTGTTTAGTCATGGGGAGCTCCATTTTTAAGAGTTTTATACATACAGCTTGACCTTTCTGTTCAAACAAATAATTGAATACTTATGTGCAATAGCAGTTTGCAAATTAAGATATCTGAGAAGTTTTTGAACATCAACTTTTAACTTAACATATGAAATTGGTGCTAGATGACTTAATGTTTGTACACATCACAATTAAACACTCAAAATTCACACATGATTTCCATCTCTTTTAGTAGCCGCTGCACTACAGAACATTATGCAATAGGATATTATTTCATAGAAAGACACTTTCTTAAGAAGTTATATTGAACATTAAGCACTAATTAAAAGGATGATTTATATTAAAAGCCTTATCAGTTAATATGTCCAATTACAGCAACAAAATAATAGAGATAAGCAAGAAAAACAAAAAGGAGAATAATGAAGATACCTTCCCGATGATAGGAAACGAAAGAGTCCATAAGGTAATGAAATTGGGTTGCTTTCAGAAAAGCTTGATTCTTTGATTGAGAGGCATCGGATCCCATGTGTTCGAATACCCTTTGTGTATAAAGAATCAAAAATTGCATCAACTGAAGTTGAAGGGAATTTGCAATGATTGAATTCAATTGAGGACAATGTTTCCTTGTTCTGATTCAGAAGTTTGCACACTCCATTAACCTGAAAGATGATGCATAAAATCTTTAAATCACATGTAAAACAAAAAGCCTTCCAAAGTAGTCAAATTGTTCATCTTTCATCTAACATACTCCCTTGGAGATGATTATAAACAAAAAAAATAATGCCCATTTGAATAATTTCAAGTGCATAAATTGACCTATTGATCCAGTATGTTCAATAGAAATATAGGCATCTATTTTACATGATTTGAAGGCATACTAATTTAGATTAGTTCAATGCATTAGGCAGAAAATTTTGATGATCTATTCATCAAACAGCATATGAATATGCACATATTTCAGACCGTATCAGAGACGAGGAAATGTCATTTTTCTCATAGTTAGACAATTTTATGCATATAGTTTGAATTTCAAGTACCTCTAGGTACAAAACTAAAAAGATAAGGAAGCAATCTTACATGATCTTTGGAATTGATTCTTTGTAAGACGATACTTTGCAGCTTACTTTTACTTAATAATTTCTGTCAAAAACAGAGTGGGTAGAGATGCACTAAGTGACAAGATAAAAGTCAATCTAAATTTTGCATGATAGATTATAGATCTTAATAAATCTTTTCTTTTGAATAGGTAAAATGATAACTATCAATCTGACAGTAAATGAAATATATAACCAAAGAGAATACAGAATCTATAAGAAAAGTGAAAAAAACAAGAAAACAAATATTTCCCCCATTTCCATCACTGGGGAAATGTAGGGAAATATTCCCCCATTTTGCCAAAATTTCCCTGAAATTTCGATGGATCTTGCCAGTGAAATTGATACACACACATAATACATTCCAAGAATTGGTTCATGTGCCGCATAAGAGTCAAGCATGTTATAACTATAACCAGAGACACCACAGATAAAAGTAATGCCAAATATTCAACTGAAATACGACTCTGAATAACACAATTTTTCCATGGAATATGGTTATGGTAGAGTCTTTCAACTATCTTTTCCCTTCAAAACAGTTTTATGCTTTTGATAAAAGTCAAGCATGTTCTAACTATAACCAGAGATACCACAGATAAAAGCAATGCAAAATATTCAACTGCAATACGACTCTGAATGACACAATTTTTCCATGGAATATGGTTATGGTACAGTCTTTCAACTACCTTTTCCCTTCAAATCAGTTTTATGCTTTTGATAAAAGGCAATTGTAACTTCACATATGTTTTTTTTTCTTTAATTAAAGATGCCTATCTTCTTGTTATCCAATTCAAGTTTTGATACAAATTTTGAATTTCAACCTCTAAGTATGTGTAATCAAGAGATGTTTGTTCAGACAAGAAACCAGCTACCAACAACCAATTTCAGATCAGAAATTGATCCTGAAATTAACTCTCGGTCAAATAAAGATCAAATGGTCAATGAGGAAAATTTCTATTCAAGGGGGAAAGCTGGTAGGAATCATCTCTCTCACATCCTAGGATGATTACCTTTTAATTCCTTTCCGTCCTTCAATGATGCTTGTCTTCAACAAAAGTAAACAATGGATACATAGAAGTAAAAGAAGAATAACAAGAAGCATTTAAGATATGCGAATGCATCAAGAAATCAGTAAGCAGAATCATCAAACCAACACGAGTAAAGAAACATCACGAAACAGATGGAAAGCTACTGGAAAGAGCACATAGAAAGACGCAACAGACAGCAGCTAGAATTTATATGCTAATTTTCACATATGTGGCTTGTTTTAGAATTGAGGATAAGATTGAGGAAGCTTATTTAGGTCATCAAAGCATGAAAAAATAAAACAAGAGAAGGTAATTAAAACAAGATGGAAAGAAAGGAAAAAAAATATTGAAGAATAATAGAGGAAGAACCAGCTATTTAGACCAAGAGAATATATATTGCCAAATGATAAAGCACTGGTTAACAAGGCATGAAATCTACCCTAGGTAGACCACAATTTACAGCCATTACAAGAATCATCAGAATTAAATAAGCATTAGAAGAGTTGCCACAACAAAGACTAAGAATGATAACTGAATGATCAAGGAGGAAGAGGCAACTCTTAGCTTTCTTAGCTTTGGATGAGACTTGAGATAGGTTAAAAAAAGACATCTAAGTTTTAACTGACTTGAGTTTAGAAACTACAAAGAATGAGAACAAATTCAAGTTATATCAAATAAATATTGATAATCCTTTAATATAATAAAATGTGCCACCTAATCACTCTCTTGAGTGGTATAGATTCCAATCTGACACTACCAAGTACCAAATAGCTAGAACTGTGTTATTGTGAAAGGAGGTAAGAACCAAAGGTCCCAAATAAACATACTATCAAGTTCATTACAAACTAAGTAGGTTATGAACTTACTGCAAATAAAGGTAAGAAACAACCCAGACACAATGTCCTATCATATTGCAACTAGTAGATCCTATTGACCAACTCATTCAACAATTACAGCATAACCTTATGTTATTTGACATAGGACTCCTTTCTACATTCAAAATGTATTACTTACACATGTTTCTGCAACACAAAGTACATTTTGAAGTCTCAGACGTCTGCACAAAGAAAATAGGCATTGTAAAACCATAAGGCTACAACTTGGCAGAACAAATCAATGTGTTAGGAGATGAAGCAGTTGCTCAGAATTGGCAAAAACTTGAAAATTTTCAGGAAAAAAAAAGGGTGACCAGGGTATTTTGACATTAATATCCACTAGATATAACGTGAAAGTTTAATGTCTCCCCCTCAGGTGGTCACAATAAGCTCTCTCAACATAAGGAGCACAAGAAGACTCCACATTCAAAAATGATGATGAAAGAAATATTTTTACAAGCTCAATGGCAATGTTTGTCTCAAGTAAATTAAAATTATGCCTAATTTAACCAGAATTTTCCAAGAATGAAACAATGGTAGCATGGTAAAAAAAATCCATAATAACTATATTAGGATCTATAGAAAGGATAATTATGTACAATTTGAAGGGGGAACAAAGAAGGCAAATGAACCTGCCCAAAGTTCAAAAATAGCTAAAATATCTGAAGAGGTTCATCTTTCCTGAACCCACAAGATTTACAAACAACCAGCTAGACCACCATATCAATTGGGTGACCATGGAAACACATGCCAAGGAAGTCAAGAACAAATTAAAGATTTAATGGTGAATGAGTACACCATACCATAAAATACAAAACTGAAATATCATGTTACCTGGCAAAGCACCCAAACTGTTGGCAGTGAGAAGATAATTTCGAGTGGTAACAAGGTGTATCATTTGAAAACCCCTCATAACCAATAGATTTAATAATAATATCTGCACAAAGCAAGAAATAGAAATGTTCTTTTTAATCTTGTTGCAAAATAAACATATTCAAATAGGTAGGATATAAAAATAAATATATGAGTGATGTTAAGAAAGAACTTGTTAATAGTTTCTTCCTCTTCTTCTTTTAAAATCAGTGAAGTATATATGTTTATATTAATACAGTGAAAGGCATGTGCCACATGTAGTTGAAAATTATTAATTGGGCTAGCTAAAAAAGACATCTGTAGAACAGATAAAAAAATTTACACACCCTATACAGGTCCCCAAGCAACAGCAAAGTTGAAAAAAAAAAAGGTATATTAAACAAACCTCCCTTCAGGTTTTGGTAGAATTACTGACACCTCTTTCCACGTTCTCAAAATAACATTTATCTCCCTCTAGAGTTTGTAAATTGTAACATTTACCACTATTCTAACAAGTGGTAGCTAAAGGTTTGACCAAGTTCATTGAATTTTTACTAATTGGAATTGTTTTACCCTCATAAAAAGAATTGCCTGGTGGTGTTTTTTGGGATGGATAGTGGTTTGGTTTTGTTGATATAGTAGGTACAGGTATGGTAAAGGCAAAGTGTCTGATTGTACATCATACTTCTTTTATATATATAAAAACATCTTACATTATTCATCAAAAAAAAAAAAAAGAATTGCCTAATAAATGGGCTATGAGATATGCTGAATTCAAGAGTATTTCCGTGACAGAAGTTGTGAGGAATTGGGTTACTGTATGTTTTTCATCTTCGGTTCGGATAGCATCTTCTCCTATTTGGACACCTCCTAATTTTGGAAGTATAAAGCTAAACTTTGATGGAAGTTCTTTTGGGAATCCAAGCCAGGCCGGAGTTGGAAGGGTTTTCAGGAATCATATGGGTGAGATTCTTACTGCATTTCGTGGGCCAATTGGAGTGACGAATTCCACTAGAGCTGAGCTTATGGCACTGATTACAGGTTTGCGATATGCTCATACTTGGGTTTAAGTGAGCTTGATGTTGAAGGGGATGCGGCTAACATTATTCGATGGATGAATAGCGGTGGTGCAGGTCCGTGGAGATATTTGGAGCTGATTAGAGTTGCTAGATCCTTAGTGCGAGGTTTGAATGTCTCATTCAAACATGTATTGAGGGATGCTAATGAAATAGCTGATAGTCTAGCAAAGGCTGGGGCTAGAAGTCAATCACTAGTTTTTGGGGATATTGGTGTTTGTATGCATAGTCAATAGGCTTTCTTTTGAGGGTGCTATTCTTTTGGCACCATTGTATTGTTTTTTCCTTCTCTTTTTATAAAACTTCATCACTTATCAAAAATAAATAAATAAATAAATGTTATTTTACCCATAAAAAATTTTTTATTTTACTTTCCAAATATTTTTTATGATACTTTCTAGAATGTTTTTTTTAAATAGTTAATTTTAAGAAGAACATAAAGGGGTCAAGGAGACACTAGAAACTTCTGTTGATTTAGTGACACTTCCAAAAATTTATGTCTTTTCTATGCTTTCAAGAATATTTTTTAAAATAGTTAATAAGCAAACAAAAACATCACATTTGCCATCTTGCATGAAGCTTTTATAAAAAAAAATTTTATAGATGCATCATCAAGCAACTCTTACAAAAATTTATGTCTTTTCTATGCTTTCAAATTTGATAGTGAATAAATTGATCCTCTAGATATTGTATGTTAATCACCAAAACTTGAGTTTGATTTTTATCTGAAAACACAGAGAGGGTATCCTTAAATATGGTTGTTCCAGCTTCTGATTTCATTCTTTAACATTATGCAATATTAGTCAATAACAGAAATGCATAAATGATGTATTCTCTTTTGCACATGAATGAAATATGTTTGCATATTTTTTTTCTTTTTAGCTACTTCAACAGACTTATTGTAAAATTTTTGTGGGCATGTTTTATTGGCATTTTGTTATATGTTTGATATTATTATTCACAAATATGTATAATATTAACCTTGTTTCAAAACATGCATATATTTAGGCTTGACATCAATATGACAAGTCCACACAGTTGTACTTTATTTTCCAATAACCCCCCTTGCTCATATTTTGAGGTTCCTTGTTGTTCCACATATTTCACCTTTTTTCTTCTTCTGTGCTTAGTTTTCATCCGTTTTTGTTACGTCAGTGTATTATTTGTGGTTATTCGTATTGCAAGCATGGTATGGTCCTCCTAGAGATTACAATATACTAATATAGTTTGACATGACCTGTGCGGCTGTGCCCATACTAACAAACTAGTAACAAAGTATCCACAAAAATAATTATGACTATTTTTAGTAATCTCATATTAAAGATATAACAATGCCTTTTCACATTGAAATTTCTTAGACTTAGTAACTTATAAAAGATAAACTTTAGTCTCTCGCCTTTTATTGTATCATTCAGCAAAAATAAATAAATAATAAAAATAAAATCTTAATTAGTCTTTGCTTTGTGGAAAACAATAAAACCATCTATGAATATTCTTCTAAAGTTTACTTTGACCATATTCTTCCCTCTCATGCTTTTAGACTCTTGATGCATATTAAGAGATTTGGCCACAAGATACATCGAAAGAAATTTTGACAAACACAATCAAAAGCATCATCAAAATACATAGCATATATAAGAAATGGCCACAGGATTACCAGGTATGACTATGTCACCAATACATCCATCAAAAAATGGGAGTAATGCTGCCTCCGAAGCATTATCTAGGCAACTGTTCTTTTCGATAAAAGAAAGAAAGCTGAGTAAGTGAATAATAATTAAAAACCAGTAAAAATTTTAACGATTGCATAGATATGACAGATTTTTTTTCATTAAATTGACATACTTTTGCAGATGTGCTTCCCAATATATCTGCTGCCAGTCATCACTAGGTTCACATACTGCCATACCTTGCTCTGTAAACCAATCAAACGGTTGGCCATCATCTTCAGGCCATCGTGACTTAAACAATGTCCTCCATACTGTATTGAAGTTCCCATATCTGTAAATTAAGAAAGCCATGGTGAGACAAATTTATTTTGTTTCTGTTTTCTATTTTCAGCATGGAGCACAATAAAAAAAATGCTATCGTTATATTTGCACAAATGCAATTCTTGTCAAACCTTCCACGTTTTCTTCTTCCGTCCTTAGAGCTACTTATGGTGGATTCGTCATCATTACCATGCTTAAGTAACCTGCTCGGAAAAGAAACAAGAACAGATTCCATTTATGAAAGTCAGAATCCATGGGAACTGGTGTGAACTTCTTATTGCTCTCATCTAGAAGAAGTACGTGAATCATTATCTTGATCCATGACAAATGAAGTGGTAAGTCATAAGCTCAACCATACAGAGTAATAAATCAGTATAAGTGTTGGGTGGATTAAAGTCTTCAAGAAGCAATGTAAATTATATTTCACCGTTTATGAAACTATCAATATTGAATTAAGCTAGAAGGCCTATATGGTCTAACAAACTTCAAGCCAACAATCAGTACAAACAACAATATCAAATCATATGTAAAAGTTTTTTGGCCACAAAAGGGGAAAAAAAAGGAGATGTAACAAGGAAAAGCAAGTTAATATAGTGGCATGATTTAACATAGAAATCTAACAAATTGAGACAACAGTCAACCACCAATGCATCCTCAGAAAAAGTTGCTGACTAATACTTAAAGAAGGTAGAAACAAGAAAATGAGATCCTGAATTTTCTGACTGAATTTATAAATAAAAATGTATCACCCAATAGCAAATCATTTTCTGATTGAACATGCAGGAAGTTATATAAATGGACTCTGCATTCTATTTCTATCTTTTAGTTTTAATAAGTAATCCAATAGTGTGACACTCAAAATCCAAAATCATGCTGACATTTATATTAAGACATGACTGAATATGACCTCATAGGATTTGTGAACAGCATGACCAAGAGAAAGTTAAGCTAACCATGGGATTCTAAAAAGCCAAACAGCAGCATCAATAGAAGATATAGAAAGGTAAGGCAGCAATGAACAGCCACAAATTTATCCCATTTCCACCGATATAGAAATTACAGAATCCAGTGCTAGGAGCCTATGGCCTCAAACCTTAACCATAAGAACTTACAATGTTAATGTCAATGCTTTGTAGTTGACTTGGATAAAACCATTATGACCTCTACCAATCATGTTTTACAAATGCACCAATTGAAATGGTGCCAATGATCAAGGTTTGAAAAATGGGTACCGGTCACGGTACCAGCTATAACCATAATCCAATACTTCAATCCTATGGCCTCAAACATTACCTAAGAACTTTCTCTTTTAATATCCTCGCTTTGTAGTTAACTTGGATAAAACTATTAGAATGACCTCTCCCAATCATGTACTACAAATTCATCAATTGAAACGATCCAACGATTAAGGTTTCAAAAACTGGTACCAGTCACAGTAGCAGCCTGACCATTGCCTAGTCACGACAGCCGGTACCACCAGTATGGGCCAAAGTTTAGTATCTTGCCAACGACTCAATCATTAGTCCAAACTTCGTTGACTTGGATGCTTCTAATCACCAGCATCGCTAAGATATGTCTACAAAAAAGCCTTGATTAGATATGTTAGATTACATGAGATTGACTTCAAAGCAAATCAATCTCCTGGGTGAAACCAAATGAATGTGTCAACCCCTTGGAAAGCAATGAAAAATAATAATAAAAGAACTGGAGCTGAATATCTTAACAGCAGGACAAATTTCTTGTATTTTACCTCTCTTGGGTTGTTTTTTGAGCCTGTTTTCAACTTTCAAGAAGTGAAATAAAAATAATACTTTTGCCGTTTCATTTCATGTCTCATGTAGGTTTTGTTTGATTTCTGCTACAAACCCTGTAAACTATTCTTTCGAAATCCCATTCACCAACTATACACAAAGAAAGATTCTAAAAGGAGACTTGAAGAGGCACCTGCTAGGAGGTAGAAAATGGTGAAAACTGAATTATCAAAAAAGGTGACAGAAAGACTAAAATTCATTGATAGAATCAGATAGACAACCAAAACGGCAATGATTGACTGGGCTACAATTTTTTGACAGATTGGAATGGTTATACGATAGGTGTTGACTTCAAGTACTTGGAATAAAGCATTTTGTTATTGATATTCTTAAAAAATTGTGATTAGTAATTTGCACCAATGGTGGGCCAGGCTGCCTAAAAATTAATAGTGCATCAACTGGAACATATAAAACAATCTTCACGCATGTCCAGATACTAAAAGTATATCTATATAAATTTTGAATCATAGTTTTTTATCAACAGTAGAATAAATTTGATCTCTCAAAGCAGAAAAATATGTAACTGCAGTAAATTAAATGTTCAAAAGCAAGAAACTTTTCCAATGTGGAAAACCACTGTAAGTTGACTAACATTTCTTGTAACTTATGCAACGCCAAGGCAGGCAAGTGTGTGAGTATGCAATCAAACAAGTCTGAAGGAAGTTCATATACGTTCTCTAACAAATTCTCCCCTGAAAAAAAGTAGCAGACGTCAGTTCGTAACACATATCACAATGTTAAACTGTAAACCAGCACTAGAGTCAATACTACCATGAAGAATTTGAATTTTAACTGCATCTATGCATAAAGTAAACAAAGCTGGAGCTTCTCCCATCCTTGAAACCGTAGGAACCACAATGCACGACCTTGCCACAAACAAATAAAGATAAAATGATTTTTATTTCATAAATTTCAGCAGCAATTGAAAGTTGAAACTATACAATGATGACAAATAACAAACAACTTATTCAATCATTTAAAAACAAAGGACCAGGGTCTACGTTTTTCTCTTTTGCATTCAGATAAACAGTATGTCAAAAATTAAACAAAAAGGGGAAAAAAAGGAAAACTAACTCTAAGTAACGAGTCAACTCAACAATTATATTAAGTAGAATGCTGTGCATTCAGAGACTTCTTAATTATACAGTTGATTAGAATGATATGCATTCATATGTCTCCTTACAAGATCGCATATGCTGCACCATGGTCACCGGAATGTCATTATTAGTGGTTCTTGTGGTATAAACATGATGAGGTTTCGTCAAATTCTAATTTTTCTGAAATTAAAGCTATCCGGTTTGCTGTTTGCCACATTACAATTGAAATCGACGTATAAATAATTAATTCCAACACATAAACACACCAAACAGGCATGCAATTTGTGGGGCTTGGTTAATTCAATGATTATTTTTTACTCCAAGCATCCATTTGCGGGGAAAGGATTTTTCCGTAGCCCTAATAAATAATTTCCAACCAAACACATTGAATTCATAGAAATACTCCAGGAGAACAGAAAGAGCACTAGATAAAGTATAACGACAACAAAGAAATGCGACAGGTTTGCTTTTCTACACTGTAGAATCAAGAATTTTAAGAGAGAACACTTACCAGCAGAATCCAAGAAACTAGTCCCGGGGTGTGATCAGTATAGCGTTACCATCATGCAGTCCCGATCGGGTGGACACCGGACAGTGTTCAATGGAAGAAGGTAACTCGATCGCAGATAGACTGTACGGTATATTTTTAATCCTAAAATGTCTCTTTCATCTTGTGTTTAGTTTTGGACCAATTGGTCCTCCACGTTAGTATCCTAATCCTCTTTATAAGAAGTTCAAAAAGACATTAATACCCCACTTTATTCGGTTCAACCTAACTGATTCTGCCAAACGTCTGACCTATTTAACTTAAAATTTGTTAACCAGGAAAGCTTTGGGTTACTTCACTTAACTCGGAGGATTAGTCGTGGATAAATGTAGGTGGTCAGAGCAACCATTCAAATGAAGTCTCTTAGGTTTAGAGTATTGGAATGGGTAAAAATCAACCATCTTGGTTGAGTTGAGCATCAAAGGTGTGGGATCGGCCATGAATGAAGTACACATATCGCCGTCTAATTCGGCAGGGAGTTGTGACAAGGAGCAGCAAGCGGTGGGGGTGGGCATCCTTCTAAAGATCATGATGCTTGTGCTCTCTTTTGTCCTTGGCTTGGTACAGAGGTCATCATCCTAAGTTTACACATAGTCATAGTCGTAGGAAAAGGAGTTCACGGTACTGATTTGTTCGATTGTTTGCGGGAAAAATCAAATCCATATGGGAGAAACAGGGGTTTGAATTCGATCAATGGACTTCAGAACAATGATGTTGCTGGAAATTTCTTAAGAAAACTAGAACATGGCCAAAAATTCTTACACAAGAATAAAAAGGAGAATCCATCCTTAGATTGACAGCATTGGTAAATGAAAAAGGAAAATTGAGATTTGTGAAAAACAGAACAGCTGTTTTGACTGCTCATTTTTCGTTATTTTCTTTGGCTTCGCTTCTCCTTGTATTATAGGTCTTGTAACTTGTTGAAACAAAGAATTTGGTTAGATTGGAACATCACCGAATCCACTCTTTGGCTTCTTCACTGGATTTACTTTTCAACTATAGCAAACAAACGAAGAATTTGAGAGGAATAGATCACAACTACAAATCCCTTCAATGATGAAGAAGAATAAGAAGAGCCCAAACTGTTTTAATGAAGAATAAAACCCAAACCTTTCAATGGAGCTTGATTGAAGAAGAAGTGGGGGAACCCTTTCCATGGAGCTTGATAGAAGAAGTGGGGTGGGGTGGGATACAGAAAACGGTTTCGGAAGAAAATGGTCCAACAATGGAATCTGGTTACGGCTTAACAATGTAGGGTTGAATGGTTTGACAAATTTTTTGTAGTTGACCCAAATAAATTGAGGGTAAAAACGATTTTCTTAATTGTCATACAAACGATGCTGATGTGAAGGACTAATTAGTCCTAAACTTTAAAAAATATCATTGCAGTTGTAATTGTGTGAAAAAACTAGATGAAAGAGAAATTCTAGTGTAAAAAATGTACTATACGGTAAATTTCCCTTCAGACTTTCAGTGATAATCAACATAATAGAGAAGCTTTTTCGAAGTAATTAAAAATTAGTCATGATACGGGAAGTTAAAAATTGAAAAAAAAAGGATTCACATCATCTATCGGCTGCGGCGTATGCGAGGGCTGCCGCTGACCCTGACGTGCCACATCCCCATTGAATGCTGATGCCCAGCAGATGTGAATCCAAATAAAAACGAATCGTTAACAACCACTCGATGCTGAGTATTTCCTAATAATATGACTCGTACTTATTTCTTTTGAAATCCATCACACAATCGTGATTAATTTAATGAAGTATCACTGTACCTTAATTTTTTCCATAAATTACACGAAGGCAAAAAATGATTTTTAGTGATACATTTTAAAATAATTTAGTTTCAGTCACCTAATTTTGGAAAATTAGATACTAGTGATGATTTCTTAAGATATTTAAAAATAAGTGTCATTTACTATTTATTAAAAATAATGACATTAATATATATATATATATATTACAAAATCTTACCTTAAATTTACATGTATATAAATCTGTAAATTGGATTAACAAGCCTCTTAGGTGGCGTTTGGGGTTGCTAGTGCTTATGGATAAGTACTTAAAAGGTAAGTTGGCTTATTTAAGTACTTATCCATAGTTATAAAGAAGTGCTCATACGACAAGTTTGGCGTTTGATAAACACATTTATTTAAGCACTTAATAATATAGTAAGTGTTTTTTAGTTAAGGAAAGTGTTTGGTAAACATATGTATCAAAGCATTTACTTTTTTATTTTATCCAAATTAAACATATCAAACTTTTTTATTTTATCCAAATTAAACATATCAAAGCCTTGTGTTTTATTTGGATGCCTATAAAAAAACAAAAACTAAAAATAAAAGGAAAATAAGGTTAAAAATGATTTTTGATAAAGAATAAAAATCAAGAATAAGTGTATCTAACAAAATAAATTCATCTATCAAGAAATTATAGAAAGTAATCCATAACAAAATAAAATATCATCTATGAAATAAAACCCTGCATATGTATCAAATGCCAAAATATGCAATTAACTAAAACTAATATGACCACTATCATGTGCAAACTTTATAGCATTTGCAATCATATCCTTAGTACAACCCATCTCCCCAAGCTGCTGCTGCTGCATGATACCATCAGGATTTGGTTCATCATCAAAGGATCTTTCTTCATCTTCACATATGCACTCTTCATCTTTGTATTGTCTAAAGTGATCATCATATAATGCAACTTGTCGAATAAAATTGTGTATAGCCATTGTTGCCACAACAATATATCTTTGTGTTGAAAATGGATATGAAGCCATCAATTTTAAAATTGGGAACCGTGCCTTCAATACACCAAAACATCTTTCGATCACATTTCGTAATGATGAATGAGCATAATTAAATTATTCTTTTCCCCCCTAGCTCGACTACCACATCGAAAGTCTGGAAGATGATAACGAACTCCTCGATATGGTGCAAGAAAACCACGCATATTAGGATACCCCGCATCAACAACATAATATTTACCTGATATTTTGACAAAAAAAAACATTAAACTATTATAATAACAAATCTACTTAAAGTCATAAACAAAAACATTTAATTAAATTATTTTACTAACCAGGTGGAGCATGAGGAAAATTTAGTTCTGGCTTACGAATAATTTCTAACAAGATACGTGAATCATTAGCTATCTCTTCCCAACCAGCATTAACATAAGTGAATCGCATGTCAAAAGAGCATGCCGCTATGACATTTTGTGTGCAATCACCTTTCCGACCACGATATAGTACTTGTTGTTCCAATGGTATAACAGCGCTAATATGTGTTCCATCTAGTGCACCAATACAATCCTGCATATTAAAAAAAATTTATTAAACATTTATTAACAAAGATTTACTAAACATAAAAATAAACTTGTAGTCATAAAGTTCTTCAATTATCTTGAAAAATGGCCAATATTTTTTTATTTCTGTGTATTTCTGCCAAGACTTCAGAAAATGAAGGAGGTGTTATGATAGATATTGAAAATTTTGTCATTACAATCAAAACATTATTGAAGTGACGGCTTATAGTTTCGTCTAAATGTAAAAACCTCTCTTGTAGCATTCTGTTTCGTTGATTATGTCCAACAGTGATCATAAAAATGGCACTACAAAAAAGCCAATTTTTACCGGCGGTAACAAACCGCCGCTAATAGCTAGGTTACCGCCGCTAAAACAATTACCGGCCGGAAGACAAAGCGTCGCTGGTGCTGCCGTCGGTGATTGAATTAGCGGCGGAAATACATATCCGCCGGTCATGAATACAAATCTACGACCGGACGAACTTTCCGCCGCAAAATGTTGATACTTTACCGTCCCCACATTTTCCGGCGGTAATTTTCACCGCCGCTTTTGCTCCTAGATTTACCGGCGGTTAATATTACCGCTAGTAAATATTCCAAACATATACCGGCGGTAGATGTACCGCCGCTATATATTCTTTAGCGTCCGAAAGCTAACCGCCGGTAAAAGTCTATGCCTGCTAAAATATTTTAGCGGCGGTAATTAACACCTGCACTTGCTAAACAATGGTTAGTTAGTCTATTCCATTCATTCTAAATACACCTGATATAACCTGTTAGCAGTAAAAAAAAAAAACTATATACAGCATTCCACCAAATAATGAAAAGTAATCGAACTATATACAGCATTCCACCACTAACTATTCATTTATAGTAGAACATTTGAGAATTATATAGAAGAGTTATACTTGTTTCTAAGGATGTAGAGAAGGTTGATTATGATGAATTAAAAAAAAAATACTCCAATAGATCATATGCATCCATAATGATTTGGTCCTTGAGGAGCTGCTCAACCTGAAAAATAAAACAAAAATCAGTAATACAAGAAGGCCAAGGAAAGCTCAATAATGGCATGCAATCCCATTTAAGCTAACTAGAAAATTGTCTGCAAATGAAAAAACTTAGTAATATTTTAACTGAAGATAAAGTTTTCAAACAAATTGTGATGAAAATACAGGATTCTTATTGCTGACACAATTAGTTGCAATAAGGCAATTTTTTCTTGTTCTATTGTTAACCAATGAAAATATAAATATCTGCTATGCTGCAAAACCAGATAAAGAAACAGATGATGAGCAGTAACACACCTGTGAACAATTTTAAAATACCAAATTTATTCAAATCCCAACTTTAGAACTAACTAGACACAAAAATAATATCCTAAAATTTTTCAGAAAAACGGCTATATAACGCCTGTACATATGAGAATGGGCTAAGCCCCCAATCACAAATAATCACCTAATAAACACAGTTTATCATACAGAACATAATAAGATATGAGTATTCTAAAAAATTTCTCATGCATATACTTCAAAATTCCAATGACAGTTCTAGAATATTGAAAGGACTGTAATTAATCTGACAATCAAATCCCCACACAGGAGATGTCACATGAAAAAAAATGCCATGTCATGTCCACATCAACAAACGTCAACAAAGTGCCACTGTCCAACTACTTAAAAACCAACTTCTGCTATCTAATTTTTCTTTCAAAAGCCGACCAGATCATGCATGTTGAACACAGCATGGATCACTATTGTTCTTCCCCTTGTTCTCAAATTTCGTCTAAAATATATCCTCTCACAGGAACCTAGGTCTCTATTTATGTTGGTTTATGAACAAACCATCATTAAAGTCCTCAAGAAATGGATCCAATTTTGGTTTATGAAAATGAAATTAGAAATAAAAACACCCACATACACAAACGAGAAAACAAGTGTCTGAAGTAAAACCTCCTCAACATTTAATAACAAAATGATGAGCTTAAATACATAGATGCACTCACACACATAAACAATTTTTGTAGGGATTAAATAGACATCCTTGTCTCAGTCATTTAAAACTTAAACAATTTTGCAATTGTTCCCTCCCACCTCTTCCCTTACCATCCGTCTAACATCTTTTTCCTATCTATATAAGTGCAGTGTTGCACTTATATAGATAGTCCTATTACTTGTTAGAAAACTTGGAACCCATCAAATTAGCCCCTTAATACATCATCATAATTATAATAACTAGTTCGTGGCAAGTGGGAAAGATGGAAAATTGACAATTTTACCCTTTAAGAAGAAGTTCCATATTTCTTACTTTACCTTTGCATAAATCAATTATATTCCCTTTTTACATTCTTTGAAAAAGTTGAATATTTAAATTTTTTTTATAGGGTTACGGAATTTCAATTTTTTAAGGTAATTGGCTTTATGATTAAGCATTTACCAATCATTGAATACATCTATAGCCTGTTTGATTTTAATTATAATAGTCCTCCAAAATTAAGAAGCATATATAACAGAAAAAGCTAAACATTCAAGTGCGTAGGATGATCAAATTCAAAGAAAGCTCAGTTATCAGCTAGTTTTAACATTCACATAGGCCAATATATAATACCCAATTCATGAAATAACAAAAAGCAGTGATGCTCAAGCATAAACCTTCCTCAACACACATTGCCTTCCTTTCTCCGATTTTCAACATAAGGTTTCTTAGTTTCTACCTCGTTTAGGGTTTTGCAATTTTCAACACATCCTTTTTTTTATTTCTTTTGGAAAAATAGTTTTAAGTGATATTTTTTAACATAATTCAGATTCAATCATCAAATTCTTGATAATTAATAATTAGTGATTTTTTAAAATAATTAAAAATCAATTCCATTTTACTGTTCATAAAAATTAGGGAAAAACACAAAAGTATACTATTAATAGAATCAAAATTACCTAGAGTTTTTTCTTTTCTAATTTCATACATCAATGGAATTTTTACTAACTACCTTAACTGGAAACCCAATTTCATATATACAAAGACCAAAACAGTTATATTCTAATCCTAAATTTTCGGAAAAACGGCTATATAACGCCTGTATTTATAAGAATGGGCTAAGCCCTCAAACTCAAGGCGACTGAAGAAAAAATTGTACAAAGCCTCAAATTCATCATCTACTCGACCTCTAACTTCTCCAGAACAAACATTCACAAACTAAAAATGCAGGGGGGCAGCCTATCTACATACTGGAATCCAGCATAGCCTCTTGTTATCACAAATTGACAATATTCAGAATCATGGCAGTCATAGAGAATCAAAACAGGTTATTGCCAATGGAAATCAGATATCATCTCTAAACAGGTTATTGCCAATGGAAATCAGGTTATTAGGAACATAGCGCACATCACCAACGACATGGTTTACCTGAATTGATGAAGGACGTGAGCAGCGATACCGGAGGCGACGAGCAACGGTGTTGTCAAAAATTGCGACAGCGATGAGCAACGGCGATGGCGTCGGAAAGTGCGACGGCGCAGCACATGACAATTATGGATCGAGTAGAAACGCAAACAATAAGAAGACAGGACTGCGACAAAAAAATTGAATCACCGAGGCCGGACATGGCTTACCGGAGTTGACGAAGAACGTGAAGGCAAAACCCTTGATGAGCAAGGCAGTGATACTGGCCGGAGGCAACGAGCAATGGCGATGGCGACGGCGACGGCAACAGGCTCTGGCGACGGCGATGAGCGACGGCAGGAGGCAACGAGCAATGGATACTTCCAATGACAGCAACGGTGGTGACGGTGGAGACGGCGACGGTGACAGCAATTGGCGACGGCAATGGGCACCAGGCTTCGGCAATTGCGATGGCAATGAACGACGGTGACGGAATATTCGCCGGCAGGAGGAAACGAGTACCCACAGCAACAGTGGCCACGGCAATGGGCGACGGCGACGGTGATGGCGCGGCGACGGCGACGAGCAACGGCAACGGCAAGGCGACAGCAACAGCGCGGCAAAAATTCTCGCAGAACAAATGAAACAGGGAAACAGAGTTCAAATTAGGGATTTTACTCGAATGGACTTTTAGCGGCGGTACAATATTACTGCTGCTACTAATATGATTACCGTCACCTAAACGACAACTTTTAGCGGCGGTACCATGTTACTGCCGCCAAAAGTATAATTATCGTCAGCAACATACCGCCGGAAAAGGGTTTTCTTTTGGCGGGAGTTCCCACCAACTTATTACCGGCGGTAGGTATGTTACCGCCCCTAAAACTTGATATCGCGGCGGTAAATCCCGCCGCTAAAGATTATTCGCGCTCAAAAAACTAGCGCCATATGAATTTCGCACCGGTATTAATTTTCAGTGGCGGAAATTATGATTACCGCCAGTAATTACCCTTTTCGCGGCGGAATCCTCTTACCGCCGCTAAAAGTGTGTCGCTAATTCTTCACTTTTTTGTAGTGTGGCCAGTTGTTCTTCTACCCTCATTCTTCGTGTATCTTTTAGCAATTCACTTTCTTTAAGGGTATCACGTAGTGCCGTAAACACATGCTTCTCCATACGAAATAAATCATAACAATGAACATGATGGCCATCTAAAATTTCATGCACAAAGGCCCACCCTGTGTGTTTCGATACTCGACATGGCTCTTTTACGATATAAAGACTATGATATCGTTGAATCAATTTAGCAGCTATGAGTACCAACATATCAATTTGTTCTTTAGAGTTCATGTTCCTAAGAGTATCTGTTTCAATATATCCATACACCTAGATCAAAATTTTCTCTTAGTCAAAGAAGGCAAGATTGCACATGGGCAGCACTAAAAAACTTATTTCTCCAATAAACATAGAAAGATTTATGCTTATTTCTCCAATACTCAACTTACCTTCCATTTTGTCATACAGTATGGTGATTAACATTGATCCCTACGACTATTGGCATATCTTCTTGATCCACTTCATTCCTTGAAAATGTGGCACAAGAGTTAATATACCAGGGGTTTTCTGTTCCATTTCTTTACTAGCATCAGGCAAAAATTATTGAATGGTCAATTTTTGGAACTCAATAATAGGGAAGCTAAGGAGGCAGGGGCAAGGGTTAAAATTCTATGTGTTCCTATGGCAATAGGATAACTTTGATTATAAAATGCACTTGCCAACTTGCTTATTCATATTATTTGCTTACGATTTCCACTTAGGCATAAATAGCATTTTCTATTCCACTGATCCTGAATCAAGATGACATTGTACAGATTTTTTGTATTAGACAACTTGTGGCCCATCTTGGAATCTATAGTTCCATAGAAATCCTAGACAGGCATATCTTCCAAAGTTCACTTCTCTTTATGATCCAGTTTTTTCCACTTCTAATAGAAAAAGGATATTTTATAAAAGTAACAATAAAAAAAATAAATGAAAACACCATCAACAAGAAGTTTAACAGACAAGTGATTATGATGGTGATGCTCAGCAGTGATGGTGAAGGGGATATGAATCAATATTCAGAGCAATCGATTGCACCGGAAAAAAAAAGGGGCATTTGAGTGGTAGAGGTGGATGGATATTTTTGAGTTGAGGGGAAGAAGGTGATGTGGACCACATGGGTAGAGGGCATTTGTTGTACATAGACTTTGGTGTATATACACGCCATCTCATTTGACAATGTGGCCTTGAAATTCAATGTTAAACTTTGAGTTGGGATGCAAACAGATTTCTGGTCTCCTCTTGATGATATTGAATGTTCTAAGATGGCCGAACACAATTCATGGTTTTGTTCATAAAATAAAGAAGCATTCAAAAAAAGGTTGAATGAAGTTTAGCTGCTTGGATCTCTGTGGCCTCAAGGCAATAATAGTTAAGTTGTAAAAATAATTAAACAAGAGGGAAAAATCGCAGAACTGATGCAATTTTTAGTTGATAAAATAAAAACCAGTTCTGTCACAATCTAACCTATAAGAACTTGGATGAGTTTTTATGTTAAGGAATTAAATAAAATTACCTGGGATATGAACTCAAAGGGCTTGGATGAATATTTCTGCAGAGAAGGAAATGTGATTCAACACCCCAGCGAGAGTGTGCGTGCGTCGAAAACGCGGCACGGGAAAATTCGGAGTCGCCACCTCCTGATGGGGTGCAGGCGGACACCTGGGTGCCTAAGTTCTTCTACTAAGGCTTGGTCTGCGGCTTGAGATTTTAAGTAGGTTCTCGGTTACGGTCCGGGGAAGTCCGTGGACACCCCGGTTCGCCCCATCGGATGACGGGTCCCATAGGCTTCCTGGTTTGAGTCAACTCATTTTGGTTCTCACCCGATTCCTAAAAGCATGCACATTTGGTTGAGTCTGGTGGGACCACCTGAGGGGTGTGGGTTCCTTTAATTGATTTTATCTTGGTTAATTAAGGTGAACTCGGTCTGATTGGGTGGGCCCCGTTGGAAGGCCCACGGATCACTTGGTGGGCCGAGCATGGCCCACATACCCCTTGGTGGGCCTTGATCTAAGCCTATGAGGCCCTTTGGGCTTTGGTTCAGTGAATTGATTTTATTTAAAGTTCAAGTTGGGAATCAAAGTTAATTTCATGCCAAAGTGAGCCTGAAGGGTTTGTGGGCCCCTTAGATGAGCCCCACAATGGTGGCCAAGTGATTTGACTTATCTTGTTTTAGTTATGCCAAAGTGGGCTAGGCATGGGCTTGGGGCCTGTTGCCTAGGTGTGGGCCTTGAAAACCCAAGACTTCCTGAGTCAGGGTTTTGAAACCCTAACCTTAGTTGATTAATGGGCTTGGTGGGCCCGATAGGCCCTGCCCTTGGTCTCGGCCAAACCACGACCTAATTTAAGCATGCATGCCCCACATAGGGCTTGGGTGGGCCTCAAGTGGTCCGGCCCGCCCAATTCCTTTGATTATTTTATTTAAGCACAATTCAATGGTTCGGGCTGGGTGGGCCCCGTTGGAGGGCCCACTGGAAATCAAGTCAGACCGGGTGGTCCGGGTCCCATGTTGGGTTCCCGGGTGACCCGGAAATCCTATCGGTTCCTTTGGTTCGATTTAGGAATGCCACCCATACTTAGCAAAAGTAGGTTACAGAATATAGGCCACAGAAACATATCAAAATTAATACTTAGCAAGGAGAGATTAGCTCATTATGCTGGGTCCAAGGCCGCACCAAGGAACTAGTTGGACGCGTAGCGAACAAAGGGGGTGGAGGGTGCGGGGGGCGAAGCCCCCGCGGTACATTAAAGGGTATTTTCGGAAGTTTTCAAAAATACAGCAATTCGGCATGTTTTAGGGGTATGCGCTCACTTTCTGAAGTGAGCGCCAGGTGAGTGCCAGTAGGCGCTAAGAACCAGGCAAAATTGGGACCTGGCGCTCACTCGATACTAAGTGAGTGCGAGTTGGGCGGGAAGTGAGCGCGAGCTGGGCGCGAGATGGGCGCCAGAATTGCGCATGGTTTTAAGTGAGCGCGAGCTGAGCGCCAAGTGGGCGCCAACTCGGCGGGTAGTGAAATAAAAGGGGCGCCTACTTCCTAAGTGAGTGCAAGTGAGCGCCAAGTGGGCGGCTACTCACCGCGATTTTCAACTCTCTGTTATTTCGAGATGTCCATCTCTGGCCGATCTTTTTCGGCCTGTAATTGTTCCACTAGTCTCCTAATATGCCCAGAACACTTCCCAACTAGTTTTGGATTTAATCTAACCTAAGTTGTGAAGATCAAACCTCCTTGCAAACCTGTAAATCCGAACACCCGAACTCTAACAGAACATACAAGGAAGGGAACTGGGGGCTTTATCGGGATATAACAGAGAGGGAGAACTCATGGGGGAACATGCTCCCCCTTCGAATCAATCAAACAAATAATAGCAGTGAGGAACAAAAATGCTAGAAAACAGGATATTGCAATGAACTTATTTATTTTGGACAAGAGTTCGTCGGGAACATTACCTGGGTGTTTCAACACCTATCCGAAGTGGGTGGAGCCTCCTTGTGCGAGCAGCCACCGGAGCAACACCTCTCCCTGCCCACAGCAAGATCTCCTTAGGGTTTACCTCCTTCGGGCTTGATGAGGAAGAAGAGGAAGAGAGGAATGGGGGGTCTAGTTTTTTTCTTTGGGGAAGAGGATGGTCAAGACCACCTTCGAATGCCTCGGGCAAGAAAAAAAAATGTCCAACCTCAACTATCCGAACCCCAAAATTCCCTCAACCCAAAATCCGACCAACCCCTGTTAATGAAGGAGGTTGCTGCTTTTATAGAAGAGGGTGGGGTCTCCGCCGACTTCGGCGCCCAGCTCGCGCCCACTTGCTGTCGCTGGGCGCGAGCGACAAAATGATTAAAACATTAAATGCCGCTGCGGGTTTGTTTAAAAAATCCGAAAATTAAGATATAGTCCCTGGGATATTTTGGTTTAATATTATTTTATTCAGATATTTTCAGATTGGTCCCTGGGATATTTTGAATGTTTGGATATTTACGGATTTGATCCCCGAGATATTTTCCTGCGCAACTCGCCACGTGTGCAGTTTTTTGCCACGCGCGCAGATTGCCGGTTTTGCTGCTCGGGAATTTCGTCAGTTCATATTTCCTTCATCCGGGCTCCGATCTGGGCAAACTCAGTTGCGTTAGAATCATATCAGAGCCCTCTATCCAATGGCATGGGGGTAAGCACCTGGATCGGATTTTAGCAGAAAGTCAATTTTTGGCTTTGCTCAAGTTTGACCGCCTGCCGAACCTTCATCTGGACTCCGATTCCTGCAAACTCAGTTGCGTTGGAATCATGCCGAGATTCTCTATCCAATGACATAGGGGTAGGCCTCTGGATCGGATTTTAGCAGAAAGTCAACTTTTGGCTCTGCTCAAGTTTGACTGACCGCAGAACCTTCATCCGGACTCCGATTCCTGCAAATTCAGTTGCGCTGGAATCGTGTCGAGATTCTCTATCCAATGATATAAAGCAAGGTGGCCAAATTGCACTTGATCAAAAAGTCAACTTTTGCTCCCTTAGGGTTTGACTTTTCTGCTGTCTTTTAGCACATTTTTTCTCTTTTATTTGATTTGATCAAAATTTGGATGCTTACAGAGAGAATGAGGCTTCTATTCTTTTGGATTTTGCAACACCAAATGTATCATACCAATGGAGAGGATATAAGACAAGGAAAAAAAAGGAGAGAAAATAATTCAGGGAAAACAAAGAGAAATAAGAGAGAAAATTTGGAAGTTCAAAACCCTAAACAACAAATCTAAGAATGGTTCAGCATTAGAGAAACAGTTGTCAGAGAAACAGTAAAATGAGACTTACTGTTTGAGAAGCAACGCCGGAATGTGACCGGATGTGTTGTTTCCGGAGAGACGCGAGATTTGTCCAGAAATCTCGTTGAGGAAGAGCGATTTGAAACTGACGAGACCGGAGCGATTTGAGCTAAGGAAGTCGCAAGAGAAATAGTTGTCGTTGGGGAAGAAGAGCAACAGTTGTTGAAGAAAGAGTTCTTGCAAACCTCGATCGAGATTGAAAAGAGAGGAACTTATCGTAATAGAGGAAGGAGAAGCAGGAGCTTCTCCTTCCGGGTCCCCTTCTTCTAGTGCTTATGGATAATCGCTTACCCATTTGACATAACCAAACAGTGTATCAACTTAAACAAGTGCTTTAATAAGTTATAAGCTCTATTAAGCACTAAAATAAGCACCCCAAACGCAGCCTTAGACTACCTATAGAAAAATAAGTTTTTATTGATAATTTTGGAAAGCAGCTGACTTATATAGACTCTATGTCAATCATTTTAATTTTTAAAAAAGAAAAAACATTGCTGAATTCAAATTGTCGTGCATATTGTTTTTAATATATTTTCCTTAGGAGCGAAGCAGTTGAAGAAACATTACTTGTTTTTAATTATTTGATAGAAGCATCACAATTTTCAAATTTTCATAAAATGTTGTGTTTGAATGTAAATAATTTTTACTAGTATCACTAAACATTAATCTCTATGAAGGACTGGAACAAGAAAATTTAGCTTTTGGTGATACTTTTGATTAAGTCTCTACCATACCATTTGTTTCATAAGCAACTTTTAATCGTTCGCGTAATAAGGGATCACTAAAAGATAAAATTTGTTTCCTTCCCAAAAAATTCATTTCTAATTATACTTTTGTAAAATAATTTGATGCGTGACACTTGTTTTTAATTATATAGTGAAGCATCACTCTTTTAAGTGCATTTTCGTTGATATTGTGTTTGAATAGAAATTTTCAAAATAATAGTAGAAACTAATTTCTTTTTAGAATGAATCAAGAAAGTTTAACAATTTAGATTTTAGAGTTACCCTTTTCGAATAGTTAAAAATTTTGGTAATATTTTAGTTTTATTAGAATGAATTATTTATAATTATTAATGTGACGTATCACTAAAAGTTAAATTTTCTTTGTCCATTCTCACCAGATGTAATTAGTTTTATGTGATATGTTTATAAAATAATTAAGATGCAGACTCCACGGCACTAGTTTTGTGTTATTTTATAGAAACATCAGTTGTTTTCGCTTTTGTTGAATATTGTGTTTTAATGTAAATTATATTTATTAATATAACTAAAAAATAATTTTCCCTGCTTTAATTTATTTTATAAAGTATCACTAATCCTTAATTTTGCTAAACTTAGAACAAGAATGAGCGCATTCGAGTCGTCCAGAGATGAAGAGAGGGGCAGTCTTTGTAGCGTAATCGAACTTGCGATTCATCAGAAGTCGTTAATCTGAATCAGAAGATCAGGTATTTTACTGCTATTGGTTTCCGATAATCGGAGAAGATGACGGAACAAATGATAAGGAAGAAGCCGGGAATGGCAAGCGTGAAGGAGATGCCGGTTCTCCAGGACGGACCACCGCCCGGCGGTTTCGCTCCGGTCCGGTATGCTCGTCGGATCCCTAACAAGGGTCCCAGCGCCGTTGCCATATTTCTCACTGCCTTTGGAGCTTTCTCTTGGGGTATGTACCAGGTCGGCAAAGGCAACAAGATTAGAAGGTCAGAATTTCTATATCACAACAATAATCATAATGTATTTTTCTGTATCTTTCTATCGAGATCTAGAAGTTAGGGTTCATGGTTATCTTTCTAGTGATGCATTTTGTATACCAAGCGTTTAATTAGGTTTAAATTTGATTTGGTTCGTGTTTGTTGTGGACCTTTTTGCGATTATCTGAATTTAATTGGTTCCTGCAAGATGTGGATTTTCTTTCCATGTTACGAATAGTTGAGATTCGATTTTTTTTTTTGCTTATTTATGTTTTTTCTTTTTAATTTTTTAGATAATTTCTATTATCTTAATGTGTTCAGCAGAATCAACTCTTTCTTTTTGAAATTTACCATTTTTCGTTCTCTATATTTTGTTGTGAAAAAATAAGCTATTTGAACTCGAGTCCAGTAACTTGTACATTCAGTAAGCTCTCACCGGGGGAGTGGTTTTCTGATTTGGGCATAACATATATTTGAGGCATTATATTGATAACGTATACTTGGAATGTAGTAATGGGCGAAATTTCAGTGTTCTTCAAATGGGAGCTTTTGGCAGACTAAGAGAAATTTAATGCCATAGTTTGCTGCTGCTGCTGTTTTTTTCAGCCATAGTTTGCTGCTGCTGCTGTTTTTATCCCCCCAAAATCTTTTCCTCTCTCTCTCTCTCATTTATCTATTTCCCTCCAGAGTAAATTTGTAGGCTATTTTAGAATGTCTAAGTTGGTCGCAGATTTGTTAGAAGAAAAATGGCTGTTGGAAGAAAAAAGGATTGATGCTGATGAAGAAGACAAGAACTTCTTGTTGCTGAAGATCACTTTAGGGTTGTGCCAAGAAGATGGGCACTTATCAGTGATGATTGTTGAATGGGTACACTGGATATGATTGTCTCCCCTTTCTTCAGAGCATGTCAGGCTTTTTAGGTTTAGAAAAGCAAAAAAAAAAAAAAAATTGTTTTCTTTTGCTTCTTTAGTGAGAAGAAAGGATTCATTGCTTCTACTTAAAAGAAAAAAAAAAGGAATTGCTTTTAATTCCTTTTTTTTTTCTTTGATTATGACTCAGAAGTTTACTTTGTGGATTCTTGACTGGATGTTGCTTTTGCCTTTCACATGTATATTTTGCCTTACAAAGCAAAGGAGCACCTTTGAAAATCAAATTCAAATGGAACCTTGGTTGTCTAGCAATGTGTGTTTGTGCAGCTGTTGTTTTATTTTTATTTTTGTTTTTAATTACTTTTGCCATGTGGATCATGTGGCTAGTGTGGACCATCCTCTTCAAATGGGGAATTTTGATCAACGTAGGGCCTATTAGTTTGCATGAAAGATTTGTCATCTGCAGTGGAGACTGCTGATTTTTCTAATATTCTTAAGTTTTATATAAGAAAAATATAGATTTAGGACATCCCTTTTGCTGTCTACTGTTTTTTTCACTGAGACTTAGCATATGAGGCGCCATCAACCAAGAGTGCACATGTATTAGTAGGATTCTCTGGATAAGCTTCAATGTGGGAAACCTCCTTCCCACCATGCTACTTCTAGAAAAGGTTGGAAAATGAGGGAAAAAAAAAAGGAAAAAATAAAATTGAAAGAGAAGAGGAAATTGGTGAAGTTTGGCACTTCAATCCGCTTGTTAAGCCTATATGGATCTTTCTTTGCCAGCATGGAACTGAATATGCTGCATGACTGCCATTTCAGAAAATATTACCTGGCTTAGATGGATGCCAATTAAGTTGGATGTTGGGAGCATGCTCTCAATCTTTGCCGTATGTGACATAGAGCTGTCATTTAAAGTGATGAGACTTTTTGTGATGAATATTCAGGTCTGCCATTTTGGACTTTCGGATTTGCATTCTGTTGCTTCTGAGTGGTTCCTTCAGGAAGTTTTTTGTGTCAAAACTGAAGAGCTGTAAAATAAAGTACCCATGAATAGAAAACAAGTGAATAATTTTTGAATGAGTTATGATGGTAACTGAAAGTGTGTTTCCTCTTTCTTTTCTTCCCTTTCCTTTTCTTGCCTTCTTAGCCAAATAGGTTTATTATATATGACTCTGGTTTGTGCAAGCATGCAAGTAAGGTTGCATCTGCCGCACAGCTTGAGGCCTTCTTTTCCATACGGTTTTCAGACCCTGCTGAAAGCTATACCTATGGTCTGATGGGAATCAGGTTTTGTTAATTATTGGTCAGTGTTGACTAAATTGTAAGTGCTAAATTTTGGGTTAATGATTGTCAAAACTGAGGCATATCAGCTGATAGAGATTTGGTTTTCATTGGAGCTCTGGCTTGTTCACAGTTAATAAACCAGATGGTTATGATGTATGTTTTTGTGTGTGTGTGTGTAAGATGTGTGGGGAAGGGGGGGGTGGGGGTGGGGGGTGAGAGACAATGGGTCTAAGTGGGGTTGATGGTGCTGAGAATGGGTCTAAGCAGGGAGGATGGTGCTATTTGTGTGTAATTGTACTTCTGTGGAATTTATTTGTGTGGAATAGGTGAATAACACTCTATTTCACTCTGTTATAGATTTTGTTGAGCTTAGGGACCATATCTTGGTGTGATGGTAAAAGCATCAGGCTCCTAGCACGTTCAAGTCTGAATGTCTAAATGCAACTTCTTTGCATTAAAAATACCTAAGACTCGGTAAGTTGCTTGTCTGTCTCACAGGACCTTGCTTTGGCAGGACCTACATTATGTTATGGTCCTTTTTATTGATTTCATTGAGCTTTTTAGAATTTTATGTTTCTGAACAAATATTTTGCATTATTACTGATTTGTGCAGTGGCCTTAAAACCGAGGCATTACATGACAAGTAGCTTGCTAATGGGTGTTTGGCTGGCAGCATGCTGACAACCTTCTTTTTTGTAGTACTAAAGGAAAGACAGATCCTGAAATGAGGCTATTGAATAAAATTCAATTATCACCAAGGAAGTAACAAATGGAATATGTGCACATGTGGCATATGTGTTGAGTTGTAGTTGAGCATTCTGTATATCCACCTGAGAGAGTATCAAATATCTTGAATGGATCACAGTAACTGTCTGATACTTATGGTTCGTAGTGCTGGTGGTAGTTCTTTTTAACCATCACGAGAGTATATGACTGAGTGGATCTAGCAGACTCTGTTATGCCATTATTAATATTATATTTTGAGCTTGTTCAATTTTGGGTCTCCATATCATGCAATCAATATATTTTATGTAAGCGGCAATTATTTTCCACAGGATTAAGCAGTGGATATATTGATTTTAATATCTTCTCAAATACTAGTAGACACAGGAGCAAACTGGGTATTAGTCAATGTGAAGTTCCACAGATACGTGGAGGAACTAGAAAAGGAAATTTCAAGAACTGAGAAGCAGGGAGTATTATATATGAGCTTAATTTGAAATCTTAGTCAGACATGTTGCCAAACGGTAGACTGTGATCAAATCAACTGCAGTCTTTTCATGTTGCTGGATTTTTAACTGGAATTTTTTTCCTTTTTCTTTGTTAAACAGTAACAACTAATAATTAATTAATTAATCAATCTTCTTAATAAATGATATCATTGGGTTTTCATGCACATTGAAGGTATTGCTTTGCATTTCCTAGTAACTTTTGTTTTACAACTTCATAAAATTCCATAGGGCGCTTAAGGAAGAAAAGTACGCTGCTCGCAGAGCAATATTGCCTCTGCTTCAAGCTGAAGAGGATGAAAGGTAAAAATCTTCTCTTGCTACTTTTCTCTCTCCTGTTTCTCTCTTCTTGAGGTCTTTTTCTCTTATTTATCTGTTTTTTGAATTTTATTCAGATTTGTTAAGGAGTGGAAGAAACATCTGGAGGAAGAAGCTAGAATAATGAAGGACGTCCCCGGTTGGAAGGTGGGCGAAAATGTCTACAACTCTGGGAGATGGATGCCCCCATCAACTGGTGAGCTCCGTCCTGATGTCTGGTGAAGGGATTTCAATGTCTGGTGAAGGGATTTCAATCACAGCCTGTTTTGTAGTACCAAACTGTCCTAGAAAGTCTTGACTATTTTTCTCCATGCAAAAGCTTTATATTTTCCTTGGTGTTTTTCCCTTGATAGGGAAAGAAATATCTATCTGAATAATAAAACTGTTCATTGACATTTTTGTATTCATCCAAGAGACTAGTAATGTGATTATCTTACATTGCCCTATTAGACCAACACATCCTTGTCCTCTTGAGACGAGATAAATGGACAACTGAAAATCTTAGCTGCCCAAAATTTTTATGGTGCTATGATAGGTTGAAGAAGGGTGATTCACCATTTGGTGGCACTTGGATGGGAAGTGTGATAGGATAGGCATGTCAAATAGGCCGGGCGGCATGGTCCAAGCATGATTGGGTCATGGGTCGAACTAGGCTGTGCTGTGCCCAACGGCAGGCCAGGCCAGGCCGAACCAGCCCATCTCTCTCTCGCTCTCTCTATATATATATATAATTATAATATTGATAGAATACATATAACATATTTATGTGAGTGTGTGTGTCTCTGTAAAATAAATATTAAAAAGGGGCTGGTGGCCGAGCACAGCATGCCTGTAGTGCCTGGGTTATGCTGTGCCTTAAGCAGGCCGGACCGGCATGTGGGTCGCCCAACCCGTTCGACATGCCTACGATAGGTGAAGTTCTCATATCTGTCAAATCCATGTACTAAAAATTGTTCAGATGCATGGAGCAACAAGTTCCTCATGTATTGAATTCTATAAATTATGATGGTCACTTGAGTTAAATCAGCAATCTGTAACTTAAAATAAAATACCATGTTTCAGTAAAAGCAATAGATGTACAGATGAAAAAGGAGGAGATAAGAGACTGTCAGAATCGTACACTACGCAGTGCAGGTCTGATCCGATCGCCCATAAGATAGAGAGGGGACCAGGCTATTCTCCAGTAATTCTGAAACCCAGACTGGAACAACTAGTTTGTACATTTGTGTGGATGAACACACGGATCAGTGGCGTGTGCGATGGTTTCAGATTATCAGTTATAACTGGAGAAGGTATTTATGGCGCAAGTGACCTGAGAAATGATGAAGCAGTTTAATGTAAAGTCTACGTTTCTGGTTTGATAAACTATTTATAGGCTTTGCAGTTTGACTTCTCCCATTCATTTGTATTTAACTAGCTTTGTTTGGTAGGCTAAGTTTCTGATTATAGGTTTTTAAATTCCTCAGGAGGATACTGATTAACTAATCTAGGGCAAGTTTACCAAATACCCCTTTTAAATTAGGCAAAATTAGAATTTACTTACACTTAATCAAATTAATTAAGAAAAGCTGAGGTTTTGAAGTGATAATTTACTAGTTTTTATTTAATAAAGTATGACTGAAAACCTAATTTTGCACGGTAGGTGAAGAAGGAATTGAGAAAATCAATGCCAGTGCCCACTTCACATACATTATCTCTGGGACCATGTCAGTCTTGTCTGTGGATTGGAACTACCTTAACCTCCAGTTTCTTAAGATATTTCTCAGTGTTCAGTATGAGAATTTATTCTGCTTGAGATAGAAATAACACTCAATGTAAGATCTGGGCTGGTGACGATTCGATCCGATCCGATCTCTTTCTTTGAATTCTGATCCTAAAATGATGATCTTTGCCATCAACTTTTTTCCCCAGAAAACACAAAGAGAAGGCATGTATGTTTTGGCACATTGTCCAAGGAACTGCTCATACCCTTTTATTAATTTATCTTCATGATGATGTGTATGGGTTATTATGGAAATTCTTGCACTTTGGTTGGCACAAATCCCAAGGGACTGCCTTGCCTTACACATAGTATCATACAAAACTTCTACTAATAATAATAATAATAATAATGATAATGATAATGATTGCATCATATTGTCAACTTCCCATTCACTTGAGCACAAAATCCTCTTTCATCATTTCAGAACCAAACCACAAAATTACATTCAGAACCAAATACATGCTTAGACATAATAGTACCATGAAGTTTATTTATTCAAAAAAAAAAAAACGATTTAACATGAAATCTGAAATATGACCATGACCCAACACTTGAATGCATGTGCACACATCTTACACCAATAACAATAAGAGTCTTAAAGGAGACCATTAGGTCCTGGAATCCAAGGCCATGATGGTGCTCAGGTTCATGGGGTGCATGTAGTCGGTAGAACCACTTAAGATCTGTTGGACAATGATCCTGTTTGCCCTTTCTGATGGATGGAAAGCATCCCAGAAGGCGTATATGTCCCTGTTGGGGCAAATGTTGGAGGCTATTGTGCAAAGTCCAAGTCCATTGTAGGGTCCTTGCCCACAACAAGCTATCTTTGATGTTACAAAACCTGCACCATCCATTAAAACCAGCAAGTTATAGCCAGTCAAGAATTCAAGCTCTCAATCAAAATTGAATTAGGATAAAGTTTATTGAATGGCTTTGTTGATAATGCTTCTTAACATACCATAAGCTTGGGGGTTACTGATGAAATCCATGTGCATTCTAAACGCATTAACTGCATGGAAGACGTCTGCACCAAGCTCACTATTGAGTCCGTCTAGCATTTGTACCAGTTGAGGGTTGAACAAGGCTGCAGCTCTTTGTAGCTCAACTGCACACTCGCCGTTTGGGCTTCTCATGGCCAGCTCTGCCGGGACACAGCCCATCGGACCGGTACCTGTTACAAGAACCCGCCGTGCTCCCAATTCATACAACCTCTGCAATCTCAAGCAGCCACCAGGATCAACAAAAATCAAACAAGAATTTATTCCTATAAAGTCAGTCTCTACATGTTGTTACTGCATAAGAATGGTGTAAGAGTTTGAGTAGTCATAGACATAAAATATATGAGTCCAGTTTAGTCAATTCAAAGTGATGGCAGAAAGATGAGTGTAATTGGGTTGTGTGGCAATTTGCTGGAATTACTTGAACAGTTTGGGTAATTGGTAAGCTAAATGCAACATAGGGTGTGTGTGTGTGTGTGTGAATAACTTGATTTTTTACCTTTTATGCTTGGATATGAAAATTGTAGCTTGAGTCTATGTTAAAGTAAAATGGGATCCCAGACAATTTCATTCATTGCATCCTTACAATGGTTTTAATGGGAATGCAAAAAAAATCAACACAATTTCTGCAGGCAATCATGTGCTGCAACAACCCAATTCCTCTCTCACAATCACAAAAAGCTCTGTTATCTTATGCACCCAAATCTCCATGCCCCCTTGAGCATATATTTCTTGCAGCATAAACAGAACAAACAAGTAGCAAAGAGAATTACCATGAGAACTTTTCTGTACTCAGAGATGACATAACGGACGTAATCAGGGAGCGAGAATTGGCGAGATCTTGCTGAGAATGGAACCAAGTAGTAGTTGTTAACGAAGTCGTTGCCACCAAGTGTTATGAGGACCAGAGCTTGGTTCACTAGTTGCTGAGTCTGGGCAGGTCCGATAAGTGAACTCACACGCTGTTGGTATTGTTGGAAGTACTTTAATTGCTGGAAGATCCTGATGATATTCAACTGCAAATTTGATTTTTTCAGTCACATAAGTAAGATTAAACTAGATAACAAATGATGAATATATTGTAGTTCTCATCTGTTGAATGAGAGTTTTTAGTAGGCTTACAAATTGGATCCCGGTGTCATTGAGAATTCCAATTCCGGCAGAAGCAAAGTTTGCGCCAACAAGTAGTCGTTCTCCCGTGAGCTCTGGGCTCAAGTATGGCAATGTGGCCTCTTCACCAATTTGCTCACCTGACAAAAAACATTTGCCATGTTAATTTAGTTTACACAATTCATCATAACTGAGAGAACATGAAAATTAGCTTGAAAAGAAAACATTATGGAAACCCAACTGATAATGTCAGGGATGTTAAGGCCATTAGAGAAACGGCCAGTAGGCCGGCGAGTTGGATAATCTATTCCATAAGGAGGTGAATCTGCACGAGCAGTGGTTGCTAAGTAGTCATTGTTGCCACTATCAACTAGTGAATCACCAAAAACAAAGAAAGCACGAGCCTCCACTTGAGGGACAACAATGCTCAGAAGAACTACTAGGCCTGCAACAAAGAAAGAAACAAGAACAGAAGGATGATCCATGGAGGTGAATGCAGGCAACGATAGAGCAGCTCTTACAAAACTCTGCAATTTCTATCAGTGAAGGGTTGTGTTGGTCAGCTTTATATAAGGTTTCAGTGGTTAACTTTCCAGTTCAATCCATTAATAGCCTTTCTACTCCTATGTGAGAGATTGAGGGCCACAAAGCAAAAGCAAGCTATATGCATTGTGGCTTGCTGGGGGTTGATGGAAGAGTTAAAAAGTATTTAATAAAGCTCTGGTTTTATGTTTGGCTACTTGCTTTCAGCTCCCAGAGTCCAACCACTGATAGGTGAGAATTAAGCTTGTGTACTTGTGTCACTTTCCATTCCTGCTATTTTCTATCAAAAATATTAATGGTGATGTTGTAGCCATGTTTCAGTCATATTCATAAAAGGTGGCTTTCCCTATAAACAAATCTTATTCATCTTCATTCTATCAATAATCCTGGAAGATTCTTGTTCAGTCACGATTGTTTCGTTGTCTGCTGCAGCGAATAATCATGGAGGCCATCAGAAAATTATTAGTGCTACAAAAAAACAAATGACTCAGAACTCTGATCAACCTTAAAACAAGGTCGATAATTCAAGTAATGGGAATTGTGGATCACCTTTACATTATATTGGATGTCCTCTAAACTAGTGATTTGGATAATTAAATTTCGTATACCAACTTCAATTTTGTGTCATTAAATGATTCAATTGTATGCTATAGTATGAAGCATGCATGCACCCATGATAATCCTAGACAGTTACATTGGGGAGAAACTCATTATAACTTTCAATTTATCTAGAAATGGATCAATAGGTAAGCAAGGGGAAAACATAGCAACAATAGCAGGGTGCATGAACACAATCTATTGGTTCCCATCTGTCTGAATATCACACTAAGCTGATCATGTGTCCATGGTTTGCCCTTTTTAAATTTCTTATGTTCTATAATCTCCATTTTGGACTAGTTGGTTATGGCCATCTTATGTGGTAGAATGTCTGCAATTCTTTAAGAAATGTCTCATAATATAGCACCATTAGCAGACAAGCTCTGCAACTGGGTGGTTACCCTATAATGCAGATGATTTAGAATGCTAAGCATTCCCAAAAACTGGAAGTTATCTGTTGACAGTCTTCAACCTAATCCTGCAGCTTAAAATAAGTATTTCTAGATCTGTTGTTGGAGTAAATCCCGTTTCAAAGTGTCTCCATATCAGACAAATCTGAGATCAGCAACTCAAAAGTTTGTTGAAAAACACTTCAATTATACTGAATACAAACACAATTTCGGTCCCTTGATTCAATGTGATTTGTAATAATCTTCCTGACTAAATAACCCCATTAGCCAAATTTCAGGTTTCTCTTCAGTTATAATTTGATAAGGTTGACATTGCGGAGGCTTCGATAAAAGTTATGAAGCCATGTGAATGACATAAATGGGTTGGGTTGGATTTTAAAAGTGAGTAGCTGAATCCACCTTCCTAGAAGTGCTTCTACTGCCTCTGAACGGTAGAAACAGCTTTATTAGGGTTGCAAACACCAACTACCCAGCAACAAAACCCTTCAGCATAACTTAACCCAGCAAATTAAATACTTAAATCAGCAACCAGCCCCACAAGTTCTCAAACTAAAACCAACCCCTTATTTCGTCTACTTTTTCAGGCTATTAATTTCCCAACACTACCTTCACATTAAAGTGCCAACCTTACTGAACCATTTTGCCAGTTAAATGTCTTTTGCCCTCCATTTAACCTGAAAATTAGAGAATGCAAGACTACAATTTTCACTGTAGCCAATTTCATGTCCTAGTTGCTCCTGGCATTGGTGCCAAATCTCAAGTACTATGTACTACAGTACAGTCTTGATACATTGATTGACTGGGTCTTATATTTTCCATGACTTATTTTTGTCACGTTCTCCTTTTACTGGAAATTGTATGGTTGGAGTACTAACTAGGTCATGGATATTCTCCTTTCAGTTATTTCACATGGATTGAATAGTACTCCTCTCTCTCTCTTTATTATCACATATTTCCTACTGAGTCCATACCAAGGTTTACAATGTCGTTTCAAACAACATTTCGCTAGGTGTCACTAGTGAAATGTCGGTGAAATTTTGCCAAAATAAGGGAAAATTTGTTAGAATAGAAAAAAGGCTAAAAAATGTAAATTCTTGCCATTTCGCCAACATCAAGGAAAGTCCGAAAAATTTTCCCTGGTGTTGCCGAAATTTCAACGACATTTCACTATATTTCGCAAAATGTCATTGACATCTCAGGATCTTTGAAATTTCATTTTCCAAGCTAGTTTCATGTTGCCACCTTGGAAAATAGTGAAATTTTGCGAAATGTCCATACTACCATATACTAATCCAGATCAATTGTCTAATTTAATTTTAGAAATCAGATAGTTCATGTCCTAAACATGAAGTCTACAAAAAATAGCTTTTGAAGCATAAATTGAATTATATATACACACACTCTCTCACAAAAAGGAAGAAGTTGGCATTGTATTCTATGAATTAAACAGTAAGTGCACCAAATCCTATATACTCCATTTGACTGCAATAGATTATCTAGCTTATTGATATATCAAACATCAGTTGCTTTGCTTCTTTCCATTTTTCTCCAAACATGACATTAATGAATAGATTTAACTTTAATATGGGGAAAAAAAAAGCTGCAAAATTACTGAATGGAATAAATTTTTTTGATATCTATTGTAACTGTTTATTTCAAATTCATTTATTCGTAGAATGATGCTGGTTATGTAAAATTACTGGGGAAGATGGACAAAATCACAAAACCAAATTGAAGTGAAAGAATTTTCCAATACAATTCAAGTGCACTTAGAAGGCTAAAATTGGCATACAGTTTTGGAGCATTTTGTTAGGAATTCAACCTGATTCCTAGAGATCGTGAGAAGCAAAGAAAACGACAGAAAGAATCAAACAAGAAGAAGACACAGAAATTTTATGTGGTTCACCCCAGAATAGGGCTACGTCCACGGCTGCGGGTTCTGTTTCACTATCTTTTCTGAATAGTAGAAGCTTACAAGGATAAAACAATACAAAGGGAAATATAACCCTAATACAATGGAAATGCCTGAAATACCCTCATGCGAATTTTCGCTTCGGGGGCTCCACCCCCAAACCCCCACCTTACAGGCAGGGGGTGCTGCCCCCCTACAACCCCCTGCGAGCTCACCGCAAAGCTCTTTTGGCGACGGCTGTGGCTAGGTGTGTCCAATATGATCAGGCTCCACACAACTCAACACATTTTGGGAATGATGTAATTAACATCAATAAATCCTGGAGGTGAGCCAACTGTTTGCTGAAAACCATTCTAAGGAGCCATTTGTAACTATTGGATTTGAGTCATTTTATGACAGTGTTGACTCAATGGTATTCCTTAATGGATTCCAGAGGCCTATTCCAAGAATGATCCCAACCCATGATATAGATATACCCTCTTGGGGTATGTGCCTATAATAGAACATATACACATTTTAGAAGCTGTGATATTCTAATCAAACATGATCACAATTTTTCAATTAAACCAAATTTGCTGCAGTAATCCCCAGGTGTAATATGGGTTGTCACAGTTGAATCTATATAAGGCAAGAGCATAGCTCTCATTCCACTGTAACATGGATAACTTTTCATTCAAAAGGAAAACAAAAAGCCAGCAAAGTTCACATCCAGAAATCAATGCTGTACCCTATAGGCATTTATTGAACAGTTGCAGTAATGAAAGGCCAACTAACATGTCCTAAAACAATAATGGTTACACGAACTATTCTGCCCCCAGAGTGAAAAATGTGCTTGGCTTGATTAGATCTACTTCTGCGGCTGCTCTAACTATTCAATGGTTTAGAAAGTAGACCGGATTTCAAACCAGTTCGATGGGCCGTTTGGTTTGATATGGCTCAAATTGGGATGATTTGGTGACATCATACATACTATTAAGAAATGAAAAGGGAAAATTTTTCAACTGTATTGCAACATAATATTTTTGAAGTGAGCAATAATTAACCTACAACAAATATTCTGTCATGGAAATCTTACTAAAAGATATTTTCAAAGAAAGGCTGACCATTTGTTTCCTTGTTTGATAGTAAAGATTAAAATCCAAGGTCCTTCCTTTTTTTTTGTTTTTTGTTTGGGTTAAAATTGAATTATGCACAGAAAATGGATCTTTTTCCTTAATAGCCATCTTCATGGGGCCTCTGACATAACCTTTCAATACAACTTTTCCTCCTTAATAGCACCCTTTCTCTCATTGTTTCTAGCTAACTAGCTAGATAGGCAGATGAAACCTCAAGATTCAGATCCCTTGTTAGTGTTTCTCAACAAGCACCCAAAATACTATAACATTAAAGAGAGGGAGAGCCAAGGCCCACAAGTATTTATATGAAAGAAACCAATACCTAAAAATCATTTTCAGCCATTAAATTCCAATTATCCTTAGTAAAATAAACTTCCCTGTCCACCAACATTTAAACCAAAGTTTCACTTGAATCCATTTTATTCATCTTTCATATTAATTGCAATCATGAAATGAGAAAAGCTTGAAAGTGTTGACTGTTTAGTCTCTAATCAAATAAAATACTCCATGATGCAATACTTAAGACAATGATTGTGCTTAAGGCCTAGCCATTAATGTTAATAAAATGGAAATCCACAATCCAACATGACAATCAACTAAGTGCGACTGTTAGTATTAATTAACAACGCGACCTCTTGCATCAACTGTGCTCTTTATCTCTCTTTCATTGAGAAAGAACACTTTAATTAGCACTGGCTTCTCCTAAAAGAAGAAAACTGAAAACTGATGGAATGAGAAATCTCACCCACACAAATGCTGTGGGAGCTTGCTTTATTTATAGTAAAAGTAGAGTATAAATTTACATGGTAATGTATTCAAACAAGGCAAGGATCAAGGAATTTCATAACTGCTATAACTAGTGCTAAAAATTAGGAGAAAAATCAGCTAGGTGATTATTTTAAACTAGCTAAAATCATGCAGAATATCCAATAGGATTTGATCTGTTAATGCTAAATAGTTATGAAAATGATGGATTATGGGGACAATCGTCGACAATCGTTGTAGAATAGATTGAAGAGTGTCATTTTCTCACTTCATTTGATTTTGTCCTAGAAACTGCATTAATGAAGTGGGTCTTAATGTGTAAAAGCTCAAGAGCTGTCTGTCCTTGATTAGAAACATATTTGAAAGCAATGTTCTTGAGTAAATCAGTACTTCAAAGGTATAAATTGAAGTAAAAAGGACTGGGTTGTTGTGTAAGATGGTGCAATTTAGTGGCGGAACCACCTTATGTTCAGTGGGGTCAATTGCCCCCATTGAACCTTTTTTTTAATTAAAAAAAATTTTCTATATGTTTTTTTATTGAAATTTATATTTTGCCCCCTATGAAATTTCTAGTTTGCCCCTTTTAACTCATTGAAATTTTTATATTTCATACGAAGTATTAATTGAAATTTCTATTTTGCCCCCAAAGATTTGGAGTTAGGGTTCCGCCATTGGTGCAATTGGTTGTTTTAAGGATCCACAGGATTTCAACTCTGTACCTTTCACTTCAAACTCTAATTGTTTATATTATTGGGCTTGGGTTGAAAGTAGTTGGGCTGAAGCCATGTTGGGCCATTGGAGAAAGATCTCTATTTCTTTGATTTTGTGTCCAATATATGGGCCTTTGGTTGCATTTGGACGTCTAGTGAGTAGAAGAGGTGCAAGTGGGTTCGGTTGGAACCAAGAAGTTCGGTATTGGTTCTAAAATATGTAGACCGAAATAGTTTTGGTTCAGTTGTGGGTTGATGTTTTGATCAAACCAAATAGAGTCGAACCAAAAACCCGACTTAAAAATATGCTTTACTAAACTGAACCAAACCGAAGCTGTATATACATATATGTTTGGTTTGGTTTTTGGGTTAGAATGATCATTTCTCAATTCGGTTTGGTTTTGTTTAGTTTAGGACCTCGATTTGGTCGGTTTGATGTCAACCCAAATCAAACCGAACCAATTTGAGTCCACGAGAATGCAAGAAACGTAAATTTTTTTTTTTTGAATTCTATGTTTATAATAACAAAAGTATATGTAGATTTATAATAATTATTTATTTTTCTAATTTTAATAAACTTAATAAGTTGTAATTTGTACAAACTACACTTAATTATTATTACATTAACCTTATTATGCAACCATAAAAAAATATTAAAACAATATTACAATAACCTTTCAGGCGGAATATATATCTAGAAATCTATATAAATAGTGCTAAACAAGTAACTAAATCTTAGACCGGGCCGGGTTGGGCTGGGCCATAAATGTCTCAACCCAAGCCTGCACTATAATTTATATGACCCTTAAATATGAGGCCCAACCCGGCCTTATGGGCTAAAAAACCTTGCCCAAGCTCGGTCAAATATCGGGTTGGCCATGATTGCCACCTCTAACCCAATGACTAGAGGTGTAAGTAGGGCGGGTTGGGTTATGAGAGTTCGGGCTCAACCCAATCTAGTATTTATTAGTTCAAACTTGTCGTTGACCCGTCCTAACCCAAACCCAACCCAAACGTTATTGTTTGAGTTCGGGCTGGGTTCGGGTTGGCCCAAACAAAATATAAGATTTTGAATTTTTTTACAATTTTTGTTATAATTACAAAGTGTTGGAATATCATTCATTAATTCGTTTATCAACATGCTTTTATATTTGTTTGTTATAAATGCAAATATTACAAATTCCTCTTGATTTTTCCCTTGAATTTGGGAAAAACACGCTTAATTAATTTATTTTTTTAAAAATTTTAAAATATAATACTAGCTCACTATATTTGTGGTTTTGCACAATCTTTCTTGTAGAGTATGTGCTCCCAAATATCACATTCATTGTAACATATATGTATATGTATGTGAGTATAAAATTATTTATTTGACAAAAATTCATAAACTTATTATCATATATTAATAATTTATGTTCAATAGTTGAATGCATAAATACAATGACAATATAAAAGGAAAAGAAAACAATAATACATATATATATATATATACAAATAAATATTCACTTATCTATATATATATATATTTGGTGGAGTTTTATACATATATCTATATGAGAACGTGTACATAAAGTCAACATCAACCCAAACTCAACTTCGGGCTCGAAATGAAACCCAACCCAAACTCAATGCTCACTTCAGGCTCTTATTCGGGTTGGACGGGCTTTGGGCGGTCCGGATTAGATTTACAGCTCTACCTATGACAAAACACACACAATGGCTAGTTTGGTTCTCTATCTTGAGCTCTTTTCCCACCCTTTGTTTCAGTTCAATTTTAGTATTTAAGGTTCTGATACACCGTAAGATATATACTATTAACGGTAGAATTCCCAGTGGGGACAGTTAATAAAACAGTTTTTCTATTTTTGCTGGAACTGTTCTTCTCCCCAATAAACCAAAAGAAAACGACGAGTAGAGTTTGATATCAACTCTAATATAAGAGAGTAGGCAGAGTGATTAGGGTTTCGATTTTGATCTCTATTTGAAGAAATGCGGCGCCCTTCCTGTTGTCAAACCTTCCTTGCTAGCCTTCTGAAATTCCTGAATTTCCTTCAAGCCTTCGTCGGTATCTCGATTTTGGTATACTCTCTATGGATGCTCAATCAATGGAACCATCACGCTCAGATTCCTCCGTCTTCAGCTCCGTCTCCGGATTCTTTTGCGCATCCTTTACTGAATTCGGACGTGGTTAGGGCTTCTGATCATAGTCGTCCTTTCAATATGTTGGTGAATATTGTATCTGGCGTTGACCAGGAGCTTGGATTTGATCTAAGCAAGCTTCCATCTCCATGGTAGTTTCGATTCTCGTTAATGTTTCGTACGAAGTTTAGAATTTCATGATCAATTGTATCGACATTCAATTGGGGTTGGTCTCCTTTCCGTCAAAATTTTTTATGAAGGTTTTGTATTATATGTATATATGTGATCTTCTTGTGGCAGGTTCATCTACTCTTTTATGGGACTTGGCGTTGTGTTATGCTTAATAACATGTGTTGGTCACATTGGGGCTGAAGGAATTAATGGCTGTTGCCTGTGTTTTGTATCCTAAGTATGAGGGTCTATGTGTGTTGATTTATATTTGCTTATCAATTTCAATGCTGTTACTCTGAAGTTACTTCTTGAATTGTTAAGTTTGTTGTTGCTTACGAATTTTTTTTTCCACTTTGGCTTTGAAAATTGTTTTTCTGATATTACCACATTTTCAACCAGAGTTGACATGATCAAATCTTATCATTCTCACTGGAAGAGAAAAAAAAGGGAGAAGAGAAAAAAAAGGGAGAAAAGGGGGAGAATTTGTCACCCAATGATTTTACCTGGAAAGGTTTTCGTATGGCATTAGAGGGTGTAGTAGAGCGTCAGTGCTTTTTCTGTACTTACATAACCTTTTCCTTAACCTTAAGAAAATGTCAGTATACTCTGCTTATGACTCTACTGCTTTTAATAGAAGCAGCTCTGGTTGCTTTCATTTTATTTGATCTTCAATGGAATAAGGTGAATTCTTTTCTTCTGGTTCACTCCTTTCACTTTTTTCTTTCCCTCCATTCACAGAATTGAAAATTTTTCCTCACCCCTTTACAGGACCTTCCAAATGACCCAACTGGAGAACTTGCTAGTCTTCAATCATTTATTAAAGAAAATCGTGATATATGTAAGTGGGTTGGCATCACTGTAATTATTATTCAGGTGTGTATTTCCTGTACTTTCTATCTTCAATGGAGTTTTATGTTTCTTCCTGTAGAATCTAAGGGACTTTCGAATTCATATGCTCTTTTGCATTCAATTACTTTCCTGACTTCTTATTATGCTTACAGGTCAGTATTTAACTAACTATAAGTGTTAAATTGATGGATTTGGTCAGAATCATTTATAAAACACCAACCTGGTACATTTTATTGGTTGGTTTGCAGTTGTTTTATGTTTTGCAAATTTTGATAGTGGTTCATGGCTCTATTTTGGGCCTTGGTCCGCTAGAGTGGCTGTTGTAGTGATTAACATTGTCACTGAGGAATCAAATATTCTGTTATTATTTTAATGGGTATTATACCCTGTTATTTAACATTGATGCAATATTTTATGTACTTCAATAATCTCTACCAATGGCTTCTTCAAAAAAAAATTTTTTTTTTGGGTCGAGGTGTGGGGGTGTTTTTATGTTTTCTTTAAGGCAGCATCTAATAGCCCTTGAGATAATATAGATCTGTCTTGTGTAATTCTATATTTATGTTAATTGGCTCAAGGGCCTAACAAATGTTGGTGAGAACCATCCAAACACTTGGGGTCTTTGTTATGCAGTGTGGTTTCCTAGATGACAGCTACTAAATAAAACCTTATATTTGAAAATTTCCACTGATGAAGGGATTGTTATAACCGTTCTTATGATAAAGCATGGTCTAGAGCCCCAGAATTAACAATGAAATTCATCATTTTTTAAGTAATAAGTTTTAGTGAATAAACTACTAAAATATAAACAAAGAGCTGCAAAGGTATCTGAATAAAAATAATAATCACTAATCCAAAAATAATTATCTATTCGCAAGATTTATATGCTTCTCTTGATGATTTGTAAGTCCATGTATGGTTATTTAGAGAAGTTCAACTTTAAAATTTGTTATGCTGACGCATGCTTACTAGTTTGCTTCCGCATTTTTGTATTCCTTCTAAGTTTAAAATGTTCAATGCATGTTATTTGGTCATTTTCTGATTTTTTTTTTAAATCTAAATAACGTGTCTAAAATCTGTCATACATGTCGTTTTCGATACCATTCTCAGGCACTATCTCTGCTAATAGCAATGGTCCTGAGAGCCACGGTTTCAGCTCAGAGAGCAGACAATGACAATGATGATGATTATGCTGTTCTTAGGCAACCATTGGTTAATCCACAATTAACCCAGGCATCTGGCACAACCACAGGGGAGATTAAAGGAATTCATTCTGACATATGGGGCACACGGATGAGAGAAAAGGTACCTCACCTCTTTCTCTCTCTCTCTCTCTCTTTCCCTCTTGCATACTCTTTCTGTTTTATATTTCATATCAAATCTTATGAACCAAGAATCATGGACTCAATTTGATCTCGAAATCAAGCTTTTTGATAGGTTTGATTGGGCATTATCACAAGGGATTGGTAAATGCTTATATAAACAAAAGTTCTGATAAGTCTTTGACCATTCCCAAAACATTTGTGAAGGCCTTTGCCACAAAGACATGTTATCTTAACTGTTGAAACATCTGCTGCCTGGGGGCAGTTTATACATCATTTCACTTACATTTCTGATCGGTTCTTTGCACCTAGAGCTCTGCTTTCATTGGGTGCTATTATCTGCCCAAGCTTTATTTTCTCTTGGTGCTACCACAATCTGAATTTGTATCTGCCTTTCTTTTTCCTGATCAGTTGACATACAAAATTATGATTTTCCTCTTCATTAGTGTCATTAGTAGTTCAAATGGTTTTCGTGAAGCAATTTTATATGGTTTTGCTGCAGTATGGATTAAACCCTGGTGATGTCAAACATAATTTGGGTGATCATAATTTACCAATCAGTGCTGACAGAAGCAGTGAAGAGCAGAGAAGATGCTCAATTTTGTAGGCAAAGAAGAACAAAATTGCCAACCATGGGAGCTTTTTCTTGTAGTGAAGTAGGGTTGACTGCCTTTCACTCTCTGTTTATTCTTTTGAATCAAGATTTGAAGAACCTATGATGTATATATATGTGTGGATAAATGTCTGCATGTTGGCCATATGGACCAAACTATTATAGGTTTGTTCCAATATGATATCCCTATTGAAATTCTTTGTAAAAACATAGTAAACTGCCTTCCTATATGTTTTGAACAGTCATTGTGAATGTTTGGGAGAGGTCTATAACAGCTTTTTATTTATAGATTTTAAATTTTTTTTGGAAAAAGCAAAGTAAATTATCTTGATTGATTTTCTCAACCGTCATTGCGAGTGCTTGATAAAGACACTTAATGAGCCAACAACTGTTATCTTGTTTTTGCTGAGTTTTTTTTACCGGACTGATCCGGTAAAGTGAGATCTTTTCCCAGTTGGAGAAGAGTGTGACCCAATACAATACAGCCTCTGAACCACGCTGGGTCTCTCTCTCTCTCTTTTTTTTCTTTTCTTTTTGGTCAGCTCTCGGTAGTATCAAATTTCCAGAACCAGTACCACACTCCAAATAACCAGCAGAGGATCCTTGGTTCGTTCTTTCCAAAGGAGCATGAGACCGGCAAGCGGTCACCCAATACAACAAATTAAATCGTAAAGCTTATCACATCCTCCTCAAAAAGTTGCTAATGAGCAAACCCATTCATTCAATAAAAAAGATTCTCCGACCCAGAACTCTGTAACTGATAAAATCCACTTTTTGTGGAACCCAAGAACCCTAGTAATATGATTTAAGCCACTTTAAAATGCATGGACATGTCATTGACACTCAGAGCACTTCTAATTCTGACGATAGAAGAACCGTTCAGAACCATGGAAAATGCACATTATCCGAGAAGGGCAACATTTCAGGTTTCTCTTTTAGCATAAATGAACCAGAGAATCTTTCTACAAGACACCTACTAATGATCCAAAAAAACAGCCAGGTTGTATGTTAGACTGAATTAGTTATTACTTCATAACATAGAGACAACAATAACTCAGCAAGGAATCTGACATCTTATAAAAGGACAATGGAATCGCAGCTTCAAGCCCTAATATAAAGGATGTCAGGTAGCATCTTATAATTTATGAACATATGTACTTTTTTGAGCTGAGAAAAGAAATAAAAACAATACCAAATATCAAACAATTTACATTACACCAGTTTTCAGCATTATATAGACCAACATGGGTATGAACATCATGTTGGAAATCAGGATAGTTGATAAAAGGTGTCAAAAAAATTAATAATAATAATTTAAATAAAGGAAGACTCAACACAACCCACCTGCTAATTCAACTACAGCTTCTTCGAGCAGCTCCTCGAGCATCTTCCCTTCAAGTTCCTTCCCAATGCCATCTGTTTCCAATCTCATTAGCTCTGCCCACCCCCTCCATACCACCTCTTTTCTCAATACCTCTTCTACTACGAGGCTGTTGCGATCCCCACCTTCATCTGAGCACTTTGACTTACTAGAAGACCACTCCTTTATTCGATCCCACACTTGGTCTACAGTTACTGATTTGCCTACAGAGAGTCTACGGAGACTCCTACTAGAAGCTGCTGTCCACGGGTTTGCATCTGATTGACATCCATAGATATCCACCAGGGCTACATTAACACTGTCGAACAAAAGCTTCCGGTTTGATCTCCACTGCTTGTGCTTTGCCTCATGCAGCAGACCCTTGTGATCTTTCAAATTGAAACATCTATCCATCAATGATGGATCCAATGGGCTTTCAGGCGAATGCCATTTGTCCATATGTGCATCAGCCATCCCCCCATTATCCAGACCAGCAGCTGATAGTAACCTCTGGACGAACATAAAAGATTCTTGTTCTTCTTCCTCCACTTTCGGGGGACATGTAGAGGTATTCAATGGATTGGAAGTGGCTGTTTCTGAGAAAGCATCATCCCAAGATAATGTTCGAGAAAGTGATTCTATTGGTGGAGATTTGTCAATTAAGTTGGAAATAGGACACTGAACATCCACAGGTATTCCTGTTTGAAGAAAAATACCACAATAAGATTGTGAGGTGTCATGTAGGAGTGGAAGAATTATTCAGCACGATCAAAGTTGACTGACAGACTTACCCTGATGATTTGACTTGCAGATTCCAGATGACTGCAGGGTCGTTGTATTAGCATCATCTTCAAACAGCGCTTCCAAGACTGAAATTGGACTCGGCTGATCCTGACTCTCACCTGGGTTTCCAGCCATCTCAGGTTTTGCCAGAGACAATCCAGCCTACAAAAATGTAGAGGAATCTTGACGAATGAATCATATTGGATCCAGAAGGACAAAGAAAAAGAAACTAAAACACAAGACAATACACAACATCTAATCATTCTATCATTTATCAGAAATGGGAATTTTATTGAAACTTTATTTATTGCATGATCCCTTAACACATTGGAAGCATACTTGAACTTACATAGATCAAAATGTGATATAACAAGTTTTGTGTACTGCATTCCAGTTCAATTTATGAACATTGTTGATTAGAAGAACTGTAAATTAAATATTGAGGAAAAGAACAGAATTGAAACAGACACATATTATTCAACCAAAAATTGGAAACAAAGTATGTAAATAAAAAAAGGAACGGAGAAAAAAATTAATTAGCACACCTCATGAGAAACAGTTCCCTGCTTTGGTTCCACACAAATCGAAGAAGAAGAAATCTTGTTTGATGCTCCTTCAAGAGCAGGTGATAGTGCCCCTTCAAGGACACTGTTAGCAGCACATTGAGGAACAGCATCGCTTTTATTTAAAGGATAGGGCTGCTCTGGAACCCCATGTATCTTAGCTATGATAGTCTGAGAGTCATCTTTAGATCCAGACAAGGGAGAGGCAACAGATTTCGCTTTACATGATTTCTTTTTCCTTGAGAAAAATAAACTCGAAACCTTCCCTTTGAAGGATGATTTCCCACTTTTTGACTTCATGGACTCTTGAGTCATGGTGGATTTACCATCCTCAAGATCTGGAACTTCAACATTAAGTCCAGTCTGACATGCCGTTTTTGATACTGGAAGAGATCTTGATCTCAATAAATTTCTAGGAGAACCATCCCCACCTTCATCCTTATTTGTATTTGTCAAGTGTGATGTTTGTTCCCCAACATCTAATTCACCACCACAGAACCTGCCACTTGAGATACCAAGTTCCCCATCATCTCCTTCTTGACTGTGCAGTATGGACTTCTTCGTATCAGAAAGAGCAAGCATTTCACCCAGTGTGCTAGAGCTTCTCCGAACTCGTCTTTGTTCATTATCATTACCATTCAAGGCCATCAGGGCCCACCTTTCTGACAATCTTTTCTTTGCTTCTCTGCAAACTGATGACTCCGGAGAAAAGGATGCATGGCTAAAGGAGGACGAGAAAGGACTACCAAACCTGTTGATATAATCTGATGAATGTCTGGAAGTTGGTGTCATGATCTCCAAATCACTGATATCTCCTTCCATGCACTCATTTTCAGATCTATGAAATGAGCTTTCATCCCCAACATAACCATTGGAAAACGATGAAGTCAGACAAGTTTCATCCCTGCCATGACTGCTCAGATTTTCAGACATATGCTGTGTGATATCATTTGCTACTTCTCTTGATTCTTGTGCCTTGTCATCTTCTGATACCACACAGAAATCTTTATTATGCAAAATTCTCGGTGACGAGGAAGGAGAGAGACCCACAGCTCTAATGTCAGGAGTCTTTCCCAGGCTAGGCTTTAGGACCACTATCCGTGTTGGTTGAGAAGAATTATCGGTTATGTGATTGATCAAAGCAGGATCCTGTGCAGGCTCTCTTTTGTCACTTCCATGTCCTTCAACTGCCTGAGCTTGTTTACTCATCTGTTGTTTGATCTTATTTTCTGGTCCAGAAAATCTGTTATTTTGTAATGTCTTAGAAGGTCTCAGAATTGTGATGCGCTTTGTCTGAGGAGGTGGAGGAATTGACTGTAGTTCATACAATTTCTGGGATAACATGGAATTTGGTTCCTGTAGAAACTTGAGGAACAAGCCTTTGTTGGAACTCAGAACCTCTAGGGCATCTTGGAATTCCTTAGAGTGACGAAGATTCTCGTCTGTGGCTAAACGTTTTGCTTCAATGAACTTCTGACGAACAAGAGCCATCTTTCCTTCACTTTGATATTTGTTAAATCCTCCTTTCTGTACCGATTTATCAATGATGTCTCTGGTTCTGGAAGATTGCTGCTGCACTTCATAGACATCTTTATACACTTTCTCTTCCTGAAATGGGTGAATCTCACACTCCATTTGCATATCAAGAATGCCACTGTGTTGCTGCTGATATCTCAATGGTGTCATTGGTTGAGGATAACCAATTTGCGGATGACATTTCTTCTTGGCTCTTTGTGCAGAAAAATTGGCCTGATTTCCAGGGAGCGCATCAAGGCCCATCAACTTTGCAACCACACTGGGCTGTTTCCGAGACTCCATTTCCTTAGACATTTCTTCGGCTATGAGCATCTTCATAGGTGTTCCATTTGATTTCTTGTTTGAAGAACTCCTTGTCAATTCAGACTCTATCTACATATCCCACATAAAAATACAATCATGAAATCAAAATATTACCCCTTTAATGATTCAAGATCTTAAGCAGTTACAACAATTCAGCATTGAAGCCTTTCTTCTGCAGGTGGACAGTTTCTATACTTCTAATGAAATTTAGAAGTCTTACTGGTTTGTCCTCAGTCGAATCTCCAATTGGATTCAACATTTTTGTCACATCTGATCGACTTCTAACAAGAAAAGAACCTGCAAGTCAAAGACAGCTAGCTAGCCATTAATGCTGAAGATGGTAAATCCAGGAAAATGGGAAAATATATGTTGGTCAGGAACAATCACAAAATTAAGTTTGAAAGGAACAGGGTTGTAAAGAAGTTGAGAATCTGGATGCTAACCTTCTTTGTCATAGGGTACAGTTTGTGGGAGGTCACTGATTTTTTTAAGTTCATATAAACAAATCAATTTGAAGAAAAAGAACTGCCCATTCGATTATTATTTAAAATAAAATCAAGACACCATATTAACCATGCCAAGTAGAAAGTTGACAACCAAAATCAGACTGAATAAATCATACAGGTGTGAAGGGGGAAATGACAATTAACACAATTATTTAAAAGCAACAACTACCACACTTCCACTACTACGGAATATTGAATCTTAAGGAGACGCAACTGGAGTAGCAGAAGGATCAGGGTTTTAAAACTCGGTCCTATCAGTACATCCAGGCTGATAGGTAACAGCAGGTAGTTATGCCAGATTTTACAGAAAAAAACCAGCAGGTACTCGTCCATACCGGCCGGCACCATACAAAATCCGAGATTAAAAACCTTCACTGGAATAACTCAAAAATTAGTTCATTGTTCATCTTATGGAGCACTTTTCAGAGACAATTCCCTTACATGTGTATTTTTTACATTTTGAAAATTAGTAATTGTTTCATACAGTAAAATTGTGAAGACTGATCAATTGATGGCTTAATAAAGAGCAAAAATACTACAGAAGGCAAGTTATGGCTTACAAAAACTGAAAGCGAATTTGTCAATAAATCCCTAATATTAATAACAGAACATCAAACAAGAAGCTTTCCATGCCCTGCCCCCTTTTCCCGAAGAACAAGGAAAGTTTCTATAAATGCACAGAAGCTTACCGTCTCCTTTCTCTGTAAGCAGCCTGTTTCTGGTCACACCTACATCCAAATCGAAAAGGTTCACCATTCTTCTCAGGCAACCTGGGAAGGGTTTTTCCAGATTGTGAGCTTTTTCATTCTGAATCCCATTCATCTCGGCAACTGATATGACAAAGAAATAAAGGCATAAATCCAAGTCTTCATCTGTTTATAGGCCTTGACGTACATGCTTCTGAGAGAGAGAGAGAGAAAGGGAGAGAGAGAGAGAGAGAGATCAACTAAGTCAACAATTTCAATAATTAAATCACCATGGCTCAGAAAATGCTAAACCATTCCAAGGAAGACATTTAGGAAAAGGGTAAAAAAATGTCCTCATCACCGGCACTAGCTTATATATATTATTGAAACAAGACACAAATGTGGAAAATAAAAACAAAAGATGTCCACCTCTTCCCCTATTTTATAGCCATCAATCAGTGCTACCAAAGAAATTGTTTTATGTAAAAGCAGAAACCTTTAAAGTCAAGATACAAGAAAAGGCATGCGAAAACGTATAATGTCTCTTCAGAATTCAATCAGTAGTTTAAATGGAATAAGAATGACAAGTTGCTTTAAGAACTCTGATCAGCTTAAAATTGTAAATAAAGCGGCGCCCTGCAAAGATTCATCAGTGAAAATAGTTCAAAATTTCATGATAAATTTAAGCTTCCTTACATTGCTACTAAGAGTTAGACATTTTCCGAACCTCAATTCCAGGTGTTAAATGTAAAGCTTCCTTAGCAACGGCCGTAAAGACTAGAAATTTCAAGTAAATTGCTGATTTTGATGGCAATAACTGGCGAAAACAAACCATACCTGTGTAATAATAATAAAAAAAAAAAAAAAAAGCGAGAACCAAATACAAAATTTCAATTTATAGCAGAAGTTCCCCTAATTTTTTCTTTTAGAAAGAAGCGGAACGAGCTAAAATTATGCACCAAATAAAAAAAATTTTCCAACAGACATAACCACCCGATTACCACAGTGATTACCACGAAAGATCACGGACTCGAACCTAAAGCACAGTATTCGCCGAAAATCCTGAAAAAGGTTGAAATGATCGGAGAAGTAAACAAATCAACATCATTACTCATTAGAAATCTTTATTTTTTTTTGGTAATGACTCATTAGAAATCTAGGTTCCGTCAAAAAGTAAAATCCAAATTTAAATCACTTCAAAAAGCTGCAATTACACTCCCAAAGGCAAATCAAAGAATAAAATCCCATTCGAGTACAATACTTCGAAAAGCGACATGAGTGGAGACGCGAAAAAGGAAGAATCAGAGCAAAAGTTCTACTGTTTAAAATCCGACAAAAGTACACGCATATCCTGGAGAGAGAGAGATAGAGATTTGCACCTTATGTGGAGCAATCTCGGTTCTGCCGCCGCTGCATTGTCGCCGGTGTCCTACATTCCGGATCAAGAATACGGGAACGAAGCCGTAGATTCGCCGGAGTAGCAGTGAGGAGAAATGGCTTCGCTTCGTGAATCGTGGATACAACAAGAACCAGCATGACTTGCTCTCTCTCTCTCTCTCCTCTCTCCTCTCTCTCTCCACCGACTTTCTCGGATTTGAAAATTTTAGTTTGTTGTGATTCATTTATTAGTTTAGATTACGTGCAAGAGAACGGCCCTAAAAAGGGGAAAAAAAAACAAGGAAGATAAACAATAAATAAACCGCAGAAGAGATAAATATATTATTTTATTTATGTTTTAGCACGAGAAAATTTGTTGGCAGTTTTCTCAAATAGCGACAAGTGCGGTTTAAGTGAGATGTTGACACGTGGATCATCCGACGCAGATCTTTTCTTTTTGAAAATGTCAAAAAGTTTTACTTGTTTCTTCTACGTCCACGTGGATATTTTTAAAAAACAAAATTAATATCTTTTCTGAATTTTCAACTTCTAGGGATTAATTAAAAATCTTTTATGCATACAATGGCTGCAGATGATATGGGCCCCACTTAAAAGAGTGCATGTAACTGGACGGTCTCTTTTCATTATTTGAACTTAATTACACATGTGATTGAGCAGTCCAAACCATAATTAGCCAATTAGCATACTATATAGAATCTAGACCTTCTCATGCGGACACCGTTTCATATGAAGCTACTCAGTGGTTCCAGCATGACACTTGCGGATGGATGATACTTTTTAATAGTAGGGCCCACACCCCAAAATGTATCTCAGTGGGTGATTTCACTGAACCACCGGATTTTGGCTCTAGAAGAAATGCTCACTCTCATGTCAGGATTAATGTGTTAGTTAACTTGAATTTAACGTTGATAGTTAGTGAATAGGCACTTGGACAATATCTATACCTCTTAGGTTAAAATGCTCCGAAATTAAACTTTAAACTCATGAAAACTTGTCATGTTTATTGAAATTATGTATAATTATTATGTTGGTGATGGTTTGAAATTTAATGTAGCAAGTTCCATACATGAATGACCAGCTAATGAATTAGAATTTTAATAGGCATGGCAAGTCTTAAATGGTTTCTAAGTCATCTATAAAGGATCCTCACATAATATATCATATATCCAAAGTAAAAAAAAAAAATGCACCTTTGATAGTAAATAAAAAGAAAAACTATGGAGTATATTAATTAGAAATACTAATTTCATAAATAATAAATTAAAAAAGATTATTTGGGAAAATAATTATAAACTACAATCTAAAAGGCACAAACCCTTATCTCAAGGCGTAATGAATACTTGAAACTGGTCTTTATATCACCTAATTCTCATATCTATCTATACTATATATAATGGAGGCTCCTCCTTGGGAATCATGCCAACTAAAATATACAAATTTCCAAAACAACCCTTACACATTATTGCGAAACCTACTCCCTTTCTTTATGGTTAGAGAATGGTTATTATAAATGGTGGGTAGGTATTAGGACAATATTAGACTATTTAAAATTTTTTACGAATTATATTAGTGATAACTATATAAACACCATATAATAAAAGGTTTACTAAATTAAATATACTACAAGATGAATATTCAATAAAAAAAAAAAAGCACCACCTTATTAAATGAATGTTCCCCTTTGTTATTCTATTTCTTTCCGACCTACCCTTTTACCAAAAAAAAAAATAATTTCCGACCTACCCAAGTGGGATTGAGGTGGGTCCCTCTTAACAGCGGATCATTTGTCTTGTTTTGTTGAGAAGAATCTACAGAGGGTGACAACTAATAAATGTTACCCTAACGGCTCCTTTAAAGAGCGCGGGTCAGTAATCAGTAGTTGCTGGAACACTGCGTCCCAGCTCCGGACGAAATAAATATCCGCTGCCAAACGCGTGACGTCGCAGCGCCAAGTCGGTAAACGGTCAAGGGCCCCTTCGTTTCCGCTGTGTTTGTTTGTCACGTTACCTAAAAACGGGGCTCCATCTGACATCGGCTCCCCTTACCGTTGATTAAGTCTGAAGACGAGTACAATAAATATCTGACGGTCCAGCCTTTCAAAAACCCTTTGAGAACACGTGCGGATTGAGAATCCAAGATCTGGGTTAAGCATCACACGTGAAAAGCGTACAGAGAGATGATGACCCATAAGCGGACAGGTTCATTTACTACGATTTCATTTGCTGTAACCACAGTGGAAAGGCTCCGGCCAAATGGCAAAAAGAAAAAGCTAGAGTTGGAAGAGCAACAATCGGTTCCTATTGATATTTTTCAAAATAATTCAGATTCAGTCCACTAATTTTTGAAAATTAAAAATTAATGATACTTTTTTACCATGTTGAGAATCAATGTCATTTCACTGTTAACGGAGAATTTATTTTAAGAATATCTTCAAAAGACTTACAAACCTCACTTTTACTTAAATGAGTGAAAAGGTTTTTAAAGTTTTTTAAGAGCATGGTTGTAAAAAGGTTTTGTTGAACAATAAAATAACATTGATTTTCAATTTTTTTTAAAAAGTATCACTAATTCTTAATTTTTAAGAATTAATCGACTGAATATGAATTATTTTGAAAAATTACCCTAAAAACCATTTCCCATTTCTCCGTTATTTTTGAAGGGGATGGAATCTCGTGCAATTGTAGCTTGCATCGGCCCCTGTTGTTGAAATGGGATGCTTCACGCGGAGCATGATCAGTGTTTTTCAAGTAGGCCCCACGTATAACATTTACAACGAGTGAAAAACATTAATTGTGTGATAATCCACATGAAAGCTTCCCATTTTAGCAACAATGACCGATGCAAACCAAAATTGAAGATGATTTCATCCCTCGGGGAGACAGTCCTGGAAGATCTAAAGGAGTCATTGTGCGCAACATTGACATCAACTCCTTTTGTTGTAAAAAAGCTAGAACCCGGCTGGAATCCGGCAATATTGGGCTTCATTGATTCGTACTGTTGAAGTGGAATGCTTGCATCCTAAGGTTCATGTTTTTCTAAGTAAGCCCCACATAGAGGATTTACAAAAAGTGAAAAACACAAATCTTAGAATACTACAGTTGTGTTTGGAGCTTTGGATTTTGGAAAAAAAAGAAAAGAAAGCTAAAAAAAAATAATAATAATTTTCTTTCCTTTTCTGATGTTTGAATGAGATGAGAAATGAAAAGAAAAAAAAAATATTTTAATAAGATAATGGATTGGAGTGGTAGATGATAGTGCTGGGTGGAGATGGTGGTGGTGACGGGCGATAGTGGGTGGTGGTAGGAGTGGTGGTGTGATCGATGGTTAGTGGTGGGCGGTGGTGGGTGATGATGGTGGTGAGTGGTGGTGATGGGTGGTGGTGGTAGGTGGTGATAGTGGTGGGTGGTGGATGGTGCTAGTGGTGGGGTGGGTGGATGTTGTGAATAGTGATAAATAATGATGAATTTTCTTTTTTTTTCAAAATTCCTACCTTTTTGGAGGGAATTTTTTATATTGGAGAAAAAAGATGGAGAGAATCTTATTTTTCTTCATCTAAACCAAACAAGAGAAAAGAAAATTTTTGCATTTTCTTTTCTTTTCTCCCAAAATCCAGGGTTTCAAACACAGCCTCCACGTAGAAGGATTATAGCTTACAGCAAAATTGTGAGTGCAGAAATTGGAACTAGGGAGTGACTCAAGTACCATCATCTCCTTCCTCTATCAACATAAAGAAGATTTTCCATGGCTTTGTTAAGAACATGTAAAGGACATTATAGCCATCATCAAAACATTCAACATATTCATAAAGAAGCTAATACAATGGTAAATATGCTTGCAAATTTTGCATTGGATGAGTACACAATGTTTCTATACAAACATGGTGGCATGGTGCCATTGAAGTAAGGAAAAGAGGGCTACATTGGTGGATCATCTGCTCGTGTAATTCTCACATAATTCAATACATAATCCGTGCTTACCAGAAAAAAGAAAATGAAATAGGTGTCCGCATGTCCTTTTTTAATTTTTTTTGTGGGTAATAGGATAGAAAATATTTTATTACTGAGAACAAGGGCAATTTGAGTAACAACCTAGAATATCAGAAAAAATAACATCTTTGAAAACAACAGCAAACAGTCATATTCATCTAATGCAAAATTGGCCAATGTATCTGCAAGTTTGCGACTAGGAGTGGAAGTGTTGGGATACCATACTTGGTTAAATTGCTGTAGTCACGAGGGGTTAGTTATTTGAAGGACATAATAATGTGGGTAGAAGTAGCTGACAAATAAAGCTAATTTAATGCTTTGTAGGGTTATTTTTGGGGGGCAACAAAGATATAAAGACAAAACAAATTTTTGTTACCTGTGACCATTTCTTAAGCCCAAGAAAATCACGCCCATGACGAAATAATATTTTCTCAACTTGCAACCATGAGGAACTGCAATAGCATGCAGAGAAGTAATTAGTGTAGATAGAGAATTGGAGTAACATCATAATAATGGAATGACAACAGATGCATACCTTCCCTGGACTTTGTTATGACACATTACCAGAACTGGAGCCTGAAAACTGTTTCTTTTCAGTAGCATCAGTTAGTAATAATAATTTGACCTTTTTTTGCTCTTTCTATTATTGAAAAGTTTTAATCCTCTATTATATCATCTGCTCCCTGCTGCAAAAATTGTAAGCCCTGACACTATTTGTTGATATACTTTCAATTATACAGGAGCAGATAACAAAACTTCCATTTAATGCAATGCAGGAGCAGGTCTCCTTAAAAAGAGCAAATAGTGAAGAAATAGGCATTATAATAGAGCATCTAAGTCAAAGTGATGAACATTAGGTGGCATCAACAGTAGTTGCCTTCACTGTCATTGCCAGATGTTTCTTCTCTTTCAGAAAAATTCCAGCTTGATGTATCAAATAGTGTGGGGCATACACAATCTTCGTTGACTGATATCTGGAAACCAAGAGTTGATAGGTTATGAATGCTAAGTACATCATTGGGGAAATTTTTCCGTGTTGTCTTGTAGATTGAATCGTCCAAGCACCTCTTCATTTCATCTTCAGCGAGTTGGTATGAAGATACAGTCTCCTTTCCAGAAAATTGGAAATCTGAATTTGTAGATGATTGTATTTCTCCACAGAAATCAGCTACTGGTGAGCTCTTACAATCCAAATCAAAATCAAGTGCAGAAGATAGTAGCTCCAAGCTATGATGACAATTCTTATTGAAAATCTTGCTCACAGATCCATGGTGATAATGAGGAGAGTTGAAGAGATTGCTTTCTTTGCAACTTCTGGTGAATTTGCAGATTTCTGAGGGAGCATTATTGTTTGTGATACATGACAAGGTTAACCAAAAATGATCCAACTCTGTAGCTAGGCAATACTTGTCTCCAAGGACCTGTGTTCCAATATCATGGTTGATATTGCTTTCTGAATTGAAGTCCAACAATGACATCAAGTTTTGCTTTCGATGGATGGCAAAGAAGGATGAAGAGAACAACCCACTTGAATCTAATTTCGTCTCCAGGCTCTGCCAATGATGTGGCCAACTGGCATCCAAGTTCAGCAAAGAATCAGGAGAAGTATGTGACAATTCTTGCTCATTTTGCATGCTGTCACCATCCCAACCTATCAAAGGAGTACATTGATATCTTTCAAGTGGATCATTATTGAGATCATGAATTCCATCTAGATAAGTGCCATTTGGACTGTAGATTGGATCAAGTGACTGCTGTTGGAAGTTCCAATGAGAAAATAATCTTGTGTGATCCAGGCAATCCACACTGAATATCTTTGGCAGGCGATGCAATACAAGAGGTTCATAATTTTCCAATGAAATTTCTGTACCGTGATTAATACCAGAAGCTGATGCGCTTTGGGTGTGAAAACCTGTAACATTTCCACCACCTAAAACAGAATCAAGTTCCCTTTGGCACTGATTATGGACTTCCCCAGCACACACAGTTGAAAACGAGTCCGTACTATCCCATGTTGAGAGAGCACTATCTTTAGAACAGTTATGCCAAAATGCTGGTGAAGCCCCTTCCAAGTATTTTCCAGGTACAGGTTCCTCAATATTCCTTGTTGAAGTTCGAAAGAAGTTGTCAAAGTGAATATCCAGCTCAGGAGATGCAAGTGATTCAGTTTTGTTATGTAATTCAATGCCGCTTGACCTTGGTTCTGATAAAATCTGCAAGAGCAATAAGTTTTATTTTCTACAAACGGCGGCCAAAGGAAATAATTTAGCAGCCAAAAGAGAGTATGCTGCAATCCATAAAGGTAATGTTGATGAGAGCTGCAATCCCAGCCCGTATAAAAGCTCAAGGAGCATACATTGCTTTCGTTGTTATCAGAGACCAACCGCCTTAGAAGCACTGAAGCCAAATCATACCTGAACAAATATCTATCAAACCATAACCCATATATATAAGCTCAAGGAGCATACATTGCTTTCATTGTTATCAGAGACCAACCGCCTTAGAAGCACTGAAACCAAATCATACCTGAACAAATATCTATCAAACCATAACCCACAATGAAAGGCATAAAAATAAAAAAAATAATATATGTATGTAATCAATCTTTGACGCATTTCCAACCACCTTGAAAGGTGTGCGTCAGGTTCAAAGGATAAGGAATCGACAACCAATTGATGTAGCTTGTATCTCTTTCTTGAAAAGACTTCTTCATACCCATTCTGGAGCCCTGTAGACTTGAAACAGTTCAGTAGTAATTCAGCCAGAAATTTAAAGCTGGCATATGTAATTGATCTGAGATAACATGTCTCGACAGACTCAAATTTTGAGATTTTTATTGTGGGTGGGAGGTGGGAAGAACTGAAGAGAACATCATTTCAAAACAAACACAGTGGTTTCACTGATATGTTCTGGTTTCCTCCTTCAAAATTTCAGCTTTGCAAAGATCAATTAACATTTGATTTTTATTGTATCATTCATATGTTGCCAGATATGCCAAACATAATGCAAAATTAGCTCATCCGTAGATTATGACAGACAATTAAAGGTTGCTTTGACCTCCATCTGACAAATGTATCCATGCATGCAGTTATGTTTCCATTCAAATGTTGTTCAAGACATGCATTGTTCTTTCATACTCTTGGGAAACATGATCTTAGGTTTTCATGTAGAATTAATGGCACATTCCAAAATATTTTATATTCCCTCCAACTAGAAGAAAATTGTGTTCAAGAGAGAAGCTTGGAGCAACTACAAAAAATACCAGAAAAGGAAAAAAAAAAAGGAAAGAAAAAGTTGAAAAAACATCTGAGATCCCATTTTATGTTACGCACCTGAGTTTTCCGGGGCACAAAATGGCGAAACTGATGTTCTGAGGTCAATGGGTGTAACTTCCTGAAAGGGAATCGAATTGAGCACTCCAAAGCTTTGTTTGTCCATGTTTTCCATCTCTGCACGGTTATATGCTGACAGATAGAAAAAAATAATGTATCTTTTGACAGATCAAGATGGAAAAATAGGAATCATGTTGCCGAGCCGAACTTGTTGGGATAAGGCATTTTGTTGTGGTTATTGTTACTTAATATAGTAACAATCAGTACATCTAACAGCTAATCACGGATAAGAAAAGACTTGTTCTCCCCCATCTCTGCATTCTGTCACATGGTTAATAATCCATTCAAATTTCAATGGATGCCATCCACATTAATATCCCCTGGTTGGAGAAACAAAGGCTCAAGTTTTCTTGTAGGATTTATAAAATCTTCCGAAATATTTTATTCACCCTATATGAAAACTGTATTTCAAAAAGAAAGAACGGAAAAAGAAAACTAAATCCAGTTTATGGTACACACCTGAGTCTTTTGAGGCACAAAGTGCTGGTATAGAAGAACTGAGGTTGATAGGGGTAACTTTTGGAATGGAAAATGACCTGAGCTTCTGACAGCGTTGTTTGTCCACGTTGGTCATCTCTGTAAAGAAGAAAACATCAGAGAGGGTTGCTGAATAAAATTTATAATGTAGCAAATCAATATTCAACAAAATGCAGTATACATGAGCTAGAATGCAGTAATAATGAACTCAATTTCCTGGGCATTAGTTTCCTAGTAGCATATTTAAGGATATAGAAGTAAACTTGAACCTGAACCAACCTCCGGTACAATTACTTGCTTCAGAATTCTTGACTTGGTTGTCATGTTTGTGCAGTGTATAAGAATGATAACCTTGGCCAACATTTTCCTTCAGTGTCTTAAAATATGCATACTCAGAAGTTTTCGGGTTTTCAGCTGCATATTACTTTCTCATTAGACAAATAATATTTTTCCAATCAAAGAAAAATACCAAAGGGAAAGGAAAATAGAACATGAACAATGACTTGTAGAGCTCCCAAAATCTAGACCAAATAGCAGGAAAAATATACCAAACTTACTTCTGGGAACATGAATGACTTCTGCAGGCATTGAAGAGGCATCTGGTTTGTGACTCAGAGGAAAAACAGTATCAGGATCTGCAAACCTTACTTTTTTCAACTTGTTTGTATCTACAAGTAAATAGCCTTGTTTATTCAAAAGAAAAGAAGCAAAATAAAAATTGAGTTAATTCAAAACAAAGTCAGGACTGGAGATCTTCTAAATGCCATAGTTTGGTCATACAAAACTACATAATAATGGAAAATTTTAGAGTGATTTAAGATGGTTAATGTTACACATAATGTAGCCACCAGAATAATTCCAGGCATCAATATACTAACTAACGAAAAAACTATAAAATATCATCAGAGTCCAGTATGTCTACATAGACATAGACATTTAAAAGGATTGTAAAAAAGGGGAAAAGAAGCTTCAGATCAGCACAAGCAAAGATACAATGCCTAGAAGAAAATGAGATGTTCACATTGAGGAATAGAAGCAAGCTAAGGATGCCAATCAAATAAATTTCACATTGCATTATAACTTCTTAGCAGAAATTTCTTGTCTAAAATGGCTCTGTTATGCATATATTCAAGCATTATTGGTGGGCGATTAGCCCACAGTATTTTTTTTTTGTGGCCTCGCATGGTAATCTCTATGGTTCATGCAACTACTAGTCAAACCTTTTAGGCCCCATTTGGCATTTTGTTTGGGAACTCATTCCTTTTGTGAACTCATTCGTTGGCTTTGAATGAGTTCAATTAGGAGCAGCAGTGGGCTGGCAGGGCTTGGTATAGGGTATAAAAGCATTTATGCATGCCCAAGCCTAGATATTGGCTTTCACCCACCTCCTCCACCTCCACCCACAACTGGAAAGCTGGAAAGCTCTGAAAAGGAACATTACCAATTTACCACAATTCTTCTCCAAACAGTATCACTCCATGGTAGAGGAGTTTGAGAACAAAGAATCATCAATGATGGAGTCCTTCAAAGTCTGGTAACCATACCATGGAGCAAGAAGGATCCAATATCATATCCTTTTCCTTTTCTTCTTTGTTTTGATTTTCTGCTTCTATACTTTAATTTAAAGCAGCCTCAATACCCACCGGCCACCTTGTGCCCACGTTACATAAATGATACTCTAAATTCAATGGAATCAGTCCCAAAATTCTAGTTACGTTCTTGAACTCATTCAATAAACATGATATATCTCCGTATAAAACAGGCCATACACCAGTATTCTCCAAGGATACAATGTCAAAACTCAACGAACCATAACAAATGCACTAAACAAATCGAGCAAATCAAAGAGCCAGTATAGAACAGATTGCAGTAGCTCGATTCCACATGTGGGATACGCAATTCCTCGACATATGATATTAAACTCAAATTTAACGTAAGAATAACAGTATCAGACACTTCAGAGGATTGAAAAAACAAAAAAAAGAGAAGTATCAGATACTTCAGTTCAGATCATTCAGAGGATTAAAATGAACCGAAACCATAAAAAAATAATCTGCATTCGAGTCTGAAAGAAGAAAAAACCTTTGGTTTCACGGGGAACGCTAGGGCGAGTCCGGTGTACGAATTTCCTAACTCCGGGTAAGGTTCTGCTTGAAGAACTATGGTTCTGTAATCGATCTTCGCCGTAGATTTCTAAACTTCTCTTCATTTTTTCCATGCTTTCGTTGTCAAACTTTTGATTCCGATCGACACGAAAAGCCCTAGCTCAGATCAGAAGTGGTCCCCAGTAATTTGAGCGGGACAATCGTTTAAAAGGAATTTTTTTTTTGAAGAAGTAAGAAATGAAAAAGACAAAGCTACCCCTTTAGAAATATAAGATAATTGATATTATAAGTTGCTTCGGAAAATAAGAATTATGTATTTGGCACGTTCTCAAGGGATTCTTTTATAGATGCTAGAAGGGGTGCACGAGCAGTACTGCACGCGTGTAGGAAGGGACAAACTGAGAGGGAACAGTTGCAAAACTAATTCGTAGTTTTTGGAAAAAATTTGAGGTAGTTTTGACCGTTCTATCCTTTTATTAGTAAATTTTTTCAATAGTGTGTAAGGGTTGTTTTGAAAAGCTGCGTATTTTGTTCGGCACGATTCCCAAGGGACCTCTTCTCATTATATATACTAGCGGGGCCCACGTGCAGTACTGCACGCATGTAAAAAAGGGAGGGAGTAGTTTTAAAACTGCACGTGGAGAGAGAATAAGTGGGGAGAAAGGAAATGGAGAGAGAAGAAGTTGGGTAGTTACAAACTAATTGTTTTTGAACGAAAATAGTGAGTTGAGACAGGTATAGCCCTATTTTATTGAAACTAAACTATACAGGAGATGGGCATTTTGTGAAAGTTGTAACTTGTTGTTTGGCACGATTCCCAAAAAAGGCGCCTCGCTTTATATATAGTAGACTAGCAGGGCTCACGTGCAGTACTGCACGCACGTAAAAGGGAGGAAGTAGTTTTAAAACTACACGTGGAGAGAGAATAAGTGGGGAGAGAGGGAATGGAGAGAGGAGAAGTGAGGGTAGTTACAAACTAATTGTTTTTTTAACAAAAATAGTGAGTTGAGACAGGTATAACCCTGTATTATTGAAACTAAACTATACAGGAGATGGGAATTTTGTGAAAGTTGTAACTTTTTGTTTGGCACGATTCCCAAAAAGGGCGCCTCGGTTTATATATAGATATATTTGTTCTCTTTCTAGCATGAATTCAAACACTAACAATTATATAAAAGTATTCATCCATAATTAACAGTTGGTTGCCACATCAACAACTATTGTAATACAAAAGCAAAAAATAATCTTTCAAATTTAGATGATGGATAGAGGAAAAAGAAAAAGGGAGACTATGGTTTTTGAGAAATCTTTTGTAATCTTTGCTTGCAATCTGAGCTATTTTATTGGGTGATGAGTTTATCTAGTCATTACATGTCCCTCTTGTATTGGTACGCAGAAATCGGTGACTCAAAAATGGGTCATGAGTCTCAAGGTGTCTCATATCTATACTATTAATAAAGGGGGGAATATTCCCCTAGATTCTAGCCTCCATTTTTTTTTTCAACTATTGCCCTCTCCAACTAAAATAATCTGAAACTATAACCACCCCATTGCTCTTTCTACATTCGAATTTAAACCCCTACTTATATGCTACAGTTCAGGGTGAGGATGTGCAATATGCACGTGCCACCACTATTACTTCATAATATGAAATCTCCATTGTCCTTCGAGTGTTGTTGCACATCAACAAGGTCCTAGACATGGCCAATGGAATTAGACCTGACTGCTTACCAGATCAACAACCATGATCTTATCATTTTCACCAAAATAGCCTTTTTTTTTTTGGTTATATTTCACCAAAATCTATATACTAATATATAAGAATTGTTAAGATTCTAGCTTGATAATTTATGCCCAAATTGCCCTTAAACATTTGTTATGCCATGTAAGCATAACTAACCAAACCAAACTATGTGTTTTCTAAGTGGGCCCCACAAAAATATTTATAAATTAGGATTCTGTTATGCGCTTAGGACGTACAGTCCATAAAATAGGAAAAAGGGTCCTATTGATCATACCTGCAGGTTAAGGATTTTCTCACTACCAGCTGCCCCATAACCAAACCAGTATCACAACAACCATGAAAGATCCCTTGAATCGAAGGGCTAACTTCTTTGTGAAAGATCTCCGATGCATTTTCTCTTCTGGTCATATCACAATCACTAGCTAATATTCTAAGGCTGCATTTGGAATTACTAAATTAAATACTTAATTCCAATTTATGACTTATTAAAGCATTAAAGGATGTGAGCTTGGCCTTTTAACTAGTATTCACTAGGAGTTTGGTATTAGTTAGTTAGTAATCTCATGCAAGTAACATGATAATGCTTTTAATCAAGGGCAAATTTTGTGGTAAGGAGTGTAACTTCTTTTGGCTAGTCTACCGGAAAATCAATGTAAAAAGGTAAATTCTTTTGCTTTATGAGGTGCGCCATGGATATTTATGGGTGCGTCCAATATTTGTAAATTGATGCAATTTATATGGCAATTTGTATGACATGTGATAGACTTGTACATGTAAGGCAGACTCATTGAATTAAAAGGAAACGCGATTTTGTATTGCCTTAATTTTTGGTACACTACTCAACCAAAAAATTACTTTCTTATGCCATAGCATTTATTTTTTATTATAAGTTATATTCACTTGACATAGCAGCTAAGTTTATGCAATTTCTTGTACAAAGTTATCTCAAAAATTCTAGTCAACAGAATTAGACCCCTCTTGTCTGATGTTATATCTCCACACCAATCAGCTTTTGTGCCTAATCGATCAATCCGGGACAACATCCTCATTAATCACGAGGTGTTTCATCGGTTCAAGAAGAAGAGTAAAAGGAAATCTAAACCAAAAGGTAAGACGGCCTTAAGTGCAGATAAAGGTATGTTCGCGCTTAAATTGGATTTCTCTCAGGCATACGACAGATTAAGCTGGTCTTTCCTTCAGTCTACGTTGTATGCTCATGGTTTTAATTCAGCTGTGGTTGCCTTGATAATGGAATGCGTTACATCGGTGACATATAGTGTATTATTGAATGGTACGCCTGTGGGGAATTTTCCTGCTTCATGTGGTGTCAGACAAGGTGATCCCCTCTCCCCCTATCTATTTATTTTATGCCAACAAGTTCCATCTCTTGTTATCTGTCGTGCTCAATCAGATGGGAGATTTAAGGGTATTACTTTGAGAAAGGGTGGGATGTCCTTGAATCATCTAATGTATGCTGATGATGTATTTGTTTATGGCCACACTTCTGAGCGCAAGGCCCACGTTTTGAGTAGATTGCTACATCAATATTGTATAGAATCCGGTCAGGTCATTAACAAAGACAAATCGGCCTTATTCTTCAGCAGCAATACAACCACTCAAAGAAAAGCGAAGATCTATTCAATGTTGGGGATTCAAGGCAAAAAACGAGTGGAAAAATACCTTGGCTTACCGATCTTGGCAAGAAGACCTAAGGCTAAAGACTGTGAGGAACAACTCAACAAGATATCGGCTCGCTTAGCTGGGTGGAAATCTCTTCTATTGAACCAAATGGGTAAAATTGTTTTGATTAACTCTGTCATTTCTTCCCAACCACTGCATCACATGAACTGCTTCTTACTCCCTCAGGACACTGTAAGTAAGATTGATGGTATGACTCGAGGTTTTTTCTGGAAGAAAAATAAGGATGACAGTCGGGCAATGCACACAGTGTGCTGGAGTAGGATTACCTCTCCTTGGAGAAATGGAGGTTTGAATGTCAAGCGCATGGACATCATGAATAAAGCTATGATTATGAAAGCCGCATGGCAGTTAGCAAAAGAAGGAGGAGGCTACTGGGCTACCTTAATCAAGGATACTTACTTTCCTCACACGTCCTTCCTCCAAGCCAGCTTCAAACGCAATCACTCCTTCGGTTGGTGCCAATTGCGTCACATGGCAGATTGGATCCGGAAAGGCAGTACTTGGGCCTTGGCAAATGGTAGTGAGGTTAGCATCTTGCAAGACAATTGGGTTCAAGGCATTACACAGCTCCTCACTGTTCATTAGAATCAGAACTCCTTCACCCTTGCAACCGTTGATCAATTGCTCCAGCCATCTACAACATCTTGGAATCTGGGCATTTTGAATAAATTCTGGCATGAAGAGATTGTGAGCAAGATTATAGCTACTCAGGTTTGTCCATCCTTATTGAGAGACACTCGGCTTTGGCAAGGTACGTCAAGTGGTAAGTTTTCTGTAGCTTCAGCCTACAGAATGTTGATTGCAGATAGTTTGCCTCCATCCAACCCCCTTTGGCTAAAGCTATGACATCTCAAATGCCCTGGACAAATTAAAATCTTCCTTTGGAAGTGCCTAAATGGTGGTCTCCCTATAGCCTCATTGCTGAATTCAAGAATTGGATGGATGGCTACCAATTGTTATCTTTGCAGGGAACACCTGGAAACCTTGGAACATCTGTGGTTACAATGCCCATTTTCCAGAGCGGTTTGGTTCAGATCTATTGGTGGCTATGCACAGAGCAGGGGCCCTCAACAATCTTTATTCGAATGGATAAATCACCTTGCCACAATACGAACATTCCCCTTTGACCTGCACTTCTCTGATTTTTTTGCAGAGGTGGCAGCATTAGGATGGACAATTTGGAAAACTCGGAATGATGTTTTGTTTAAAGGGCTGGTTCCTAGTGTGGAGCAAGCATGCAGTGCATTTAGACGTTGCCATGAGGAGATAGAATTGATAAAAAAATACAACGGTTGCTACTGAAAATCACAGAACTCCACGGCTGATCCAATGGCAAGCGCCGGCTCATCCTTTTGTCAAAATCAATTTCGATGGTGCTTGGAGAAGGTCTGTGTGCAAATCGGCTATTGGGGGTGTATGTCGTGACCAAACGGGTAGGTTCTTGGCCGGATTCTCTTCAATTGTTCAAGCTGTTTCAGCACTTCAATCAGAGGCGTTGAGTGCACTTGAAAGTATTAAGATGGGCAGGGCGCTTGGTGCTACTCATGTGATCTTGGAAGGAGATTCCCTCAATATTATCCAACTGCTGTTCAGATGTAATGTCTCCTTTCCATGGCGTATTTTGGCTATTCTTACAAAGATAAAGATGATTTGCAGAGAGTTTCAAGCTGTTGTTTTCACTCATAGATGTTGGGAAGGCAATCAAGTGGCTGATCTCTTGGCCAACTTCGCAATTGATAACTTTTCGTGTACTTGGATCAGATCTCCCCTTGCTTTTATTTCCTTGTTACTTCAGGCTGATGCCCAGAACATTTCCTTTCTCAGGACTTAATATATGTTTCGTTTGCCACCAAAAAAAAAAAAGGATATAGCAGCTAACAATATTGAGGTACCATCAACGTAAGCTTTATAGATTCTCTCGAATCCTGCTGATGTGGCATAAACTTTGCACTATAGGATAAAAGATCTTGCATTATATTTGTAAGAGGGGAATGCATGCATAGCAAAAGAATTGAAAACAAAGAAACACATTTTAGGAATAAAATGTTATGTGTGGCAGTAACAAACCTTGATATTAGAGTAAATTGAGAAAAAAATTGAAAGGCATTTTGGGTATAAATGTCAGGGATTGGCTTTATATGATTGTAGCAGTAACAAACCTTGGTATTAGAGTAAATTGAAAAAAAATCAAAAGGCATTTTGGGTATAAATGCTAGGGATTGGCTTTATATGATTGATTTATATTTTTTTAGCTTTTGATTGGTCCCTGATGATTTAAAAATATTAGTTGGAGGCAAATTGCCAAGATTTTACTACCATTTCAAGTGGTGCCGTTAGATTTTCATATTTTCTAAATTTTTTTTAGACAATATCTTAACTATATAAACTTTAATGTTCTTTTAAGTTTTAGATATAAGAGGATATTTTTTTCTCATACGGGGCCTTTATGACTTGGAATGCAATTAAAGTTCAGGTATGCATACCTTTGAGATGAGAGAACAAAGCACTTGGGGGTACTTCAAAATATTGGAAAGCACAGAGGACTTATTGTAAAAAGGCCCCAAAATGAGAAGTTATGATACAACTGGGATGACGCTATCCACAAGGATCGGATATAACCCTGACGTGGCATCACCTTAATGGTGGAAAATATTTTTGCTACTTTGGCACGCCTCTCATAACCAGTAAAACATTTCAATGCTTTGTTGCCTCTCACTTCTTTGGTTTTCTTGTTCTGTGTATTTTGGTTTTCATCTGAAGAAGAGCAAGAGAGAGAGAGAGAGAGAGAGAGAGGGGATAGCCATGGCTAGCTGCAACATGGCGTACGCAGCGTCTGGGTTTGTACTCACATCCAGTCTCACCTCCACCACCACCTCATCTTCCCGGAACACCCTCTCTTTTCCTGCAAAGAACACCTCAAGACCCTTAATTGTACGTGCAACAGCAGCGGCGCCACCGCCGCCGGAACCATCACCGGCCGCATCCTCGCCCACTCAAGGTGAAGCTCCTGCTGCTCAGGCTACTAAGCCACCCCCAATCGGACCCAAAAGAGGCTCCAAGGTAGTTTACGCCATCATCACTATCACTCTGTCTCCTTTGTATCATTTGAAATTTGGCAATGTTTCATCTTTCATCTCCACAGGTAAAAATTCTTCGAAGGGAATCCTACTGGTATAACGGCATCGGATCCGTCGTCACCGTTGATCAAGTCAGCTCTCTCTCTCTCTCTCTCTCTCTTTTTTCTTTCTTCTCTATGGAATCTTTTTGGCGTCAGAACATTAATCTGATACATGCTTCATGAACCAGGACCCGAATACTCGCTACCCAGTTGTGGTTCGATTCAACAAGGTTAACTATGCTGGTGTGTCTACCAACAACTACGCATTAGATGAGGTTCAAGAAGTGAAATGAGAAGCAGCTAAGAGAAGAAGTGAAACCATGTGATTGTAATTTCCTTGTCACCTGTCTGCCGTTTCTAGCTATCATACTTGTTGCAAGCTTGTACAATACTTCTCTGTTTTGTTCCGCTTCTATTTCTACTTATTTATTTTGGTCATCAACTGAAGAACCCCAATTCATAATTTCCGTAACAGAAACAACTCTGGTCATTAAATAAAACAATCAATTGGTGGCCATTAACTGGAAGAATTTCTGGGTGGTGATTCTCTTAGGATAGAATGTTCTTCAACATTGGGTCATTGACCCAATGCAACAGTTCTTCAGCTGATAAACAGAGGGATTTAATAATCTTTGGTTCCGTAGTAAAGGGTATAACCAAGAAAAAAAGATCCTAGTTTGAGAACTACCAACAATCTTTGTTGTCATACTTGGTGTTTACTCTGGGTAGCAGATGTCATAGCAGTCCACAAGTTGGATTACCATATCCTGGATATCTTATCAGAAAAATATAGCAGAACTTCAATATGTGACGACTGGGTAGTCTAGTTATTTTATCCTGGAATCCATCCATTCAAGGACTTTCAAAATAGTTCCAAAACCAGAAGAAAAAAATTGCAGGTATAGACAACATCATACGAAGTGTAGCAGAGTCGGTAAAGTCTAATGTGTCAACATATACATAACAGCTAAAATATTGTATACTTTGTACAGATTTAAAACATGCTATACAACCTGTAAACTACTGCCTAAAATTTGGGTATTATATACAGGAACAAACAACATGTAACTATTCCATAAGCAAAACGACTGAAGACTTGATGGTACTCGTATTAAATCCATTTTGATCACTGAAATTAGCTATGTGTGGACTGGTGTATATACTTACCACACAGGAAACAGTGGTCCAGTGCCACCCTTCTTATCAGGGTCTGGGATGCTTGAGTAACAAAAGAGGTGATTGCCCATCTCCCAGCCCCAGTCCTGCTTCCTCGACACGGACATCCGGGGCCATCTGTTTATCCTAACGTAGTGCTCCCTGATTCTTCCCTCATCCACAAAACTGGTGACTACTGAATACCAGCATTCATGACCACCCCAAACCTTGTCACCAGGATCTGCAGTTTGGCTTCCATTTGGATGGAAGTAGCGGCGCATGGGTTGGCCTGTTCCTTTCCAGTAAGGATCCAAATTCCGCCAATATTCAGGGGCTAACTGAGATCGGAGGACAGACAGTTCAGTTTGTCAGTACAGGGCTCAGTGAAAATGCTTCTTATATTGAATAATGGCTAGACTTATGCAAAATTGGTCAACTCCAACTTGAGGGTAACCATGTTAGAGAAAGACATACCTTGTTAAAATGGAATTCCCATACATGATCACAAAGATCTTCTTTCATGATGCGAGTCTGATAACAGGAAAGTTCCAGTTTTATTAGTGAAAATTACGTGCATTAACATTTGTTTATGTGTGCATGCATGAAGACACAGAGGAGAAAGAGAGGGGTGGTGGAAGCGAGAGAAAGAGTTCTATATGCTTCATAAAAGAGCAGCACTTAACTCAAAAACCTATAAGTAAAAGGTAAGGTGTGGCAAGAGTAGAGTTATGTGCATTAACATCTGTTTATGCGTGCACCAATGAAGACAGAGAGAGGAAAGCGAGGGTGGTGGGGAAGAGAGAGGGAAGTTCTATATGCTCCTTAAGAGAGCAGTACTTATAGAACTCAAAAACCTGTAACTAAAATGCTAATAGAAGGTTAATTTTCCACTGGGTAAGGTGTGGCAAAAGTAGAGAACTGTGGAAACTTAGTGAAAGTTAAAATGGGTAGTCTGGAATGATGAATATTCATGTGACCTGACAGAACACGATCAATCATTAAACATGAGAATAGTGATTTTAAAGAAACACATCACAAAAATTGACCAAAGTAGGATAAGGCATCTGCCTTTCTAATTGTAACATATTAATGAAGTACATTCTATCCATAATGATAAGCCCAGTTCAATTTTATAGGCACTCACACGTTTGCCATCCATAACAGATAATGAATAGGCAGCCAACTTTGACATTCCCCGGACATGTGCTATACGAGGTATGTGTGCTTTGCCAAGCCACAAGTCCTTGCACTGAAAAAAGGAGCAAATACAAGTATATTAACTCTTATGCAATATTGCATGCTTAAGAGACTACAAATGTAACCATAGATGGCTTCAAAAATTGAGTCTCAAATGTGGTTACAGGCAGCCACTAAATAGATTATAACATGGTCCGCAAATAAGAGTGCAAATAATCTATAGGAGGTCTAAATGCTTGCTAATAGTAAATACAAAGAAGAAACACCTACATAAGTGCTGTAACTCTTATTAAATCTCTAACACAAGAAGCTTCTCCAATGTGCAATGCAATCATCAAATCCAACATAAGTGTTGTGACAGGTCGTACTATCCTGCTCTTTTAGCGACTGACAAGTATCCTATATGATGAGCTGAGGCTGAAATCAAATGGTTGTGAAGGAAATGAAGTGATGTTTTTTCTATCCCTTCTATGTAATGCTTCAGTGAAATCCAATAACATCTGGAAGTTCAGTCACTAAGATATCTCCAATTGACATTCAATTTTTCCTCATCTGTGAAAGCCAGCTGCAAAAGTGTAACTGGTTAAAGAAATAATGAACTGTAGGATGAGTATGTGCATCCATCACACATGAATCTAACCATAAAATACAATTTCCAGTCAATACAAATCAAGCTAAATTTTACAAAATCTCTCTCAATAATTATGCACAAGAAGCCGTCTGTGTTTTGTAACCTCAACTTCGATGCCAATTATTCTTCTCTAAGTAGAAGAATTAGAACATTGGGAATTGTTAAGCATCTTTTCAAGAACAATGAAGTCCAGGGGATTAAGTTGTGATTGCAACAATCCATGTTGAGAATGAAGATAAGTTCTCTTGGATTATCATATCCTGCTTCTCAAATTCCATTTTTGCAAGGAAAGTTCAAATGAGGCAGAAATCGAAGCTCCCTTAAGGCTGTTATGAATATTTATTTCAGGATTCCAGAGGCCAAAGGGTAATTCATTCAATGCTTCAATACCTTAAAATGCCAAAGTATAAATATAAATGAAGGATTTCTAATGTAATGATTCATAACCAGCTTGGATAGAAGACATATAATTGGAAATTTAAACAGGTCGCTTCTTTGCTTTTTCCCAAGATGGTCTCAAAAGAATCTCTTTCTATTGAAAACCTTCCAACTGCTACACCAGGTCTCTTAATTATGCATCCCATTGATTAAACATAATAACATTATGTTCCAAGTGTTTCCATGCTTCCTAGCTCTCAATGTGCTCTGCTTGCTGCTCAATGATTGGGCTAGAAATAGGACCAGCTACATTTGCTGAGTTTAAGACCTCGTACCTCAAGCTGAGCCTACAAATACTAAACCAACCCCCCACCCTAACCGAACACCCACCAAAAAAAAAAAAAAATGTTCCAAGAGTTTCCATCCGTACTTGTTCTTAATCGGTCATGCTTGCTGCTCTATAATCATGCTAGACATGTACAATCCGGATGGGATCAGAATGTATAGTCAACATGCATTGACTATTGGCCAAATCCATGAAAAAAAAAATAGATGGTAAAGGTTTACCAAAAGCATCGAATTGACCCCCTTAATACATTTTGGCCAAAACATATTGGTTTCAGATGAAAATTAAAGAGTTGACTAAATAAAAAAACAAAAAAGAAAAAGAAAAAAAGCAGTAGCATGCAAAGCTAAGCCACTGGCTGTCCCTTTTACTATTCTGTTTTTAATTTTGTTGAGGTTTTTGCAGTAGAATGTGCAGAATTTCAATACACAGAAGAAGTGAGGAGAAGGTCTTATTTCAGGTTTCAAGGTATCCTAATATAACACCACTTCAGTTTTATAGGCACTTCTAATAATAAGATATCCATCATCCTGCTCGAAAATTTAATTTTATAAGACCGAGGAATAATTAAGTCCTTTTCATGATAGACATATTATTTTGCTACTCTGACAGTTTTCCTATTTCATATAAGGGAACCCTTGAAGGGTAACAGGTTATCAAAAGCCTACCCAGATAGAAGAAATCTTATACATCATTAGAAGGTCCAACTGAATTCCTCCGAAGTTTATAATTTCATGCGAACTAGTTAAATTTCCCTATTTGAGAGGAAAATCCCTTGTATGAAATTCTTTCTTCTTCCCTAAAATTTTCCCTACAATACCCGTATTCTGAAAATGTAAAATTTTCCTCCAAGGAAACCGAGAAAAACAACAATGAAATCCATCTCTCACAAGGAATTGCATCAATTTCTCAATTTCTACATAAAATTAAAGCCCCATCATTGTGATGCACAAAAACCTAATCCGCAGGCTGTAATAGAATGTAATTCATGTAAATTAATTCCGAAACAACAAGAATAAAAAATCCAAGTTGTAATCAAAGAAATGACGCCAATAAAGTTAGAAGAATTCTCCAGAAAGGAAAAGGAAGAAGAGAATTGTTGAAAAAACCTTGTTGCTCCAAAGCTTATCACTGGAAGCGACTCCATGCCATCCACGAGAGACAAGGAGTGAAAGTGCCACGCTGCGTGCATCCAGACAGCTCAGTATCATCAACATGATATCTGAACCGAACACAATCAAAGGATCCTGACGAACCTCGGACCCATCTCTCTCTTCTTTACCTTCTTCTTCTTCTTCCTCCTTCTCCCTCACTCGTTTTCTGTTCTTCCCCTTCTTCCCCATCGTCGACATTACTTCTCCCCCTTCAATTCCGTTTCCAACAAACACAGGTTCCTCCACCTTCACCGCTTCTTCATTAATCCCAATTCTCTCCTTCACCTTCTTAAACCTCCTCCTCTTCAGCTGCTGCCTCTGAATCTCCTCCTGGCCCCGCGTCTCCGCCATTTGAGCAACCGACAAAAATACAGACAAGAACGACACAGATAAAGACTCAAGATAGGTTCTGCACTACAGTGGTAGCACTACAGTGGTAGAGAGAGAAAAGGAGAGAGAGAGAGAGAGAGGATCAAGAAGACTGAACAAAAATTGAAAACAGCAACTTCTGCTTTGGAATGATGTGGACATCACTTACGGACTTTTGCAACTGCCACAGATGCTGATCTAATCCTGTTTGGAACTTGGCTTCTAGCGGTGAGCACGATCTGCTGCTTCTCAACCAAAAGATTTCTCCAACTCATTCAATATCTCAACGACACTTGTCCGATTCCGACATATTGGATAACCGACAAGAGGCGAAAGACGTCTTTATACGTACTCGCTTTGTATACGAGATTTGAGTGCTATACTGAGGTGGCGTTCTATTACTGGCTAGTTGTTCAGGTGACGCGGGTAGAAAAATACGGAATAGTGCCTAGGCAAGAAGGACAAAAGAGGTCTCTGCGTGAAGAATATTCGCGCGGTGCAGCTCAGGTCGCGCGGGTTGGAAAGAGAATATACTTTTTCCGTTGTGCGTAGGGAAAAATTTTAACCAATGTTTGCTTGCCAACTGGTAGAAGGGGCTGAATGAGACTTGTCGACCGCACGTGGCAGCGGCTCTGCTGTTTTATTTGCAATTTCTTACCGGGGTTAAGGTCGGGTTAGGAATCAACCCAACCCGATTCAAACCCGTCTCCAACCTGTTGGTGGTGGTGGGTGCATAAGTGGTAGTGGTGGTGGTGGCTTGTGGGTGGGTGGGAAGCGTGTTGGCAGTGGTGGTGGGAGTGTTGTTGGTGGTTATACTTGTGGGGGGTGATGGGTGGAGGTGGCATTTGGTGGGGGTGGTGGTGGTAGTGGGTGATAGGTGGTAGTAGGAGTGATGGTGGGTGAGAGTGTAGTGGTGGGTGGTTTTAGTGGTGGCGCCAATTGTGGGAAGTGAAGGTAGATGGTGGTGGTGGGGTAATGGGAGGTAATGGTGGATGGGGGTGTAGGTGGCGGTGGTGTGGGTTCATTGATAGTATTAGAAGTAACAAGGAAAAAGAAGTAAAAAATGAGAAGCAATAAAATTTTGTTTCTCAAGAAAAACGATTAGATTGTTTTTTTGCATCTCAACAAAAGCAAAAACAATCATAATCACTAACCAAACATGCTTATTGCTTTACAAAGCTCGATTTTTGAAAAAATAAGCAAAAAACAAAAGCACAAAAGCAATGCCAAATGCAGCCCAGTTTGAATTCAAAATTCTGTCTCAAATATGATAACAAGAGCCTCATATATTAGGGAGAACCTGAAATTGCGAATCTCTTGCAGGGTTATCAAAGAAATGCAGCAGTTTCTTGCTTGAATTTTTTTTCCTGCTTTATTTGGAGAATACTGAGGGTTTGGATCCTTTAAACCGTTCTTCTTTTGATATTCAAGTCTACAGATCAAAGGAGACTTGCACCTGCCAACAGAAATTTGCTATATTTCACTTCTAGAATTGCTAACTTTGAAGAAAAATTCCATTGTTTCTACAATGACACATCAATCATCTTAGTCATAACAAATTAGGAATCTTTAATCATCTGGGAGTCTATCAACAATCAAAAAGTTTGGATCCTGTGATGCAATAATATATGGTGGTATCTCAAATTTCTTCCAAAGACTAGTATATCATATCGATATTTGGGAATCTTCACTAATCAGTCTTTCAGCAGCAAGCAAGGCAATATCTAACATGTATAACTGTAACTTTGTTGAGGAGAATCTTCTGACATGAATAGCAACAAGGTAGGGGACAAATGAATTACATGGCTAAATGCTCACGGTTAAAAAAGCTGTCCGCATCATTCTTTGAAGGCTCCTCTATGGCTGGAATAAGCACACCACAAGATAGACTACTTTTATTAGTGAATAAGAAAAGTTTCAGATATGTAAAACATGCTTTTCCCAAAAGTGAAGGGGAACCATGAAAAATCTAAGAGAGGTCTAGTAACAGAACAAGCCAAATATGAACAAACTTAGTTTCATTAATTGAATGAAATGGATACTGCCATTACTATATGCTTGAAGTTCAATGGAAAAACCAACCTCTATCTGACAAACGCAAGGAATTCCTTAGAGCACTCTTCCATCCATGCCATCAAATAAACCTGACCAGAGTCCCTTTACTGGTGGTAATTGTGCAACAAAAGCATTCCAAGGAGGATAACCAACGCCACTCCCACGCACACGACCATCCATTCGTAAAGATATATACCTTCATGATGAACAAAAGAGTAGAACTGCTTCTCATTGTAAACTCATGATGACTTCAACATGCATAAGTTCATGAATAAGTCCACACAATCCTTGGAGCTAAGAATAGTGACGGATTTTTTGAATGAATAACTTCAAACATATAAGAAAACAAAGAGATTGATAAAAATAAAATAACTTATGAACTATTCTAATTTGAAAACAAAAAGGAACAGTAGTCACTAATCAGGCATGAGAGTACCATATATAATCTTATACCTTGAGTTTTAAAAGACTAAAGAGACCAGAAGCATTTGGAGGTACTTACACGGGAGCCTCAGGTGAGACATTTGATAGTTTCTTCTGTTCCTCTAACCACCTGTAGATAACACAGAATGAGATTAAGAAAAAGTGAGGAAATGAAATTGACCGAGTTCTTTTTCTCGAAATCATCTTACTTAGACCACTCTGAAGCATAAATAGGAACCAGCTGCCACAGTCTCTTCCTCTTAGTGGTCAGGGCCTTTGTCTCATCAGTTTCTTCAAACTCAAATCTAGGTAAATCCCCTTCGGTAGCAAATGGCACCACCAGTACTCCTCGTTCGAGAAGGCTCTCAGTGAAGGGTTCACTGCGTTTGAAGGACTCTGCGATGAAGGATGCAGGGCCAGCAAGGATAACAATCCGTGCAATTCCTCTCAAAGAGTTTACAGAAACAATCTTCTTTTCATTCACACGCAGCTTAAGATTTGAAAGGCTTTCCTCTCTGGAGAGTCGAGCAAGCTGTGCATTATTTGCATTATTCTCTCTTGAATAAAGAAACGCAAAGATTGAGACTGCACCAATGTCTATGGCAAGACCCTTCGCGATCTCAGGGACTTCTGCTGCTTTTGATGAATTTGCCAATGCAGCAATCAATTGTGTTGTGGCAATTAGTCCTCCAATAGCACCACTGGCAATGAAAGCAAGGTAAAAGAACATTCGAACAGATCGGAAAGGAGAAAGAACTTCACTCCGTATCTTAGCCATAGAACTGAAAAACAAAAAAAAAGGGTTGTTCATGATGCCTGAATTGAAAGACATCACCTGATAGCAGAAGCAGTGGATAAAACCAAATTTATACAATATCTTGTTATAAAATCTAATCAACATTAAAATCTCATTTGACTTTCTGAAGCATTGAAATTATAGGAAATCAAACATAACAGACAAACTAGGCCCAGAGATGCAACTTAATATGACCTATAAAACGGTTAAAAAACATGTGGATTGAGATAAATGGAGTATTAAGTCTGGAGAGGTTTATTTAAGTGACCTAAAGGTCTTAGACAGTGAGGCAATGTAGGCACATTATATATCATTTGCTTTCAAACAAAAGCCTAAGGATTGTTAGTAGACTTATAAATACTTCACAGCATTGATTGAAATAGTTTTAAAGAAAACCACAAACCTTTCAATCAAAAGAAACCTTGTCCTAGTAAGAAAAAGTTCAAATAACAAATTAATCAAATAGAAATAGTGTTTGAAACATTAATAATTTAATCTTCAGCTCACAAGAAACAGCTGCTTCTATTTTTCATAAAGCTATGATGCTAACATTATGCAAAAAATACCCAAAGCAGAAAACATCAGAAGAACCTAGATTGATAACAGTTCCTGTTATCAGCCAAGTTAAAATGGAAGATTTACTTTAAATGCATAATAGAACATTTTTCAAAAGGAGCTTCAGTTGTACTTTCCCAAAAATAGCATAAAATCATCGATTAGGTCACTAATCCCTCAATGAAATATATTGGTAAAACAATCAGGTGCAAATTCTCGTGAGGTCACCAAAGCTTCTTTGTGAAAATGCAAGTGCCTAAATCGTACCCATCAGAACCCAAATCCAAATAAAGGTAATCTTATCCACTTCCAGCCTATTAAAGTTCCACTAGGAAATCCACCTCTTGAAATTCTAGCTCCTAAAGTACTTGTTCTGATACTAGTAAGTTTGGTTGGATGCTCTTGGTCAAAATGTAAATGTCCATGGATAAGCATTCTATGCATAATGAGGTTGAGTATACCTATGCACTAGGGGGGCTACAAGAGTTGAAGCAATTGTTCAAACTGATAACTGGACCTCTTCTGATTCATTGAAAACTGCTACTAAAAGTTTCATACTAACCACAACTGTCAGTGACAACTTTCTGTGAAAGACATGTCCATTGAAGGCATCACTGATCGTCCAATATCCACTTTATCAATTAAGTGCAGAATTGAATTTCCAATTTTCTTGCTTCTTTATCAGTCCCAATGTACAGACTAAATGTGATTGAAGAAATTTTATTAGGATTTAGGGATTAATGACTAAACATCCACTTCCGTTGAGGAAGTATCTGAGCAACTAACACTCCATAGAGGAACTTATGAACACACTTTACTTGCGTATCAATTAGAATAACATTATTAGAAGGAAACCAAGATTCCCTCGGTGACAGTTTAATGTGATTGAATTAAAGAAGCAGAAACTCTTTCAAAATTAACAACCCAATTTCTCGGTAGAAGATTCCCACAAATACCGATGATTTAGACTTAGACCAACCAACAAACACAATCCAACTCATAAAACCAAGAAATTTACTTAAATTCGTGAAAGAACGAGAAAGCGATTTTGGGGAGTTGAGAGTTACCTTACTTCGGAAGAAGGAGATGGCTTGTTAGCTGCGGAGCAGCAGATGAGGGAGGTTCGCTTGGTCCGTACGATGGATTGACGGATAAGGTGATACGTTCCGTGGAAAGACGTGACAATCCTTCTGCAACCGAGAATTTGGCGGGAAAACCCGAGGCTATTCTGGTTAAAATTAGGGCATCCGGAGATGGAAGAAATGTGCAGCACAGCAGCAGTCATGGCGGACCTTCTTCAGATTGTTTGTGCGTTCGCACCCTTCAGAATTTGCTACATGAGCCCGTCGAGTAGAACTATGTATTTTCTCCCGTCTGGCTATCTTGCGCGTCTGGTGTTGGGTGATCACAGTGGTGCCACGGCGCTCCCATAATAACACAACCACGCACCAAACGACAATGGGGTTGGCCGTTTATGACCGTTATAACTGCCGCTCTGGACTAAACTAAATTTTTTCGTATTTTAACATAATATCTAAAACACTTCATTGGCCTTTGTGAAAGGAGAAAATCACACTTACCTCCTCATGGTTTCTGACAATTGCAAACACAACCTTAAGATCTGCGAATTGAGGCCAGCCATTCTCATATGTGGTTTTGTTGTTCTTCTAAATATCCCACCTTTTTATATTAATATTATTAAAATTTGAATATTCTTTGACAATTTTTTCCTTCTTCAGTGCAAAAAGTTTAAGATTTTGAAAATTTTGATAATAAAAATTGATTTTTTTAATATTTAAAAATAGAAATAAGCAATTTAATAATCATGATATTTAATCATTTAATTTTTAGATTTTTACTGCTTTAAATGAAAACAAAATGTCAAAATTTGGTTGATTTTAGAACTCTTCATGTCAGAAACCTTGGGAGAGAGATTTTAAAATTGTCAAAAACCAGAAATGAAGTGTAACTTGCTCTTCTGAAAAAGGCACTGGACACAAATACAAATAAACACAAGAATCCCATCTGACTAATTGTCTGGACTGTATTCTGCTTCTGGGTTCTGTAACTTTTAGGAGTTGCAATGATAATAAGAGCTTGCACAACATAGTCATGTATGGCTCGAAGCACTTCTAGTTGCAAAAAGGAAATAGCCAAGCGCCAGAGGACTGTAAATCAAGCAAACCCTTCATGTTCAGGACCTGCAGTAAACATTTGTTTATCAGCAGAAGAATAAGAAACCCCAAAGCACTTTGTCTCAAGTTTTTTTTTCTGAGATTATCATCACCTCAATTTCACTGGTCAAAGTAGCTTAGACAACTCACCATCAATAATTAAAATTTCAGGTTTCAGTGGATATATCATAATTTGATAAGTGTAAAAGTAAACAATCATACTGATAAATACATTCGAAGCTCTATTTGTCACCTGCATGGTGTCTGCAAAAAGAATCTGAAAAAAGAAACAGAGTAGCAGGAATATGCTGTCAACCAAGATATTTTGGATACAAAAACAAAACTTTAAGTATTCATTCACATATAGACAATTGTCTTGAACTTACTACTTTCAAGGTCATATAAAAATATTTGATTTCAAAAAAGCAACCATGAAATGATTCAAGTCATAGTCAATTATTTAGATTCAGATATAAGCTTTGAAGCAAAATGTGATGTTATCTAATCTAAACATGATGAATTAGATACACCAATATTAAATGAAATGCCTTACTAAATACTAACTAGTTCATGTCTGCAATATAAAACCTTTGTCACATTCACAATCTATAAAGAAAGACAACTGAGTTGAACAAAATTACATTCAACTCAAAGCACCAACCATTTATATCAAGTATTGTGAAAGGATGTAATCACGTTCATGTAACAACCATCTAGAGTTTACTTCATTTACAGAAGAAATCCCTTCCAAACAAAAAGGAAGCATCTTAAAGCGATCTTTATTCTCCATGTCTTGCTCAATTACACAAAGTTGATCAAATGTTTTCAAGTTAATTAGCATGTACTGATAATCTCATTCAAAAATGGTTGCCTTATGTTCCCTCTTTCTTTATAATAGAACCCATGTAAGATTCCTGAATATCAGGAGCTATTTCTACATATGGGAGCACATAAGTCTTCAGAAACCTCTCCTCAGTAAAGCTAGCAACACCATCAAGCTGAGGCTTTGTCTTAATCAAACCCCTACAGTTCAATACCTTCAATACATTGTTCCGAGGTATCAGCCTCCTCTCTAAGCTGTAAGTAAGCAATCTGGGCCTTCGAATGATTTCCTTAGGCTCATAACCAAGCTCTTCTAAGAAAAAATCCATCATTGCACGAACCTTAACCTCTGAATAAGCCAAGAACAAAGGGATTTTCTTGAATGTGGCCAAAATATCAGAGTCCGACCACCCAAAGCTCTTAAACAAGTTCAATTTTGATTCAAGAGTAGCTCTGCTCATGGAGCTCACAATGAAAACAGCATAAATAAACAATTTTGACTCTGGACTGAACCCCATATTCCGTGCAAGCAAAGCTTTATCTTCAAGTTGGTCTGGTCTAATGGAAAGGAATCTTGGATATCTATTTAGAAAACCAGAAATCTGTTCCTTGGAAGCTCCATATTTCCGCAGAATCTCAATGTTGGGAAGTATTCTCTTGTGTAGATCAAATGCTAAGAGACTGTTACATCTTTTGAGAACCTTAACCACATTCTCATCTGAATGGAGATAAGACCGAAGAAAATCGATGTTAGAGGTAAGATAGCCAGGCACGCCTTGGCCAAGAATCCTGGGGCTATGGAGGATTAGGTCAGCAAGAGCTGATCCAGAAAAATTTAGACAACGAAGGGTGCTCATTTTGGATTTCAGATTTTTCATCACGTAGGAGAGGTCCTCAGGTCTTCTAATAATGAAGTTTCTGATGTGGGTATCAGAGAAACCGGTCTCTTTCAAGAAATCAGGCACAGAAGTCAAGCTATCTGGGGTCGTCGTCGGTGGAAAGCGGCTAGAGGCAGAAATGGCTTCCTCTCTCGACAACCCAAACGAGATCATGAGATAATCTCTTAACTGAGAGTTTTGGGGAGATGGGGTTTCAGCTACAGTGGTTAAAAGTGGTATAATCGTGGCTTTGAATTGAATGAAAGATCTACAGACATTGTTTCTGAGAAGAAAAATTCTGCTAGAAAGACAATACATCTTTGTTATCGTATCTGTCTGGCTATTTTCCTGGTTTTGCGTTTTAAAACAAAGAGACGAGTATTAAAAAACAGTGAAGATAACAGCCTAAATGATCCGAGCAGGAATTCAAAAGAAAAAGGCGCAGAAGAAGAAGAAGATTACATACGCGAGCTCCTATTAGGTTACTTTCCCTCTTCTTCCCGTGTGTATTTGAGCTCACAATCTCACTTATCATTCCTCATATTTCGGGTCTAAATGTGCAAATAGGGCGGGCCCATTTATCACCTGGCGGCTTTTATACGGTTGGAATAGGGCCCAGTCGGACCATCAAACCCTAAACCATTTGAACTTCTAATTCTTACGCAGGATGAAATCATCACTACCACGCAGTTTAGGATGAAATCATCACTACCACGCAGTTTAGGTAAGTTTCTGTCGCGTGGATCATCTCACAGTTAAGAGCTATTTTAACAATAAAAACCATTTTACATTTTCCAAAACAACAACAGTTAAGAGTTATTTTAACAATAAAAATCATTTTACATTTTCCAAAGCAACAACTTTACAAGTATTAGATATTCCACATGACAACATTTTAATCAAATTGCAAAGTCTGCTTCAATACAAGTCCGAAGATGATTTCAAACCACTTTGTGCACACACCTAGTTATTTTATACAGGCATATATTTTATTAAATAAATTAAATTAATTCTTTGTGGTACATTTATTAGTGCTTGTAAGCCCGCTAGTATCCATTCACTAGCCAAACTTTCAATGGGTGCCTAATGGCATTAAATATTTTTTTCGGCAGTCGATTGACTGATGAGGGACTGTGCAGCCTCTATCTACAATGTTATTTGCAGTATATATAGGATGCCGTTCACTTATAGTTCATCCATTTTTTTAGTTTTTATTTTCCTGTGTAGGACCCATATTGAACGGCACTCCTTCAATGTTGCAAATAACATTGCAAATAGAGGCTGTACAATCCACATTCCGGTCGATCGAGTGTTTAATGTGCACATAACCCGAGACCGACCCAAACCTATCACAGGTTTAAACAAATAGGGCCCTATTAATCCAAAGGTTTGGCCAACTCCGGTGTATAAAACCAGGGAAGAAATTATTTGCAATGTAAAAAGCTGAAGTGGTTCCTGCAGTTGGGGTTTTTAAAATTTTTTTTAAACTTTAAACTCAATCTAAACCCACTCGCTATAGTGTCTTTACTCCATCCCAAATCCTTTTTATTTATATGCGGAAGATCCCTACGAGAAGGCCATGGCTGGGTTTTGGATGAAGTTCGCAGATGACAGGGTAAGTTCCATTCTATCCTTATCAGCATAAAAAACAATTCTTGGTGAGTCCATGCAACCATTTACGGTTCAAAATGATTGGTCCATTCGGGTTTTCCAAAATTACATGTAATTGAGGACCAATGTGTGTGGGGAAATTTGTTGATGCAGGGTACCATAGTACGGCGTACCTCACAACTTCTAGGGAAGAACAAGAGAAGGCAATGAAAGAAAATCTGGAAATGTTTAGACTCACTGAAGAACATGGACTTGCAGAGAAGAAATTCTTCGGCGGCAACATGGTCGGACTGGGAGAAAACTTCCTTGATCCTGCCAAAATGTTTTGAGTTTTTCAAGCAGTAGAGGGAGAGGTTCTTGAAATCTCCATATCAAAGTATGTCACATGACATGAGAAAATACATCATTGACTTTAATACACCTAGAAAGAGGTGCATAGGTGTAACAATGCGAAAATTAAAATTATATTACCAAGATCGAGAAAACTTGCTAATGATAGGTAAGCATGCAAAAGTCTTAAAACAATAATTAATCAGCGCAAAGCCAATCACACAAATTGCAATAATGAAAATATAATCAAAGAATTAACACCAATTTTGTGACGATGAGAAAACTCTTGACAAATGCATCAAGATAATCTTTCGGGCTATACAAGAGCCACCTCAAAATATCACTATAAAGAAGTCGACTTACAAGCTGTGGTTCAGAAGACTAAACACCTCTGTGCTAGACTCTTAACACCCCTAGATTGAAGCATTTGAAGAACTCTTTAGACTTGCACCGCTGCAATGATAATAAGATCTTGCACAAGCATAGTTATACACGGCTCAAAGCACTTCTAGTTGCAAAAGGGAAATAGAAGTAAACATCTGTTTATCAGCAGAAGAATAAGACACCTGAAAGCATTTTGTCTCAAGTTATTTTGAGATTCCCATAACCTCAATTTCACTGGCCGAAGTAGCATAGACAACTCACCATAGATAATTAATTTTTCAGGTTTCAGTTGATTTAAACTATCACAGCTTGATAAGCATAAAAGTAAACAATCATACCAATAAATGTAGCACGTTCGAAGCCGTATTTGTAACCTATATGGTGTCTGAAAAAAAAAGACAGAACAGCAACAATGCAACGTCAACCAAGATACTTTCTATACTGAAACAGACCAACAAAAATCAGATAATTAAAGTCCGATATGGACTTCAGAAAGGCTAAAGAACATCAAGTATTCCTTCACATATTGACAATTGCCCTTAACTTACTACTTTCAAGGACATATAAAAACATTTGATTTCAAAAGCAACCATGAAATGATTCAAGTCACAGTCATATATTTAGATTAAGCTACAAGCTTTCAAGTAAAATGTAATGTTATCTAATCCAAACATAATGAGTTATATACACCAACGTTGAATAAAATATATGCCTTACCTAAGTAGTTCATGTCAGCAACACAACGCTTGCATGTCTCACCATCCCAATCTGTAAAGATAGATAGCTGAGTTGAACAAAATTACATTCAACTCAAAGCATCGATCATTTATATCAAGGATTGTTGAAGTATGTGATCACCCTCACACAACCATTAACAACCATGTAGAGTTTACTTCATTTATGGAAGAAATCCCTTCCAAACCAAAAGTAAGCATCTTAAAGTGATCTATGTTCTCCAAGCCTTGCTCAATGACACAACGCTAATCAATGTTTTCAAGTTAATTGGCATGTACTGATAATCTCATTCAAAGATGGGTTGCCTTATGTTCCCTCCTTTCTCACCTTTTCACTTCATAATAGAACCAATGTAAGCTTCCTGAATATCAGGAGCTATTTTGACATATGGGAGCACATAAGTCTTCTGAAACCTCTCCTCAGTCAAGCTAACAACACCATTAAGCTGAGGCTTTATCTTAATCAAACCCCTAGAGTTCAATACCTTCAAGACATTGTGCCGAGGTATCAACCTCTTCTCTAAGCTGTAAGTAAGCAATTTGGGCCTTCGAATGATTTCCTTAGACTCATAACCAAGCTCTTCTAAACAAAAATCGATAATTGCACGAACCTTAACCTCTGATATAGCCAAGAACACAGGGACTTTCTTGAATGTGGACAAAATATCAGACTCCGACCACCCAAAGCTCTTAAACAAGATCAATTTTGATTCAAGAGTAGCTCGGCTCATGGAGCTCACAATGAAAACACCATAAATGAACAATTTTGATTCTGGACTGAATCCCATATTCCGGGCACGCAAAGCTTTATCTTCAAGTTGGTCTGATCTAACGGAAAGGAATCTTGGGTGTCTAAGTAGAAAACCTGAAATCTGTTGCTCAGAAGCACCGTATTGCCGCAGAATCTCAATGTTGGGAAGTATTCTCTTGTGTAGATCAAATGCTAAGAGACTGTTACATCTCTTGAGAACCTTAGCCACATTCTCATCTGAATGGAGATAAGACCGAAGAAAATCGATATTAGAGGTAAGATGGCCTCGCACGCTTTGGCCAAGAATCCTGGGGTTATGGAGGATGAGGTCAGCAAGAGCTGATCCAGAAAAATTTAGACATCGAAGGATGCTCATTTTGGATTTCAGAATTTTCATCACGTAGGAGAGGTCCTCGGGTCTTCTAATAATGAAGTTTCTGATATGGTTATCAGAGAAACCAGTCTCTTTCAAGAAATCAGGCACAGAACTCAAGCTATCTGGGGTCGTCGTAGGTGGAAAGCGGCTAGAGGCAGAAATGGCTTCCTCTCTCGACAACCCAAACGAGTTCATGAGATAATCTCTTAACAGAGAGTTTTGGGGAGATGGGGTTTCGGTTACAATGGTTGAAAATGGAATTATCGTGGCTTTGAACTGAATGAAAGATCTACAGACATTGTTTCTGAGAAGAAAAATTCTGCTAGGAAGACCATACATCTTTCTCTATCTTATCTATCTGGCTATTTCCCTGGTTTTCGTTTTGAAACAAAGAGATGAGGATTCAGAAACAGAAAAGATAACGGCCTAACTGATTTGTGCAGGAATTCAAAAAAGAACAGGGAGAAGAAGAAGAAGATGAATGCTTACGAGAGCTCCTGTTAGGTTACTTTTCCCTCTCTCTCCTGTGTGTCTTTCAGCTCACAATTTCACTGTCACTGTCGTCGTTATCAGTCCTCGGATTCGGGTCCAGATGGGCAAATAGGGCCGACGCATTTTAGGTACCGGGCGGCTTTGATATGGTTCGAAAAGGACCTGGTCGGATCATCAAACCCCGAACCATTTGTGTTTCCCATTTTAGTAAACTGGAGATCAGCTATATGGAAGAACTTAGAGAGGATGGAGGAAGAAACCACCGGCGAAGGGGTTGGAAGTTGGGATTTTGCTCGTTACCAGAAAATCCATCACCAGGGGATGGAAGAACTTTGCTTGTTACCTGAAAATCCGAACAGAGCCTTAAAGGAGTACGAGGTTAGGATTTTCTGCAACTTCTTCCTAGAGAGCATGCTAGGGGTTTTTACTGTGATATTTTTTTTCTCAAAGGGTGAAATGCAGGATTGAACCCAAGATCTTGGCGATTGCTTAAGGCTTTGATACTATATTAAACACGTTTTTACTAAAAGCTCGAGCTGATAACAGATGCGAATTTTATATATTTAATATATTCCTTAATAGTATGTATGGATACGGTGAAAGAAAGAAGTTTCCATCATTTATGTGCAGAAGTTCAAGGAGCATCTTGTATCAAAGAGAAAATGTTCATGTTTTTCAAGCAATTTAAAGAGGAGTCTATTACATCTCAATCGAACTAGCTAGTATCATTTCAAACCTGGGCCTTTGTGAGTTCTGAGTTGGAAATTATTTATTTATTTATTTTTTGGTGAAATTCTGAGTTGGAAATTAAATATGAGATAAGCTTCGGTTCTCTTTACAATATATTCTCTTTCATATTGTAACTGGAAGAGAGAGGAGGATTTTCAGAGCTTTGTGTTTCCTATATGGATTTGAAATAATGAAGAGGTCTTTCGTGTACTGCCTCTCTTTGCAAAAAGGAGCGATACTCAGCCACCTGTCTGTTAACGGGCGTTTAGAATCTTTAGATCTTATGGGCTGGGCCGTATGACCGGCCTGTTTTTGGACGGCCTAGGTCACCTATGACTTGTGTCACGCCGCACAAGATTTTTAAAAGCTAAATAAATTCTTGGGTAGGCTTGTTCATACGAATTATTGGACTTGCCCTGCACGATCCATATTAATTCTGAACAAAACATGATCATAGATTCATAATAAACTCTAACCTATAAAACTCGTATGTCATACTCCTACATCAATATACTCATATACTCCCCATATATACTGCTAAATGCTCAAAATCCATGTTAACGAAACCATATATATATATATATGTCTAGTTCATTTTTAATTATACCATATCTAGAAGCTCACCCAAGTGTCAATGATTTAAAATGAGTTGAAATGATCTGTCGTAATTTAACTGTGGCAAACACTATAGCAGTATCTCATGACTGTTGTGAATTTTACTAATTCCAATGTAAAATGTCATTTCATTAAAAAAAAGTAAAAAAAACAACAACTCTGAGATACTGCACGTGGTAGCGTTCCAAGGCTGGTGCAGTGTCCACCATAGTTTAGCTGCGGCATACAATTTCATCCCATTTAAAACACTCTTCCAATAAATTAAAATAAGAGTTTTTATTAAAATACTTTGACAGATATGTTGGAAGAAAATTTGGTATCCAGAAAACAAGGATGGGTTTGTGGTATTCCTAAAAGCTATATTGATGAAAGAAGAATTATTGTGAGGTTTGTTTAGTGGAGGCGAAGAAGTGAAAGGCGGACTGTATAGCACCTATCCACGCTTTTATTTACAGCTTTGAAGTACTGCCATTAAATGTGGGTCAATAATTGAACATTATCCTATATATGCTACAAATAACATTTGCACAATCCCTTGTTCCGCAAAGAAGTTATCAAAATCAAGCAACCTTTCGTCTCTTTGACCAAAAGAGGCTTGAAACCCTCTCTTCGTCAGCAATCTACTGACGTACATTTAAAATTCAGAAAAGATAAAATTATTATATCCAATCTTTCAACTTGAAGCTTGCTCCCCAAGCAAAAAGACTCCATGCATGGAGCACTAATCTTTAGGTGCCAGCTTGTAATATCTTGAACCTTCTTTTGGTCAACAATCAGTTAATTAAATTTTAAACTAAAAAAAAGGAAAAAAGAACCATAGACTGGAAAACTTGCTTCCCAAGCAAGACGAGCACTATAAATGACCTATCGAACCTACTGATGATATTAAAAATGGAAGAAGTGCAGCTTTTGGGAGCTTGGCCTAGCCCATTTCTTTACAAAGTCATCTGGGCTCTGAAACTGAAGGGTGTAACCTATGAGTACATAGAAGAAGACCTCTCCAACAAGAGTCCCTTACTTCTGCAGTACAACCCTGTTCATAAGAAGATCCCAGTCCTTGTTCATGGCGGAAAACCCATCGCAGAGTCGGTCGTCATACTCGAATACATCGAAGAGACATGGCCACAGAGCCCCTTAATGCCGGAAGACGCCTATGAGAAGGCCATGGCTCGGTTTTGGATGAAATTTGCAGATGACAAGGTAAGTAATAAGTATGATAGTAGACATAATTTCCTATTCATAAATTATATATCTAATAACCAGTGCATGAACAGTGGGGGGTATTTGTGGTCATGTTCATATAGGTCGGTGCTAGTGTGGCGACTTTATTTCGCACAGTCGGAGAAGAACAAGATAAAGCCATGAAAGAAAGCTTGGAAATGTTCGGAGTGATTGAAGAACATGCACTGGGAGAGAAGAAATTCTTCGGCGGTGATGCGATCGGATTAGTAGACTTGGTGTTCGGAGGGATTGCTCACTGGTTGGAAGTCATAGAAGAGATAGTAGGGATGAAGCTGGTGGAAGAGAAAACCTTCCCTCGTTTATGTGCATGGAGGCAGAGGTTCAAGGAGCATCCTGTGATCAACGAGAACCTCCCCGATCGGCACAAAATGTTCGTCTTCTTTAAGCAACAGAGAGAGAAATTTATAGCATCTCCATCTAACTAGTAGCATGGATGCATGGTTTTCATGGTGTGAGTCTTTTGTGCGAAAATATAAGCTAAGATAAGAGAGGCTTCAGTAATTTCTACTGGGCATTTCATGCATAATTCACTTTTATAGGAGTGAATTGGTCTTTTTGTTTTTGCATTTCAGAAAATGTCGCTTTAGTTATTTTTATGCCTCGTATGTCCTAAATATATATTTAATTACAATATGTTTTTAAGGTATTATTATTATTATTATTGCAAGCTAGTGGAATTAATCTGGTCCTAAATATATATTTAATTTCTTTCTAAATCATTGTCATAGTTTATTAATAAAGGGCATATATAGATTTCTTTTTATCTCTAACATATTTGAAGTTTCCCAAAATCCCAACATGGTTCCACCTCTCCAGCCAATTGTCTAGCTCCCTTCTCTTTTATTTGCATGTGTACAGTATTGCATGTGTACCCACAACAAATTTTCACGTAAATAACATCTAGAAGGGGGGCTAATTTAGTGGGTGACGGCCTTTTTTAACTTTGCTTTGGATAAGTATTCATGTTTTGGCTTAAACATGCCCTAGTATTTATAAATGAGTTGTTAAAAAATGATTATATCACTTTGCTTTGGATAAGTATTCATGTTTTGGTTTAAACATGCCCCAGTATTTCTGAATGACTTGTTAAAAAATAATTATACCGAGAAATCTTTTGTAAGTTATATTCGTATTGATTAATAAAAGTTTCTTTACCCAGAAGCTTTAAACAATATATATACTATCTATAATGGAGAGTGTGCCTAAACAAAATGTACAGTTTTCCAAAACAGCCCTTAACAAACTCCTAAAAAGATTTATTAATAAAAGGGTAAATTGTTCAAAGTTTTTTTTCAAAACTTGTAATCAATTTTGTAACTCTTTCCTTCACGTTCTCCCCCCTTCTTTCCCTTCTTATGCATGTGCAATATTCCCTTCTTATTCATGTGCAATATTGCACGAGCACTCCATATCATTTGCGATTAGAGTCTACCAAAAAGAAGAACTAAATGCTGCCTCGTGGCGGCTTCTGATCACTTGCAATTTGGCGTTGAAATCGCCTGCCACCTTTAATGTGCAGCAGACGGTACAGCATCCGTGGCATGTTGTCACGTAGAGCATCTCACAGGTGCTGTGCATCATATTTTCCGATGCATTTCATCTACAAAAATGTGATGCACAGCATCCAGGGATGCTCAACGTGGCAGCATCCCATGGACGCTGCACTTTCTGCCGCTCCATGCCTAATCATCAAATCATGCGTTAGCGGTATGGAATCACGTGCTCCAGAATTTTGAAGTCCACAACAATCGCGAGACCTTTAAATTTTGGGAAAATTATAGAAAATGGTTACTTTACATGTTTATTTATAAAAAAACATGTCATTAATATGACAAATTGCACAATCATGCCACTTTATAGAAATAATTGCGATGAAGGGTCACTTAGCATTTGAGAAAACTAGAATGGCGAAAATGCCCTTGCTTAAAAGGGGGGAAAGGATAGGAAACATGTGATTTTCCCTCTCCTTCCCCATTTCCCTCTCTTCAAAAAAATGCCGGGTTCGACGAACAGCGACCCCTTTTTTCCTCTCCTACGCCGGCGACCTCTTCTCCTCCTTCGCCGTCGAGTTCTCCTTTTGTTCATCAACATTGCTGTTCACCACCTTGATCGCTGTTGTTTGTCGCCCTCTTCTCCTCCGCCGGCAACCTGGCTTGACGAAGACGAACCAGGCTTGACGAAGACGAACCAGTCGCCCACGGCTCCTGACTACAAACAAAGTGGCTTGTAGCGGCAGCTGTTAGTGGCATTTAAACTTAAAATGCCTCTAATAGTGATCAGAAAATGCGGAGTCTTTTAAAACGTGGGTTTAACGACACTCATATAAGAAATGCCGAGACAAGGTTTCATTTGTAGCGTTTAGGGTGAAAACACTGGCGAAAACATCCTAAAAAACGCCGCAAGTCTCTTTGAAGCTCTATCTTTTTGCGCGTTTGATAAACACGAATGATGCGGTTGCGGAAAACTAGTTTCTCAGCATTTGCTGATCTCCTATCTTCAAACTTTGGCAGGGATAAGAATCTTCATCTGTTTGATTGCGCAAAACATATTTCATCTCCAATCTTTAACATCTGGCAGCGGCATCCGACAACGACGATTGCAAACAGGTAATCTTCTCTTTCACTCTCTGTTGCACACATTTAATCGCACACAACTTAAGAATCTATTTTACACAATTTCTAGGGTTCCAAATTGAAATTCCTTTCTCAATCTTTCGAGTAGAACTTGATTTTTTGCCTCAATAGATTTTGATTTTTGTCCTTACTCTGTTTTTCTGTGATTAGATTCAAGTATTTGTCTATTAGTATTTCGGACTAATTACTTAAATGCATAGATCATAAATTGTACAGAAAAAACCAACACGGTTTTGGATACTGCTAATGGCATAACCATCGGTTTAAATTTTTCTTCAAGATTCCAAAGGCAGATAACAGTAAAAACAATCCAGTCAAACAGTAGGGCTGCTCAAGAACAAGGCATTCCAACTAAAACAGAAGCTGGGCCAAATTCGTCTGCTAATATGAAAAAGAAGAACAATCATGTCATTGTTTGCTCCCACAGCAATTAGTCGGCTCATTCTAGGAGAATGGACAAACAGAGAAAGATGTTAGATTATCTAAGAACCCACCTCCCAAAAGAAAGGGAGAGATACGGAATTCAAAAGCTTTCTATAATGTACAAATTGAGGACACATAAGTCAGTAACCATTAGAGTTGTATAGATGAGGTATCCATGAGCACGATTGTCCATGTTCTTTTTGCCATTCACTTAAGGCTTAGGACCATCTGTTTCTGTGTTGGATGATAATCTTCATGCTATGCATTGTTCCACATCAACTCATTTTACATCTTATACTGTTCTGATTATTCCCCACATGCTTGCATATACCTGCACCCATGTTTATGTTCATATCTCATTGCATGTGAATTGCTATTTAATACTCATGACCATGCTTGCACTCATACATATTGATTGGGTAAGTGCAGACACAAACCTAAAAAGGCAGGATTTCATACTCAAGTGTAGAAACCAAAAATAATATAAAGATTTCTGCCTTTTATCTAACAAATCTAAAGACGACGAGAGGTGTGAAACTTGCAGCCTTCAGTTCATTCTAGAACCAACCACAAACCAAATTTCACCAAGCAATTATACTAATGCAGTCAAGCAATTAAAAGAGCCAACCCTGCAATTACTAAACCGTTCCTTGTAAGTGGAGTTTCACTCATTAGGACATTCTTTGTTAATCTTTGGAAGAAACCTGCATCCTTTTATATAGGTAGGAATATCGTAGAGGGAAAAAAGAAAAGAAAAAAAAAGGGCAGATTCCAATTGAATTTACTAGCTGAGATGTCTTAAGAAAAAGTTGCTGGAAAGAATTAGTGAACATATCTTAAGGAACAGAGGAGGTATAAACATGACATGCTATTCTGAAAGAAGATTGCTTATGCACATATATATGATCATGGAAAAAAATTTATGGAAATACGATGTACACAAAGACAGATGGAGCATCATTGAAACGGTCTATTGATAAAGGTCAAATAATTGAAAAGTTTCCACCTGAAACTATGAAGAAAAAATCATTAGATAATTGGTTAAGCCTATACAAACTGGCATGAAAAAAACAAATGTTTATGCCTCCATGATTTGGCAAGTAAAAAGTTTTCAAAGTAATAATAATAGGCCATGAAAATATGTCACTTAAAATAGCCACTAGGAGCCAAGTGATCCTGTAAGCCCATCAAACCAATAGTGCATTGAATTAGTCATAACACACTATTGTCAAGTAAACAGGCGTTCAAAAGCTATAATCCAAGCACAAATAATGATCTTGAAAAGCTGAGTGCTTAAAAAGGGATGTAAACCTGGACAATGATACGTAGAGTGTATGGAGAAGAATCTTATTCAGTAATGTTTAAGATTGAAACTACCAACCCTGTTAAATGACGAAGTGCGGCCTCCAAATGAGTGACGTGTGTGGCAAGCGACGGCAGCAACATGGTCGACGGCGGCGCGAAACCCCGTGGCGATACCTCGTCGGAGCGGACCAACAACCTTCTCCAAATCAGTGAAAGAGGGAGAGAGAGATGGTATGGACGGGTTTCGACCAAGGGTTCGATCTTCGTTGAGATGGTATGCGAATGAAAGAGGGAGAGGGAGATGTAATGTGCGAAAACCCCAGACCGTGCGACTGGTTCGTTGAAAGGGAGAAAACTGATTTGGGGAAGAAGGATAGGGCAAGGGAGAGGGAGAGGGAGAATGAACGAGGGAGAGTGAGAAAATGAGCGAAATCGTTGGAGAAGGCGATTGGTTTTTGTCGAGACGGGAGAGGGAGAGGGAGAGGGAGAGGCGACTGGTTCGTCTTCGTCGAGACGGGAGAGGGAGAGGGAGGGCATTTTAGCCATTCTAGAAAGGCCAAATGTTAAGAGACCCTTCATCGCAATTCTTTTTATAAAGTGACAATGTTTATGCAATTTGCCATCTTAATGGCATGTTTTTATAATTAAACGTGTAAAGCGACTGTTTTGTATAATTTTCCCTTAAATGTCCCTCGAAAAAATAAAATAGACGTCAGCAGTTGAGCACATATTCAACGCTGATAAGAAATTCAGATATTATTCCACGCACAGGGCCATCCATTATTTGGGCACGTTATCGTCTCTGGAAACGATCTTTTGGTCTCAATATCCATTAAATTTAATACTTATACTTAGCAGAAAAAAAGGCCCTATATCCAGTAATCCAACTGGAAGCAACCTTAGTTAGTGCCCAAGCAAGATGGAGACTCCATTGAACATTATAAATTAATGGCTACTCAAGGTCTATCCTACACCAAATTATTAAGATGGAAGAAGTGAAGCTGATAGGGGCTTGGCCTAGCCCTTTTGTTTCCAGAGTCGTCTTGGCTCTGAAACTGAAGGGTATATTCTATGAGTACATGGAAGAAGACCTCTCCAACAAGAGTCCCTTGCTTTTGCAGTACAACCCGGTTCACAAGAAGATCCCAGTTCTTGTCCATGGCGGAAAACCCATTGCAGAGTCAGCCGTCATTCTTGAGTACATCGAAGAGACCTGGCCACAGAACCCTTTAATGCCCCACGACCCCTACGAGAAGGCCATGGCTCGCTTTTGGATGAAGTTTATCGACGACAAGGCAAATTAATACGTTATTCGATGTGATTGCATGTATATTCATCAATTAATACATTTTCTAATCACCAGTTCATATTCATGTAGGTTCCAAGTATCGGATCGTTCTTCAGTGGGGTAGGAGAAGAACAAGAGAAGGGCACAAAAGGATGCTTGGAAATGTTGAAAATCATGGAAGATCATGCCGTCGGAGAGAAGAAATTCTTTGGCTCTGAAAGGATCGGATTAGCAGATTTGGCCGTGGGAGCGTTTGTTCATTGGTTGGAAGTGATTCAAGAGATGGTAGGAGTGAAAGTGGTGGAAGAGAAAACTTTTCCCCACTTATGTGCGTGGATGGAGAAGTTGAAGGAGCATCCCGTGATTAAAGAGAACCTCCCTGATGGTGACAAAGTGTTGCAGGCAATCAAGCGGCGGCGGGAGACGTTGTTAGCATCTCCATCTTATTAGTAGAAAGGATTCTATTCCCTATTTGCGTGTTTTATGTGTTTGAGTAGGAAAATACGAGATAAGAAAGGCTTCTGTTCTTTCATCTTTCCTACATACATGGGCCTAAAATAATGAAAATATTTTCAGTACACCTTCTCTTCCTCCAATCTTTTTCCTCTCATACCGATTCCTCTTTCAGTCCCTCTTCCTCTTTTTCCTCTCATACTGACCTCTTTCAATCCCTCTTCCATGTTTGGTGTATGAGTAAAGCTGGGTGGGAGGCATGTAAGTTCATTTTACAGTGTTCAATGGAGTCTTCTTTGCTTGAGCACCAAGCTTAAATATTCCAGTTGAATAATTCTGGACAGAGATGTTCTAACACTGTTTTTCTTTATTTTCTTGACAAGGACAAGACTACACATGGTTCTAGCATTTGGGATTGAATATGTGGTCACAGCTGACGTTTAAGGGTTTCAAGGAATGATAAATTGAAACGTAACCAGGGATTATGTCAGTGCTTACGTTCAAGTGTTGCCTGAGGACAAACCCTATAATTGAAAGATAAAAGAAGATTGGTCTGAACCAATACACGAATTCCAATCCGATTAAGTTATAGGATTTTATTAACCTAAAGAAGTACCGAAATAGTTACAAATCCAAAAATGATTCAGGGACTTTGATATTTAATTCCGAGGATCTTATCACCGTGACAAGTTAAAATTCAAAAACTTTTGTTTCATTTGATAAATAGGGAAAATTGGTTTTTAGTGATATTTTTTCCAAAAAATTTAGGTGTCATTTGGTGGGGTTTCTGGTTTCTAGATTCTATCAAAATCCAAAAATCAAGGTCCATTAAGTTGTTTGGTAAGATTTTTGCAAGTTTGATTTTAAAAGTAAATACTAAAATCTTCCCAAAAACCACAATTCTCCTTTTATGGGTTTCTATAGATTTTGATACTTGAAAAGTGGTAGGTCTCACTTGCACACAAGTAATAAAGAGCTATTAATGGTGGTGGGTCCCACTAAAACCAGGTGCTAAAATCCTAGGTATCCAAACAAGATCTTGGATTCTAAAAATAAGCATTTACAATCTTTGATTTTCAAAATCCAAATTATTATCCAAAATCCACAATCCAGAAGTCATCAAATTCTTGTTAATTGGGAATGAGACCAAAGTTGGGTGATATTCGTTGCATATGTGCTCACTGGTGACGTTAAAATACAGGATCTAACAGATTATGTTTTAGTTAACACAAATCGATGCGAACTCAACTGCTATGTCTCACCTACTCAGATAAAGAAAAGTCAAACATTAACTCAATCAAGCAATCACTACCGTTGATTTGTTCCAACTCAGTACTCTTTAATCGGGAGCCTTATCATCTGTCTCATCGGATCCCTTGTTTGGTCAATTAATTTGAAAAAAAATAAAAAATGGCTATGTTCATATATTCAATCTTTCGACTGGAAGCTTGCTTCGCAAGGAAGAAGACTTGTCCATTGAACACCATGAAACATGGCGCTGATTCCGACATCAAGTAAGGGTTGGCCTAGTGGTCAAGGCTTGGGGCTTGGGGGTGTGCTCCCTCCAAGGTCTCAAATTTAAAGCTTGGGACCTAGGGGTGTGCTCCCTCCAAGGTCACAAGTTCAAAACCTCTTAGGTGTTATCAATTCTTTGGGACTACCTTTATAAAGTCTATGGGCCTTAGACTTAACCGGGCCATGTAGATTGCAGGGTCTTGCATGGGCACTCAGGAATTAGTTGGTTGAGCGTAAGCGGGCTTGGATACCCTGAGTTCCAAAAAAAAAAACAATCGAGCGGTGGATTTCCATAGGCGTCTTGTGGTGAAGAGATTGCTGGGATTTAAAGGAGTATGAGGTTAGGGCTGGGCTGGGCTGGGCCGTGTTGGGCACGGCGGGCCAAACCCCTTTTTAAAAAAAATCATAAAAAATCCAGAAAAATAGGAAAAAAAAGGTAAAAAATTCTGAAAAATTCACAAAATTGTTTTATACATAATGGGATAGATTTTGCTCAAAAAATATAAGTAAATTAATTATTGCACCATACAAGAAAAATTCACAAAATTGTCTTACACATAATGTTGATTGAAGATTCAGACGAGGATTGCATCTGATTAAATCACAACTCACCCCAAAAACATCAAATCAAGATCACACAGAAGAGAGAATCAAATGGATTGGGAGAGAGGACATATCTCAAAATGTAGTTAAATCACTCTAGCTTTGAAGAACCTCTGAGAAACAAGGTCGGCAAGAAAAACTAGGACAGTGCTGGACTAGTGTACAAAAACCCTAAAAGATGACAAACAGGTTGAGAAATCTTTTACCATGAACTCCTAAAAGATGACAAAAGATTTCTCAGCATGTTTGTCATCTTTTAGGGTTTTTGTACGCTAGTCCTGCACTGTCTTGGTTTTTCTTGCCGACCTTGTTTCTCGGAGGTTTTTCAAAGTTGGAGTGATTTAACTGCATTTCGAGATCTGTCCTCTCTCCCCGTCCATTTGATTCTCTCTTCTATGTGATCTTAATTTGATGTTTTTTTGGGGTGAGATGTGATGTTTCCCAGATGAAATCCTTGTCTGAATCTTCAATCAACATGATACACTACTTATAGTAAAGTAAGGAATAAGTATGCAAAATGCATTGGGAAAATTCTCACATAAGTGGAGGGGTCACAAACGGTCCCACTAAAAATCCACTTTCCTTAAGCCAATTATCGCGTCTTCTGTGATAGAACTTTCCTAGAGATGCACTTAATTGCACAATATTCACCCACTATACTAGGCTTTAAATAATAAGAAAGGTAGAAGGAGAGACTTACTTATATATATATAATATTTATACTAATTTTAAAATCAGAAAATTAAATAGAAGAATATCTCTTTAGAAGGAAGCTTTAACTTTGCAGTTGAAGCCTTCAACCTTCAGAGTCCAATTTCCCACTTTTAATGCTTGAACAATTTAAGCAAAGCAACTATTTCTTAATAGGCTAGAGAGATTGTAGAAGAAGAGAGTAAGAGATTGTAGAAGAGGTGTGGTTTGGAGTGGGAAAGGGTAAGCCTATTTATAGAAAATCAAAAGTGGCTTTTTACCACCTATACTCTCCAATATGACTGTTATTTGGTAGTTGGAAGGGTAGAAAAGGTCTTTTAACAGTCAATTACAACCATACCCCCCACCCCCCAATATGGTTGTTATATAGTGGTTGGGGGGGGGGGGGGGGGGGGGTAAAAGAGGCAAAAAAGTGGTTAAAAACCACTATTTTGGGGGAAAAGTGCCTGCCGTTGAGTGTGCCACATAGTGGGCCGGGCCACGTGCCCTGGCAAGCCATGCCTATACGGGCCGCCTGCCCATACCCCTAGTCCGGCTCGGGCATGCCTGAGGCGTGCGAGCCCGGTATGACCTGATAAGCACCCCTACCCCTAGGCCTAAGTCACCCATCGGTTGTGTCACGCTGCACAAGATTTTTAAAAGTTAGATAAATTCTTGGGTAGGCTTGGTCATGTATACGAATTATTGGACTTGCCCTGCACGATCCAACTTATAATTTTTATTTATAATATGTAAATATATAGTGCTTTAATAAGTATTTTGAACCCTAATACCTTGTGTTTTATTATTCTTGTATATTTAGTTTTCTTAGTATACTTGGTCTCTCCTATTTCTATAGTTTTTCCTATTTTAAAATAATATATTTCGTTATTGACATTTTTTTGGGGGTATGGTGGATTGGTAGGCATAGCCTTTTAATGAGTAGGCTTGGGTATAATTTTACAAGCCCAACCATCGGACTACGTGGACTTGGACAAAGACCACATCTCTTATATATGAACTTTAATTTGGACCGGTCTGAGCCTGCCCAAGCCTACTTAATGCGCATTTAGCCTTAGGCATCACATAAGTTGGGCAAGTTGCAAAATAGTTTAGGCTCAGCCTAATTTAAAATTTACTAACCCAAAACTTAAGTGCCAATGATTTAAAATGGGTTGAAATCATCTACCGTAGCTTAATTACAACAAACACTGCAGTAGCCATGGGATGTTGCCATGCAACATCTCACTGGTTGTTGTGTATTTTACCATTTCCAATATAAAATGTCACTTCAATTGACATTTTACTTCAAAAAAATATGAAAATTTAACAGCAGTGAGATGCTGCATGTGGCAGCATCCCAAGTCTACTGCAGTGTCTACCGTGCCGCATCTTAAAGTTTAAAACACCCATCCAATAAATTAAAATAAGAGTTTTTATTAAATTACTCCCACAGTTATATGTGTTGGAAAAAAGTTTGGTATCCACAAAAGAAGGATGGGTTGGTATATTTTTTTTTTTGGTGGAAAGGATGGGTTGGTATTACTAAAAGCTTTACTTAAGAGAAAACCTTCCCTCAGCTCGCTTATGTGCATGGAGGCAGAGGTTCAAGGAGCATCCTGTGATCAAGGAGAATTGGTCTTTTTGTTTTTGCATTTCAAAAAATGTCGCTTTAGTAATTTTTATGCCTTGTATGTCCTAAATATATATTTAATTACAATATGTTTTTAAAGTATTATTATTATTATTATTGCAAGTGGAATTAATCTGGCCCTCTGAGCAGCCCAAGTTTGTAACCCTTGTCTGACTAACTTGAAGCCCATCTCATACAACAGGATATCTATATCTATACTATATATAAAAAGAAACGGCCCTTGGGAAGCATGCCAAAAAAATCATATATATATATATATATATATTTTCCCATAATATCCTTATAAATCATTGTCAAAGTTTATTAATATAGGGCATATATAGCTGTCTTTTTTTTTTCTATCTCTAACAGACTTTAAGTTTCCCAAAATATCACGGTTCCACCTCTCCAGCTAGTTGTCTAGCACTCTTCTCTTTTATTTGCATACGTGCAGTATTGCACGTGTACCCACAGAAAGAGAAAACAATTTTAAATTACTGGGTGGGATTCCTAAGCCTACGGTTAATGAGATCTAATCAAAACTAATAAATTGGTTTGATTGGTTTTGGATTAACATATTGTTGCTGCATTTGCTAACTGTTGTTGGGATATATGGAAGACAAGAATAAGGTAATTTTCGAAAAATTAAAATGTATATCAACTTATCTATTTCGTTGTTTCATGCACTTCTATCCAATAGAAAAGATGTGAACAAAAGAAGGATAACCTTGCTCAAATTTTAATTAGATAGAAGAGACTAAGTGAAAGGTGGGTAGCTATCAACATGGATAGTGTAGCTAAAATACCGTGGGGGTGGTTGTGTTGGTGTACATAATTTGCCATGACAACGATGTCGCCTTCAAAGGAGCAGTAGCAAACTTTGTGGGACGCACAAACGCCGTGATTGCTGAGGTAAAGATGTTATTGGAAGGGATTAGAATTGTCAAATAAATGATTGATACTGAAAGGGACTCAAGGTTGATTTGTAACATGATCCACAATGACAAAGAGAGCAAGCCCCTGTTGAAAAGTATTAAGTTTGGGCCCTTTGCTGTGCATTGTTGCACCTTTACCTATCAGCTTGAGCATTTAGGTGTAATGGTTGTTTAACAACCCTTGACTAATTATGGGGATTTTGTTCTATATAAATCTTAGAACCACAACAAGTTTTCACATAAATAACATCTAGAAGGGGGGCTAATTTTAGTGGGTGACCGCCTTTTTCAATTTTGCTTTGGATAAGTATTCATGTTTTGGTTTAAACATGCCCAAATATTTCTAAATGAGTTGTTAAAAAATGATTATACCACTTTGGTTTGGATAAGTATTCATATTTTGGTTTAAACATGCCCCAATATTTCTAAATGACTTGTTAAAAAATGATTATACCAAGAAATCTTTTGTAACTTCTATTCGTATTGATTAATAAAAGTTTCTTTCCCCATAAGCTTTAAACAATATATATACTATCTATAATGGGAAGTGTGCCAAAACAAAATGCACAGTTTTCCAAAACAGCCCTTACAAACTCTTAAGAAGATTTATTAATAAAAGGGTAAAGTCTTCAAACTACCTCAATTTTTTTTTAAACTTGTAATTAGTTTTGTAACTCTTTCCTCCACATTCTCCCTCCTTCCTTCCCTTCTTATGCATGTGCAATATTATTATTGGAGAAAGATAGAATCTACTGTTTACTACTACTATTCATGCAAGCGAGTGTGAGATGCAGCCATGTGTAGCATCTCAAATTTTTTATAAAAAAGTTTTCTTTTCACATTTTCAAAAAGTAAAAAACTGCAACCGCTCCATGCCTCATCGTCAAATCATGCGTTAGCGGTATGAAATTACGTGCTCCAGAAATTTTTTTTTTTCTGAACTTTGAACTTTGAAGTCCACAACAACGGCGAGCCCTTGAAATGCTCCTCGAAACGGTAAAATAGACGTCAGCAGTGAGCACATATTCAACGCTGATAAGAAATTCAAATATTATTCCACGCACATGTACAGGACCATTGTTTGGGCACCTTATCGTCTCTGGAAACGATCTTTTGGTCTCAATATCCATTAAATTTAGTACTTATACTTAGCAGAAAAAAAGGCCCTATATCCAGTAATCCAACTGGAAGCAAGCTTAGTTAGTGCCCAAGCAAGATGGAGACTCCATTGAACACTATAAATTAATGCCTGCTGAAGGTCTATCCCACACCAAATTATTAAGATGGAAGATGTGAAGCTGATAGGGGCTTGGCCTAGCCCTTTTCTTTACAGAGTCGTCTGGGCCCTGAAACTGAAGGGTATACCCTATGAGTATATGGAAGAAGACCTCTTCAACAAGAGTCCCTTGCTTCTGCAGTACAACCCAGTTCACAAGAAGATCCCAGTTCTTGTCCATGGCGGAAAACCCATTGCAGAGTCAGCCGTCATTCTTGAGTACATCGAAGAGACCTGGCCACAGAACCCTTTATTGCCGCACGACCCCTACGAGAAGGCCATGGCTCGCTTTTGGATGAAGTTTATCGACGACAAGGTAAATTAAATTAATACGTTATTAGATGTAATTGCATATATATTCATCAATTAATACATTTTCTAATCACCAGTTCATATTCATGTAGATTTCAAGTATGGGATCGTTCTTCAGTGGGGTAGGAGAAGAACAAGAGATCGAAGGGCACAAAAGGATGCTTGGAAATGTTGAAAGTCATGGAAGAACATGCCATCGGAGAGAAGAAATTCTTTGGCTCTGAAAGGATCGGATTAGCAGATTTGGCCGTGGTAACGTTTGTTCATTGGTTGGAAGTGATTCAAGAGATAGTAGGAGTGAAAGTGGTGGAAGAGAAAACTTTTCCCCACTTATGTGCGTGGATGGAGAAGTTGAAGGAGCATCCTGTGATTAAAGAGAACCTCCCTGATGGTGACAAAATGTTGCAGGCTATCAAGCGCAGGCGGGAGACGTTGTTAGCATCTCCATCTTATTAGTAGAAAGGATTTTATTCCCTGTTCGCGTGTTTTATGTGTTTGAGTAGGAAAATATGAGATCAGAGAGGCTTCTGTTCTTTCATATTTCCTAAAATAATGAAAATATTTTCAGTACACCCTCTCTTCCTCCAATCTTTTTCCTCTCATACCGATTCCTCTTTCAATCGCTCTTCCGTGTTTGGTGTATGAGGGTCGTCCTTTAATTAAAGCTGGGCGGGAGGCATGTAAGTTCATTTTATAGTGTTCAATGGAGTCTTCTTGCTTGAGCACCAAGCTTAAATATTCCAGTTGAATAATTCTGGACAGATGTTCTAACGATGTTGTTTCTTTATTTTCTAGCATTTGGGATTGAATATGTGGTCACAGCTAGCTGACGTTTTTAAAGCTTTCGAGGAATGATAAATTGAAACGTAACCGGGGATTATGTCACTGCTTACTTTCAAGTGATGCCCGAGGACAAACTCTATAATTGAAAGATAAAGGAAGATTGGTCTGAACCAATACACGAATTCGAATCCGATCAAGTTATAGGATTTTATAAACCTAAAGAAGTACCGAAATAGTTACAAATCCAAAAATGATTCAGGGACTTTGATATTTAATACCGAGGATCTTATCACCGTGACAAGTTAAAATTCGAAAACTTTTGTTTCATTTGATAAATAGAGAAAATTGGTTTTTAGTGATCATTTTTCCAAAGAATTTAGGTGTCGTTTGGTAGGGTTTCTGGTTTCTAGATTCTATAAAAATCCAAAAACCAAGGTCCATTAAGTTGTTTGATAGGATTTTTGCAAGTTTGATTTTAAAAGCAAATCCAAAAATCTTCCCAAAAACCACAATCCTTATGTTATGGGTTCCTATAGATTTTGATACTTAAAAAGTGGTGGGTCCCACTTGAACACAAATACTAAAGAGCTATTAACGGTGGTGGGTCCCACTTGCACATAAGTAATAAATAGCTATTAATGGTGGTGGGTCCCACTAAAACCAGGTGCTAAAGTCGTAGGTATCCAAACAAGATTTGGATTTCTAAAAATAATCATTTACAATCTTGATTTTCAAAATCCAAATTATTATCCAAAATCCACAATCCAGAAGTCATCAAATTCTTGTTAATTGAGAATTAGTGATACTTTTGTAACATAATTAGGAATTAGTGTGTTCATAAAGAATTTCTTCTTAAAATGGCCTTAAAAGACTTACAAACCTCACTTGAAACAAAATGAGTAAAAAGATTTTCAAAGTCTTTTGAGGGTATTTTTGGAAGAAAGTCTTTATGAATAGTAAAATAATATTGATTCTCAATTATTTTACAAAAGTATCACTAATTCTCAATTAACAATAATTTGATGATTGAATCTGAATTATTTAGAAAAAGTATCACTAAAAACCAATTCTCCCTGATAAATAACCCATTTTGATACCAATTAAATGACGATCAATCGGTACTTGACAAAGTGCTAGAGTTGTAAGTAGGGTGGGTTGGGTTGGGTTTTGATGAGTTTGAGCTCAACCTAATCTAAAATCAATTGGCCCAAACTCACCTTGGCTCGCCCTAAACCCAAATTGCTTGAACCTAAACCCAACCCTAAAAATATTTCTCGAGTTCGAGTTGGGTTTGGGTTGGCCCAAATTAATGAGATTTATCAAGGATCTAATGAAATATAATAGCAAAGGCAACAAGTCTATAATGTTTTTAGTATGGGAAAGCAAAAAATTGAGTTTTTAGATTATAACATTTCTAAGATTTTTTGACCAAATTATAAGACAACACATTTAACATTATGAAAGAAATACTTATTGAAAATGTGGTCTTTTGTAAATCTCAAGTCATTATCCATATAAAGGTCAACATTATCAACTTTCCTAAATCTTGAAAATGTTATATGTTTGAAGCTTTATATTCAATTCTATAGAACCTTATTTATTGGGGAATTGATTGGAAAAATAGAGAGGAAGGGCTTGGAGTCTGAAAGAACTTAGGAAGAAGATGGGGTTTGTGGTAAGTCATTTAACCTTGGCTTTATATAGTTCGGGTTTTTTGGGCTATGAGGTGCAAACCCAAGCCTAACCCAAACTCAAGTTCGGGCCTAAAATCAAGCCCAAACCCAAAATAAAACCTTAGATCAGACTATTATTCGGCTTGGGTTGGGCGGGTCAGGCAAAACTTACAGCTCTACAAGGTGCATGATAAGACCTGATTGGAGTTGGGCCTAAAATCAAGTTCAGGCCTAAAATCAAGCCCAAAATAAAACCTTAGATTGGACTATTATTCGGGTTGGGTTGGGCGGGCTGGGCAAAACTTACATCTCTACAAGGTGCATGATAAGACCTGATTGGAGTTAGGTTAGTCGCACGCACTAGCGTACCTTTTTTTTTTTTTTTTCTCTCTAAACACTAAATTGAATAAAAAAAAGGTTGGGGAGTTTTGAATATGAAGTGATACTTTACAAAATATAAAGAAAATTAATTTTAAGTGATACTTTACAACACGTGCAAAAATATAAAGAAAATTAATTTTAAGTGATACTTTACAAAATAAAGACAGAAAAATTTTGAATTTTGAATTTTAGAAAACCTTTATTAAAATAATTAAATTTTAATAATATTTTACTACTACACCCTTATATCATGTTAGTACAAGTCAATAAAATGACTTGTACAAGTTAGTACATAGTGTTGATAGAAGGTACGCACTACCAAAAAAAAAAAGTTGATAGAAGGTACGTACAAATCATTTTATTAACTTGTACAAGCCATTTTTTTAACTTATATAAATCATATCATTGAGTGGTATATGGGCATTCTTGAAACAATTTGGTAGTAATAGTAAGATGTCACTAAAATTTAATTATTTTGATAAAGCTTTCTTTAAGATTAAAATTATGAACTTTTCTAACTGTATTTTAATTATTTTTGAAAAGCATCACTAAAAGTTAATTTCCCCCTAAATATTGCACAATCCTAATTTGGCATAAAAATTTTATTGTTGTCTCAATCAAATATGAAAGTTTGGCATCTAAGGAAGAATAGCAAATTATACATTATTTTATCAACACATGTAAATAACATTTAGTTAATAAATAATCTTATGGGATTTTATATAAATCACATAGCCTTGTACATAAGTCAGCCTTTCAAATTTTTTGGAATAAAATTAACACAACCCATCGAAAATCTCTATTACATTGGATTTAAGATAAATGATTGCAACTGAAATAATAATAATAGAGTTATGAAATTCTAAAATCAATTTAAATAAATCATTCGATGATTTATTATTTCCTAAATATGTAACCACATTTACTTTTGAAAAAAAATAAAAATTCTTAATCAAAATTCTAAAAGATTTTTAATATTTTCTAAGAACAATCTCTATTCTTATGTCCAAAAGGCATGCTCTGATATCATATATAAGTGATAATATCAATTAAAATATTGATTAAAGAAATATACAAAGCCTTGGGACTTCCTTTATTACTTGAGAGGAGTGACTCCTTAAAAGGTCAAAGAGAAGCAGAGACATAGAGTAAAGCATATACCGCTAGTTAGATTGGAGATGCTAGGAACATCTCCACTGCTTTAAGAATTGGACCGTTTTGTGATCATCGGGGAAGTTCTCTTTGATCGCTGGATGTTCCTTAAACTCCTGAAAACACCAAGCACATAGGCGTTGGAACCTTTTCTCCTCCAGCAGCTTCACCCCTAGTACCTCTTCCATCACTCCCAACCAGTTATAAATTGCTCCAAACACAAAGTCTGCCAATCCAATCGTTTCGCCGCCCAAGAATTTCTTCTCCACCGGTGCTTCTTCTTCAATGAGTCTCAAAATTTCCAAGATTTCTTTCGTGGCCTTTCCTTGTTCTTCCCCCACCGTCAGATAGAGCATCCTCAGAGTTTCAAGCTACATGAGCACACCACAAAATTATTATTCAAAAATATAATTAAATATATAAAGTTCATCCTGTTACCGGCTTAAGCATTTGATAAGAGTACCCTTCGGCCCCGATTGGTTCAATGAATTGGAATTGGAATTAAGAATTCTAATTCCAATTCTAATTCATCAAGAATTGGAATTGGGTAGAATTGAAATTATTGTGATTGGATGGCAAGAGAATTGAAATTTGGAATTACAATTCCATAAAGAATTGATTTAAAATCCAATTCCATTGATTGGATGAACTTATGAAGAATTGATTTGTATCATTCCCATGTTAATAATAACACAAATGACTGATTATCATGACATATGAATTCCAATAATCCATTCTCTGCAACCGAAACCAAAACAACACTACTGGGTTTTAATAATATTTTTGTCTTAATCAAGTCCTCCATCTAAGACCAGATGATTATGAACAACTCGATAGGTCAAAGCAAGTGGAAACAGAAGAGAGAGAAATATAGGAGAGAGAGGAAACAAAAGAGATAGAGAGACGAGAGAGAGAGAGAAGAGAGAAGAAGGGAGAAGATACGTACTAGTCCCTGCAACACCAGCGAGGAAGAGGAGAATGAGATTTGGTAGTTTCTTTATTGGTAGAGTTGGCAAAGGGTCGGTTTGAGTCGGGTCATAATCGGAGTTGGGGGTTAATTGGGTCGGGTTCGGGTTAAACTAAATTAAGGCGGGTTGGAAAACCCTTCAACCCAAACCCAACCAGCTAATAAACGGGTTTAACCCGCAAACCCGTTTATTATTATTTTTTATTTTCAAAAAAATGATTAAAATAGGGTTGGGGTTAATTGGATCGGGTTGTACCGTGTTTGGGTCGAGTTGGGGGTTAATCGGGTTGGGACATGATACTTTTATCAAAAATTTTTTTTTAAATTGGGTTACTCGTCAGGTTGCCGGGTCATAATCGGGTTGACCTGATTACTGGCGGGTTAGGGAAACCCCAACCCAATTAATAAACGGGACAACCCAAACCTGTTTAACTCGTGTCGGGTTGGGTCGCATTTTGCTAGCTCTATTTGTCGGGCATATATTGTGCTTCTAATTCTCTACCTCGTATCCCCAATTCTTCTCAATTTAGTAGGGAATTAGGTAACTTCAAAAATAGCCTATAAACTAATTCTATGGAATTGGGCCTTAATTCCAATTCCAAATTCCAAATATTTAACCAATCAAAAGAATTGGAATTGGGAACCCAATTCCAATTCTTACCCTAATTCCAACCCCTGATTCCGCGAACCAATCGGGCCCGAAGTGTTTTATATACATGGTATCAGAACATTAGGCTAACCCGGAGGTACTCGATTCACCATTCCACCTATTGAAAAATATTCTATGTATAGGGCCTCCCTAAAATAGGTTTGAGCACAGTCCATACATGAGGGGAAAGAATTCGAGCAAATTTGGATCCAGATTCGATCCATTTCCATTCATTTTTTATGCAGATAATTCCATGGACATGCAATGATGTCTGATATCATATATACCTTGTCCTCAATAAACTTCATTAACAACGGAGCTGTGGATTTCCATAAGGCGTCTTGCGGCATTAAAGGGTTCTGTGGCCATGTCTCTTCAATGTACTCAAGGATGACGACTGACTCTGGAATGGGGTTTCCGCCATGAATAAGAACTGGGACCTTCTTGTGAACTGGGTTGCACATCAGAAGCAGGGGAGTCTTGTTGGAGAGCAGGTCTTCTTCTATGTACTCGTAGAGCCCAGATGACTCTGTAATTAAAGGGGCTAGCCCAAAAACTCAACAGCTTCACTTCTTTCATGTTCCGTACATACAAGGTCGTCCTTCAGCGCTGTAATTAAAGGAGTCTTCTTGCATGGCCTAAGCTTCTTGTTCAATGATGGAATACAGATCATTAAACTTTGTTTTTAAAGTTTAAATATAGCGGATTGTCGTCCGAAGGATTAAAAAGTGCTGGTGATCGAGTGGAAATATTCTTCGGTTTCTGATTGTTTATTGGGAGTGAAAACAAAGTTGACTTCCTCGACCCGTTGCCGAAGTTTCAATTGGCCAAGGCCATGGAGAAAGTTAAATTGAAACAAAACCAACGATTAAAATTTACGCTAGATCATCTGTGCAATTCACAAACTCTTCAAATGTTGAGAGCAGAATAATTAACTCATTTCTCGATTGGCTTGAACTGGTCATCACAGAAAAAACAAGCGCAGATGGCAAGTACAAAAGAAAGTAAAGTTCAGAATGTACAGAATATTCCTCTTGGAAATTAAGAAAATCAAGGTCAACTTTGATAGAGCAGCAGGAGGATTGTGGAGAAACACAGAAGGAAATTTTGGTCTAATGTTGGATATCTTAATTAGCACAAACATAGTGACAGAGACAAACGCTGCTTTAGATGGAAATCATTAGCTCCTTCGCAACTCTTAACTTCAACCTCCTTGGCACATAAGCAACATTATCCACAAAGCCAGAGAATTATTGAGCCAAATACCTCATCCAGAATTCTCACTTGTAAATATACAGAGAAGCAAATCAAGCAGTTGATATTTTGGCAAATTTTTCTTTGGCAGCAATTACTTATGTTATTGGAGATGTAAACCTCCATTTCTTAATTCTGTATCATTTGATGACTATTATGCCCAGGTTTGAGGCCAGACTTTTTACATTTTGAAAAAATTTCTCTTTACTTAAAAAAATTGGAAGAAGTCAACTGCCTCTTTAAAAGTTACCAAAAGTAAAATCACCTTTTTTAAAATAATTTTACAAAACCCGTTTATAACAAACTTGTCCGAATTTTTCAATGCTCGTGCAAACATATAAAATTAATGCTCTTTATTTTTTAATTTTAAATAATTTCTAAACATCTTTCCTATTTTATTTTAAAAATATTAACACTTGTTTTTTATGACCAGGTAGTAACTTGGTCTGGGTTATTGAATTACTTGGATAGATAGAGAGCCGAGTTACTAGGCCTTTGCGAGTTTATAAACGCTGCATGAATTGAACTGAAACACTAAATTATTCTTAGTCAAATGGGAAATACAAAGCCTTGTAACTTCTGTTTATTATATACCAGAAGGGATGCACGGGTGCAGGAAGGGAGAGAGAGAGACATTGTTTAAGGGAATAGTTGTAAAATTGATTGTTAGGTTTTGGAAAAGTTGAGGAAATTTTGACCGTTCTATTGTTTTATAAATAAATCTTTTTATTAGTGTGTAAGGGCTGTTTTGGAAAGCTGCGTATTTTGTTCAACACAATTTCCAAATGGCCTCTTTTCTTTTCAGATTACACGCCATTAGAGCCGGCAAAATGCCACCTGACCCAACGGGTCAACCCGATTATAAACGGGTTGGGTTGACTCGTTTATTAATTGGGTTGGGTGCAGGTTGAGGTTTCCCCAACCCCCCAGTAATCGGGTCAATACGATTATGACCCGCCAACCTGATTAAAAAAAAGATGGCAAAAGTATCATGTTTCGACTCGATTAACCCCAAAACCCAACCTGAACTCTGCACAACCCAATCCAATTAACCCATCAACCCTATTTTAATAATATTTTTTGAAAAAAAAAAAAAAAATAAACAGGTTGGCGGGTTGAACCTGTTTATTGGCGGGTTGGGGGTTTTCCAACCCGCCTTAATTTAGTCCAACCCGATTAACCCCCAACCCGATTATGACACGACCCGAACCTGACCCAACCTGATCCGTTGCCAGCTCTACACGCCATGACATGATTTGCAAAACCCATTTATATAACAAACTCGTCCGAATTTTTTAGTTACTCGTGCCCGTAATTAATTAACTCAATCAGTAAACATAAAAAATTAATGCTCTTCATTTTTTAATTTTAAATTATTTCTAAAAATCTTACTGGGCCTCACTGTTTAATTATAAACACCGCACTGTAACACTAAATTATTCTTATAGTCAAATAGGAAATACATAACTTATTTGTTTATCTATATCTATATCTATATTATATATAAAGAGAAGAGGGGGGAATATTCCCTCTAGATTCTGGCCCTTGTTTTCTTTTTCCAAGCATTACCCTCCTCAAACAAAACAATCCCCCACTATTGTAACTACTTTGGCTGTTTATCAAAGTGGGCCCATGTTTTTTATGCGCGTAGTGCGTGTAGCCCCCTAGTTATATATAAGAAAGAATAGATCTCTCTCTCTCTCCCTCCCTCCCTCCCTCTCACTCAGCTCATAGTGTACTTAAAGTTGGTAGATGGAGATGCTAGAAACCAAGCTCTCAACTGCTTGAAAACGTGGACCATTTTGGCATGATCAGGGAGGTTCTCTTCGATCACAGGTTGCTCCTTGATCTTGTAAAACCAAGCACATAAGCGAGGGAAACTTAATTTCCTCTTCCAAGAGCTTCACCCCCCCAGTACGTCTCCCATCACTATCAACCAGTTAGTTACTGCTCCCAAGGCTAAGTCCAGTAATCCCATTGAGTCCCCGCTGAAGAAATTCGTCTCTCCGACTCCACGTTCTTCAATTACCTTCAGCACTTCCAAGCTGTTTTTCAAGGCCTTTTCTTGTTCTTCCGCGGCCCCACGTAATAACATCGCCATGGTTGGAACACATAAACAAGGTTACGAGGCTAAAGGGAAAAAATTGCATGTTTGTTATAAAAGGCCGAATGAATCAGCCCTTTGAACGGATCCGATCCATTTCATTAATTCACTTTTTACTATTTAGATATTTTCATGAATATACAGTAAGTAATATCTAATAATATCTTGTTTACCTTGTCTTCCACAAACTTCGTCCAGAACCGAGCCATGGCCTTACCATAGGGGTCTTGCGGCATTAAAGGGTTCCGTGGCCACGTCTCTTCGATGTACTCAAGGATGACGACTGACTCTGCAATGGGTTTTCCGCCATGAACAAGAACTGGGATTTTCTTGTGAACTGGGTTGTACTGCAGAAGCAAGGGAATCTTGTTGGAGAGGTCTTCTTCTATGTACTCATAGGCTATACCCTTAAGCTTTAGAGTCCATATGACCCGGTGAAGAAAAGGACTAGGCCAAGCTCCCAATAGCTTCACTTCTTCCATGTTTGATAATGGAGGTTGTCCTCATACCAGGCATGTGGAGTTCATTTATAGTGTTTAATGGAGTCTTCTTTGCTTGGGCACTAAGCTTTCCAGTTGAAAAATTCCATTTATACAGATGTTCTAACAATGTTTTTCTTTATTTGTTTTAAAAAGTTTTTCATATATATGGACTGTTGAATTAATTGAATATCGTTCCTTGAGGCGGAAAGCCACATCGTTCTGGTTTATGATCCTCTGTGAAGCGGAGGATCGTCTGTGAAGCGCAATCCAATGGTCCAAACGTTGGATCAAGTTAAAGGAAGGATATCAAATATGGGGGTACCTCAGGCAAACAATAGGGTACCTTTGTCAAATACCATGGTACCTCAGGCAAACATGGGGGTACCCGATCATGTTCATGGAAGTACCTTTGGCCTAACAATGGAGTACCTCTGTCAAATACGGGGTACCTCAAATACCCCACTATAATTCGAAGCTACCTCCCTAAATCGTGGTTGGTACCTTCCAAAATAAGTTTAAGGTACCCAACTGTAAGCTCAAGGTGTCCTCATGTAAGTCTAAGGTACTCTCATATAAGCTTAAGGTACCCCTCATGGTAAGCCATATGCAATCACCAAAAATAGTCTAAGGTACCTCCTTCTAAGCCTAAGGTACCCCAATATAAACCAAGGGTACCTCCCTACAAGCTGAAGGTGCCTCCTTACCGAGGATCGGGCCAAATTAATTTGGTCCATTGGATTGTGCTTTACAAAGGATCTGTTTCTCATGGTTCTAGGGTTTGGAATTGTTTATTGGGAGTGAGAGCAAAGTTGGGTGATGTTCGTTGCATATGTGATCACTGGTGACGTATAAATAGAGGATCTAACAGATTATGACTCACTCTCACCGACTCGGATAAAGAAAAGTCAAACATTAACTCAATCAAAGCAGTCACTACCGTAGATTTGTTCCAACTCAGTATTCTTTAATGGATTTACATCCTCTGCTGGGCCCGACACAAGTCACATTATTTTTAATGTGGTGCTGACGTGCCCAGATCCCATTGGATGCTGGATGCCCAGCAGAGGATGTGAGTCCTTCTTTAATCGGGAGCCTTATCATTTGTCTCATCGGATCCCTCGTTTGGTCAATTAATTTGAAAAAAAAAAAAAAAAGGCCATCATATTCATATATTCAATCTTTCAACTGGAAGCTTGCGTCGCAAGTAAGAAGACTGGTCCATTGAACACCATGAAACAAGCCGCTGACTCCGACATCAAAGCGAAGTTGTTGGGAGCTTGGTCTAGTCCATATCTTTACAGAGTAGTATGGGCTTTTAAACTGAAGGGTGGAGCCTACGAATACATAGAAGAAGATCCCTAAAAAGGTTAAAAGATCTGCATCCAATAATTCAACTGGCTGCTTAGTTCCCAATAGCAAGAAAACTCCCTCCATTATTAGGGAGAAAAAGAAAAAAATGAAAAGCAATCACTACCATAGATTAATTTAAGTATTCCAACGCATTTTTCATTAATTGGGATCCGTATGATCTCTTGGAAACCTTTGTTAATTTGTTCAATCAATTATTTTGAGAAAAACAAGAAAAAAAGAATCTAGATCCAATATTTTAACAGGAAACTTGCTTTCCAAGTAAGAAGTTTCCACTGAACACTATATATAAATGATGAACTTAACATGGCTGCTGAAGGGTTGTAGTTCATTGAACATGGAAGAATTGAAGCTCTTGGGAGCCTGGTCTAGCCCATTTCTTTACAGAGTCATCTGGGCTCTGAAACTGAAGGGTATAGCCTATGAGTACATAGAAGAAGACCTCTCCACCAAGAGTCCCTTACTCCTGCAATACAACCCAGTTCACAAGAAGATCCCAGTTCTCGTTCATGGCGGAAAAGCTATTTCAGAGTCGGTCATCATCCTTGAATACATCGAAGAGACATGGCCGCAGAGCCCGTTAATGCCAAAAGACGCCTATGAGAAGGCCATGGTTCGGTTCTGGATGAAGTTTGTTGACGATAAGGTACGCAAAATGATTCTTGGATTTTATTTCATAGTCATCAAAATTCGTTTCTATTCTCTCTGTAAATTACATAGTAAGTAGATAGTTATTCAAGTGCCCCAATAATGTTATTATCTTTATTTTGTAAAATTAACCAAGAAGGTCAATTAGCCAACTGGTGTAGAAAGGTATTAATCTTTACTTACTCTATGGTCCTAAATGAGTTCTTGTTCATGTAGACTCCAAGTGCGAGCCCGTTCTTCAGCACAGTCGAGGAAGAACGAGAGAGAGCCATGAAAGAAAGCTTGGAAATATTGGGAATCATTGAAGAACATGGGCTTGGAGAGAAGAAGTTCTTCAGCGGCGACAAGATTGGATTAGCAGACTTGGTCTTTGGAGCCATGGATCACTGGTCGCAAGTGTTGGAAGAAGTATTGGGGATCAAGCTGGTGGAAGAGAAAACGTTCCCTTGCTTATATGCATGGAGGCAAAAGTTCAAGGAGCACCCTGTGATCAAAGAGAACCTCCCTGATCGTGACAAACTGTTGCAGGCTATCAAGAGCCGGAGGGAGACGTTGTTAGCATCTCCATCTTACTAGTAGCAAGGATTTTATTCCCTATTTGGGTCTTTATGTGTTTGAATAGGAAAATACGAGATAAAAGAGGCTTATGTTCTTTCATGTTGTGACCGGAAATGACAAAGGGGAAGGTTCAAATGTTGTAATCTTTCCTACAATAACGAAAACGTTTTTAGTGCCATGGCCACTGCACCCTCCCTCCCGCCCTCTTTTCCTCCCCAATTGTAGGCCCGCCCCTTTAGGTTTGAGAGCTGGGCCATATAAACCAGGCTTGGCCCATAATTTTTGAGGCCCGCGATTTAGTTAGCTCATATTTAAAAGCCTGAAATTATTATGGCCTGGCTTCGTTTTTTCGTTTCCACGTCAAGTGAGCATTTCTTATAGAGCCAAAATCCAGTGGTTCAGTGAAACCATTGACTGAGATGTAATTTGGATGTAAGCCCTCCTATTAAAAAGGGGCATCCATCTACATGTTTCATCCTGGTATCACTAAGTGGCACCAGATGTAACGGTCTTGTTAAGAACGCTTTAATGTTGAGGACTCGATCATCATGTGCATTCCATGGATGGTTCCATGAATGATGAATCGCACTGTCGCATGCACCTTTCCAATAGAGGGACCCACACCCCAAAAAAATTCCTAGCTAGTGGTACCACCACGACCATTAGCTTTTAGCATTAGAGGAAATGCATTCGTTAGTATCATGTCAATTAGACAACCGTTAGGCACAGGAAAAGTGGTAGCACTGTACCACCAACTTTTGGCACTAAATGAAATGTGTTCTTTAATATCATGTCAATTAAACAACTATTAACACATGAAAGCTTAAGCTGATTATTTTTTTTAAACATATTTTCTATTCTCATCTTATCTTTTTTTTTTTATCGGGGAGAGAGAGAACAAACATAGTACATACACACCTTGAGATAAAGAGGCAAAACAATAATTGCACCCTAGAAGCTTAAGCTGGTAGGTAAAAGCATAATTATGTATATGAAAGGGCCCAATACCTATATCTATACTATTAGTAAAGCCAAATCTAGGAAATATTTCCAAGATTTTGGACTTCTCTTTTTTTTTCACTCAAAAATGCCCTTCTCAAATCAAGAAATCAATCAATATTCATCCCTAAATATCCTCATGTTGTTGCACATTTAACCACAATCAAAACTGTCCGCTCAATTGCAAGCATTCTTAACATGCTAACGTGCAGCGGTGTATGTGCCTCCTTTAATATGATAAATAAATAGCTTTATAATAATATATATTAGTAAGAATTACTAGTATATCACATTACTCTTCTATTGTTTGATTTTGAGGGTATTTGATGCAGGGGGATCCGAGACATCTGTTGAGCTCTCAAATTGCATATTGACGACGTTGAGATACCATGAGTTGATAGATCAGCATAAAGGCAGGAAATGATTGTGATATTTTCCTGATTAGGACAGTTTTGGATGCGTTTTATTCTTTTGGCCATAATTTTGGCTACGGTTATCGGATTCACGCATATGTGCCCAATTCAAAAAGCTCTTGTCAGCACACGTCGTGGACACCTAGCTTTGCTTGGTGAGCATTGTTTACGCCCTCAAATTCTGCTGTTTTCCCCTTCAAATCACCAAATTTAGTTATTTTTTGCTATATTTTTTTTGTAAGTTTTGGATTGTCAATTAGGAAGTGATTTTAAATTCTATTTGTACTAGATTTTGGCAGAATGCTTATTTTATTCTGTATTTCCTTTTAAGGGCTTGTTGCTATTTTTGGTTACGGATGAGTTTTGGTTATATAGTTTGGCTTGTGGATTGTTTTTCATTATTATTTGATTAAATAATATTCAGTTGATTCTCAGAGACGTATTCTCTGTGTTTTTGGGCAAATTGCTTGTGTTCTTCCCTGTTAATTATCTGTTTGAACTAGCTTGCAGAATAATTGCTATTTTGTCAGACGTTAGTATTGAATGGCTATTTTTTGTGTTATCTTTCAATGTATATGTTATGTCCGTCATGCTATGTTTATTTGATTGTAAATCCTTCTTTGTTAAGGTTTTGAGTTTTAAGTTATTATTTCAATTAATTCGCGTCGATTTTTAGGGTTTTGAGGTCAGTTACTAGTTAACATCGACAACCCCAGTTGACATCCAGTGCTCCTAGTTTGGTTTTGATTGATATTAACTTGGATCAAACCGAACCATGTTGAACCATTGCTGATCATCACTCAACTCTATGGAATTGCAACTAGCACTTCCATGCTCGTAAAAATTCAGATCCGAACGAAAATGAAATCCCTAAACCATAGCAGTAAGATGCACCTCCATTAGAGAAGAAAAAAGGAGAAAAAAAATTAAAGGAAAGAAAGAAAGAACAGAAGAGAGATCAGCAGATGCAGATGCAGAATATAGTCCACGCCACTAGTCAGATGCAGAAGATAGCAACATCTCCCTCCGCTGCTTGAAAAACTGGAACATTTTGTCAGGATCAAGGAGCTTCTCTTTGATCACTGGATGCTCCAAGAACTCCTGAATCCACGCACATAACCGAGGGAACCTTTTCTCCTCGACCAGCTTCACCCCTACCACCTCCTCCAGCACTCCCAACGTGGTAGCAATAACTCCAAAGGCCAAGTCTGCTAATCCAATCGAATCGCCATTGAAGAATTTCTTCTCCCCAAGTGCATGTTCTTCAATGATCTTCAAAACTTCCAAGCTGTCTTTGATGGCCTCTTCTTGGGCTTCCCCCACCGTGCCATAGAACATCCGCAGAGTTCCAAGCTACACAAGTAGAACATATGGATACTGTTAGAATGTAGAGTTCAAAATGTTCTGTAATGTGTCATCCGTCTGAACCCCATTGGCAATATTGATTTTGTCATAAAGCTCCCTTTCAAGTTAAACAAAGAGGATTTAAACCCTAGTTGGGTCAAGATAAGATGGATTGATCAGGTCAACTCGAACCTCCGCAGCTAAAAAATTTGCTGTGTTGGATTACCTTTTCGTTCATCACCTTGGATTGGATCCAGTTTTTCCTCATCCTAGAATAGATTCGAGCAAATATGCATCCAGATCTTAGAATACACCTTGTGTAAATCAGGAGGATCCATACGGATCTGGGGGCAGATCCAATCGATGCATTTTCATTCACTGTTTATTGAGAAAATTTCATGAATTCGTAATATATCTAATATCATATTTACCTTGTCCTCGAGGAACTTCATCCAGAACCGAGCCGTGGCCTTCCCATAAGCGTCTTGCGGCATTAAAGGGTTCTGTGGCCATGTCTCTTCGATGTATTCGAGGATGATCACAGACTCTACAATGGGTTTTCCACCATGAACAAGAACTGGGACCTTCTTGTGAACTGGGTTGCACTGCAGAAGCAGGGGACTCTTGTTGGAGAGGTCTTCTTCTATGTACTCGTAGTCTATACCCTTCAATTTCAGAGCCCAGATGACCCTGTAAAGGAATGGGCTAGGCCAAAACCCAAGCAGCTTCACTTCTTCCATGTTTGGTGCACGAGGTCGTCCGTCGGCACAGTGATCTTAAGTTTATTTATGGTGTTCAATGGAGTCTTCTTGCTTGGGTACTGACTCAATGATGGAATACAGATCATTTTAGCTTTGTTTTTTAAGTTTTAAATTTAGTGGATTGTAGTCGCGAGTGGAAAGATTCTTTGGTTTCGATCTGATTGTTTATTGAGTGTGAAAGCAAACAAGTTGCATTTGTCCTCACCGTTGACGTTGAAGGCCTGGGAAGAAATTTCCATTTCGATACTGGTGACGTTGAAATGGTGTCTTTAAAATTCATGATCCATATGTCCATTATCAAGCGCCGGAGGGAGACGTTGTTTGCATAATTGCATCACCAACTTACTAGTAGCATCGTTTCAATTCTTGGTCTGTATCTCTGTGTTCGAGTGGGAAAATACTAGATAATAGTGGCTTCTGTTCTTTCATTTTATGACTGGAAGTTGCACAAAGGGGTGGTTCAATCAATAGAGGTCCTCTGAGCCTCTATCTGCAGTTTTATTTGAAGCCGTGATAGGATTATAGCATTTATATTAAAAAACCGCTTGAATGGTTTAACTATGAACTTTTAATTACACTTGTCACAATCTTATGCTCCAAATAAGGGTGTACGTAGATGGATCACTCCTCCCTCCCATTTTAAACTCGACTTGGGCCTAAATTTTAAGACCCACGAACTCGATTTTTAAAATCCCAAAATTATTGGGGCCAGGCTTCATTTTTATGTTCTATATTTTTTTAGTGAAGAAATATAATGCTCTACTGTCATGTTTAATTGTTTATACAACTGTTACACATAAAAGCTTAAGCTGATTATAATGTTTTTAAGAGATTTTCTGTCATTATCAAATGTTATTTGTTTGGGGAAGAGAGAGAAAAAACAAACACAGTGCACATACTTCTTGGATACAAAAGGACAAAAAATCATTGCACCCAGAATCTTAACTAGTCACTAAAAAGCATAACTATGTATATTAAAGGGCCTAATATATGATAAGTAAATGACACAGGGAAGGTGTAGAATTGAGATATCGATTTGAAAGACGAAAAAAACTCAAGAATACAAATAATTTCTAAACTTCAATAAAAGTTCTTCAATAAAATAAAGAACTCCCTAAAAAACCTTTATATATGCGTTATAAGAGTCCCTTGCACTGCAGAAGCCAGGGACTCTTATTGGAGAGATGTTCTTCTATGTACTTGTAGTGTATGCCCTTAGTTTCAGAGCCCATATGACTCTGAAAAGAGTTGGGCTAGGCCAAAACCCCAGCAGCTTCACTTCTTCCATGTTTGGTTCAAGAGTTCGTCATTCGGCAGTCATCTTAAGTTCATTTATATATTTGGGTCAATGGAGTCTTCTTGCTTGGGCACTGAGCTTAGGTGTTCAATGATGGAATGCAGATCATTTTAATTTTAACGTTGTTTTTTATGTCTTAAAATTTTGTGGAATGGTAGTGGTCCTAGTGGAGAGTGGAAAGATTAATTCTTGGGTTTCGATCTCTGATTTTTTAGCGGGGGCGAAGACAAGTCGGCTTCGTCCTTTGCATTTGTGCCCAATGCTGACGTTGAAAGGTGACATTGAAAGCAAGGCCTTGGAAGAAATTTTAATTAAAACTAGGTTAGGTTTATTGAGTTACCAGGCCTGTCCGAGTTCTGAGTTTTTAAGCACCGGAATGAAGGATAAATTATTCTCATAATTAAATAGGAAACACGTACAAAGCCTTCTTCCAACTCCCCTTTGTTATATGTATGTATATATATAGTATATACACTAGCGGTGTGTGTGTGTGAAGAAACAGATCTCTCGAACCCATAGATAAGGGCTATCATATCACTCCTAAATTTCACAGGCACTTCTAGGTAGATGGAGATGTCAGAAACTGCTTGAGAGCCTGGACCGTTTTGGCATGATCAGGGAGGTTCTCTTTGATCACAGGTTGCTCCTTGAACTTGTAAAACCAAGCACATAGGCGGGGAAAACTTTTCTCTTCCAGCAACTTCACCCCCAGTACTTCTCCCACAACCGACGTCCCACAACTACCAACCAGTTAACAATTGCTCCCAAGGCCAAGCCCGCTAATCCCACTGTGTCCTCGTTGAAGAACTTCGTCTCTCCGAATCCATATTCTTCGACGACCCTCAACATTTCCAAGCCGTCTTTCGTGGCATTCTCCTTTTCTTCCGCGCCCTTGCGTAATAACATCATCATTCTTGCAACCTACATGATGACTAGTACTTTCATTCACTGTTTACCATATATTTAGATAATATCATGAATATACAGTAATTAATTAATACCTAGTAAGATCATATTTACCTTATCCTCCCCAAACTTCATCCAGAACCGAGCCATGGCCTTACCATAGGGGTCTTGTGGCATTAAAGGATTCTGCGGCCATTTCTCATCGATGTACTCGAGGATGACGACAGACTCTGCAATGGGTTTTCCGCCATGAACAAGAACTGGGATCTTCTTGTGAACTGGGTTGTACTGCATAAGCAGGGGACTCTTGTTGTAGAGGTCTTCTTCTATGTACTCGTAGGCTACACCCTTGAGCTTTAGAGCCCATATGACGCGGTGAAGAAATGGACTAGGCCAAGCTCCCAACAGCTTCACTTCTTCCATGTTTGGTTTATGAGGGGTCGTCCTTAAGCTGGGCGGGAGGCATGTTCATTTTATAGTGTTCAATGGAGTCTTCTTCAGGCGTCTGCGACAAGACACATGGTTCTAGCATTTGGGAGTGAAACGTAACCAGGGATTACGTTGCTGCTTACGTTCAGGTGTTGCCTGAGGATAAACTAATTAATTGAGTGGACGTACGTGTTCAAGAGGAAGCAAGTATGGAGCCTTCGTCAAAAAAAAAAAAAAAAAAAAAAAAAAAAAAAAAAAAACAAGTATGGAGACACCTAACCAAGTTTTTGCCTAACCATGAATCATGCAATCCATTCATGGTTCACAAATTGGACTTTGACAATATTCTTATTTTATTTTAACCAATGTTCAAATCAGTAACGAAATCTTGAACTATCCTTTCTGAAAGGTCACAAATTGCGTAAGATTATAACATAATACTTCTAACGAGGCTAGTGATTTATGTGACCAGGCCAATCAAGAAATTACATACCTGTTGAGATGAGAATTCACCTCACTTATTAAATAATACTTTATCTTATTCTAATCATATCATAGTGATACCACTTTCGTTTAGGTCAAGGTGATTACCTTTACAATGTAATTGTAATATTGTAATTCGTAATGGCACAACTTTATAACTTCATATGATTCATTATATTCCAATGAAATATGCTTGAAGAGTTAAATATTAAAGTATAACTTAAGACGCTGTGTCCATTGTCATGTTAACTTTTAGAATTACATATTAGAGTAACTTAGGATGTGCACTGTAGCTACTCCTTTGTTATCTTAGTATAAATATCTTAACTTATTACATTAATTTTGTGCCATCACTCTTAAGCATGTGATCAACAATAGTATATCACTAGGAAGCATGTAAAGAATTATAACCATGCTATACATTAACTTTAATTAATTGGCTTACTGGTCTTATGATGATTATGTAACTTCTACATGCTACATCTTTCATTTTCTTATGGGCCTAATTTATAACCACAAATTAAAAGAGCGTGCTTTGCGTAAAATAATCATAAATCTGAAGATCAAATTTTAATGAAACTTATAACCAATTTACAAGCTAATGGGATTAGGTGACTTAAAGTTAGTTTATTTTCTATAAATGGTTCATAAAACCTTTGGTCTGGTTTACACCCTCCATGGACTAATGAATAAGGAAGGGGCCACGTGACATCTACATGGCCCAACTCAATCAGATAGGCCATGTCAGTATATATGTAGGCCAAATACTTAGCTGAGGCCACGTAAGCACATACGACAACTATTCTCGTATTTTCAAGGGATCACATCACGTCACCGTCAACATGAAGTCAACAATTAAAGAATGGGCGGCAATGAGCAAGGAAGTTAGTCATTCACAATCATGGTCGAGAAGTTATCTCTCACGAACAGAAGACAACAGAGGAATAATCTCCAGAGAGATCGTGTGAAAGTGGGATGTTGAGCAACCAACAGAATCCGGCTATAAAAGGCATAAATTTGAAGAGCTCAAGGACAACCTCCATAAAAAAACCGCAACCGGTTATCGTAATTGAAATTTGATCATCCGTGATCCTTATCTCATCTCCTACACTCAAACTATAGCAAGAAGGATAATTTAGGACTTCTCTCACTGCTTCCAGTAGTAGTGACACTCTAGGTCCTTGTTTACTCCGATTGATGTCAAGACTTTTCCATCGGCGAGTAGGTTGAGGCCGCCCCTGCCTTGGGATTTTGTACTCCGACTACAGCTACAGGATTTTGAGTAGCTGGTCCCGAGACCAACTTCGATCAAGCTAGGTGTCATGAACTTTTGGCTAAATAGCAATCCTAGGTGAACCTCTGAGTTTATCATGTTAATAGTCGCCCCCTGAATCCTTTCCTTATACTCTGATCACGGTTATAAGGACAGGAAAGGCCGATCCTGTTGATCTCGGTGACTTTCCCTTTTTCAATTATTTTTGAGGTTATGTTTTGTAAGCTACGGTTGTGTTTCATTGGCCGATTTTCTAATAAAGTGATGCACCATTGATTGCTCTTACTTTCAAACACGTATAAGAACCCAAACGAAAATCGAACACCTAGTTTTCATTTTATCCCTTGACCAGTTTTATTACAGGTGACTTGTAGTACGAATAAATCGACTCTGGTTTAGACTCGAAACTGGTGCCTGGGGTCAGGATCTGACTCGAAACCTTTATATCAATTGATACTGGCATGCCCACATAGAGACACATCATCAACATCGCCACGTGTCCAACTCGGCCCAATTTTGGAGGAACATCCTTTTTTGGCATGTCCGGTGGGACCCCTCATCTTTGAAAGAGCAGTAATGGCGGCAAAAAGTATTTGGCATACTGAAAACGTGATGCCAGAGGAACCTGCCGAATCTCAGGTAAATCCTTCTCTTATCCCAGAAACTCTAGAAGGACCTTCAAATTTGCAGCCGGATTTAAATGAACGGCTTATTCATGCCATACAAGGTCTTAGCCAACAAATGGCAGGATTTGGCCAATGTTTTAATAACATTTCTTCCGATAACGGTAGGATCCTAGCAGTATTGCTGGAAGGATTCTCTACAATAGCAAGATTGGCTATGGTGGTCGAACGAGCCGAGACGTTTGCTGCCAGTTCGAATATTCAGGGGAGGGTGAATATCACAGAACAACCACCACCCTTAAATTTTGGCGGTAATGGCCGAAATAGAATGGTCAATATTACCGCCGTTGGGGGAGAAATTCCCCCTGATATCCCAGTTCCTCTTAATTTACCTCCCACTGAGGGACACTGGGGGGTGGGGGGGGGTGGGGGGTGGTAAAATGAGGCGCATGAGAACCATAGGGAGGATATTGGTTTAAGAAATATAACCATTGACTGAAACTACATCCAGAATGTAGTTTAGGAAATAGTCTGAGATCAGTATTACCGACGAATGACTAGGCTAGTCTACCGGAAACCATACCCAGCTTGGATTGACCATCAATTTGAGTTCCCTAGGGGGTATAAAATTCCTGAGTTTATGTTGTTTTTTGGTGAAGACCAACAATCTACCATCGAGCATATTGGCCGATTTACGGTTCAGTGCGGGGAGGCTTCCGGCAATGACTTCCTAAAACTGAGATGGTTTAGGAATTCATTAACTGGACAAGCCTTTACTTGGTACATCATGTTATTAGCTAACTTCGTTGTAAATTGGGCAACGATGGAAGAAAAATTCCACTCCCAATTTTACCGAACGGAGCCCGAAGCAACTATGGTTGATCTTGTTCAGCTAAGACAACAACTAGTGGAATCGGCCAATAAATATATTGCCCGATTCAAACGCCTAAAGAACAAATGCCGAATTTACTTACCTGAATCGAAATTTGCCAATTTAGCCCTGAATGGGTTAGACTTTGAATTTCGAAAGAAATTCAAAGGCGAACAGTTTGAGGATTTGTTCGAATTATTGGCCATAGCTACTAAATATGAATGGCTCTTGCAAGAAGATGAGGAAAAGAAAGCTTCGTCTTATGGTTCATATTACAAAGACCCTAATTTTGAATTAGGAATTGTAGAGGTCATCGGAAAACAACCAATGACTTGTCCGATTTTGCTTTGAAAATCTAAGGATACTGGAGAATCAAAAGCTATGAACATATTCAGCCGAAATTTTGATATAAATCAAACAGCAGAAATATTTGACTATATATTGAAAAATGGGCTTTTCCGTTTAACTAAAGGCCATCAATTCGTCCTGGCCAATATAATGGCTAAGGGCAAATATTGTAAATGACATGGATTGAAAACTCATGAAACTAATGAATGCACTGTGTTACGTAATGTGATACAGAAAAACATTAACAAGAAGGAGGAATGTTCTTGCATGGTAGGAGTGTTGGTATCCTGGATACGTTCGGCATAATAGAAAGTGCCGAAAGCAGAATTGGCATATGTGGTATCAAAGGATTCTAGAATGGACTCATACAGACAATTATACAGTCTTCGTGCTTACCAAGCACGAAGACTGGTCCATTGAACAATCTATAAATTAACTTAATATGTGGCTGAATCCGACATCAAGAATATGGAAGAAGTAAAGTTGTTTTGGGAGCTTGGTCTTAGAAACACTAATTTATATTTTGTTAGTATATATATCATGATGTAACCCTAATTGAAATTTTTTTTGGAAAATTTTTGCTATAACATAATGAACTTAGGCACATTGCTGAATCACTTAAATCTAGAACTATAAATATAATTTGAACCATTGAAAGCCCGCCCAACCCAACCTGAATAAGAGCGTTAAGTTTCGGTTTGGGTTCTGGTTCAAGCTATATAACCCAAAGCTGATGTCGATTTTATGTACACACTCACACACACACACACACACACACACACACACACACACACACACACACACATATATATATATATATATATATATGTGAGTATATATTTGTATGTATATGTGCCATTGTTTTTTTCTTTTACGTTGTCTTAATTTGTAATTATATAATCAACTATAAAACATAAATTTGTTAACATGTGATAAAAAATTTTATAAAGTTTGTTCTCTAATTAAAAATTTTATATACAAATATATATGCTCCAATGAATGTGATATTTGGGCCCACATCCTCTATAAGAAGGATTGTCCAACCAAAAATACAATGGGCCAATATAGTATTTTAAAAATAATTTTTTAAAGAAATAAATTAATTAAGCATTTTTTCCAAATCCAAAGGATTGATCAAGCGGCAGGTGTATGTTAATAAGCGTTTTTAAAAATTTTATGTTCTTTGCACCACAAAACAACAGACTTTTACCGGCGGTCGGAAAACCGCCGGCAAAAGTGGACAAATCGCCGGTAAAAGGTTTGCCGGCGACTTCTTGAGCCGCTGCAAAGGGAGTCGCCGGCAATGACTTTTGCTGGTGTGTCTAGTGACCGCCGGCAAAGATAAGATTTGCCGCGGTTTATATGACCGCCGGCAAAAATAAGATTTTCCGGCGGTTTAATTGGCCGTCTGGCAAAAATAAGATTTTCCGGCGGTTTAATTGACCGTCGGGAAAAAGAAGCTTTTGCCACCGCCGGCAAACTTTTGCCAAAACCGCTTCCCAGGACTTTACCGGAGGTTTTAAACCGCCGGTGAAGGTATAAAAACCGCCGGTAAAAGGTTCTACAGGTTTTTCTAAATGTTTTAATTTTTTTCATACATGATTTTTTTTTAAACACCTGCTATTACACCTGTGAAAAAGGATGATCTATACATTTGCATATATACCTTATATCAACAATCAACACAATATATTAAAATCCTTGAACAATTCGAAAAAAATTACAACATAATACATTAAAATCCTTCAAAAATCACACCACAATATGTTAACAATTACTTTCTATTACAACATGAACTTAAATCTTTAATACATTTTAAAACAACTGACATAAATATAATAAATACATTTAATCATGCAAGCTGCGCCATATCCTTCTACATACACATCATCGGACTATCACGGCTTCATTCCTGCTAAAGAAGTAAAAAAATCTTGACATGAACATCATTGGACCATGTTAGGATTCATTCCTACATATAAAAAAAAAAAACAAAGCAAAATTAGTATCTAAACACATATTAATTTAAACATAGCTAGCTAGATAAAATCATGTTTTGTAATTACATATAAAGAAATAACTATTCAATAATATAAGGTATGGCAATTCAAGTTACTTATATTCACTCTAAAGTTATTCAATAATATAAGGTATGCCAATTGAAGTCTTTCCTCTTCACATACGCCTACGAAAATGGAAACCCAAGAAAGGAATAATATAAGGTGTTGTTGAAATTTCGGCAACACCTCCCCTAAAATGGAAGGGGTGACCAAGCCCAAATAGGTCCCAAAATCAGATAACCTGTAATAAAAAATCTAATTCCCACCCCCAATCATTGTCAAATATCTCTGTTTTTCTCTAAACCATATCGAGGTCAAAATACTATGTTCTTTTCAATTGGCTTCACTCCAAGCATCTAGCTAATTGTTTAATTTACATAAGAAAAAGTGGAAAAAAAATGCGAAATTCATTGATTAGAGCAAAATACTCCTCAATATCCTACAAGTGCAAAAAAAAAAAAAAAAAAAGTAAATAGACAAGCTAACAGTTCATATCTCATATTAAAATGAATAAAAGCAAATACCAGATAATAAAGCTTAAGGAGTTGAAGTACTCACCACTCCTGTGACTGACCATCACACCCCATCCAGCAGCTTTTGAGTCAAGAGCTACCCGAATGGATTCAATAATGGTACCAATCTGGTTAACCTGAAAAGAAATATAATAATGAGATCAATACTGACAAAGAATAAGCGACAAGCAATAAGCGTGATCAACGATGCAACTCCTTCCCTATAAGTACTGCTGAACATATCAGCCAGCACATGTTCCAATTGTATTGACACCTTCTGGATTTTGTTTTGCAAAACCAAAATATTGTAAGATTTTAAGTAATCCAGTTTCTAATTGGCCTTGAAGTTCTTAAAAGAAAGATTTCGGGTAAAAACAGGCCGTAAGCAAATGGATATCATATATTAATTTCTTGTGAAGAGCTAAATGTTCTAACCAAATATAACAAACAAACGAAAGTATTCCAAGAGTTCCATTATATGTTTTACTGCCATTGGTGACTACTTTAAATAACATAGAGACATACTGGTGCATGAGAAGAATCATGACACTCTTTTCTTCCTAGCCACCAATTAGAAAAGGAAGAATCATGACACTCTTTTCTTCCTAGCCACCAATTCTTCTTAACCACCATTTGTGCAGCTTTATTGGGTTTTTGCCGGCGGCTTTTAAAAAACCGCCGGCTAAGCCACCATTTGCCGGCGTTTTTCTCAAACCGCCGGCAAAAATTCGCCCTTGTTGCCCCCTTTTTTGTAGTGTTGGGATAACCGAACCCATCTCGAACTCAAATAATAATACTTAGGTTGGATTTGGGTTTAGTGAGTTTGAGTTAGGACAGGCTAATGACGAGTTTGACCTAATAAATCTTGGTTTAAGTTGAGCCCGAACACATTATAACCTAACCCAACCCGTCCTACTTACAGCTCTACTTAAATCTTGCGTGTTCTTCTTCTTCTTCCTCTCTAATTTTTTATTTGCGTTGCACGATTCACAGCACGTTTCTTTACAGAGTCACATGGCCTCTTAAACTGAAGGATATAGCCTACGAATAAGAAGATCCCCACAAAGGTTAAAGGATTTGCATCCAATAATTCAACTGGCAACTTAATTAGTTCCCAAGCAAGAAAAGTCCCTCGGTTAGGGAGAAAAGGAAAAAAAAAAACAGAAAAGAAAAAGCAATCATTACCGCGGATTTAATTATTCCAACTCATTTTTTTAACTGGGATCCGTATGATCTATTGAAACCTTCGTTTGTTCAATCAATTATTTTGAGAAAAACACTAATAAATCAGAGCTGTTTTTTAGTCCTTGTGTTGTAGGACAGGAAAAAGGGAGTCTTGCGAGAATTTTTGGAATCAGGCCTCCCCTCAATCCTGGGAAGTACCTTGGTATCCCTACCTTCATGAAAGCTCCCAAAACCAATAGCTTCCCGGGCCTAACGTGTTGTATCCTGTTTCTGATTCATTTGGTATCAAAAAAAAAAAAAAAAAAAGCTTGTTTCCTGAGTAAAAAGTTTTCATTGAACACTATAAAATAAACCTAAAATGGCTGCTGAAGGGTTGTTTCATCTAACATGGAAGAAGTGAAGCTTTTGAGAGCTTGGTCTGGCCCATTTCTTTACAGAGTCATCTGGGCTATGAAATTGAAAGGTATAGCCTATGAGTACATAGAAGAAGATCTCTCCAACAAGAGTCCCTTACTTTTGTAGTACAACCCAGTTCACAAGAAGATCCCAGTTCTCGTTCATGGTAGAAAAACCATCGCAGAGTCGGTTGTCAACCTTGAATACATTGAAGAGACATGGCCGCAGGGCCAATTAGTGCCAAAAGACACCTATGGGAAGTCCATGGTTCAGTTCTGGATGAAGTTTGTGAACAATAAGGTACGCAAAATGATTCTTGGATTTTATTTCATATTCATCAAAACGTATTTTTGTTCTCTCTGTAAAGCCAGAGAATTATTGAGCCAAATACCTTATCTAGAACTGTCACTTATATATTTACAGAGAAGCTAATCAAGCAGTTGATCTTTTGGCAAATTTTGCTTAATTTTGTGGCAATTACTCATTTATTGGAGATGTAAACCTCCTCACTTTCTTCATTCTGTAACGTTTGATGATTTTTATGTCCAGTTTGAAGCCAGACTTTTTACATCCTTAAAATATTTATGTTTACTTCAATAAAAAGAAAAAAAAAAAGGGAAGAAGTCCATGTTTAGGTATATATACTATACTCTCTGCCTCTTTGAGATCGAGTTACCAAAAGTAAAATTACCTTTTTTAAAAATGATTTTGCAAAACACGTTTATATAACAAACTCGTCCGAATTTTTCAGTTACTCGTGCCCGTAATTAACTCGATCGGTAAACATATAAAATTAATGCTCTTCAATTTTTAATTTTTAATTATTTTTAAAATCTTACTAGGCCCCACTGTTTAATTATAAACACCGCACTGTAACACAATTATTCTTATAGTCAAATAGGAAATACATAGCTTATTCGTTTATTATATGCAAGAAAGAACAGTTCTCTCTCTCTCTCTCTTTTATCGCAGTGTGTACTGAAAGTCTCACAAATAAATTTCATATGAATTACTTGGTAGACGGAGATGCTAGAAACCGGCCTCTCAACTGCTTGTAAAACTGGACCATTTTGCCATGATCAGGGAGGTTCTCTTTGATCACAGGTTGCTCCTTGAACTTGAGTATCCACGCACACAAACGAGGGAAACTTTCCTCTTCCAACAGCTTCACCCCTAGTACCTCTGCCATCACTACCAACCAGTTAATCACTGATCCCAAGGCTAAGCCCGCTAATCCCATTGAGTCCCCGCTGAAGAACTTCGTCTCTCCGACTCCATGTTCTTCAATTACTTTCAGTACTTCCAAGTTTTCTTTCATAGCCGTCTCTTGTTCTTCCGCGGCCCCGCATAATAACAGCGCCATGGTTGGAACCTACATGATCGGAACACATAAACGAAGTTAAAGGGAAAAAATTGCACGTTGTTATAATAGCCGAATGAATCAGCCCCTTTGAACGGATCCGATCCATTTCATTAATTCACTGTTTACTATTCAGATATTTTCATGACTATACAGTGTTAAGGAATATATTAAATATATAAAGTTCACCCCTTACTATCAGCTTGAGCTTTTAATAGGAACGGTGTTCTACAGGCTTTGATACCATGTAGAACACCATTCCTACTAAAAGCTTAAGCTGATAGTAAGGGGTGAACTTTATATATTTAATATATTCCTTAACATACAGTAAGTAACATAATAATATCATGTTTACCTTGTCCTCCACAAACTTCATCCAGAACCGAGCCATGGCCTTGCCGTAGGGGTCTTGTGGCATTAAAGGGCTCTGTGGCCATGTCTCTTCAATGTATTCGAGGATGACGACTGACTCTGCAATGGGTTTTCCGCCATGAACAAGAACTGGGATCTTCTTGTGAACTGGGTTGTACTGCAGAAGCAGGGGACTCTTGTTGGAGAGGTCTTCTTCTGTGTACTGGTAGTCTATACCCTTCAGTTTCAGAGCCCAGATGACTCTGTAAAGAAATGGACTGGTCCAAAACCCCAGCAGCTTCACTTCTTCCATGTTTGGTGCACGAGGTCGTCCTTCGGCACAGTGATCTTAAGTTTATTTATGGTGTTCAATGGAGTCTTCTTGCTTGGGTACTGACTCAAGGATGGAATACAGATCATTTTGGCTTTGTTTTTTAAGTTTTAAATTTAGTGGATTGTAGTGGCGAGTGCAAAGATTCTTTGGTTTCGATTTGATTGTTTATTGAGCGTGAAGGTAAACAAGTTGCATTTGTTTTTTATATTTGGATCGATGGAGTCTTCTTGCTTGGGCACTGAGCTTAGGTGTTCAATGACGGAATGCAAATCATTTTAACTTTAACATTGTTTTTTATGTCTAAAATATTTTTTTTTTGTGGAATAGTGGTGGAGAGTGGAAAGATTAATTCTTGGATTTCGATCTCTGATTTTTTAGTGGGGGTGAAGACAAGTCGGCTTCGTCCTTTGCATTTGTGCCAACTGTTGACGTTGAAATGGTGACATTGAAAATTTGAAATCAAGGCCTTGGAAGAATGGAAGAAATTTTAATTAAAACTAGGTTAGGGTTATTGAGTTACTCGGATATATGGATAGCCACCCGAGTTACCAGGCCTGTCCGAGTTCTGAGTTTTTAAGCACCGGATTGAAGGATAAATTATTCTCAATTAAATACGAAATACAAAGCCTTATCCAACTCCCGTTTATTATATGTATGTATATATACACTAGCGGTGTTTGTGCGTGTGAAGAAACAGATCTCTCGGACCCATATACAAGGGCTATTACTCCTAAATTTCACATGCACTTCTAGGTAGATGGAGAGATGACAGAAACTTCTTGTGAGCCTGGACCGTTTTGGCATGATCAGGGAGGTTCTCTTTGATCACAGGTTGCTCCATGAACTTGTAAAACCAAGCACATACGCGGGGGAAACTTTCCTCTTCCAGCAAATTCACCCCCAGTACTTCTCCCACAACTACCAACCAGTTAACAATTGCTCCCAAGGCCAAGCCCACTAATCCCACTATGTCCCCGTTGAAGAACTTCGTCTCTCCGAATCCATATTCTTCGACGACCGTCAACATTTCAAAGCTTTCTTTCATGGCTTTCTCTTGTTCTTCCCCGACCTTGCGTAATAACATCAGAATTCTTGCAACCTACATGATGACTAGTACTTTCATTCACTTTTACTATATATTTAGATAATTTCATGAATATACAATAATTAATTAATATCCAGTAAGATCATATTTACCTTATCCTCCCCAAACTTCATCCAGAACCGAGCCATGGCCTTACCATAGGGGTCTTGCGGCATTAAAGGATTCTGCGGCCAGGTCTCTTCGATGTACTCCAGGATGACGACTGACTCTGAAATGGGTTTTCCGCCATGAACAAGAATTGGGATCTTCTTGTGAACTGGGTTGTACTGCAGAAGCAAGGGACTCTTGTTGATGAGATCTTCTTCTATGTACTCGTAGGCTACACCCTTGAGCTTCAGAGCCCATATGACGCGGTGAAGAAATGGGCTAGGCCAAGTTCCCAACAGCTTCACTTCTTCCATGTTTGGTGTATGAGGGGACGTCCTTAAGATTGGTGTGAGGTATGTTAGTTCCTTTTATAGTGTTCAAAGTTCAATGGAGTCTTCTTCAGGCGTCTGCTACTAGATACATGGTTCTAGCATTTGGGAGTGAGAACGAGGTCAGTCCTGTACGTTGAATATGTGGTCACAGCTGACGTTTAAGGCTTTCGAGAAATGTTAAATTGAAACGTAACCAGGGATTACGTTGCTGCTTACATTCAAGTGTTGCCTGAGGATAAACTAATTAATCGAATGGACGTACGTGTTCAGGAGGAAGCAAGTATGGAGCCTTCACCCAAAAAAAATAAAGGCAAGTATGGAGCCACCTAACCATGTTTTTGCCTAACCATGAATCATGCAATCCATTCATGATTCACAAATTGGACTTTGACAATATTCTTATTTTATTGTAACCAATGTTCAAATCAGTAACGAAATCTTGAACTATCCTTTCTGAAAGGTCACAAATTGCATAATATTATAGCATAATACTTCTAACGAGGCTAGTGATTTATGCGACGAGGCCAATCATGAAATTATATACCTGTTGGTATGAGAATTCACCTCACTTATTATATAATACTTTATCTTATTCTAATCATATCATAGTGATAACCACTTTCTTTTAGGTCAAAGTGATTACCTTTATAAAGTAATAGTAATATTGTAATTCGTAGTGGCACAACTTTATAACTTCATATGATTCATTATATTCCAATGAAATATACTTGAAGAAATAAATATTAAAGTATAACTTAAGACGATGTGGCCATTGTCATGTTAACTTTTAGAATTACATATTAGAGTAAATTAGGATGCATGCGCCGTAGATACTCCTTTGTTATCCTAGTATAAATATCCTAACTTATTATATTGTATGAAAACAGTTAGTGCATGGGTGAAAATACCCGTGAGGGCCGCACGCCCTTTGACCTCAAATGGGTGCACACGTAGGCATGGGCGGCGGGCCGGCCCGGCACGCCAGGCCCGTTTGCCCAATACCCAAGCCCAAAAACTTTAAAAATCCCAAAAAATTTCTGTAAAATACTTTTATTATTTACAAAATTGTCTTACACATATTGAGATAAATTTTGCGCAAAAAAATATAAATTCATTAATTATCACAAGTACACTTACAACTTTGCAAAAAATTACATAATTACTTGAACAAATAATACTGCATCACTATAGTATAAGCACATCCCAACTAGGTTGGCACCCACTCATCTATCTGTCATTTGCAGTTTAAAAGAAAAAAAAAAAGAAAAAAAGAGAAAGTACAATTCCTATACTTTGATTACAAAAATTATAATAAAACTTAGACTACTCTGTAGACACCCCAAATTGCACTACAAAATGAGAAAATAATAAAAACATGTAATTAGAGCTTAAAACAGGTCAAAAATGCATAAAAATTGAATAAACATGCTTTGCCCGTATTTCATTCACGGGCTGGTCGCGCCCGAGATCGCTCTATGGTCAGGCGCGCCCGTGGAAACTATACGGTCACCGTTGGACCGTAGTGCATTTACGGTCACTAAAGACACGTGCGAGTTTTGTCCTTCTCTCGATTTCCGAGCTTTATCTTTAGTCCAATATATCTTTAAATGAACGAATTAAGTATTTTAGTCGCTGAAGCCACCTTGGTTGGCTATGGATGGGCATTATCTCCAATTTTCACTCTATCCTGAGGATCAGGATATATCCTTCTGGACCAGCCTTGCCCCTGTGCTTGTCTATAAATAGAGGCTCTCTCCTCTAGCTAAGGGCCACGAAATTTTGAGTCCAAGGAATTCTAAGAAGCTCCAAGAGAAGAGAAAGAACTCCTGCTGCCTGCCTGTTCAATCTAGGTAAGTCCTCTATCCCTTTTTATTTTCTGTCTTCAATTCTAGAAGTAATAGGATCATCTCTATTGCTGTAGAATAAGGCCATATCTATTTTTGTATTCCTAAACTTGTCTCTAAGTACCTCAAGAGTCTCTCTAGCCGTAAAACGTGAAGAGAGAACTAGGGGAAAGGGGAACAGGTGGATCCCTAGAATAGAACCCCATATCTATTTTTCTCTTTTTTCTAGAATAAGGCCTGTGATTGTGTTTGTATACCCAAACCTATTTCTAAGTACCTCAAGAGTCTCTCTAGCCGTAAAACGTGAAGAGAGAACTAGGGGAAAAGAGAACAGGTGGATCCGTAGGGTAGACCCCCATGTGCTCAAATTTGTGAGATGTGATTGCTTTGAATATCCTGATCATGTTTTAATGCTTTTTATGATATATCTGAATGAATTACATGAATCTATGATGTTTATAGCATGAGATCCCCACTTTTTGCTAAAATTTGGATTTTTGCCACTTTTGCACCTACAGCACTGTTTTCGTGATTTTTGCGATTTTAGGCTAGGATCTTGGATCTATCATGATCAATATGGTAGATCTGAATCCAGAAGCCTGAAAATAAATTCTAGGGTTTCATGATATGGGTTTTAAATTGTTTTTCATTATTGAGAGAGGACCCTACGGTCTCAGTTCTCCCCTTTTGGTGTTTTTCATCAATGTGGGTATTTTTGGTTTTTATTTTTCAGATTTAACGTGAAATTAGGGTTTTATCTATGTCCTGGACTATTCAAGTTCAATTCTGAAATATTTTATAAAAATCATATTTTTCTAGATTTCTAGAATTTGACTTGAAGCCAGATTTTTGGATTTTTCACTTTAAATTGATTTTATCTTGATTTTATTTTAATCATGAAACCCTAGGAATGGTATGATTATATTTGAAAGTTCTGGATCAATCAGACTATTCATATGAAAAAACCATACAATTTTTGTCTTTTTTGTGATTTTTCCTGATTTTATAGCAAGCCTTTTTCCTTTAATTTAACATGAACAAATACCTGGCAACCACCTTGTGTGGATGAACAGGGGTGCCTAACACCTTCCCCTGTTCATAACTTAATCCCCTTACCCATCTCTGGTTTTTTTTTAGGAGGGATATTTTACCCTAAAATTGCCTTTTGTGATTATTTAATATTTTGGTGTCCATTCACACCTAAATTGAATGGTGGCGACTCTTTGTTTAATTTAATCCCGTGTGATGATTTAGGAAATCATTAAATTGATTTTTCTGTGTCTCACATACTCTAGTTGACTAAAATCAATATTCAAATCATCAAAGTCTCCAGCAAGTTGATCATCTTCATATTCTTGTTCTCTCAGTTCTGCCCTTAACCAATCTGTAAGACTGACACATGCTTGCACCATCTCCGGCGTTAATCTACTCCTGTAATCATCCACGGTTCGTTCACCTGCACTAAAAGCTGATTCCGATGCAACTGTGGACACCGGAACCGTTAGTATGCTCCCCCACTACTAGATAAATAACCTGATTTTGCTTCCACCATGTCAAAATGTTAAAAGCATTATGCTCTTCTATAGTATTGAAACTCATTGGGGGGGCTTTCTAAGAAAATCATTAATTCAGATGATCCCCCACTACTAGATGCTGGTTGTTTTCCCTTTCTTCTCCCACTTAAAAAATTCCAAGGGGAATTATCTGGTAGTGTTTGTTGGGTTCGCGTATGACTTTGTATGCTACTACTAGTATCGTATTCACAAAAAAGTCTTTCTAATAGATTTCTTATTTTACGTATATCTATTTGAAAAGTAGAATTCATATTTTCATTTATTTCATCTATTAAGTCTTCAACTCCTAATTTAACCCTAGGGTCCATTGTAGTAGCTAAACAATATAAATTAGGCATCTCTTGCCAATATTTTAAAATTTTAGTTTCCATTGCAGGGATAATTTCCTTAGCAATGGGTACATCTCTATATTGTTTAAAACAAATACTTATTTGATATAAACAAGTTATAATACTTGAGGATGTTGGGTAATAAACTACTGATAAATATTTTGTTGCATCATAAAAAACTTTTAAAAAATCTCTTAAAATTTCGGCTATTTGCCAATCAAGATCTTCTAAGTCACTTTCAGGCATTTTACTTTTATAAAATATTGTAATTTCTTGTTTTAATCCTAGTGCAGCTTCTAGCATTAAATATGTTGAATTCCACCTATGTTCAACATCTAGGGTAATTTTTTTATATTGCTTTCCTAAAGTTTCACAATAATATTTAAATTCGCTAGCGGTTGTGCTAGATTGTTTTATAAATCTTACTGCATCTCTAATATTTATTAAATGATGTTGAACAATTTTTAATCCATCTTGCACAACTAAATTAAGGATATGACAAGCACACCTAACATGAAATAAACTTCCATCTATATTTAAGTTTAATTGTTGTCTTAATATTCCTACTGCAACATTATTAGTACTTGCATTATCAAGTGCTAGAGCCATTATTTTATTGTATATTTTATAATTTCTTAGATTTCTAGTTATAGCATTTGATATATTCATTCCAGTATGGCTAGCATCTAGTGGTTCAAAAGTTATTATTCTTTTTTCCATATTCCAATTTTCATCAATATAATATGCAGTTATAGCTAAATAACTTATTTGTTGTCTACTTGTCCAAATATCTGAGGTTAAAGCTATCTTAAAAGTACTGTTTGACAAAGTTTCTATTAATGCAGTTTTCATTTTTCCATATAATTTTATTGCATCCTTTCTTAAAGTGTGGGGTGAAAAAGGTTTAAATTGTGGTGCTAAATATTTAGTTATTAAACGGTGAAATCTTTTAGAATCTATTAATCTAAAGGGTAATTCTTCTTGAATTACCCACTTTACTATTTCAAGCCTAGTTTCTTCTTGATTAAAAATAAAATTACTCATAGCAACACTACTAGTAGAAATTTGGGTTTGCCTAGGGTCAATTTGGCCATGTTTTGGAAGGCATTTTTGCAAATGCCGGTTCAAGTGGCCTGTACCACCTTTGCCTTTACAACTAAAATGTTTTTTGCAATGGTTACACACTGCCTTCTCTTCACTCCCTACACTTTCAATTGTAAAATTGAGCCAAACACCGGAGGTTCTACTCCTCTTGGTGCTCCTAGGTGGTAGGGAAGACGATCCCATATCTTGTGAGGGTAATTCTGTTTCAAGATCTTGGATGGGAGGGTCATTATATTGGGGTTGGGTTATATCATCAGAAAATACTGGGTCAGAAAGGGGTCTAAGATATTCCCTTTCTTCAGTGTCAAAAAACATAGGATACCTAGGGTCCATTATCAAATTTTTGGAAAAAAAAATTCTTAATAAATAATATTATAATAAATATTTGGTGATATTAATTTATAAGAAAGGTAGAAGGAGAGACTTACTTATAATAATAATATTTATACTAATTTTAAAATCGGAAAATTAAATAGAAGAATACCTCTTTAGAATGAATCTTGAACTTTGCAATTGAAGCATTCAACCTCCAGAGTCCAATTTCCCAATTTTGATGCTTGAACAATTAGAAGAGATCGAGTATCACCAATTTCCAATTACAACAATTAGAGCAAAGAAACTATTTGATAATCAATTAGAAGAGAGTAGGAGATTGTAGAAGTGGTGTGGTTTGGAGTGGGAAAGGGAGTGGCTATTTATAGAAAATTAAAAGTGGCTTTTTACCACCTCTACCCTTTAATATGACTGTTATTTTGCAGTTGGAAGGGTAGAAAAGGTATTTTAATTATCAATTACAACTATAGTCCCCCACCAATATAGCTGTTATATGGCTGTTGGGGGGAAAAGAGAGCTAGCCGTTGGCTAGCTCTCTGGCGGGCCAGGCGGGCCGCCGGGCAGGCCGGCCCGCATGTCCAGCGGGCTAGCGCGCGGGCCAGCCCGCCTGGGCATGCGCAGCCTGCGTGGGCCCGGGCTGGCACGCGGGCCCGCGTGCCCTGGCAGGCCGGCATGACCCGTTGCTCATGCCTATGCACACGGACGCACGTGCTACGCGCGTGCATTGCGCACCCTTTGTTCTTTTTCTGAACACTCTTTTAATTAAAAAATAGTTGGGGCGTTCTTTTTTTAAATGAAATTTGGCTATATGGGCGTGCGAAAAGCTACAAACCCCATCTACCTATAAAAGTATTTGCACAATAATAATTTGGCATAAAAATCTTATTTTTGTCACAATCAAATATGAAAGTTTGCCATCCAAGGAAGATTAGCAAATCATACTTTATTTTATCAACACAAGTAACTAACATTTACCTAATAAAAAAATCTTCTGGGTAGCCTTGTACATAAGTCAGCCTTTCAAACGTTTTGGAATGAAATTAATACAACCCCTCCAAAATCCCTATTATAGTGGATCTAAAATAAATGATTACAATGAAAAAAATAGAGATATGAGATTCTAACATCAATTAAAATAAATAATTTGATTTGTTATTTCTTAAATATTTAATTAAGCACTTTAATTCAAGGGATAATTACACTTATATTCCCTAAGGTTTGTCACTTATGCATATAGACTCCCTGGCATTTGAAAAATATCAACAACCACCATTGACATTTACATGAATGGTCACAATGCTCTTTTTTGTTAGTTCAAGAATATTAAAAAGATCAAACTAACCCTTGAGATTAAATTTGTTCAAAAGCCAATGTAATCCCAAAAATAATAAGTCTCAATAAAAACAAAATTCCAACTTTCACTAGCAAGCATTCTCCAAAAGTTTCCTTATAAATCTACAAATAATAGTAATTTTATCATTTAGCATATAAGATAAGGTATTTTATTCAAACTAAAGGTTATTTTAGGTATAAAACCTTTAGAAGGGGGCTCTGTGATCATTTGTGCAAATGTCAAAGGAGATTATTGCTATTTTCTAAATGTCAGGGGGTCTACACGCATAAGTGACAAGCCTCAGAGGTACTAAATGTATTTATCCCTTAATTCAATTTTGGAAAAATGAAAATATTTAATCAAAATTTTAAAAGGATTTTAATATTTTCTAAGAACAATTTCTTTGTTTTCAGTCGCAACAGGCTTAGATTAGTGTGAGATATAATAGCCCTTGTGCTTACCCAAACCTAACTTGACAAAGTTTTCAAGTTTCACATTGAAACCAAAGCGTAACCCTAAAATGAAAATAGAAACCCGAAATGCATAGTGCATGAGATAATGTCAAACCATTCAAATAGAAACCTGTCACGAGATCCTTGTGGGTAGGGGTGCTAATCGGGCCGTGCCGGGCCCTTAATAGTGGGCACGCGCCCTACGCCTGGCACGGCCCACTCCCCTAGTTGTACTGTGCCCGAAATAGTGGGCCGTGCCGGGTTGTTTGTGCCATACCGTGCATGCCTAGCACGGCCCACTCCCCATGCTGGGCCGTGCCATGCTGGGCCATTAGGGTCATGCTATTCCGGGCTGTTAGGGCCGTTCGTGCCTAATGGGCCATTAGGGCCGTGCCGGGCACTCCTCTAGTTGTGCTGTGTCAGGCCCTTAATAGTGGACATGCGGCTCGTTAGGGCACAGCCCGCCAAACACACAAGCGGCACAACCCGCGTCAAGTGAGCTCGATGGGGGCCGGGCCGCCTACGACCAACTAGGCACGCCAACGGCTAGCCGTTTTTCTCCCTAAAATGATTCAATTTTTTTTTTACAATTTTACCCCCCCCCAACAACCATATTAGGAGGTATACTTTTAATTGATTGTAAATGACCATTTTTATTCTTCCAACAGTCATATTTGAGGGTAAATGTGGTAAAATGCCACTTTTGGTTTTCTATAAATAGGCCTAACCCTTCCCAATCCTTTGTTCTCTCAATCCTCTCCGATTATGTGCAACACCCTTCTTATCTCTCTGGCATCACAGACCGTTCTCACCTTCTAACTCACCACAACGAGGAGATGGAGAGTTCTTGAAGATTGGCTCTCTAGCTCTCTCTCTTCCATTTTTAAATCTTTTCGTTTTCTCAACTCTCGTTTTGGCATTTGGGAACAGATTACATTTTATCAGTTCTGATTTGTATATACCACCTTCAGAAAAAGCAAACAGAAGAAGGAAAATTAGGGTTTTGTTTCTACGAAGATGCCTTGTTGTTGTGGTGTAAATAGAAGATATGTATTCATCACCCAAAGTAAAACTAACATTACTAACAAATTTGCCCTAATTTTGTGTTCATCTATTCTCATGCTCTTTTCTCATCAAATCGATCTTTGCGCTTTCCACCTTGATGTTCAACTTCTTTTCTTAACTAAATGAAGGATAAAGTCTGAAGGTTTCTAAGGATTTCCCCAGATTCTTCCGCCTCTATGGTTTCTCCCCTTTTTTTTTTGGTGATTTGTCTCAGACCAATTTTGGATCTCAGAGATTCTTTAGTTAAGGGTTTAAAAGGATACAAATAATTTCAACTCGAACGTACAGGTACGATCTCAAGGGCTTCTCGACCAAGGAACCTTCACGAAAGTTTATAATGCCTGGATTATTTAGACTGAAAAAAAGCGTATCAAAGAAGGTTGTTGGGAAGGAAAAACATGACCAGAATAGAAACATTGAAGGAGGAAGTGGTATGAGAAGAAATCGATTCATAACAATTACCATCAGTGGAACACATCTTTCAATTTAGAAACTTTCGACTGAACATCTGATCTCCCGGAATCGTCTAATCCAACGGCCGGCACTTGCGTATTTTTTGATATTAGCGTGATTCTCCCGTTTCAGGAGATGGAGTCGGGAAAATGTTCAAAATGCCGGAAACCGTTCCCTGTACTGCTTGAAAAACTGGACCATTTTGGCATGATCAGGGAGGCTCTCTTTGATCACAGGTTGCTCCTTGAACTTGAAAAACCAAGCAAATAAACGAGGGAAACTTTCTTCTTCCAACAGCTTCACCCCTAGTACCTCTGCTATTACTACCATCCAGTTAGCCATTGCTCCGAAGGCTAAGCCCGGTAATCCCATTGAGTCCCCGCTGAAGAAATTCGTCTCTCCTACTCCATGTTCTTCAATTACCCTCAGCATTTCCAAGCTTTCTTTCTTGGCCTTCTCTTGTACTTCTTCCCTGACCCCGCAGAGTAACATCAGAATGGTTGGAACCTACATGATGGGCGCTTTCGTTCACTATTTACCATCCAAATAATTTCATGAATATACATTAAGTAGCATTTGATAATAACAAATTTTACCTTGTCCTCAACAAACTTCGTCCAGAACCGAGCCATGGCCTTACCATAGGGGTCTTGCGGCATTAAAGGATTCTGTGGCCATTTCTCATCAATGTACTCGAGGATGACGACTGACTCTGCAATGGGTTTTCCGCCATGAACAAGAACTGGGATCTTCTTGTGAACTGGGTTGTACTGCAGAAGCAAGGGACTCTTGTTGGAGAGATCTTCTTCTATGTACTCGTAGGCTACACCCTTGAGCTTTAGAGTCCATATGACGCGGTGAAGAAATGGGCTATACCAAGTTCCCAACACCTTCACTTCTTCCATGTTTGGTGTATAACGGTCGTCCTTACAGTGTTCAATGGAGTCTACTTGCTTGAGTCGCACGAAGCTTAATTCCAGTTGAATAATTCTGGACAGAGATGTTCTAGCAATGTTTTTCTTTATTTTCGGAAGAAGGACAAGACACATGGTTCTAGCATTTTCGTTTTGGAGACGTGGTCACAGCTCACGTTTAAGGCTTAATTTCAAGGAATCTTGACGTTTAAGACTCTCAACGAATGATAAATTGAAACGTAACCAGGGATTATGTCACTGCTTACGTTACGTTGGAGTGTTGCCAAAGATGAAATTATACTTTGTCGGCCAATTCTTGACAATTAATTTTTATTAATCTTTTTTAAAATAATTGAGAATCGGTATTTTAAAAGATTCTTCAAAAAAATTCCCCCAAAAGACTTTAAAATCCTTTTTCACGCATATTCTTACAAGAGGTTTATAACTTTCCAGATGAGATCCTGTACAACTTTCTTGCGGGTACTGTTGAAAAACAAACTGAAAATTAAAATAACACTACTTCTTAATTATTTTAAAAAGTTTTACTAATTCTCAATTATCAAGAATTGATAGAGTGAATCTGAATTATTTTGAAAAAAAATAAAAGCCAATTTTCCAATTTTCCCACAAAGATGAAAGTCGAGCCACCTTAGTTTTAAACCAAGATCCGAATTTGGATCAGCTTAAGTTATAGGATTTTACACCAAGATCCCATTAAGTTATAGGATTTTATTACCAAGATCCGAATTTGAATCGGATTAAGTACTGAAATAATTGTAAATCCAAAAATGAATCACAAATCGGACTTTGATATTTAATACTTGGTATCTTATCACCGTGACAAGTTAAAATTTGAAAACTTTTGTGTCATTTGATAAATAACCCATTTTGATACCAATTAAATAACGATCAATTGGTACTTGACAAGGTGCACGATAAGTCCTGATTAGAGTATAAAGAAAATTAATTTTTAGTGATACTTTACAAAGTAAATAAAATAAAATAAAGACAGAAAAGTTTTGAATTTGAAATTTTAGAAAACCTTTATTTTTTAATAATATTTAACTATTACACTCTTGTATCATGTCTGTACAAGTCAATAAAATGATTTGTACAAGATAGTACGTAGTGTTGATATAAGGTACGTGCAAATCATTTTATTAACTTTGTACACGCCATTTTATTTTGATAAAATCATTTTATTTTGTTAAAATTTAATTATTTTGATAAAGCTTTCCTTAAGATTAAAATAATGAACTTTTCTAACTATATTTTAATTATATTTGAAAAGCATAACTAAAAGTTAATTTCCCCCAAATGTTGCACGATCATAATTTGGCATAAAATTTTATTGTTGTCACAATCAAATACTAAATTTTGGCATCTAAGGAAGAATAGCAAATTTTACATTATTTTATCAACACAAGTAAATAACATTTAGTTAATAAAAAAATTCTTATGGGATTTTATGTAAATCTCATCGCCTCCTACATAAGTCAGCCTTTCAAATGTTTTGGAATAAAATCAACACAACCCATCGGAAATCACTATTACATTGGATCTAAGATAAATGATTGCAACAGAAATAATAGAGTTATGAGAGATTCTAAAATCAATTTAAATAAATCATTCGATGATTTATTATTTCTTAAATATCTAAGCGTATTAACTTTTGAAAAAAAATGAAAATCTTTAATCAAAATTTAAAAATGTTTTTAATATCTTCTATGAATAACCTTTGTGCATGTGTCCAAAAGGCATGCTCTGATACTAGAGCTGGCAACGGGTCGGGTTGGGTCGGGTCATAATCGGGTTAAGAGTTAATCGGGTTGGGTCGGGTTGAACCCCGATTAGTGGCGGGTTGGGAAAACCCCAAACCGAACCCAACCCGCCACTAATTGGGTTCAACCCGCCAACCCGATTATTTATTTATTTTTTATTTTTTTTGCAAAACCAGTTTTACTTTTACTGTTTTACATCTTTGGACAAAAATATTATAGTTTTATTGACCGTTAATACTACAATATTCCTATTAAACTATGGTCTTTGTCACTCTCGTAAAATCTGGCAATGAGATTCTAAACCTTGCTCTCCAAGATCATGTTCATTACTACGATGAATTTATTAAACACTGTTTCCACAAGATGTGAACCGGAATTGAACTGCAATGTTGAACGTGGACCACGTGGTTAACTAGATCCGCCTACTAATGGGTTAATTTCACGTCAACTCCGGCTTTTAGAAGATTACATCCCAGCAGTGATCTATTAAAACCTAATGAATTTATTCTGGTTCATGTTGATCTATTTAATTGATGAAAACAGTGTCAGGTGCAGATCGGTGGTAGGGAATGCGGTGACCAGCAGACCAGGGACTCCATCTTCGGCACGCTTGTCTTCAAACCACTTCACCACTCTCTTACGCGGCAACTTTGTCACATGCACGATGCTGCTGATCATTGCATTCTGCATATTAGAGTTAGCAATTAGAATGAAAAGAATCACTGATTTGTAGAAAAAAAACATGTGAGAGGATCTTAGTCTCTCTAAAAGAACTAAAAGGTTTTAAGACATGATAAACAGCAATGAAATATAAGGATATTCAAACAACAATAAAAGCATGCATTTGACACCAGTATACCAAGCAAAGTATCTTGGTATGGATGTCTGAGATCAATTGCCAAGAGAAAGATACACAAAAGATACTGTAACAACACATATGTTTGTTAATTTAGGCAGTTGACATCCCGAAAGCTGAGGCAAAACCCTGAAAGTAATAATTAACCAATGCACAGTCAATACAAAAAAATATGCTTCCTTAGGAACTCTCTTAACAACAAACAGAGAGAGAGCGAGAGAGAGCTGCACCATTTAACTGCTGAAGTTATAAGGCATAGCGCATTGAAAATTTGAAATCATGGTCCAGGTCCTAAACCCTTGATTACCACATCAGATATCTAGCATTAGATATCTTAATCTTACAAACACCCGCATGAACCAAACCTGGTGTAATGGAATGATCTGTAGAGGATTAATCATGTTGATGAATGCATACCCCACATTGCATTTGTTCTATTAGGAAACATATTTGAAAGAAAGCCAAAGCAGTAAACCACATATATAGCAGCTGAACACATATAGGGAGTTTCTAAAAGAGAAAAAAGAACGAAGACAATCACTTGCCTTGAAGTCATTTGGCAAATAAATGAAATCATAAGTTCCTTGACGATGTGCATCAATTGCAGCTAGAAGCATTTTTGAAGTATACCTATCGTTACAACACCAAAAAAAATTAAGGGTGAAAAATGATAAATACAAACTCAGAAATGGAAACTAAACCAAATGACCCTGAAGCTTTCTTCTACCAAGGGATGGCTCCAAGGAAATGAAAGTACTTAATATAACATATGCCGGCATAAACAAATTCTACATTCTCTAGGCCTCAGACAAAATTTCTGGAAGCCAACATCAAGATGACTTGGATTATCCAAATCATCCACCAGCTTGACATGTTATGAACAAAAAGCAAAAAGCAACAGAAAGCATGCCAATCAGGAATAAAGATTATCAAATTGTTTTCAATATTAATAGAATATACAACTGTGTTGTCCAAACAGAGCTAAGTAAGCACTGGAAGATGTATTTCAACCAAAAAAAAAAGCAGCATTGGAAAAAGGGAAAAAGAACAATGGCAAAGGAACAGAGGATGATCTACGTACTTGTTAGGAATGTTCTTTATCATAAGTGTTGTTCGGATATCTTCCCCTTGCACTATGCGGTCAATATCAAGTTCATACCAAAGGCAACAATTATTAGTAACAATGGAAGGATAAAAAAACAAAAAGAGAAAGAAAAATCAGCAGATTTCATGATATCGAACTGCTTTAAAGACTTACCCTTAACAGCATAAACCATCAGGTCCATATCAGCATTCAACTTTTCATATCACAAGTATAAAATATACTGTGTTATTCAATGCTTCTTATCTTGATCATCCTCTACAGCAATAAAAATGCATAGCTACAAGAATAAATAATTCATTTCCTTACTCTTTTTGTTACATGACATTTTTTTTTTGGTAAAGTACATGACATTTCCTAAAAATAGTCGAATATACGAACATTCATTGCTTGTCATTTTTGACAACCCTAGAGTTCAAATTTCTCGTAATTACACAAATAGAATGGCTTATGGTAGTGAGATCTCCTTGCCTGTTAAGCAGCCCAAACCCATTTGTCCCTTCTCCCACCTCTCTCCTCTTGTTCCTCTCTTATCCTTTTTCTCCCCTCTCCATGCTCGTTCTCGAGAGATCTCAAGCCGCTACGAACATATAAAAACCCCACCAGCATCCTTTCTTTTAGCTAAACATTAAAACATGATCTGATGCAACCCTTATACACAGAGCTATATGTACTGCACGAACATATATGTTCTTCAAAGTAATTTTCGAAATAATAGAAGGCTACGGTCTCAAGAATCAAGATCAAGAAGAGACAAAAAAAAAACAAAATAAAAACGAAAATATCCACGGATCTGAAGTGAAGAGTCTCCATTCCAAGCAAAAAAAGACTTACAAATAATATGAGGAGCAGTGGAGCACCGAGAAGAATGCTTGAATCTAGGGTTTTGTGGTGCCAAACCCTAACAGAAATGTAAGAGGAAATGAAAGAACGTGACTTCACTGGGCCGTTGCCTCTTATTCGTGACAGGGTGCTTTGCCAGGGAACGAGATAGAGATTTGGAGATGGAGTCAATACTCAACACAGCAGAATCGTAGCAAGAGGCATGAAGGTTGAAGGATGATCTCCTTTTTGAAAATACCGCAGGAGAGAACCCTTTCAATACTCAGGCTTCCTTCTCTTCTTTTTACTCGAAGCTGATTGTCATACGGAGAGGTCGGAAATCCAAAAGAGGGCCCGAAATCGAATCTAGGGTTTTTTTTTGTGGTGCCAAACCCTAAAACAATGTGAGAACTGAGAAGAGGAAACAAACGAGAGGAGCTGAAAGCTTGAATGGAACCATGGAAGAGCCGATTAGCCGCAGAGAAGAAGAGGGTGAGAGTCGAGAGACTTTGAGAGGGCGAGAGGCAAACTGGTGAGCGGCTGTGGCGAAGACAAAACGAAAAGTCGCAATTCCAAAACCCTTAACCCTAAATGGCTAATTCCGCTAAATGCAATTTCCGAAAATTTCGAAAAATTTTTAATCGGGTAACCCGTCGGGTGTACGGGTTGTAATCGGGTTGACCCGATTTTGGACGGGTTGAGAAAACCTCAACCCGTATCCAACCCAATTAATAAACGGGTCAACCCAACCCGTTTATAATCGGGTTAGACGGGTTGACCCGTCGGGTCGGTTCTCTTTTTGCCGGCTCTATCTGATACCATATGTAATCGATAATATTGATTAAGGAAATATATACAAAAAGCTTTGCGACTTCCTTTATTACATGAGAAGAGTGTGACTCCTTAAAAGGTCAGACAGAAGCAGAGACATGGAGTAAAGCATATACCACTAGTTATGTAAGATCTTGGATTTTATTAAGAAGTTTAATTAAGATTAAATAGAGATTAAAGGATTTAATGAGGTTAATTAAATCAAATTGTCTTTTAATTAGTTTGGGCTGGTTCAATTGGATCTGTTCACTCTCAGTGAACTGGTTTGTTGGTTTCTTGGTTTAAATGAAATAAGTGGTTTGGTTTATTGGATTAAGTAGACCGGTTTAGTTGATTTAGTTGGTTTAGGTATAAAATTGAATTTAATTAGTTTATTTAGGTTTGGTTTAGAGGTTTAATGGGTTAATCAATTAATTTTCTTGGGTTCAGTTTAGTGGGTTGGTTAGTTGGTTAATGGGGGTTTGGTTTATTTAAAACTATTATATAAATTGAAGTGGTTTATTTAAGTGGGTTTAAGTGGTTTATTTAAGAGGGTTTAGTTGGTTTAGTGGTTTATTTAAGTGATTTGGTTTAGTTGATTGGTTGGGAAAAAATATATATATATATCTTTTATATATCAAATAGGAGAACCCGAGGGTTCTCATTTTGTCGTTGACGGTTAGAAGCAGAGGGCGCAGGTACAGAGGAAGGAGAAGGGAGAAGAAGAAGAAGGGAGGAGAAAGAGTGCTCAAGGTAAGCAGCCTTTTCCTCTCTCACTACAAAAAAGATTGCATATAGCGGCGGACCTCCCAACACTTTTAGTAGCGGTCACTAAAACAGTGGACATTACCTTTTAGACTCCACCGACCTATAGCCTCTCAATCTCTCTCACTTGCGACAGGTAATTTTCAGAAGCTTTCCGGTTTTCGATCTCTCTCTCTCTCAGGCAACGAAGAAGATGTTGACGCCGGCGTCTGGTTCATCATCCGGCGGTATGGGCCGAACCACTTCATCTGCATGAAGCGGTTCCTCCATGGCGGCAGATGAAGGTCTCGGGTCCTAAGAGATCTCTTCATGGCTTCCGACATTAATCTAACGATCTGCTTCAGCTCGTCACTTCTCCGATCCATTTCATTAATTCACTGTTTACTATTCAGATATTTTCATGACTATACGGTAAGTAACATAATAATATCATGTTTACCTTGTCCTCCACAAACTTCATCCAGAACCGAGCCATGGCCTTACCGTAGGGTCTTGCGGCATTAAAGGGCTCTGTGGCCACGTCTCTTCAATGTATTGGAGGATGACGACTGACTCTGCAATAGGTTTTACGCCATGAACAAGAACTGGGATCTTCTTGTGAACTAGATTGTACTGCAGAAGCAAGGGACTCTGGTTGGAGAGGTCTTCTTTTATGTACTCATAGGATATCCCCTTAAGCTTTAGAGCCCATATGACGCGGTGAAGAAAAGCCCTAGGCCATGTTCCCAATAGCTTCACTTCTTCCATGTTTGATAATGGAGGTTGTCCTCATACTAGGCATGTGGAGTTCATTTATAGTGTTTAATGGAGTCTTCTTTGCTTGGGCACTAAGTTTCCCAGTTGAAAAATTCCATATATACAGATGTTCTAACAATGTTTTTCTTTATTTGTTTAAAAAGTTTTCCATATGGACCGTTGAATTAATTGAATATCGTTCCTTGAGGCGATAAGCCACATGGTTCTAGGGTTTGGGATTGTTTATTGGGAATGAGAGGAAATTTGGGTGATGTTCGTTGGATATGTGCTCACTGGTGACGTTAAAATAGAGGATCTAACAGATTATGTTTTAGTTAACACAAATCGCTGCGAACTCAACTGCTATCTCAGTCTCACCGACTCAGATAAAGAAAAGTCAAACATTAACTCAATCAAGCAATCACTACCGTTGATTTGTTCCAACTCAGTATTCTTTAATCGGGAGCCTTATCATCTGTCTCATCGGATCCCTCGTTTGGTCAATTAATTTGAAAAAAAAAATGGCCATGTTCATATATTCAATCTTTCAACTGGAAGCCTCCTTCGCAAGTAAGAAGACTTGTCCATTGAACACCATGAAACATGGCGCTGACTCCGACATCAAGCAAGGGTTGGCCTAATGGTCAAGGCTTGGGGCCTAGGGGTGTGCTCCCTCCAAGGTCTCAAGTTCAAAACCTCTTCTTTGGAGCTACCTGTATAAAGTCTATGGGCTTTAGACTTAACCGAGTCATGCTGATTCTAGGGTCTTGCATGGACCCTTAGGGATTAGTCGGCGTCTTGCGGCATTAAAGGGTTCTGTGGCCATGGCTCTTCAATATACTCAAGGATGACACCTGACTCTGAAGTGGGTTTTCCGCCATGAATAAGAACTGGGACCTTCTTGTGCATTGGGTTGTACATCAGAATTAAGCAAGGGACTCTTGTTGGAGAGCAGGTCTTCTAATACGTACTCGTAGGCTATACCCTTCAATTTCAGAGCCCAGATGACTCTGTAATTAAAGGGGCTAGCTCAACAGCTTCACTTCTTTCATGCTCCGTACATACAAGGTCGTCCTTCAGCACTGCCGTGTTCATTTATAGTGCTCGATGGAGTCTTCTTGCATGGCCCTAAGCTTCTTGTTCAATGATAGAATACGGATCATTAAACTTTGTCTTTTAAGTTTAAAATTCAGCGGATTGTCGTCCAAAGGATTAGAAAGTGGTGGTGATCCAGTGGAAATATTCTTCGGTTTCTGATTGTTTATTGGGAGTGAAAACAAAGTTGACTTTCTCGACCCGTTGCATATGTACTGCATCATTGCTGAAGTTCAAGGCCTTGGAGAAAGTTAAATTGAAACAAAACCAACGATTAAAATTCTCGCTCGATCATCTGTGCAATTCACTAACTCTTCACATGTTGGGAGCAGAATAATTAACTCATTTCTGGATTGGCTTGAACTGGTCATCACAGAAAAAACAGATGGCAAGTACAAAAGAAAGTAAAGTTCATAATGTGGAATATTCCTCTTGGAAATTAAGAAAATCAATGTCATATTTGATAGGGAGCAGGAGGAGGATTGTGGAGAAACACAGAAGGAAATTTTGGTCTAATGTTGGATATCTTAATTAACACAAACATGGTGGCAGAAGCAACAGCTGCTTTAGATGGAAATCAAATACTCATTCATGCAACAAGTCCAAGAAGCAATCACTGAATGAGACTCCTCAAACATCATTAGCTCGTTTGGAACTCTTAATCAACTTCAACCTCCTTGGCACATAAGCAACATTATCCAGAAAGCCAGAGAATTATTGAGCCAAATACCTCATCTAGAATTCTCACTTGTATATTTACAGAGACGCTAATCAAGCAGTTGATCTTTTGGCAAATTTTGCTTAATTTTTCAGCAATTACTCATTTATTGGAGATGTAAACCTCCTCACTTAATTTCTTAATTCTGTAACATTTGATGACTTTCATGGCCACTTTGAGGCCAGACTTTTTACATTTTTAAAAAAAATTTCTTTACTTAAAATAAAAAAATGGAAGAAGTCAACTGCCTCTTTGAAAGTTACCAAAAGTAAAATCACCTTTTTAAAAATAATTTTACAAAACCCGTTTATAACAAACTAGCTTGTCCGAATTTTTCTATTGCTCCTGCAAACATATAAAATTAATGCTCTTTATTTTTTAATTTTAAATAATTTCTAAACATCTTTCCTATTTTATTTTAAAAATATTAACACTTTTTTTTATGAGCAGGTAGTAACTTGGTCTGGGTTATTGAATTACTTGGATAGATAGAGAGTCGAGTTACTAGGCCTCTCCGAGTTTATAAACACTGCATGCATTGAATTGAAACACTCAATTATTCTTAATCAAATGGGAAATACAAAGCCTTGTAACTTCTGTTTATTATATATCAGAAGGGATGCACGGGTGTAGGAAGGGACGGAGAGACATTGTTTAAGGGAATAGTTGTAAAATTGATTATTAGGTTTTGGAAAAGTTGAGGCAATTTTGACCGTTTTACTATTTTATAAATAAATCTTTTCAATAGTGTGTAAGGGCTGTTTTGGAAAGCTACATATTTTGTTTGAACATGATTTCCAAATGGTCTCTTCTCTTTTCAGATTAAACGCCATGACATGATTTGCAAAACCTGTTTATATAACAAACTCGTCCAAAATTTTCAGTTACTCGTGCCCGTAATTAATTAACTCGATCGGTAAACATATAAAATTAATGCTCTTCATTTTTTAATTTTAAAGTATTTCTAAAAATTTTACTGGGCCTCACTGGTTTAATTATAAACACCGCACAGTAACACTAAATTATTCATATAGTCAAATAGGAAATACATAGCTTATTCGTTTATTATATATAAGAAAGGATAGATCTCTCTCTCTCTCTCTCAGCTCATTAGTGTACTTAAAGGTGGTAGATGGTTGGTAGATGGAGATGCTAGAAACCAAGCCCTCAACTTCTTGGAAACGTGGACCATTTTGGCATGATCAGGGAGGTTCTCTTTGATCACAGGTTGCTCCTTGAACTTGTAAAACCAAGCACATAAGCGAGGGAAACTTTCCTCTTCCAACAGCTTCACCCCCAGTACGTCTCCCATCACTATCAACCAGTTAGCCACTGCTCCCAAGGCTAAGTCCGGTAATCCCATTGAGTCCCCGCTGAAGAAATTCGTCTCTCCGACTCCATGTTCTTCAATTACCTTCAGCACTTCCAAGCTTTCTTTCAAGGCCTTCTCTTGTTCTTCCGCGGCCCCGCGTAATAACTTCGCCAAGGTTGGAACCTATATGATCGGAACACATAAAAGAAGCTAAAGGGAAAAAATTGCATGTTGTTATGAAAGGCCGAATGAATCAGCCCTTTGGAGGGATCCGATCCATTTCATTAATTCACTTTTTACTATTCAGATATTTTCATGAATATACAGTAAGTAATATCTAATAATATCTTGTTTACCTTGTCCTCCACAAACTTCGTCCAGAACCGAGCCATGGCTTTACCATAGGGGTCTTGCGGCATTAAAGGGTTCTGTGGCCACGTCTCTTCGATGTACTCAAGGATGACGACTGAGTCTGCAATGGGTTTTCCGCCATGAACAAGAACTGGGATCTTCTTGTGAACTGGGTTGTACTGCAGAAGCAAGGGACTCTTGTTGGAGAGGTCTTCTTCTATGTACTCATAGGCTATACCCTTAAGCTTTAGAGCCCATATGACGCGGTGAAGGAAAGGACTAGGCCAAGCTCCCAATAGCTTCACTTCTTCCATGTTTGATAATGGAGGTTGTCCTCATACCAGGCATGTGGAGTTCATTTATGGTGTTTAATGGAGTCTTCTTTGCTTGGGCACTAAGCTTTGCAGTTGAAAAATTCCACATATACAGATGTTCTAACAATGTTTTTCTTTATTTGTTTAAAAAGTTTTCCATATGGACTATTGAATTAATTGAATATCGTTCCTTGAGGCGATAAGCCACATGGTTCTAGGGTTTGGGATTGTTTATTGGGAGTGAGAGCAAAGTTGGGTGATGTTCGTTGCATATGTGCTCACTGGTGACGTTAAAATAGAGGATCTAACAGATTATGTTTTAGTTAACACAAATCGATGCGAACTCAACTGCTATCTCAGTCTCACCTACTCATATAAAGATAAGTCAAACATTAACTCAATCAAGCAATCACTACCGTTGATTTGTTCCAACTCACTATTCTTTAATCGGGAGCCTTATCATCTGTCTCATCGGATCCTGGTTTGGTCAATTAATTTGAAAAAAAAAATGGCCATATTCATATATTCAATCTTTCAACTGGAAGCTTGCTTCGCAAGTAAGAAGACTGGTCCATTGAACACCATGAAACATGGCGCTGACTCCAACATCAAGCAAGGGTTGGTCTAGTGGTCAAGGCTTGAGGCTTGGGGGTGTACTCCCTTCAAGGTCTCAAGTTCAAAACCTCTTAGGTGTTATCAATTCTTTGGGACTACCTGTATAAAGTCTATGGGCCTTAGACTTAACCAGGTCATGTGGGTTGCAGGGTCTTGCATGGACCCTCAGGGTTGGAATTAATGGTTTCTTTAAAATTCATCCTCATCTGTGCGATTCACTAACTCTTCACACGTTGAGAGCAGAATAATTAACTCATTTCTGGATTGGCTTGAACTGGTCATCACAGAAAAAACAGATGGCAAGTACACAAGTAAAGTTCATAATGTGGAATAAGAAAATCAATGTCATCTTTGATAGAGAGCAGCAAGAGGATTGTGGAGAAACAGAGAAGGAAATTTTGGTCCAAATACTCATTCATGCAACAAGTCCAAGAAGCAATCATTGAATGAGACTCCTCAAACATCATTAGCTCGTTTGGAACTCTTAATTAATTTCAATCTCCTTCCCACATAAGCAACATTATCAGAAATAGAGCTGTAAGTAGGGAGGGTTGGGCTGGGTTTCAATGAGTTAAGGCTCAACCCTAACTAAAATTAGTGAACCCAAACTCTTTGAGCCTAAACCCAACCCATAAATTATGTCTTGAGTTCGGGTTGGGTTCGGGCCGACCCAAACTTTTTTTTCTACTTGATATAATGATACATTCACATATATAAGACTACAAAATTTCAATATATATATAATAAAGTTTATTTGCATATACATTGATTTCTTTATGTATTAGGTTAAAAAATGATTCCTAAAAGTCCACCAAACTTTTGAGCGTGTTGTGGACCTGTGGTATTAGGTAAACTAGCTTATGAAACTAAGTAGCACAATTAAGCAAGGATATTGAAACATAATAACAACTTTCAAACCAACAGAAATTTTAGAACATATTAAAGCAAGGTAATTCAACTCAAAGAGTGTTCATATGACTAATAGTTTCAAAGAAGTAGAAAGAAAATTAAAAAAAATAGGACCCAAAGGGGTGAAAATGTGTAAACAAAACCTTATCTCAAACAAATTAACTAAATTAATGGCCACTCGTTCTTTGCTGCTTCACGTTTTGGTTCTGATCTAAGGGTCTCAGGTCTTTGCTTCTTTGTTCAGATTTTCTGGTAAATATCATTCATGGGGTCCCACTTGACGTTTTTCTTGTTATGTAACAATAAACGTGTAAAGTTGAGTTTTGAGTTGGATATTGGCTAAAGCGTCGTTATCTCTTCTTGCAAGCAAATAGGCCCCTCCCCCTTGTTAGCTAAATGGCTAAAACTCCAAAACTATAAGGTATAGGAAAAAACCTCCATCTTTTTCTAGTATGTGATGAGTGCATTTTTATCAACTAAAATAGAACCTTAGCTCAGTGCCTAACGGATTGAAGGGGATATCAGAAATCATCGTTGAAAGTTTCTACATACCTGTCCGTGCTAGGGTAAGATTTGGAACTTGATGTTGGAGCAATCAAGTGGCAGCTGGTATGCAGGACGAATGGACAAGGCGAACAAGAAGAGTGCTTAGCAAAAGAATGGAGAAGGCGAAATCAAGCTTGCTAGCTGCTGCCGATCAAGCTCCTTTGTTGGGGGATTTCTCTAGCTAGGTTGTGTCTTTGAGTTGTGAGGCACTAAAGCTAGAAGAGAGGGGCAGTGAGCGGGGCGAGTTGTTCTGTTGTGGTAGAGAGATGGGAGAAGACAAAAAACAAACACAAAGTCATATAGAGGTTGCAGGATCCAAATGTTAATTTTTTAGTTGTATATATAGTTTGGGTTTTTTCGGGTTTTTTGGGCAGTACCTTGCGAGCCCAAGCCCAGTCCAAACTCAACTTCAGACTCAAGATTGAGCCTAGCCCAAACCCAAACCCAAAATTATTTCTTACATAGGGTTGTTATTCGGGGTGGGTTTCGAGGGGTCCGGGCAAAACTTACAGCTCTATCCAGAAGGCTAACCAGAGAATTATTGAGCCAAATACCTCATCTAGAATTCTCAATTGTATATTTACAAAGACGCTAATCAAGCAGTTGATCTTTTGGCAAATTTTGCAGCAATTACTCATTTATTGGAGATGTAAACCTCCTCACTTTCTTAATTCTGTATCATTTGATGACTTTCATGGCCACTTTGAGGCTAGACTTTTTACATTTTTAAAAAAAATTTCTTTACTTAAAAAAATAAAATGGAAGAAGTCAACTGCCTCTTTGAAAGTTACCAAAAGTAAAATCACCTTTCTTAAAATAATTTTACAAAGCCCATTTATAACAAACTTGTCCGAATTTTTCAATTGCTCGTGCAAACATATAAAATTAATGCTCTTTATTTTTTAATTTTAAATAATTTCTAAACATCTTTCCTATTATATTTTAAAAATATTAAAACTATTTTTTTTTTTATGACCAGGTAGTAACTTGGTCTGGGTTATTGAATTACTTGGATAGATAGAGAGCCGAGTTACAAGGCCTCTCCGAGTTTATTAACACTGCATGCATTGAACTGAAACACTAAATTATTCTTAGTCAAATGGGAAATACAAAGCCTTGTAACTTTTGTTTATTATATACCAGAAGGGATGCATGGGTGTAGGAAGGGACGGAGAGAGACATTGTTTCAGGGAATATTTGTAAAATTGATTATTAGGTTTTGGAAAATTTGAGGCAATTTTGACCGTTCTACTGTTTTATAAATAAATCTTTTCAATAGTGTGTAAGGGCTGTTTTGGAAAGCTGCATATTTTGTTCGACATGATTTCCAAATGGCCTCTTCTCTTTTCAGATTAAACGCCATGACATGATTTGCAAAACCTGTTTATATAACAAACTCGTCCGAATTTTTCAGTTACTCGTGCCTGTAATTAATTAACTCGATCGGTAAACATATAAAATTAATGCTCTTCTTTTTTTAATTTGGGAAATTTACGCGTACACCCCCTGAGGTTTGGAAAAGTGTCACGGACACCCCCTGTAGTTCAAAACGGATCACTTATTACCCCTGTAGTTTTAAAAACCGTCACCCACTACCCCTGCCGTTACATCCCACCCCAACATCGTTAGGTCACTTTTTTAAATGACCAAAATACCCCTCTATAAAACCTCTTCTTCGTTCTTCTTCTCCAAGTAAAAGAACCATTGGTTATATTGTCCCACACCATTGAATGGTCGGCATTGGCTATCATCTTGTTCCAATGTGATGGCTTCAACTTCGTTTGACCTGGACTAGTCTCTATCGAACCTGCTCCAGGTGCAGGCTTTGCTCGCTTGCTGGCGTTTGGCTTCTCTCTACGTATAGTCGGCTATTTCAACAACGAAATCGAACCACCTGTCGGAGATGGTGGTGGTGGTGGTGGTGGTGGAGATGGAGATGGGTTTTTCCTAGCCGGAAGCAGTGGCAGTGTTGGTGGAGCTGGGTTTTTCACCGGTGGAGGTGGTGGCTGCGGAGGTTGAGGAGGTGGAGGTGGAGGTGGAGGTGGTGGCTTTGTCACTGCCAAAAGAGAAATCATATCAGGCGAAGATCTTTCCCAATTCCGCAATTCAAGTTTCGATAGATCTTTCCCAATAATTGTTCTGTCAGTTATGTTAGAAAACCCTAGCGGAAGAGTCATTAACATAAACAATGTCATCTGAAACAAATTTAAATCTGAAAAAAATTAATACCCAGATCGCAAATTCACCGCACAAAAGACACCCACATCCCCAAAAAAATAATTTCCTCGAATTCGGATTCCTTGTTATGGAAGGATTTCTGTGAAAAGATAGGTTCAAGCATAACTAAAAATGACTTTCGAAAACCCACATGAAGTTTCCATTTTTTTACGAAACTTGTATCATGGATGATACCGTTGTAGAGAATCCATGATCCAAAATTAATATTTCTCTACAAACCAATCTCAAGCAATGATATCGCTGCTACTCCAATGCCTCTGTCCCTTTAATCCCACAACCCAACAAAAATGCTCTTTCATACCCACATCAAAGTTTCCTCTGTTTCTTCCATTCCGTACTCCAGATCCAACAAGTTCCACAAATAAAGAACAAAAAAAATGAGTAGATATCAAGCGATGGTTTGTGAATTTTCTGCTCTCGCTGTATACTCAAAGTTTACGTGAGGGGGGAAACGAGGAATCTGTTTTGATATCCTTCGTCGACTCCCTTTTCAAATCGTCTGTTCTTCTTCTTCATTATTCTAGCTTTCTCCAATAAAGCACATCCACACCATTTTCTTCCACGAACAATCCTTTGAGATTCCCATCGAATCGCTTGACATCCTCACGAGACAGCGGAGTCTCTTTCCGATGACCGGCAAGAGTATCATTGTCGTCCTCACTCCGGAGAAAAAGGACGAAGAAGAGGCTTTAAAGAGAGGTATTTTGGCCATTTAAAAAGTGATTTAACGGCGTTGGAGTGGGAATTAACGGCAAGGGTAGTTGGTGACGGTTTTTGAAACTACAGGGGTAGTAAGTGATCCGTTTTAAACTACAGGGGTGTCCGTGACATTTTCCCAAACCTCAGGGGGTGTAGTGTAAATTTCCCTTTTAATTTTAAATTATTTCTAAAAATCTTACTAGGTCTCACTGTTTAATTATAAACACCGCACTGTAACACTAAATTATTCTTATATTCAAATAGGAAAAACATAGCTTATTCGTTTATTATATATAAGAAAGAAGAGATCTATCTCTCTCTCTCTCATAACTTAAAGTTGGTAGATGGATCATGGAGATGCTAGAAACCGAGCCCTCAACTGCTTGAAAAATTGGACCATTTTGGCATGATCAGGGAAGTTCTCTTTGATCACAGGTTGCTCCTTGAACTTGTAAAACCAAGCACATAAGCGAGGGAAACTTTCCTCTTCCAACAGCTTCACCCCCAGTACGTCTCCCATCACTATCAACCAGTTAGCCGCTGCTCCCAAGGCTAAGTCCGGTAATCCCATTGAGTCCCCGCCGAAGAAATTCGTCTCTCCGACTCCACGTTCTTCAATTACCTTCAGCACTTCCAAGCTTTCTTTCAAGGCCTTCTCTCGTTCTTCCGCGGCCCCGCGTAATAACATCGCCAAGGTTGGAAACTACATGATCGGAACACATAAAAGAAGGTAAAGGGAAAAAACTTGCATGTTGTTATAAAAGGCCGAATGAATCAGCCCTTTGAACGGATCTGATCCATTTCATTAATTCACTTTTTACTATTCAGATATTTTCATGAATATACAGTAAGTAATATCTAATAATATCTTGTTTACCTTGTCCCCCACAAACTTCATCCAGAACCGAGCCATGGCCTTACCATAGGGGTCTTGCGGCATTAAAGGGTTCCGTGGCCACGTCTCTTCAATGTATTCAAGGATGACGACTGACTCTACAATGGGTTTTCCGCCATGAACAAGAACTGGGATTTTCTTGTGAACTGGGTTGTACTGCAGAAGCAAGGGACTCTTGTTGGAGAGATCTTCTTCTATGTACTCATAGGCTATACCCTTAAGCTTTAAAGCCCATATGACGCGTTGAAGAAAAGGACTAGGCCAAGCTCCCAACAGCTTCACTTCTTCCATGTTTGATCATGGAGGTTGTTCTCATACCAGACATGTGGAGTTCATTTATAGTGTTTAATGGAGTCTTCTTTGCTGGGGCACTAAGCTTTCCAGTTGAAAAATTCCACATATACAGATGTACTAACAATGTTTTTCTTTATTTAATTGTTTAAAAAGTTTTCCATATGGACTGTTGAATTAATTGAATATCGTTCCATGAGGCGATAAGCCACATGGTTCTAGGGTTTGGGATTGTTTATTGGGAGTGAGAGCAAAGTTGGGTGATGTTCGTTGCATATGTGCTCACTGGTGACGTGTTCTAGGGTTTGGGATTGTTTATTGGGAGTGAGAGCAAAGTCGGGTGATGTTCGTTGCATATGTGCTCACTGGTGACGTGTTCTAGGGTTTGGGATTGTTTATTGGGAGTGAGAGCAAAGTTGGGTGATGTTCGTTGCATTTGTGCTCACTGGCGACGTCTTTTTTTTTTTTTTTTTTTGATGGAAGTGCTCACTGAGTCACTGGTGACGTTAAAATACAGGATCTAACAGATTATGTTTTAGTTAACACACAAATCGATGCGAACTCAACAGCTATCCCACTTTCACCTACTCAGAAAAGGAAAAGTCAAACATTAACTCAATCAAGCAATCACTACCGTTGATTTGTTCCAACTCAGTATTCTTTAATCGGGAGCCTTATCATCTGTCTCATCGGATCCCTTGTTTGGTCAATTAAATTTAAAAAAAAAAGGGCCATATTCATATATTCAATCTTTCAACTGGAAGCTTGCTTGGCAAGTAAGAAGACTGGTCCATTGAACACCATGAAACATGGCGCTGACTCCGACATCAAGCAAGGTGGAAGCGAAGTTGTTGGGAGCTTGGTCTAGTCCATATCTTTACAGAGTCGTATGGGCTCTTAAACTGAAGGGTATAGCCTACGAATACATAGAAGAAGATCCCTACGAGGGTTAAAGATCTGCATCCAATAATTCAACTGCCTGCTTAGTTCCCAAGAAAAAAAACTCCCTCCATTAGGGAGAAAAAGAAAAAAAGGAAAAGCAATCACTAGTTCACTACCATAGATTTAAGTATTCCAACTAATTTTTCTTTAATTGGGATCCGTATGATCTCTTGGAAACCTTTGTTAATTTGTTCAATCAATTATTTTGAGAAAAACAAGAAAAATAAAATCTAGATCCAATATTTTAACAGGAAACTTGCTTTCCAAGTAAGAAGTTTCCACTGAACACTATATATAAATGATGAACTTAACATGGCTGTTGAAGGGTTGTCGTTCATCGAACATGGAAGAAGTGAAGCTTTTGGGAGCCTGGTCTAGCCCATTTCTTTACAGAGTCATTTGGGCTTTGAAACTGAAGGGTATAGCCTATGAGTACATAGAAGAAGACCTCTCGAACAAGAGTCCCTTACTCCTGCAATACAACCTAGTTCACAAGAAGATCCCAGTTCTCGTTCATGGCGGAAAAGCTATTATAGAGTCGGTCGTCATCCTTGAATACATCGAAGAGACATGGCCACAGAGCCCGTTCATGGCGGAAGTTTGTTGACGATAAGGTACGCAAAAGGATTCGTGGATTTTATTTCATATTCAACAAAATGTGTTTCTGTTCTCTCTGTAAATTACATGGTAAGTAGATAGTTATTTAAGTGCCCCAATAATATTATTATCTTTATTTGGTAAAATTAACCAAGAAGGTGAATTAGCCAACTGGCGTAGAAAGGTAGTAATCTTTACTTACTCTCTAGTCCTAAATGAGTTCTTGTTCATGTAGACTCCAAGTGCGAGGCTGTTATACAGCTCGGTCGGGGAAGAACGAGAGAAAGCCATGAAAGAAAGCTTGGAAATATTGGGAGTCATTGAAGAACATGGACTTGGAGAGAAGAAGTTCTTCAGCTGAGACAAGATTGGATTAGCAGACTTGGTCTTTGGAGCCATGGATCACTGGTCGCAAGTGTTGGAAGAAGTATTGGAGATCAAGCTGGTGGAAGAGAAAATGTTCCCTCGCTAATATGCATGGAGACAAAAGTTCAAGGAGCACCCTGTGATCAAAGAGAACCTCCCTGATCATGCCAAAATGTTGCAGGCTATCAAGCGCCGGAGGGAGACGTTGTTAGTATCTCCATCTTACTAGTAGATTGGATTTTTTTCCCTGTTTGGGTCTTTATGTGTTTGAATAGGAAAATATGAGATAAAAGAGGCTTTTGTTCTTTCATGTTGTGACCAAGGTTTTGAATTTCGGTGCACCTGGGCGTGCAGCCCAGGGCACCGAACGGCATTTCATCGGCACGCCGGCGAAATGCCGTCGATTTGCCAGAAAACCGATTTTCCTATGGTTTCCGGCGAATCGAACGAAATTTCGACAAAAACATTTTTTTGTGCTTTTTTTTCAAAAAAAATGCTAAATCTACAACAACTCAACAAGCATAAGTTATATACTTCAAAATTGCACTTAAATTACCACAAGCATCAATAATATATCTCAAAAATCATGAAAACACAATGTGGCATGTAAATGTAATGATCGGGCCTATCGGGGTGATGCTGTGTGCGCTATGTTTAAACTTTAAATAAAAAATAACAAAGAGGATCCAAATTTTAAATTAAACTAAAACAACAATATATAAAGTAAAAAAACATATAATCATACCGTCAAATCAGACATGAAATGAACGACGTGGCTCAAACCCTGATCTCTCGCCAATAAAATGACAGTAGCACTTCCATCCCATCCGAAATCTATATTCTCTTTGAAATGCACGGACGTGTTGCTCATACTCCTCCTGTGTCATGTGAGCCATGATACTAACTGGAGGGAAATCATCATAATAGTAGCACGTCTCTTGCTCTAATGGAGATGAAAGAGACGGCGCAGGATAACCGGGATGCTCGTATGGAGGGGCTACTGCTACAGCTCCAATACCAATAGATACAACAGGCATAGGATAATAGCCATACAGATATGGATTCACTGGAAAGATCCCAAATGGATCAGATGTCTGCATGTGTGCTCCAGGATATCCGTCTGATGTACTATAACTACTACTATCCGATGAATCTACTAGCCCAATCTGCTGAGGATAATAGGCTGGATAGTGTCCCTGGGTCAGTTGTGGTGGATAGTGAGGATACTGCTCTCCATAAGAACTCGATGATCCTCCAACATCTAAAGATCCGAAACTCTATGCCACGGAGGACGAGTCATCGTGCATCCCTGTATGCTGTCTCTCCTTGCCTTTCCTCCTCTAAAAGGAATATCCCCCACTCTCATTACGATCTCTATCTTTGTGGTCAGTATCCTGTGCGGTATGATGGAAAGCCACCTCTTCAGTAAATGGGCTCAACCCCTGGCCACTGGTGCCAACACCACCATAACCACCACTAGCACCACCATCTCCATCATCATCATCTGAAGATCCGGACTCATCCTCATCATCTGTCTCCTCCTCCTCCTCCTCTGACAATGAAACATGCCTACGGGCTGGGACTGGGGCTGGTGTCGTCGCAGTAGCGGAAAAAGGAACAACTCTGATGAGGTTATCCAATGAGTCTCCACGAACCTCCCCCTCTCCTCCTCCATAGCTGTGTCTACATCGATGCCCAACTCTGCTGCAGCCTGTGATATGACTGGGCTAGGACTACGATCAGCCTGATCCATCTCAACACATCTAACCCACTCTGCAAATGGATCATCGTCATTGACTTCATTACTAAATAACACATCCAAAGGATCCTTCACAATCGTGGCGGCAGTGCCGTGCTCTATCTCTAACTGCTTTGTCCTTAACCTCATGTTATAATGGTAGAAGACCAACTTCTGTAACTTCTGATAAGCTAGCCGGTTCCTCTGCTTCGTGTGTATGAGTGCGAACGTACTCCAATTGCGCTCACAAGCAGAAGAGGATGTTGTCTGAACCAATATTCGACACGCTAACTTCTACAGTGTAAGGGCACTTGTGCTATGCATCGCCCACCATTCACCTGGATTTACAAATAGAAAATATTAAAAATTATTTAGAAATTAGAAATTTAAAATATTAATATTCATAATCCCTTGTCAGTTTTCACTTACACGGCATCATCTTGTTCCGCGATACAATCGCCGTAGTCAACCCGAATGAGCCCATTGCATTTCTAAATTGTATCAGCTGGTAGTGAAATAATTTGAAAGGGTCAATACTTAATAATTAATATAACTATTAAGAAGAAGTGATATCCATAACATAAGTGAATTTAAATGCTACGGCCCCTACCTCATTTCCAAAATCCCCAACTAATTGTGAATGGGGGTCCAACTTCATGAAAACCTCATGGATACGAGCGTAGAGGTCGTGGTGTGCGCCAAGATTATCCTTATAATGATATTTGGGATTCAAATAATATGATACATTGACGATTACAAGAAAAAACCTTAGTACAATAATTAAAATATAATTATAAACATGATTCAACATAAAATGATTCAAATAAAATTGTAATTATACCTACTGCATGCAAAGGATGTCTTAGCGACTTATACCATTTGTCGTTAACAATCTTCAGTACCCATTGATGTGATTTGGGTGATCCAGCCTTAATCTGAGCTTTCATCACCACCATACACTTATAAATGGATCCTATCGTAGGATAGGAATCTGTGTCAAGTAGCCGCAGTATACGGTATATGGGGTGCAGTATAGCAATCAACTCTCGCACATGCTCCCAAAAAGTGCTGGACAAAACAATGTCCTCTACTCTCCTCCCGGTCTCTTTGCAACTCTGAGCACAATTCGTCCAATCGTCACTGGTAAATAGAGATCTCAATCCCTGCTTGTGGCTCAGAATACTATCCAATGCAATATAGTTCGTACCGAATCTAGTAATCCCCGGCCGAACTATGTCCCCACCACATCTCTCTCTCATCTTCGCTCGTACGAAATTATGGTTGTACACAAATGTGGTGAGTGCTCGTGCATCGCTCAATGTCGTCAGCACCTGGCTTCTCATGCCAATCTCCTCTAGCATCAAGTCAGTGCAATGTGCAGCAAAGGGTGTCCAATACAGGTTATACCGCTCCTGTAATGTCTCGCCGGCTTTCTTGAACGCACTGGCACTGTCTGTTACAATCTGAATGATGTTCTCATGGTCAACCTCCTGTACCACGCTCTCTAATAAGCTGGTAATATAGGGGGCATCCTTGATATTGTGATATGCATCAACAGATCTCAAGAACACTGCCCTGCCTCTACAATACAACATGAAATTGATGATGGACATTTTAGTAAGACCTGTACATCCATCACACATGATCGTAACTCCAAACTGCTTCTAGTGGGGTTGTAGCGATGTAATAAACTCTCTCATCTCTGCTTCCTCCTGATCCAAGTACTTACCCATAATCTCCCGTGGCGTAGGAGGCAAGACTCCCTGACCCGACTCCTGGATAACATCGACCATGTTCTTGAAATGGGGGCTCCCTGCTGCATTCGCTAGAATGTGATTGAAGATAAAAAATTTTGGATATAAACTTCCCCATTTTCTCCCTGACAGTGCCCTTGCTCCACACATCCTTCAATTTCTTCTACTTGGCACCAGATGAATGCTACATACTCGGCTCCATAGGATAATCAGGCATCCTGGTGCTAGGTCCAGCCCCAGCCCCATGTCTAGAACTAGGAGTAGGAGCATCAACATCTGCATCTCCTCTAGAAGTACCACCCTGTGAAATCCATGCCTCGCAGCCTCTGTCCTCTCAAACTCAGAATGCAAAGATGCTTGCACTGAGGCTCTGAATGCTGCCCTCTCTCTCTCTCTCTGTCACATACTCGGCTGGGTACACCATGTCATCGTCGTCATCAATATTAGGAGCCACAGAGGGTCGGATAGGCTCTGCCAATCTACGTCTAACCTCCTCCCGTGCATGCCTCTTCCCCTCCCTAGCTGCACTCCCTGATGTCAAGTGCTCTCTCATCAGCCTCTGAACCTCTGGAGGGACTTGACGACAGTTAGCCACGTTACTGTAGCCGTGTGCCAAATGCTGCTTCAACCGTGATACTCCACCACCCTTTATGACTTGATGGCAATAATTGCAGGCCGTCTTATTTCTGTCTCCCTCGTATCTCGTGCAATGGGCCCAACCAATATCCTGCCTCCTACCACCATTTCTACCCTCTCCACTACCACTGCCAGATGCCATACTATCAATCCGTCTGACTGTCTCTAACAGACTAAGTGACTAACCAAGAAGCACTACACTGGAATCCGAACACCTGCACAAACGCACAGTAAGTCAGTAACAGAGCACAATAACAAATTATAAATATTAATCCACATTAGACAATACTAACATTACCAACTAATTATAATTTCTTATTTATAATTTATAAACTATATTATTATTTATGAATTTTATGAATAATTTGGGATTAATTAATTCGAAAAATCATAATTATATAAAAAAATTATAAAAACTCTAATTCTTCAAAATAAATTGTTCCATAATAAACAAATTATCTTTAGGAATTTAATTTGAGTACTTATATTTTTTTTATTAATTTTATGAATAATTAACTAATTTTCGGATTAATTAATTCAAAAAAATCACAAATACATAAAAAATTATATAAATTCCGATTTCTTAACATAAATCATTCTACAATAAACAAATCAATTTTATGAATTTAATTTGAGTATTTATCTTTTTTTATTAATAATTAATTAATTTTCGGATTAATTAATTCCAAAAAATCAAAAATATATAAAAAAAATTATATAAAGTCCAATTATTTAACATAAATCATTCTACAAAAAATAAATCAATTTTATGAATTTAATTTGAGTATTTATCTTTTTTTACTAATTTTATTAATAATTAATTAATTTTCGGATTAATTAATTCCAAAAAATAAAAAATACATAAAAAAATTATATAAACTCAAATTTCTTAACATAAATAATTCTACAATAAATAAATCAATTTTATGAATTAAATTTAGCAACTTATCTATTTTTCTTCATTTTCTAAATAATATATCAATTTTCGGATTTAAAAATAAAAAATAATAATTTCTTAAAAAATTAATCCGGGGGCACCCATTTGTAGATCGGGTGTCCCCATATAACATATATAATTATCAAAGTCAACAACATTATTTATCTAATTTAAATGAATTAAAAAAATTATATGCATTTTCGGTACAAATAATTGCAAAAAATAAAACGCTGACACCCATCTGTAGATCGGGTGTCGGACTTTAACATATAGTGAAATCAACACATTCCACAAGCTTTAGATTAAAAAAATTTGAAAAAAACGACCTTGCCTAAGGTGTGCGATGAACGTGGCTTTAATCTCCTCCAAATCCAAAAAACCTTGACTCAAAGCACTTTAATCTTGCTATATGATGAAAAACAAGCAAAAAGAGCCTAAATCCAAGCAAAAATCGCGCGTCGCTTAAGTGCCGCGCGCACGTGTGCGAATCGCATATGTGCGTGCGTTTCGTTTTAAAATTAAATGCCGACTAAAGCCAAGTGAAATTTCGCTCGGCATGGTCGGCATTTCGATACAAATCGCTGGGGGCACGACCCCAGCGATTTCCCCCGGCGAAACGCATCGCCGGGGGTCTCCTAACCAAAATTTCGGTAGCACGCCGCTGGTTGTATCGAAATTTAAAACCTTCTTTGTGACCAGAAATGACAAAGGGGAAGGTTCAAATGCCGTAATCTTTCCTACAATAATGAAAACGTTTTTAGTGCCATGGCCACTGCACCCTCCCTACCACCCTCTTTTCCTTCCCAGTTGCCGGACTGCCCAATTTGGTCTGAGAGCTGGGCCATATAAACCAGGCTTGGGCCCAAATTGTTGACTCTCGTGAGTTAGTTTGCTTGATATTTAAAAGCTTGAAATTATTAGGGCCCGGCTTTGTTTTTTCATTTCCACGTTAAGAAGTGAGCATTTTTTCAAAGCCAAAATCAAATCAAGTGGTTCAGTTAAACCACCCGCTGGGATATATTTTGGGGTGTAGGCCCTCCATTGAAAAGTGGCATCCATCGGCACATTTCACGCTCATACCATTGAGTGGCACCAGATGAAATAGTCTCCATTAAGAATGCTTTAATATCGAGGACTTGATCATCTAGTGCGTTCCATGGTACCAACCATGAATCTGACAGTTGCATGCCCCTTTTAAATAGAAGGACCCACCCCGGACCCAAACAAAATCCAACCAATGGTAACACCGTACCGCCAACTCTTAGCACTAGAGGAAATGCATTCTTTAGTATCATGCCAATTAGACAACTCTTAGGCACAGGAAAAGTGGTACCACCAGCTTTTAGCACTAAAGGAAATGCATTCTTAAATATCTTGTCAATTAAACAACTATTAGACACAGGAAAGCTTAAGCTGATTATGTTTTTTTTAATAGATTTTCTATTCTCATCTTATCTTTTTTTTTATTGGGGGAGGGAGAGAACAAACACAGTACATACACACCTTGAGATAAATAGACAAAACAATAATTGCACCCTAGAAGCTTAAGCTGGTAGGTAAAAGCATAATTACGTATATAAAAGGGCTCAATATCTATACCTATACTATTAGTAAAGCCAAATTTGAGAAATATATTCCTTAGATTCTGACATTCTCATTTTTTTCCCCTAAAAATGCCCTTTTCAAATCAAGAAATCAATCAATATTCATCCCTCAAAATCCTCACATTGATGCACGTTAAACACAATTGAAATTGTCAACTCAAGCAATCTTAACTTCCCAACATGCAATAGTGCACGTGACTCCCCTAGTATGATAAATAAATAGTTTTGTAATAATATATATTCGTAAGAATTATATCACATTACTCTTATATTGCTAGATTTTGAGGGTCTTGAATGACTATTTTTTTTTTTTTTTTTTTGTTGTATTTTTCGATGCATATGTTATGTTCGTCATGCTATGTTTATTTGAGTGTAAAACCTTCTTTGTTAAGGTTTTGAGTTTTAAGTTACTATTTCAATTCGCGTCGATTTTTAGGGTTTTGAGGTCAGTTACTAATTAATATCGACACCCCAGTTGACCTCCAGTGATCCTAGTTTGGTTTTTGATTGATGTTAACTTGGATCAAACCAAACTATGTTCAACCATTGTCGATCATCACTCAACTCTATGGAATTGCAACTAGCACTTCCATGCTCGTCAAAATTCAGATCCCGACGAAAATGAAATCCTAAACCATAAGCGGTAAGATGCACCTCCATTAGTGATTAGAGAAGAAAAAAGGTTAAAGAAAAAAAAAAGAAGGAAAGAAAGAAAGAACAGAAGAGAGATCAGCAGATGCAGATGCAGAATATAGTCCACGCCACTAGTTAGATGCAGAAGATAGCAACATCTCCCTCCGCTGCTTCAAAAACTGGAACATTTTGTTTTGATCAAGGAGGTTCTCTTTGATCACTGGATGCTCCATGAACTCCTGAATCCACGCACATAACCGAGGGAACCTTTTCTCCTCCACCAGCTTCACCCCTACCACCTCTTCCAGCACTCCCATCGTGGTAGCAATAACTCCAAAGGCCAAGTCTGCTAATCCAATCGTATCGCCGGTGAAGAATTTCTTCTCCCCAAGTGCATGTTCTTCAATGATCTTCAAAACTTCCAAGCTGTCTTTGATGGCTTCTTCTTGTGCTTCCCCCACCGTGCCATAGAACATCCGCAGAGTTCCAAGCTACACGAGTAGAACACATGGATACTGTTAGAATGTAGAGTTCAAAATGTTCTGTAATGGGTCATCCGTCTGAACCCCATTGTCAATATTGATTTTGTCATAAAGCTCCCTTTCAAGTTAAACCAAGAGGATTTAAACCCTAGTTGGGTCATAAGGGTCAAGATAAGATGATTTGATCAGGTCAACTCGAACCTCCGCAGATAACAAATTTGCTGGGTTGGATTACCTTTTCGTTCATCATCTTGGATTGGATCCAGTTTTTCCTCATCCCAGAATAGATTCGAGCAAATATGCATCCAGATCTTAGAATACACCATGTGTATATCTGGAGGATCCATACGGATCTGGGGGCAGATCCAATCAATGCATTTTCATTCACTGTTTATTGAGAAAATTTCATGAATTCGTAATATCTAATATCATATTTACCTTGTCCTCGAGGAACTTCATCCAGAACCGAGCCGTGGCCTTCCCATAAGCGTCTTGCGGCATTAAAGGGTTCTGTGGCCATGTCTCTTCGATGTATTTGAGGATGATGACAGACTCTGCAATGGGTTTTCCGCCATGAACAAGAACTGGGACCTTCTTGTGAACTGGGTTGCACTGCAGAAGCAGGGGACTCTTGTTGGAGAGGTCTTCTTCTATGTACTCATAGTCTATACCCTTCAGTTTCAGAGCCCAGATGACTCTGTAAGGAAATGGGCTAGGCCAAAACCCAGCAGCTTCACTTCTTCCATGTTTGGTGCACGAGGTTGTCCTTCGGCACAGTGATCTTAAGTTTATTTATGGTGCTCAATGGAGTCTTCTTGCTTGGGTACTGACTCAATGATGGAATACAGATCATTTTAGCTTCTTTTTGTAAGTTTTAAATTTAGTGGATTGTAGTGGCGAGTGGAAAGATTCCTTTTCGATCTGATTGTTCATTTTGAAACTGGTGACGTTGAAATGGTGTCTTTAAAATTTATGATCCCTATGTCCTTCATTATCAAGCGCCGGAGGGAGACGTTGTTTGCATCACCAAACAACTTTAACGTTGTTTTTTATGTCTTAAAATTTTGTGGAATACTAGTGGAGAGTGGAAAGATTAATTCTTCGGTTTCGATATCTGATTTTTTAGCGGGGGTGAAGACAAGTCGGCTTCGTCCTTTGCATTTGTGCCCACTGCTGACGTTGAAATGGTGACATTGAAAACAAGGCCTTGGAAGAAATTTTAATTAAAACTAGGTTAGGGTTATTGAGTTACCAGGCCTGTCCGAGTTCTGAGTTTTTAAGCACCGGAATGAAGGATAAATTGTTCTCATAATTAAATAGGAAAAACGTACAAAGCCTTCTTCCAACTCCCCTTTGTTATATGTATGTATATATAGTATATAGTATATACACTAGCGGTGTGTGTGCGTGTGCGTGTGAAGAAACAGATCTCTCAAACCCATATATAAGGGCTATTACTCCTAAATTTCACATGCACTTCTAGGTAGGTGGAGATGTCAGAAACTGCTTGAGAGCCTGGACCGTTTTGGCATGATCAGGGAGGTTCTCTTTGATGACAGCTCTCCCACAACTAACAACCAGTTAACAAATGCTCCCAAGGCCAAGCCCTCTAATCCCACTGTGTCCCCGTTGAAGAACTTCGTCTCTCCGAATCCATATTCTTCGACGACCCTCAACATTTCCAAGCTTTGTTTCGTGGCATTCTCCTGTTCTTCCCCGCCCTTGCGTAATAACATCATCATTCTTGCAACCTACATGATGACTAGTACTTTCATTCACTATTTACTATATATTTAGATAATTTCATGAATATACAGTATTTAGTCAATACCTAGCTAGTGAAATCATATTTACCTTGTCCTCCCCAAACCTCATCCAGAACCGTGCCATGGCCTTACCATAGGGGTCTTGCGGCATTAAAGGATTCTGCGGCCATTTCTCCTCAATGTACTCGAGGATGACGACCGACTCTGCTATGGGTTTTCCACCATGAACAAGAACTGGGATGTTCTTGTGAACTGGGTTGTACTGCAGAAGCAAGGGACTCTTGTTGTAGAGGTCTTCTTCTATGTACTCGTAGGCTACACCCTTGAGCTTTAGAGCCCATATGACGCGGTGAAGAAATGGACTAGGCCAAGCTCCCAACAGCTTCACTTCTTCCATGTTTGGTGTATGAGGGGTCGTCCTTAAGCTGGGCGGCAGGCATGTTCATTTTATAGTGTTCAATGGAGTCTTCTTCAGGCGTCTGCGACATGACAAATGGTTCTAGCATTTGGGAGTGAGAACAAGGTCAGTCCTGTACGTTGAATATGTGGTCACAGCTAACGTTTAAGGCTTTCGAGGAATGTTAAATTGAAACGTAACCAGGGATTGCGTTGCTGCTTACGTTCCAGTGTTGCCTGAGTATAAACTAATTAATTGAATGGACGTACGTGTTCAGGAGGAAGCAAGTATGGAGCCACCTAACCAAGTTTTTGCCTAACCATGAATCATGCAATTCATTATGATTCACAAATTGGACTTTTACAATATGCGTAAGATTATAACATAATCCTTCTAACAAGGCTAGTGATTTATGCGACGAGGCCAATCAAGAAATTATGTACCTGTTGGGATGAGAATTCACCTCAATTATTATATAATACTTTATTTTATTCTAATCATATCATAGTGATAACCACTTTCTTTTAGGTCAAAGTGATTACCTTTATAATGTAATTGTAATATTGTAATTCGTAATGGCACAACTTTATAACTTCATATGATTCATTATACTTCAATATGAAATATAATTGAAGAATTAAATATTAAAGTATAACTTAAGACACTGTGGCCATTGTCATGTTAACTTTTAGAATTACATATTAGAGTAACTTAGGATGCATGCACTGTAGCTACTCCTTTGTTATCTTAGTATAAATATCCTAACTTATTATATTGTGTGCCATCACTCTTAAGCATGTGATCAACAATAGTATATCACTAGAAAGCATGTAAAGAATTATAACCATGCTATACATTAACTTTAATTAATTGGCTTACTGGTCTTAGGATGATTATGTAACTTCTACATGCTTGCATCTTTCATTTCTTATGGGCCTAATTTATAACCACAAATTAAAAGATCGTGTTTGCGTAAAATAATCATAAATCTCAAGATCAAATTTTAATGAGACTTATAACCAATTTACAAGCTAATGGGATTAGGTGACTTAAAGTTAGTTTATTTTCTATAAATGGTTCATAAAACCTTGGGTCCATTCTAAATATGCCAAAAAAAATTGTCATAAAATTCAAAAACCTATTAGAAACCATATGGCTTTCATAATTAATTAGGCTTCCTAATTATTCTTTATTGGACCATTTACCCTTCACCTAGTCATATTAATATGTCAAATTCAGTGTACAATTAATCATCCCAAAGATCCTGCAAGTGACAATGCAGCATATGTTCCTTATAACCCCAAAATTGGTCCATATACTGATCTATGGGCTCCAGCTAAGGTACAAAAGTGTACGAACCAAGTCTAGAATGGGTGAAAACACTTAGAGCTCATTTGGCGTTCATTTTAGGAACTCATTCCAAGGCCTGGAATGAGTTCCAAGGCTTAAAATGCATTTTTGGGGTTAAATGGGTGTTCGGTAAGCTATGCTAAAACTCATTCTAATAGAATGAGAATGAGAAATACTGTGGTAGAGAGAAATGCCCCTCATCCTGTTTTCAAAATTAAAGAATAAGTTTTGGGTTATTTGCGGTGGCAAACTTGCAAATAACATGAAGTTTTAAACAATGGCATAAATTGTAATATTGCAATCGCACCTTTTCTCTTCTAACACAGATTTCTCTTCAACCAGCCCTCTTCTCTTCAAAGAATAGTTCTCTTCCCATTGCTTCATTGCTCTAAATAGTAAAAGCTTGGGAAACTACCATTTTGAACGATATTGCATCGTGATTAAAGGTGATTGAAAGGAGGCCATATCTCTATGCCTCAACTTGACTCCAATCTGCTCCTTTGCAACTCAATGCTGACTCGGATCCTGGAAGAGACACCATATCTCAGTGCCTCAACTCGAATTCGGCTGCTGTCGTCGGCCAATCAATTTGAGAACTCTGTCGTCTTGTAAAGGAGGGTAACATGGATGTTTCTTGCGGTTTATTAGAACTTCAATCGGCTTTGGAGGGCTGCGATGCTTCTTTCATCGATGTTTTCATCAAGGTATAGGTTTTCTTGTTCGGTTTTGGATTTCACAACAACAATTTATCATGGCGATTTGATTCGCCGGATACTTATCCTTTCGTTATGGTGAGAGCAAGGTTTACAGTTTCGGCGGTACGCCAATTTCGGTTTTTATGCCCCCAGCGATGCGTTTCGCTGGGGGAAATCGTCAATTTGCATCGTTGGCGAAACAGACCAAATTTCGAGCGAAACGGGCGACATGCCGAGCGAAACGGACCGAAACAGAGAAAAAAATGTTAAGTTTTTTATTTTTATTTTTTAGCGAAACGGGCGGCATGCCGGCGAAACAGAGCGGTGTGCCGTCGAAATCTAAAAAAAACATAATTTTTTATTTTTTTTTTGCCCATTAAAAATTTTTCGGCGTTTCGGCGGCACCGAAACTTAAAACCTTGGGTGAGAGGAATAATAAATGACTTGTTTGACTGTGAGTAGCCTTTGGGGATTTTAAATTCTATTGTGATGTGGAAAGTTTGCGTTGTCGCAGGCTCTTTCTTACCGAATGGAGGTTCAAACCGAGCTTGTACAACAAATGCTATTGTTCATGGTGCAATATAAGCACATAGGAATAGTGCGAGTTTGCAAATTTTTAACACCTCTTTTCAATTTTTCTGTATTAAGAATACCCTTTTCAATTTCATCTTTATCCTTTGTGAGGCATTTGGTGTCATCAGTGGCCTCGTTGTCTTGCTCGTTTCCTCTTCGTTTCTCAGAATTCAAATATTGTTGCAGGTTCTTCAGGTTCTCATTCATAATGCTGAATATATCGTGGATCCATATACTGTGATCTTGGGGCATGTGGTTTCAATTGGCAGGGTACGTTTAAGGAACTTCAACAGATGCACTGTTAAGATTGGTCTGACAGAGTATTATTTGTTAATCTTGTAATAGTATTGAAGTTGGGTATATTTTGGTTCTGGCCCTTCATCCATGTGGTTTCAATTGTTTCCTGTTAATATTTGCAGTTGATCCTCGAGGCTCGGTTATGTGGTGTGGAACTATTGGAGACCTTGCTATCTCTTTGTGGAAATCTTCAAAAGCAATTTGGTGGGAGGGTGCCCCTTTTTGAACTCTCAAGAAGGTTATCACTTGTCCAAAAAGAGCTCGGCCTCCGATATGTAACTCCGTTTTGTTCAGCGACACAATCTTTATTTCTTAATCTCATCCAAGATGAGCTTGAATTATTTGTATCCAAATATATTTATAAGACAGTTTTAAGTCTTTTTCTTTTTCATTTCTTAGGTGTTTAAGTTTTATCTTTTAAAGATCAACCAGTTTCTTATAATTATTCATGGAAAAAGAAAAGAAAAAAAATAAGGGAAAAAAATTTCATGAAACTCATTTTATTACTTGTTAACCAAACAATGTTCTGGGTGAAAATTCATTTTGCTACGTGTTAAACCAAACGTAATTAGAAAGACTTCAAAATTAATTTACAAAATGAATTTTAAGAACTCATTCTTGGAATGAGTTCCTAATCCAGAATGAAAGCCAAACGAGGCTTAGTACCTATAAGGCCTCTATGAGCCCATGAGGTGCACAAATACACCAAAATGGGTTATGTGCACCCTTACAGGGACAATGTGTTTGTAGATCGGCACAAATGGGCCATGTGCTAGATCTAGGGCGGGTGTGCATGCCGGATTAATGGGCCTACGCATGCATAGAACATCTGGACGATTTCGGTGTGCAGGACAACAGACAACCCAAGCCAAGCTCCCGCAGGCACATACTCGGTAGGGTTAGATGACCCGTGCGGGTTTTTTTTAGTGCGGCGACCCGCACACTCTTTGACTTAAAATGGGTGCACCCGGATGCACGCGCTAGGCGCATGCATTGCGCACCCTTTGTTTTTTTTTTCTGAACACTATTTTAATTAAAAAATAGTGGGGGCTTTTTTTTTTTAATATATAAATGAAATTTGGCTATATGGGCGTGTGAAAAGCTACAAACCCCATTCACCCATAAAAGTATCTGCAAAATAATAATTTGGCATAAAAATCTTATTTTTGTCACAATCAAATATGAAAGTTTGGCATCTAAGGAAGATTAGCAAATTATACACAAGTAACTAAAATTTAGCTAATAAAACAATCTTATGGGATTTTATATAAATCTCATAGCCTTGTACATAAATCAGCCTTTCAAACGTTTTGGAATAAAAATTAATACAACCCGTCCAAATTCCCTATTTCAGTGGATCTAAAATAAATGATTACAACTAAAATAATAGAGTTATGAGATTCTAACATCAATTAAAATAAATAATTTGATTTGTTATTTCTTAAATATCTAAGCACTTTAATTCAACGGATAATTACACTTAAACCCCTTAAGGTTTGTCACATATGCATATAGACCCCCCTGACATTTGAAAAATAGCAACAACCACCCTTAGCATTTACACAAATGGTCATAAAGCTCCCTTTTGTCAGTTCAAGAATATTAAAAGATCAAACAAACCCTTGAGATTAAATTTATTTAAAAGCCAATGAAATCCCAAAAATAATAAGTCTCAATAAAAACAAAATTCCAACTTTCACTAGCAAGCATTCTCCAAAATTTTCCTTATAAATCTACAAATAATAGTAATTTTATCATTTAGTATATAAGATAAGGTATTTTATTCAAACTAAAAGTTATTTTAGGTATAAAACCTTTAGAAGGGGGCTTTGTGACTATTTGTGCAAATGTCAGGGGGTCTATATGCATAAGTGACGAACCTCAAGGGTACTAAGTGTAATTATCCCTTAATTCAATTTTGAAAAAATGAAAATCTTTAATCAAAATTTTACAAGGATTTTAATCTTTTCTAAGAACAATTTCTTTGTTTTCTGTGGCAATGGGCTTAGATTTGTGTGAGATATAATAGCCCTTATGCTTACCCAAACATAACTCGACATAGTTTTCAAGTTTCACATTGAAACCAAAGCCTAACCCTAAAATGAAAATAGAAACCCGAAATGCATAGTGGAGGGGATAATGAAATAGAAACCCGTCACGAGATCCTTGTGGGTAAATAAATTGATAGGATAGCAATTCAATCTTATTCCTCTCGTACCGATTCCTCGTTCCATCTCTTGTTCGTTAGCTAATCGCGTGACAACTGACATGCGTAAGAGCATTCTCTCGTTAACAGAGTGAACGAAGCCTCCGTTAGAAAAAAGGAAAACGACCGCCCTTTTCTTTCTGCATCCAAAACCGTTGTTTTCCATCTCCAACCATTTTCTCTTTGTTCTCTCCCTCCTCTCTGACTATGTGCAACACCCTTCTTCTCTCTCCAGCATCACATACCGTTCTCACCTTCTAACTCACGATGACGAGGAGATGGAGAGTTCTTGAAGATTGGCTCTCGAGCTTCTCCCTCTTCCATTTTTAAATCTTTTCGTTTTCTCAACTCTCGTTTTGGCATTTGGGAACCGATCACATTTTATCAGTTCTGATTTGTATATAGGCCCTTCAGAAAAAGCAAACAGAGTAAGGAAAATTAGGGTTTTGTTTCTACGAAGATGCTTTGTTGTTGTGGTGTAAACAGAAGATATGTATTTGTCACTCAAAGTAAAACTAACATTACTAGCTAATTTGCCCTAATTTTGTGCTCATCTATTCTCATGCTCTATTCTCATCAAATCGATCTTTAATTTGGGCTTTCAACCATGATGTTCAACTTCTACTCTTAACTAAATGAAGGATAAAGTCTAACGCTTTCTAAGGATTTCCCCAGATTCTTCCACCTCAACGGTTTCTCCTTTTTTTTCGGTGATTTGTCTCAGACCGATTTTGGATCTCAGAGATTCTTTAGTTAAGGGTTTAAAAGGGTACAAATAATTTCAACTCGAACGTATAGGTACGATCTCAGGGGCTTCTCGACCATAAAACCTTCACGAAAGTTTATCATGCCTGGATTATTTAGCCTGGAAAAAGCGTATCAATGGAGGTTGTTGAGAAGAAAAAACATGATCAGTATAGAAATGATGCATTAAGTGAACAGAATAGAAATGATCTGAAAGTGAGAGGAACTTGCACATAGTCGGAGAGGATGGAGAGAACAAGACAGAGAAAAGGGCGGTTTTCTTTTCTACGAAGAGGAGATGGTTTTGAAAAAAAAAATTTTTTTTTTAATAGCTGGCAAACGACGTTAACAGTGATTAACGTTGAGAATGTTTGTATTCTCATCATGGACACACGGCGGCAGATAAGGCCACGTTTGAGAGATTGAAGGAGGAAGTGGTATGAGAGGAAATCGATTGATCATAATTACCACAGTGGAACACAGCTTTTATTAGTTCAGAAACTCTCGACTGAACATCTGATCTCCCGGAATCGTCTAATCCAACGGCCGTTTTGAGGGATTGAGTTGGGAACATGTTCAAAATGCCCATAATACCCTCCTCGGATCCAGAACTGAACTTCAAAATTTTGTTGTGCAAACTCGGATGAACCTTTTTTTAAATAAGAAAGTCATATATAAGGGCTATTACTCCTAAATTTAATAATACCCTTTATTATGTGTGTATAAATATACAGGGTGTGTGCGCGTGAAGAATCAGATCTTTCGAACCCATATATAAGGGCTATTACTCCTAAATTTCACATGCACTTCTAGGTAGATGGAGATGCCAGAACCCGTTCCCTGTATTGCTTGAAAAAGTGGACCATTTTGGCATGATCAGGGAGGTTCTCTTTGATCACAGGTTGCTCCTTGAACTTGTAAAACCAAGCACATAAACGAGGGAAACTTTCCTCTTCCAATAGCTTCACCCCTAGTACTTCTTCCATCACTACCAACCAGTTAGCCATTGCTCCGAAGGCTACGCCCGGTAATCCCATTGAGTCGCCGCTGAAGAAATTTGTCTCTCTGACTCCATGTTCTTCAATTACCCTCAGCACTTCCAAGCATTCTTTCATGGCCTTCTCTTGTACTTCTTCCCCGACCCCGAATATTAACATCAGCATGGTTGGAACCTACATGATGGGCGCTTTCGTTCACTGTTTACCATCCAGATAATTTCATGAATATACATTAAGTAACATCTGATAATATATCAAATTTTACCTTGTCCTCAACAAACTTGGTCCAGAACCGAGCCATGGCCTTACCATAGGGGTCTTGCGGCATTAAAGGATTCTGCGGCCATTTCTCATCGATGTACTCGAGGATGACGACTGACTCTGAAATGGGTTTTCCACCATGAACAAGAACTGGGATCTTCTTGTGAACTGGGTTGTACTGCAGAAGCAAGGGACTCTTGTTGGAGAGGTCTTCTTCTATGTACTCGTAGGCTACACCCTTGAGCTTTAGAACCCATATGACGCGGTGAAGAAATGGGCTAGGCCAAGTTCCCAACAGCTTCACTTCTTCCATGTTTGGTGTATGAGGATCGTCCTTACAAAGCTGGGCGGGAGGCATGTTCATTTTATAGTGTTCAATGGACTCTTCTTGCTTGAGAACCAAGCTTAAATATTCCAGTTGGAAAACCCCACTTGTACTCTCAAATACTTTCAGTTGATCCCTCTTCATATATTATTTTCCCCCATTAAATAACTCTGCCAGATTGCTATTTTAACTCCGATCTGTATAATAAGACAGAGAGTGGTTGCCCAAGTCGACCAGCAATTCTAAAGGGGAAATTGGTTTTTAGGTCAACGTTTTAAACATAATTCATATTCAGTCGGTTAATTCTTAAAATTGAGAATTAGTGATGCTTTTTTAAAATAATTGAGAATCAGTACCATTTTATTTTTCATAAAAACTTTCTTCCAACAATGCCCTTAAAATACTTTAAAAACCTTTTAGGTAGACGTGAGGTTTGCAACAATACTTTCAATAGAAGTGAGGTTTGCAAGTCTTTTGAGGATATTTTCGGAAGAAATTCTTCATTAATAGTAAAATGACATTGATTTTCAATTATGTTAAAAAAATCACTAATTTTCAATTTTCAAGAATTAATCAATTGAATCTGAATGGTTTTGAAAAGTATAATTCAAAACCAATTTTTCCAAACTCTAAATAGGATAAGAATAAATAAATAAATAAATATGGATGTGATATCCGAATATTGTGTGCCCACGTGATTCCCGTTTGCGCCATTTTTGACACAACCGAGCCGTGGCTTTCCATTGGCGTCTTGCGACATTAAAGGGTTCTGCGTCCATGTCTCTTCAATGTACTCAAGGTCAAGGATGACCACTGACTCTGAAATGGGTTTTCCGTCATGAATGAGAACTGGGACCTTCTTGGCAACTGGGTTGTACATCAGAAGCAAGGGACTCTTGTTGGACAGCAAGTCTTCTTCTATGTGTACTCGTAGGCTATACCCTTCAGTTTTGAACCAATTTCCTCTACGAGGAAATCCTCCGGCGATTCCTCTTGGGAGCGTTTGGGGACGACACGCGTCCCAGGGGTCCCACTCCTCCACAGCCCCGCTGAAGCCCTATGTTTAGCCGGCTCCTCTTTTTTGAGCCTTGTTCGTCGATCGGAGCCGGCTTCGAACGAACGCTGTCGAAGCGTATCCAAGAAAAAAAACAACAGAAAAATTCTTCGTAGGACCCAAAAGATTGCAAGCTCGGTTTTCTTCGATAGAGGTGGACTGTAATTTGCAGTCGCATTATCTCCTCTCTCTCTCTTGGATGTCTGAAACAGATTTAAAAAATACCTAAAACGTTATTTTCTTCTTCTAAAGTTCTGTAATGGCTGCCAACCTTCCTGTACTGCGAGTAAGCTTTAGCATTATCCTTCAAAATATGCTTAGCAATTGAAGGATCGGAAACAATTAAAAATGACTGCAATGAAAATCAACAAACGTTTTCATAACACTTGATCTTTGCTAATCAAAGAATAAATCCATAAACATAACAGAATTAACTATGCATAGAAAGAACCGGACCTTTGGACCAAAATTCAACCTGAAAATTCCACCATAATTGAGGTAAAGCTCATACAAGGGGATAAAAAATGCTTGCTGCCCGACAGCTCTAACGGATCCTTTGCCTTGTGGAATCTTAGAATTCTCCTCGGCGTTGCCCAATTTCAACCAACGATCAAGAAAATCCCCCGGAACGCCCAACTTTGTCAGACCGTTCCTCAAAAGAGGCAAAAAGCTTCTCCGAAAAACCAAAATTAAACACAATTACAAAAGCAGAAGGCAAATCTATATCTCTCTCTCTCTCCAAACACACACACACACACACAATTTCAACACAAAAGCATATGAAGGTTACAGTTCAATTCAAGAAGAAAAGCAAAATTCAAGCATACTTGGATAGTTTTTTTTCCCCTGATAAATCAAATAAAGATGATGGTTTGTTTCATTGAGCAATTTCTGATCTTAACTAAGCTCACCCAGATTGCTCTGTTGTGAATTCTCCAGAAGCAATTCGAGCAGCCAACTCTGCACGTCGTTTCTCTTCAAGCAGCCGGTCGACTCTTTGAACACTATCATCAGCTGAATTAGGTTTTCGCCCATTTGAAGAGAAGCAGACTATACAAGAATATCTAGAGTTCCCTGCAACAACCATCACACATCATTTAACATACACAAACATAATTTGAAAAGTAACATGAGAGCGAGCAACAAAACTAAAATTAAACTCTACAGACCATTTCGTTTTGCAGGATAAGTTAAGGTGGTTGTGGGTTTCAATCTCCTGGTATTAGGTTTGTTTTGTAACGACTGATTCGAAATGGGACGGACTCGCAGTACAGGAAGGTTGGCAGCCATTACAGAACTTTAGAAGAAGAAAATAACGTTTTAGGTATTTTTTAAATCTGTTTCAGACATCCAACAGAGAGAGAGGAGATAATGCGACTGCAAATTACAGTCCAACAGAGAGAGAGAGGAGCCGGCTAAACACAGGGCTTCAGCGGGGCTGAGGAGGAGTGGGACCCCTGGGACGCGTGTCGTCCCCAAACGCTCCCAAGACGAATCGCCGGAGGATTTCCTCGTAGAGGAAATTGGTTCTTCAGTTTTAGAGCCCAGATGACTCTGTAATTAAAGGGGTAGCCCAAAAAGCCAACAGCTTCACTTCTTTCATAGTTTCATGTTGGGTGCATACGAGGTCCTCCTTCCGTACAGCTATATATTTTAAGTTCATTTATAGTGTTCACGGAAGCCTTCTTGATTGGCACAAAGCTCCTTGTTCAATGATGGAATACAGATCATCCAACTTTGTTTTTGAAGTTTTAAATTCAGCGGATCGTCGTCCAAATGCGGCTCCATTAAAAAGTAGTGGTGGTGAGTGGAAATATCTTCGGTTTCTGATTGTTTATTGGGAGTGAAAACAAAGTTGACATTCTCGCCGACGTTTAAGGGCTTGGAGAAAGTTAAATTGAAACAAAACCAACGATGAATGATGCTCAGTGCTGAGGTTGGAATTAATGGTTTCTTTAAAATATATGCTCATCTGTGCAATTCACGAACTCTTCACACGTTGAGAGCAGAATAATTAACTCGTTTCTGGAGTGGGTTGAACCGGTCATCAAACATCATTAATTAGCTCCTTCAGAACTCTTAACTTCAACCTCTTGGCACATAAGCAACATTATCCAGAAAGCAAGAGAACTATTGAGCCAATTAACTGATCTAGAATTGTCACTTATATATTTATAGAGAAGCTAATCAAGCAGTTGATCTTTTGGCAAATTTTGCTTAATTTTGCGGCAATTACTCATTTATTGGAGATGTAAACCTCCTCACTTTCTTGATTCTGTATCGTTTGATGATTTTTTACATCCTTAAAATATTTATGTTTGCTTCAAAAAAAGGAAAAGAAAAAGGAAGAAGTCAATAATTAGGTATATATATACTATATGCCTCTTTGAGAGTTACCAAAAGTAAAATTAACTTTTTTAAAAATGATTTTGCAAAACCCGTTATATAACAAACTCGTCGGAATTTTTCAGTTACTCGTGCCCGTAGTTAACTCGATCGGTAAACATATAAAATTAATGCTCTTCATTTTTTAATTTTAAATTATTTCTAAAAGTCTTACTAGGCCTCACTGTTTAACTATAAACACCGCACTGTAACACTAAATTATTCTTATAGTCAAATAGGAAATGCATACCTTATTCGTTTATTATATATAAGAAAGAACAGATCTCTCTCTCTCTCTCTCTTTCTCTCTCTCTCTTATGTCGTAGTGTAATTAAAGTTGGTAGATGGAGATTCTAGATACCAGGCCCTCATCCGCTTGAAAAAGTGGACCATTTTGGCATGATCAGGGAGGTTCTCTTTGATCACAGGTTGCTCCTTGAACTTGTAAAACCAAGCACATAAGCGAGGGAAACTTTCCTCTTCCAATAGCTTCACCTCCAGTACGTCTTCCATCACTATCAACCAGTTAGCCACTGCTCCCAAGGCTAAGTCCGGTAATCCCATTGAGTCCCCGCTGAAGAAATTCGTCTCTCCGACTCCACGTTCTTCAATTACCTTCAGCACTTCCAAGCTTTCTTTCAAGGCCTTCTCTTGTTCTTCCGCAGCCCCGCGTAATAACTTCGCCAAGGTTGGAACCTACATGATCGGAACACATAAACGAAGCTAAAGGGAAAAAATTGCATGTTGTTATAATAGCCGAATGAATCAGCCCCTTTGAACGGATCCGATCCATTTCATTAATTCACCATTTACTATTCAGATATTTTCATAACTATACAGTAAGTAACATAATAATATCATGTTCACCTTGTCCTCCACAAACTTCATCCAGAACCGAGCCATGGCCTTACCGTAGGGGTCTTGCGGCATTAAAGGGCTCTGTGGCCACGTCTCTTCAATGTATTCGAGGATGACGACTGACTCTGCAATGGGTTTTCCGCCATGAACAAGAACTGGGATCTTCTTGTGAACTGGATTGTACTGCAGAAGCAAGGGACTCTTGTTGGAGAGGTCTTCTTCTATGTACTCATAGGATATACCCTTAAGCTTTAGAGCCCATATGACGCGGTGAAGAAAAGCACTAGGCCATGTTCCCAATAGCTTCACTTCTTCCATGTTTGATAATGGAGGTTGTCCTCATACTAGGCATGTGGAGTTCATTTATAGTGTTTAATGGAGTCTTCTTTGCTTGGGCACTAAGTTTTCCAGTTGAAAATTTCCATATATACAGATGTTCTAACAATGTTTTTCTTTATTTGTTTAAAAAGTTTTCCATATGGACTGTTGAATTAATTGAATATCGTTCCTTGAGGCGATAAGCCACATCGTTCTGAGGTCACATCCTCTCCTACGCCCCTCCTCCTACGTGTTTACTGCACCAAGGAAAGGGTGCCGTGTGTCCTCATGGGTCCCACAGAACCTTACGGTAATGTTAAAGTTACATCATAACATTTGTAACTTTTTCCTTTTTCAACCAAAACGTTTTCTGGTTCTATGGCTGCAAAAAAGGCTGCCACTGAACGCTCTCTGGAAGGTCAAAACCAGAGCTCTCATGGCGGCCAACAACTTCCTCATGGCGGCCAACAACTTCCTTCAAAACTCTTGGTTTCCGTGTTCAACTTCTTCTTTACTTAAAAGCTTGTCACTGGGTTCTCTCTTCTTTGCGTCTCAAAGATCTAAACTCAAATCACCTCGTTCTCAGGGTTGGAAAAAGTTGAGCTCACTGTTGCTTCTTCAAAATGGAGAAGACGACTTCTTTTATTTTCTTTTAAGTACTTTTTTTTTCTAATTTAGAAATGTTAGGATGGAACTTTAACATTACCGTCCGAAAGCAAAGTTTTGTGGGACCCATGAGGACACACGGCACCCTTTCCTTGGTGCAGTAAAAACGTAGGAGAAGGGGCGAGAGGATGTGAGCTCCATGGTTCTAGGGTTTGGGATTGTTTATTGGGAGTGAGAGCAAAGTTGGGTGATATTCGTTGCATATGTGCTCACTGGTGATGTTAAATTAAATAGAGGATCTAACAGATTACGTCTTAGTTTAACACAAATCGATGCGAACTCAATTGCTCTCTCACTCTCACCGACTCAGATAAAGAAAAGTCAAACATTAGCTCAATCAAACAATCACTACCGTAGATTTGTTCCAACTCAGTATTCTTTAATCGGGAGCCTTATTCCAACTCAATCAAACATTAACTCAATAAAATAAAATGGCCATATTCATGTATTCAATTTTTCAACTGGAAGCTTGCATCGCAAGTAAGAAGACTGGTCCATTGAACACCATGAAACATGGCGCTGACACCGACATCAAGCAAGGAAGAAGCGAAGTTGTTGGGAGCTTGGTCTAGTCAATATCTTTACAGACTAGTATGGGCTTTTAAACTGAAGGGTAGAGCCTACGAATACATAGAAGAAGATCTGCATCCAATAATTCAACTGGCTGCTTAGTTCCCAATAGCAAGAAAACTCCCTCCATTATTAGGGAGAAAAAGAAAAAAAATGAAAAGCAATCACTACCATAGACTAATTTAAGTATTCCAACTCATTTTTCATTAATTGGGATCCGTATGATCTCTTGGAAACCTTTGTTAATTTGTTCAATCAATTATTTTGAGAAAAACAAGGAAAAAAGAATCTAGATCCAATATTTTAACAGGAAACTTGCTTTCCAAGTAAGAAGTTTCCAATGAACACTATATATAAATGATGAACTTAACATGGCTGCTGAAGGGTTGTCGTTCATCGAACATGGAAGAAGTGAAGCTTTTGGGAGCCTGGTCTAGCCCATTTCTTTACAGAGTCATCTGGGCTCTGAAACTGAAGGGTATAGCCTATGAGTACATAGAAGAAGACCTCTCCAACAAGAGTCCCTTACTCTTGCAGTAAAACCCAGTTCACAAGAAGATCCCAGTTCTCGTTCATGGCGGAAAAGCTATTGCAGAGTCGGTCGTCATCCTTGAATACATCGAAGAGACATGGCCACAGAGCCCGTTAATGCCAAAAGACACCTATGGGAAGGCCATGGTTCGGTTCTGGATGAAGTTTGTTGACGATAAGGTACGCAAAATGATTCTTGGATTTTATTTCATAGTCATCAAAATTTGTTTCTGTTCTCTCTGTAAATTACATGGTAAGTAGATAGTTATTCAAGTGCCCCAATAATTTTATTATCTTTATTTTGTAAAATTAACCAAGAAGGTTAATTAGCCAACTGGTGTAGAAAGGTATTAATCTTTACTTACTCTCTGGTCCTAAATGAGTTCTTGTTCATGTAGACTCCAAGTGCGAGGCCGTCTACAGCCCGGTCGAGCAAGAACGAGAGAAAGCCATTAAAGAAAGCTTGGAAATATTGGGAGTCATTGAAGAACATGGACTTGGAGAGAGGAAGTTCTTCAGCGGCGACAAGATTGGATTAGCAAACTTGGTCTTTGGAGCCATGGATCACTGGTCGCAATTGCTGGAAGAAGTATTGGGGATCAAACTGGTGGAAGAGAAAACGTTCCCTGGCTTATATGCATGGAGGCAAAAGTTCAGGGAGCACCCTGTGATCAAAGAGAACCTCCCTGATCATGACAAAATGTTGCAGGCTATCAAGCGCCGAAGGGAAACGTTGTTAGCATCTCCATCTTACTAGTAGCAAGGATTTTATTCCCTGTTTGGGTCTTTATGTGTTTGAATAGGAAAATATGAGATGAAAGAGGCTTCTATTCAGTGGCGGAACCAGGAATCCAAATCTAGGGGGGCAAAAAAAAATTTCAATTAACACTTCTCATAAAATATAGAAATTTTAATGAGTTGGGGGTGAGCAAACCAGAAATTTTAGAGGGAATTCTCATGAAATATAAAAATTTCAATGGGTTGGGGGGGGCAAACCAGAAAATTTATAAGGGATTCTCATGAAATATAAAAATTTTCAATGGGTTAGGGGGGCAAACCAGAAATTTAAGGGGGGGCAAAACACAAATTTTAATTAAAAAATATATAAAATATATACCTTTTTTATTAAATAATAAAAGTTAGGGGGGGCAATTGCCCCCCCTAACCAATACTTGGTTCCGCCACTGCTTCTATTCTTTCATGTTGTGGCTGGAAATGACAAAGGGGAAGGTTCAAATGCTGTAATCTTTCCTACAATAACGAAAACGTTTTTAGTGCCATTGCCACTGCACCCTCCCTCCCGCAATCAGGCTTGGGCCCACATTTTTGAGGCCCGTGCATATAGTTAGCTCGATATTTAAAAGCCTGAAATTATTAGGGCCGGGCTTCGTTTTTTTTTGTTTCCACGTTAAGTGAGCATTTCTTCTCAAGCCAAAATCCAGTTGTTCAGCGAAACCACCGATAGAGATGTAATTTGGATGTAAGCCCTCCTATTAAAAAGGGGCATCCATCTACACGTTTCATCCTGGAATCACTAAGAGGCACCAGATGTAACGGTCTTGTTAAGAATGCTTTAATATCGAGGACTCGATCATCCAGTGCGTTCCATGGATGGTTCCATGAATCGCACTATTGCATGCCCCTTTCCAATAGAGGGACCCACACCCCAAAAAAAATTCCCAGCCAGTGGTACCACCGCTACCATTAGCTTTAGCACTAGAGGAAATGCATTCGTTAGTATCATGTCAATAGACAAATGTTAGGCACAGGAAAAGTGGCATACCACCTTACCACCAACTTTTAGCACTAAAAGAAATGCATTCTTTAATATCATGTCAATTAAACAACCGTTAACACATGAAAGCTTAAGCTGATTATTTTTTTAAATAGATTTTCTATTCTCATCTTTTCTTTTCTTTTATCGGGGATGTAGACACCCCAAATTGCACTAAAAATGAGAAAATAATTGAAAATATTAATTGGGATTTGAAACAGGTCAAAAAAGTGTAAAATCTGGCCAAACTGGTCATGACCGTATTTTGTTTACGGACTGGTCATACCTGCAGTTGATATACGGTCATGGCGTGCCCGTATTAATAATACGGGCAGGGCGCGACCGTAATATATATACGGGCACGGGGGTCTTTGTGCGAATTTTACCTTTTTTATTTTTGAGCCTTATCTGCACCCAAATATCTCTCTTGGATAAGCGAATTCTCTTATTTATCCATTCGAATTATCTCATTTATCCTTGTGGATAAAGGATTGGCATGATCTTGTGTTTAACTCAAACTGAAACTCTATCTTGCCAAACCTTGGACCAACCATACCCCTGGGTGTGTCTATAAATAGAGGCTCTCTCCTCTAGCTAAGGGCCACGAAATTTTGAAGAATCAAAAGCTCCAAGAGAAGAGAAAGGAATCCCTACTGCTCTGCCTGCTCAATCCAGGTAAGCCCCTATCCCTTTTTATTTTCTGTCTTCAATTCTAGATGTAATAGGATCATCTCTATTGCTGTAGAATAAGGCCATATCTGTTTTTGTATTCCTAAACTTGTCTCCAAGTACCTCAAGGGTCTCTCTAGCCGTAAAACGTGAAGAGAGAACTAGGGGAAAGGGGAACAGGTGGATCCCTAGAATAGAACCCCATATCTGTTTTTTTCTTTTGTTCATAGAATAAGGCCTGTGATTGTGTTTGTGTAACCAAACCTATCTCTAAGTACCTCAAGAGTCTCTCTAGCCGTAAAACGTGAAGAGAGAACTAGGGGAAAAGAGACCAGGTGGATCCGTAGGGTAGACCCCCATGCGCTCAAATTTGTGAGATGTGACTGCTTTGAATATCCTGATCATGTTTTAATGCTTTTTATGATATATCTGAATGAATTACATGAATCTATGATGTTTATAGCATGAGATCCCCACTTTTTGATAAAATTTGGATTTTTCACATATTTGCACATACAGCACTGTTTTCGTGATTTTTGCGATTTTAGGCTAGGATCTTGGATTTATCATGATCAATATGATAGATCTGAATCCAAAAGCCTGAAAATAACCTCTAGGGTTTCATGAGATGATTTTTAAATTGTTTTTCATTATTGAGATAAGACCCTACGGTCTAAATTCTCCCCTTTTTGAGGTTTTTCATCAATGTGGATATTTTTGGTTGTGATTTTCAGATTTAATGTGAAATTTGGGCTTTATCTATGTCCTGGACTATTCAAGTTCAATTTTGAAATATTTTATAAAAATCATATTTTTCTAGATTTCTAGAATTTTGACTTGAAGCCAGATTTTTGGATTTTTCACTTTAAATTGATTTTATTTGATTTTATCTCAATTTTGTTTTGATCATGAAACCCTAGGAATGGTATGATCATGTTTGATAGTTCTGGATCAATCAGACTATTCATATGGAAAAACCATACAATTCTCTATTTTGTGATTTTTCCTGATTTTTATAGCAAGCTTTTTCCTTTATTTTTAACATGAACAATGCCTGGCAACCACCTTGTGTGGATGAATAGGGGTGCCTAACACCTTCCCCTGTTCATAACTTAATCCCCTTACCCATCTCTGGTTGTTTTTCTTATGAGGGATATTTTGCCCTAAAAATTTGCCTTTTGTGCTTATTTAATATTTTGGTGTCCATTCACACCTAGATTGAATGGTGGCGACTCTTTGTTTAATATAATCCCGTGTGATGATAGAGGAAATCATTAAATTGATTTTTTCCCATGTCTCACAGGGGAGAGAGAGAAAAAACATAGCACATACACACCTTGAGATAAAGAGGCAAAACAATAATTGCATCCTAGAAGCTTAAGCTGGTAGGTAAAAGCATAATTATGTATATGAAAGGGCCCAATATCTATATCTATAATATTAGTAAAGCCAAATCTGGGAAATATTAAAAAGATTTTGGACTTCTCTTTTTTTTTTTTTTTTTTTAAGCTCAAAAATGCCCTTCTCAAATCAAGAAATCAATCAATATTCATCCCTAAATATCCTCACATTGCTACACATTAAACATAATCGAAACTGTCCACTCAAACAGTCTTAACTTCCCAACGTGCAGTAGTGCACGTGCCTTCCCTAGTATGATAAATAAATAGCATTATAATAATATATATTAGTAAGAATTACTAGTATATCACATTACTCTTCTATTGTTTGATTTTGAGGGTATTTGATGCAGGGGGATCCGAGACAGATGATGCTGAGCTCTCGGATTGCACGTTGACGACACTGAGATACCATGAATTGACAAATCAGCGCAAATATAGGAAGTGATTATGATATTTTCCTGATTGGGGCAGTTTTGGATGCGTTTCAGTCTTTTGGCCATAACTTTGGCTATGGTTATCTGAATCACGCATATGAGCCCAATTCGGAAAGCTCTTTTTGGTGCGCACGCCGTGGACACCGAGCTTTGCTCGGTGGGCATTGTTTACGTCCACAAATTCTGCTGTTTTCCCCTCCGAATCACCAATTTTAGTTATTTTTTGCTATTTTAAGTCTTGGATTGTCAATTAGGAAGTGATTTTAAACCCAAGTTGGGCTAGATTTTTGGCAGAATGCTTATTTTATTCTGTATTTCCTTTTAAGGGCATGTTGCTATTTTTGGTTATGGACGAGTTTTGGCAATATTGTCCGGCTTGTGGACTGTTTTTCATTATAATTTGATTAAATAATATTCAGTTGAGTCTTAGAGACGTATTCTCTGTGTTTTTGGGCAAACTGCTTGTGTTCTTCCCTGTTAATTATCTATTTGAACTAGCCAGCAGAATAATTGCTATTTTGTTCGGCGTCAGTATTGAATGACTATTTTTCGTGTTATCTTTCAATGTATATGTTATCTCTGTCATGCTCTGTTTATTTGATTGTAAATCCTTCTTTGTTAAGGTTTTGAGTTTTAACTTACTATTTCAATTCGCGTCGTTTTTTAGGGTTTTGAGGTCAGTTACTACTTAACATCGACACCCCCAGTTGACATCCAGTGCTCCTAGTTTGGTTTTGATTGATGTTAACTTGGATCAAACCGAACCATGTTGAACCATTGCTGATCATCACTCAACTCTATGGAATTGCAACTAGCACTTCCATGCTCATAAAAAATGAGATCCCGACAAAAATGAAATCCTAAACCATAGCAATAAGATGCACCTCCATTAGAGAAGAAAAAAGGTAAAAAAATAAATAAAGGAAAGAAAGAAAGAACAGAAGAGAGATAAGCAGATGCAGAATATAGTCCACGCCACTAGTTAGATGCAGAAGATACCATGCAACATCTCCCTCCGCTAGCTGCTTCAAAAACTGGAACATTTTGCCAGGATCAAGGAGGTTCTCTTTGATCACTGGATGCTCCAAGAACTCCTGAATCCACGCACATAACCGAGGGAACCTTTTCTCCTCCACCAACTTCACCCCTACCACCTCTTCCAGCACTCCCAACGTGGTAGCAATATCTCCAAAGGCCAAGTCTGCTAATCCAATCGTATCGCCGCTGAAGAATTTCTTCTCCCCAAGTGCATGTTCTCCAATGATCTTCAAAACTTCCAAGCTGTCTTTGATGGCCTCTTCTTGTGCTTCCCCCACCGTGCCATAGAACATCCGCAGAGTTCCAAGCTACACGAGTAGAACACATGGATACTGTTGGATTGGATCCAGTTTTTCCTCATCCTAGAATAGATTCGAGCAAATATGCATCTAGATCTTAGAATACACCTTGTGTATATCTAGACGATCCATACAGATCTGGGGGCAGATCCAACCGATGCATTTTCATTCACTGTTTACTGAGAAAATTTCATGAATTCGTAATATGTAATGTCATATTTACCTTGTCCTCGAGGAACTTCATCCAGAACCGAGCCGTGGCCTTCCCATAAGCGTCTTGCGGCATTAAAGGGTTCTGTGGCCATGTCTCTTCGATGTATTCGAGGATGATGACAGACTCTGCAATGGGTTTTCCGCCATGAACAAGAACTGGGACCTTCTTGTGAACTGGGTTGCACTACAGAAGCAGGGGACTCTTGTTGGAGAGGTCTTCTTCTATGTACTCGTAGTTTATACCCTTCAATTTCAGAGCCCAGATGACCCTGTAAATGACCCTGTAAAGGAATGGGCTAGGCCAAAACCCAAGCAGCTTCACTTCTTCCATGTTTGGTGCACGAGGTCGTCCTTCGGCACAGTGATCTTAAGTTTATTTATGGTGTTCAATGGAGTCTTCTTGCTTGGGTACTGACTCAATGATGGAATACGGATCATTTTTAGCTTTGTTTTTCAGTTTTAAATTTAGTGGATTGTAGTGGTGAGTGGAAAGATTCCTTGGTTTCGATCTGATTGTTCATTTTGAAACTGGTGACGTTGAAATGGTGTCTTTAAAATTCATGATCCCTATGTCCTTCATTATCAAGCGCCGGAGGGAGACGTTGTTTGCATCACCAAACAACTTTAACGTTGTTTTTTATGTCTTAAAATTTTGTGGAATAGTAGTGGAGAGTGGAAAGATTAATTCTTCGGTTTCGATATCCGAATTTTTAGCGGGGGTGAAGACAAGTCGGCTTCGTCCTTTGCATTTGTGCCCACTGCTGACATTGAAATGGTGACATTGAAAACAAGGCCTTGGAAGAAATTTTAATTAAAACTAGGTTAGGGTTATTGAGTTACCAAGCCTGTCCGAGTTCTGAGTTTTTAAGCACCGGATTGAAGGATAAATTATTCTCAATTAAATAGGAAATACGTACGAAGCCTTATTCCAACTCCCCTTTATTATATGTATGTATATATAGTATATACACTAGCGGTGTGTGTGCGTGTGAAGAAACAGATCTCTCAAACCCATATATAAGGGCTATTACTCCTAAATTTCACCGACATGCACTTCTAGGTAGATGGAGATGTCAGAAACTGCTTGCGAGCCTGGACCGTTTTGGCATGATCAGGGAGGTTCTCTTTGATCACAGGTTGCTCCTTGAACTTGTAAAACCAAGCACATAGGCGGGGGAAACTTTTCTCTTCCAGCAACTTCACCCCAGTACTTCTCCCACAACTACCAACCAGTTAACAATTGCTTCCAAGGCCAAGCCCGCTAATCCCACTATGTCCCCGTTGAAGAACTTCGTCTCTCCGAATCCATATTCTTCGACGACCCTCAACATTTCCAAGCTTTCTTTCGTGGCATTCTCCTATTCTTCCCCGCCCTTGCGTAATAACATCATCATTTAGTTAATACCTAGTAAGATCATATTTGCCTTGTCCTCCCCAAACCTCATCCAGAACCGAGCCATGGCCTTACCACAGGGGTCTTGCGGCATTAAAGGATTCTGCGGCCATTTCTCATCGATGTACTCGAGGATGACGACAGACTCTGCAATGGGTTTTCCGCCATGAACAAGAACTGGGATCTTCTTGTGAACTGGGTTGTACTGCAGAAGCAAGGGACTCTTGTTGTTTGTTGTAGAGGTCTTCTTCTATGTACTCGTAGATAATGTAATGGCACAACTTTATAACTTCATATGATTCATTATACTTCAATATGAAATATAATTGAAGAATTAAATATTAAAGTATAACTTAAGACACTGTGGCCATTGTCATGTTAACTTTTAGAATTACATATTAGAGTAACTTAGGATGCATGCACTGTTGCTACTCCTTTGTTATCTTAGTATAAATATCCTAACTTATTATATTGTGTGCCATCACTCTTAAGCATGTGATCAACAATAGTATATCAATAGGAAACATGTAAAGAATTATAACCATGCTATACATTAACTTTAATTAATTGGCTTACTGTTCTTATGATGATTATGTAACTTCTACATGCTTGCATCTTTCATTTCTTATGGGCCTAATTTATAACCACAAATTAAAAGAGCGTGTTTGCGTAAAATAATCATAAATCTCAAGATCAAATTTTAATGAGACTTATAACCAATTTACAAGCTAATGGGATTAGGTGACTTAAAGTTAGTTTATTTTCTATAAATGGTTCATAAAACCTTGGGTCCATTCTAAATATGCCAAACAAAAATTGTGATAAAATTCAAAAACCTATTAGAAACCATATGGCTTCCATAATTAATTAGGCTTCCTAATTATTCTTTATTGGACCATTTACCCTTCACCTAGTCATATTAACTAGCATTCTGCTTCGAAAAATTATTAAAAAATAAATTATTTAATATATTGTCTTGAAAGTTAATATTATTTTTTGGTAGAACTTGAAAGTTAATATATTAACAATATATAATAGAATTAGAATTAATTATCTAAACGGCAAACACTATCTCATAAGAACTTTAAAATACACCTGGTGTGACAAACCTCATATAGTTACATGAACGTGAAAATGGATATAAATACATGGATTAGTAGTATGTGCTATGTACAGGAAACTTCAAAAGTGTGAATCATAGGAGTAGTAGTTATAAATATATTGTCTTGAAAATGGATATAAGAATTCCCTTCTTATAAAACATTGCAAGCTCCATGAAACAATTGTGAGGTTCTGAAATGAAAATGAAATAGAATAAGAATAAAGTAAAACCAAAAGATATGTGATTACTATTAAGCATTAAAAATGTTGTTTATTAAAAGATCTGATAATTTCATAAATTGTAAACGTTGAATTTTGTGGGATTTGCTAGGAAGCAATATATCAAGTCATAGGAGTGGCAGTAGTTTGATCTGTTTGACAATGCGAATCAATGTCTATCCATGCAATGAAAGATGTCCAGCTAATTAGAGTACTACTACTATTAAAAAAAAACTTTTGGTGAAAAAATTGAATTGTCTACATTGCCAAAATAATAATAATAATAACATATTAATAAATAGTTGAATAGCTCATTAGGAAACAGCAAACTCAAAATTGAAAACAATAACAAAGTCTTAACATTAGAAAAAATGCCACATCCCAAATAGTTGGGGTCAACACGATAAATTCAATATTCAGATCCCAAATCTTGGCACTTTTCCATAATTGCCATTTTAGGCTTCTGATAAGTCGAAGCCATGTTAGAGGGTGCTGCTCCTAATCAAGGCAATGAGATTTCTAATGCAAAGAGTTTGCTAGATTTGGCAAACGAAACGTCACCGGGGTGGTTCTAAATTCTTTAAAAATAGTTGTTTCAGATGATATAGAAAAGAAGTTCACTCATGCTTTGTGTACTTAATGAAGAAAAAAAGTTTATTATTATTATTTTTTGCGCAACCACCGCCGATGACTTCGCCACTGCCAGGGAAATATAGCAAGGGCTTTCGACAAGAGAGAGAAGATCAGAAAGGAAGATAGGAGATAGAGAGGAAGGAAAGGGATCTGGCAATTCTAGGACCTTCGAAAGAGGTTTCAAGAAAGAGCCTCCGGAACAGTCAAAAAGAGCCCGGAGGCTGCAGGTGGAAACTTGCGGGAGAAGGAACCCCGCTCCCGTATCCCCCCTCCACAATGGGAGTGAGTGAGAAAGCGAGAGGGACGAAAGGAGGATAAAGACCGAGAAGGGGAGACAGAAGGAGGTGTAGAAAGAGGGATTCAAAAACCGAAGAACGAAAAGTTGCGGCACGTTTTTTTTTATTATTAAATAAATGCTTTAAAACTGAACCGGAAGTTGTTTTTGTTTATTCCTGATTTAAAATTATTATAAAATGATATGACTAAATCTAAATTATGTTTAAAAACCGAAGAAAGTCAAAAGTTACGGCAGTTAAATAAATGCTTTAAACCGAAAAACGAAAGTTTTTTTTGTTTATTACTGATTTGGAATTATTATAAAAAGTATATGACTAAATCTAAATTATTTTTTAAAACCGAAAAGTCAAACATTGCGGCGCTTTAAAGAAGATACGCCTGATTTTAAATTAAAAAAAACTTAAACACTGAATGTGAATTATTTTTGTCGTTTGAAACCAAAATAAAAAAATACGGCCGCTTTTTGTCTGATTTATTGGGAGGCTCGGGAACGCCGAAGCACGCGAGGCTGTCCCAAGCCTCCGAAGCAACGGGGGGGTGACACGTCAATCGCCACCCCCCTTTCCTTTAATATATAGATATGTCAAATTCAGTGTACAATTAATCATCCCAAAGATCCTGCAAGTGACTATGCAGCATATGTTCCTTATAAACCCAAAATTGGTCCATATACTGATCTATGGGCTCCAGCTAAGGTACAAAAGTGTACGAACCAAGTCTAGAATGGGTGAAAACACTTAGAGCTCATTTGGCGTTCATTTTAGGAACTCATTCCGAGGCCTGGAATGAGTTCCAAGGCTTAAAATGCATTTTTGGGGTTAAATGGGTGTTCGGTAAGCTATGCTAGAACTCATTATAATAGAATGAGATTGAGAAAAACTGTTGTAGAGAGAAATGCCCCTCATCCCGTCTTCAAAATTAAAGAATAAGTTTTGGGTTATTTGCGGTAGCAAACTTGCAAATAACATGAAGTTTTAAACAATGGCATAAATTGTAATATTGCAATCGCACCTTTTCTCTTCTAACACAGATTTCTCTTCAACCAGCCCTCTTCTCTTCAAAGAATAGTTATCTTCCCATTGCTTCATTGCTCTAAACAGTGAAAACTTGGGAAACTACCATTTTGAACGATATTGCATCGTGATTAAAGGTGATTGAAAGGAGGCCATATCTCTGTGCCTCAACTTGACTCCAATCTGCTCCTTCGCACCTCAATGCTAATTGGATCCTGGAAGAGACGCCATATCTCAATGCCTCAACTCGAATTCGGCTGCTGTCGTCGGCCAATCAATTTGAGAACTCTGTCGTCTTGTAAAGGAGGGTAACATGGATGTTTCTCACGGTTTATTAGAACTTCAATCGGCTCTGGAGGGCTGCGATGCTTCTTTCGTCGATGTTTTCATCAAACGTATAGGTTTTCTTGTTCGGTTTTGGATTTCACAACAACAATTTATCATGGCGATTTGATTCCCCGGAGACTTATCCTTTCGTTATGGTGAGAGGAATAATAAATGACTTGTTTGACTGTGAGTAGCCTTTGGGGATTTTAAATTCTGTTGTGATGTGGAAAGTTTGCGTTGTCGCAGGCTCTTTCTTACCGAATGGAGGTTCAAACCGAGCTTGTACAACAAATGCTATTGTTCATGGTGCAATATAAGCACACAGGAATAGTGCGAGTTTGCAAATTTTTAACACCTCTTTTCAATTTTTCTGTATTAAGTAAGAATACCCTTTTCAATTTCATCTTTATCCTTTGTGAGGCATTTGGTGTCATCAGTGGCCTCGTTGTCTTGCTCGTTTCCTTCTGAGGTGTTTTCCATTATCAAATAGTTGACGAGATGCTTGAAATTCAAATATTTATTCAACTCCCCACCCACACCTTTCCTCTTCGTTTCTCAGAATTCAAATATTGTTGCAGGTTCTTCAGGTTCTCATTCATAATGCTGAATATATCGTGGATCCATATACTGTGATCTTAGGGCATGTGGTTTCAATTGGAAGGGTACATTTAAGGAACTTCACCAGATGCACTGTTAAGATTGGTCTGACAGAGTATTATTTGTTAATCTTGTAATAGTATTGAAGTTGGGTATATTTTGGTTCTGGCCCTTCATCCATGTAAATTGTTTCCTGTTAATATTTGCAGTTGATCCTCGAGGCTCGGTTATGTGGTGTGGAACTATTGGAGACCTTGCTATCTATTTGTGGAAATCTTCAAAAGCAATTTGGTGGGAGGGTGCCCCTTTTTGAACTCTCAAGAAGGTTATCACTTGTCCAAAAAGAGCTCGGCCTCCTATATGTAACTCCGTTTTGTTCAGCGACACAATCTTTATTTCTTAATCTCATCCAAGATGAGCTTGAATTATTTGTATCCAAATATATTTATAAGACAATTTTAAGTCTTTTTTTTTCTTTTTCATTTCTTAGGTGTTTAAGTTTTATCTTTTAAAGATCAACCAGTTTCTTATAATTATTCATGGAAAAAGAAAAGAAAAAAAATAAGGGAAAAAAATTTCTTGGAACTCATTTTATTACTTGTTAACCAAACAATGTTCTGGGTGAAAATTCATTCTGCTACGTGCTAACCAAACATAATTAGAAAGACTTCAAAATTAATTCGCAAAATGAATTTTAAGAACTCATTCTTGGAATGAGTTCCTAATCCGGAATGAAAGCCAAACGAGGCTTAGTACCTATAAGGCCTCTATGAGCCCATGAGGTGCACAAATACACCAAAATGGGTTATGTGCACCCTTACAAGGACAATGTGTTCGTAGATCGGCACAAATGGGCCATGCGCTAGATCCTAGGGCGGGTGCGCATGCCGGATTAATGGGCCTACGCATGCATAGAACGTCTGGGCCATTTCGGTGTGCAAGACAACAAACAACCCATGCCAAGCTCCCACAGGCACGTACTCGGTAGGGTTAGATGACCCGTGCGGGTTTTTTTTAGTGCGGCGACCCGCACACTCTTTGACTTAAAATGGGTGCACCCGGATGCACGCGCTAGGCGCATGCATTGCGCACTCTTTGTTTTTTTTTTTCTGAACACTATTTTAATTAAAAAAGAGGAGACCGCATCTAGTGGATCCTTTATCTGGATCCGTTGTGTGAGTACCCCGCCGATGTGCGATGCGTGGAGAGAATGGCTTAGCCCTACGCCCACAGCCAAACGCTCTATCAGCACAAATCGAACAGCAAATGCTCTGAAATCTGGCTCGCTCATACGCCCACAACCAAACACGACGAAGTTTTGCCAAACTCAGGAATCGACCCCGCAAATCCAGTTCTTCCCCAAATCTTCTCTCTCAAATACCTCGTCATCGTCTTCCCCAAAGTTGAGAGAGAAGACGCCAAATCGTCATCGTCTTCCCCAAATCTTCAAATCTTGGAGGTATTTCAGAGTCTCGAAGGATTTCCCCATCTCCTGCCGCTGCCTCCTCGTCGCAAATCCCCTGTCGCCGTCCTAGTCGCAAATCCCTTGTCGCCGTTCTTTCCATCTTCTGCCGCTGTCGAGTTAGTCTGCTGTTCCCCTGTCGCCGCTATCTCCTGGTCGCGAATCCCCTGTCTCCTGCGAAAACTCGTCTTCCCCAAAGATCAAAGTTGAGAGAGTAGAGAGTCTCGAATCCCCTGCCGTTCTCTCCATCTTCTGCTGTTAAATCCTGGGGCAAGTTGAGAGAGAAGAGAGTCTCGAAGGATTTCCCCATCTCCTGCTGCTGTCGCCGTTCTCTCCATCTTCTGCCGTTGTCGCCATTCTCTCCTTTTGCTGTCGCCGTTTCTCCTGTAGCCGCTATCCCTGCTGGTTTTTTTTTTTTTCTTTAAAGAGAAGTAGGTTCAATCTTCACTGAACCATACATCCAATACTTCCAGGTATTTTTTCGTTCTCTTACCTGGATCAAGCAAGCAAGCAACTAGAAGTTCGAGTTTATAACAGTAGTGATATGAACGAAAAAAACTTCCTTGTGATATGAATTTTTGACTGCTGTTTTTTTTTCTTCCTTTAAAAAGAAGTAGGTTCAATCTTCACTAAACCCTGTTTTTGAGTTTATAACAGTAGTGATATGAACGAAAAAACTTCCTTGTGAAATGAATTTTTGACTGCTGTTTTTTTTTTTTCCCCTTTAAAAAGAAGTAGGTTCAATCTTCACTGAACCCTGTTTTTGTTGTTCTATTCTTTATTTTCTGCAAAACAAATGCTTGGTCATCATGTTTCCCAGGAACAATAGATATGCTAGTCTAATGCATATGTAGAACAAAGACTAAAATTCTATTTTTGGTCTTGAATATGCATCATCTAAACCATGTCATGCATATGTAGAACAAAGACTAAAATTCTATTTCTGGTCTTGAATATGCATCATCTAAACCATGTTTGCATCAATGTTTTGATGTGTGTTCATGATAATTAACGATGTGTTTGTTTCATTGAAGTTGTAGTTAAAAAAAAAGGCAGAAAAAAAGAAAAAAGATTGCTTCTCAGCCTTGTTCTATTCATCTTTTTAATTAACAGAATGTTGTTATAGGTGAGATAAGCATTAAGTTTCTCGATGGCAAGGCCACTTTTGGCTAAAAAAAGGCAGAAAAAAAAAAGAAAGAAGATTGCTTCTCAGCCTTGTTCTATTCATCTTTTTCATTAACAGAATGTTGTTATAGGTGAGATAAGCATTAAGTTTCTCCATGGCAAGGCCACTTTTGGCTAATCACTATTGCTATAAAATACTAATTTCAAATAGATCACCTTTTTTTTTTCTGAAGCCTTTTTGTCTTTCCTTGATTGTTTGCATACTACCCTGGAGACATCCCACTTGAAATTTTCTAATGCAGGCATGTAGGATATGTCTGATATTGTTTCTTTTGTCTTGTGCCTTGTGTTGCTACAGATTGAATTTGGTTGATGTAGGCATGTAGGATAAGTAAACAATGCTTTTTTGTTTTGGTATTCTCTTATAAGTATTTGCATTTGGTTGCAGTGTCTTATATGTTACAGAGACAAGCCTATTAGAATGGATGCATCAACATGGTTATTTTTTCTTTGTCGAGTTAGTGTGCTCGGACTACCTGTAACTTGTAACTTCGAAGAGAACAATTTATCTATATCAATAAAGTTTCTAACTTGGATGCTAAGCGTAAGGCTAATATTTTGTTATGGAAGCAGCGGGTGCAGAAGAGACTAGCTATTCTGAATAAGCTGACCAAAGGTGGTTGCTCTTGCATGTGCTTTCTCTTGGCAGACGTTGGAATAAGAAGGCCACAATAAAGAGAGATAAAATTATCAAATGTATTCCTATCATCAAATTATTTTAATGGGTTACCTGATGTATTGAATGCTTGGGTTGGTTGTCAACAACACAAACCAATCAGTGTTTAAGCAGCTTAATTAAATTTGAATTATCCCATACTATAACTGTCTTCTTTTATCCCAATCCTTGCACTGGTTGAATTTTGGTAAGCAACTGTTCCTGACAAAATTCAAATACCCCACACACACGCACACATGTAACACACATGAACATGAAAACTAAGAAGAAAGTGTAATGATAGGCGTTTCAGTCTCAATCGGAAGACTATGATCCCTTTGTTTATTGAATCGAAACGAACCAGATCAAACCTGTGAAAACCACTTGTTAACTGACAAAGTAAAAAAGAAAATTGAATGTAAACCAGTTTTTTTTACCAAGGGAGTGCCATAGATAAAGTGTATCTTCTGAACAAAAGAAGCATCCACGATTGATATGAGAAATTTAGATACCTAGGCAATACATTGCAATTATGTTTTGTTACTCATTCTACTCTTAGGATTCTGAATATAGAAAACACCCACAAAGAGCTCAAAACTTCCTAAAACATAGGTTCCATGAAACCAATAAATGAGGTTCCTACAGATCGAAGCAAACACAAAATCTCATTACGTATGCTCCACTGCGTTCACTCAGTGGGACTTCAGATACTCCTGAACAATATGCAGGCCATCAGATTCTTCCCCATAGTCCTGAAAAACCAAGGGGAAAAAGGTAACAGAAGCATATACCAAGTGATTTCTGTTGAAAATACAGATCAGTGCAGTAATGTGAGATGCTTTACCTTCACGACAACACAGGAGCAACCGATCACCTTCCTCACTTTCCCCTTGGAATCAATCTTACATAACTGTACAGGATATGGAGCATAAACCTGTAGGACAAATAATTCCTACTTCTGTTAGCAACTTTGTGGTATCATCCAATCCAAATATGGAATAAGGATCATATTTCGCAAATCAAAACTTTTGTATACATCACTAATAATAAAATCACCAAGTCAATGATGATGGCACTAAAGTTCACACTCTGCACTTATCTATTTAGTGTATCTCATCAAATACCTATGATTCGTCTGTTTTCATACTGCCTACCAGAATGGCTGAAGGGCACAACTTACAAAGAAAAGAGATTAATTTATCCCCGGCCACCACCCTGTTTCCAACCCTTTGGTAAAATAGATATGCTATATTGCATATCATATCTAAGGCACCAAGAAACCTTCTTAAAGAACATTGAGAAATCATGGCAAAGGAAACACTATTAACCTACGTAATTCATAAAGCCACCATTCACAGTATTCTGAATCCTATTAATTTTCATCTTTATCAATGGTCGTCCAGAGCTTGCTGTCATTTGGTGCGATGATAAAAACCTTAAGGTAAGCACAAAAGCATTGGCCAGGTTTGTGCAAAAATTATAATTTGAGCCTATTGTCTGTCCAAAATTTTCAAACCTTACTTTGACAGGACCTGCACCAGGTTTCAGCTATTTTGACATTTCAATTAATGAAAGCCATTGGACATTAGGCACGAATTAAACGAGGTTGTCTGGCAACATTCACAAAAAGGTAACTGATATTCTGCTTAATTGTTCTTAGGATCTGTTTCCACCAGTAGTCCATGCCATAAGATAAAGCGTGGTCACCATTCAAAACATAAACACAAAAAGAACAACCAATAAAGAAATACCATATGCGTGGTAATTGATTGAAGAGCAGTGAACACTTCATGTGATGTTACATCCAGGCCCAGGCCATCAATACAGAAACACAAAATTATCATAAACTTTCCCCTTAGAGTTAAACCTATACTTCATGAATCAAAAGATATCAACTGTGTTTCTACGCAGACAGAAAGTCTCAAATATTTGCTATCCAGTAGGGTCCAAAAATTTCACATAATCTCATGCATGTAAATCAATCTTGAGGCTAGTAAATCATTTGTTGAAGTTACAAACCACTCTATTAGCAATTATTTATTTATTTCCTTAATCGTGTAACCATGAAGCAATAGGGCATACAATACACGAAACAATAGAGCATACAAATGAAAATAGGCAAAGGATATCAAGATTGCAGAATTTGTGCTTACAGATGATGATGTGGAAATCAAGCCCTAGGATTTAACAGCAGAAGATGGAGCGATTGGCAGGGGATTCGGGACTCTCTTCTCTCTCAACTTTGATCTTTGGGGAAGACAAGTTTTCGCTGGAGACAGGGGATTCGCAACCAGGAGATAGCAGTGACAGGGGAACAGCAAACTAACTCGACAGCGGCAGAAGATGGAGAGAACAGCGACAAGGGATTTGCAACCAGGAGATAGCAACGACAGGGGATTTGCGACCAGGAGGCAGCAGCAGGAGATGGGGAAATCTTTTGAGACTCTCTTCTCTCTCAACCTGCCCCAGGATTTAATAGTAGAAGATGAAGAGAACGGCAAGGGATTCGAGACTCTCTTCTCTCTCAACTTTGATCTTTGGGGAAGACGAGTTTTCGCAGGAGACAAGGGATTCGCGACTAGGAGATAGTGGCAACAGGGGAACAACAGACTAACTCGACAGCGGCAGAATGGAAAGAACGGCGACAAGGGTTTCGCAACCAGGACGGCGACAGGGGATTTGCGACTAGGAGGCAGCAGGCAATGGCAGGAGATGGGGAAATCCTTCGAGACTTTAAAATACCTCCAACATTTGAAGATTTGGGGAAGATGATGACGATTTGGCGTCTTCTCTCTCAACTTCAGGGAAGACGGTGACGATTTGGCGCCATATTCAAAATGTTTGGCCAAAGCATTTTTATTTCGCCCGGTCGTTTTGGTTGAATCCTGTGTTTGGCTGTGGGCGTAAGGGGAAGCCAATTTATCCACGTGTCAGCATCTGCGATAGGATCTACGTAAAGGATCCACCGGAAGTCAGTTGAAAAAAGAGCGAGGGCGTTTTTTTTTTTTTTATATATATATAAATGAAATTTGGCTATATGGGCGTGCGAAAAGCTACAAACCCCATTCACCCATAAAAGTATCTGCATAATAATAATTTGGCATAAAAATCTTATTTTTGTCACAATCAAATATGAAAGTTTGGCATCTAAGGAAGATTAGTAAATTATACACAAGTAACTAACATTTAGCTAATAAAACAATCTTCTGGGATTTTATATAAATCTCATAGCCTTGTACATAAATCAGCCTTTCAAACGTTTTGGAATAAAAATTAATACAACCCGTCCAAAATCCCTATTACAGTGGATCTAAAATAAATGATTACAACTAAAATAATAGAGTTATGAGATTCTAACATCAATTAAAATAAATAATTTGATTTGTTATTTCTTAAATATCTAAGCACTTTAATTCAACAGATAATTACACTTAAACCCCCTGAGGTTTGTCACGTATGCATATAGACCCCCTGACATTTGAAAAATAGCAACAACCACCCTTGGCATTTACACAAATGGTCACAAAGCTCCCTTTTGTCAGTTCAAGAATATTAAAAGATCAAACTAACCCCTGAGATTAAATTTATTTAAAAGCCAATGAAATCCCAAAAATAATAAGTCTCAATAAAAACAAAATTCCAACTTTCACTAGCAAGCATTCTCCAAAAGTTTCCTTATAAATCTACAAATAATAGTAATTTTATCATTTAGCATATAAGATAAGGTATTTTATTCAAACTAAAGGTTATTTTAGGTATAAAACCTTTAGAAGGGGGTTTCGTGACCATTTGTGCAAATGTCAAGGGGTCTATATGCATAAGTGACAAACCTAAGGGATACTAAGTGTAATTATCCCTTAATTCAATTTTGAAAAAAATGAAAATCTTTAATCAAAATTTTAAAAGGATTTTAATCTTTTCTAAGAACAATTTCTTTGTTTTCTGTGCAATGGGCTTAGATTAGTGTGAGATATAATAGCCCTTATGCTTACCCAAACATAACTCGACATAATTTTCAAGTTTCACATTGAAACCAAAGCCCAACCCTAAAATGAAAATAGAAACCCGAAATGCATAGTAGTGGAGATAATGTCAAACCATTCAAATAGAAACCTGTCACGAGATCCTCGTGGGTAAATTGACAGGATAGCAATTCAATCCTATTCCTCTCGTACCGATTCCTCATTCCATCTCTTGCTCGTTAGCTAATCGCGCGACACGCGTTAGAGTATTCTCTCGTTAACAGAGCGAACGAAGCCTCCGTTAGGAAAAAAAGAAAACTTTTTTTTTTTTTCAGAAAAAAAAGAAAACCGTTATCTTCCATCTCCAACCATTTTCTCTCCGTTCTCTCCATCCTCTTCGACTATGTGCAACACCCTTCTTCTCTCTCCAGCATCGCAGACCGTTCTCACCTTCTAACTCACGACGATGAGGAGATGGAGAGTTCTTGAAGATTGGCACTCGAGCTTCTCCCTCCTCCATTTTTAAATCTTTTCGTTTTCTCAACTCTCGTTTTGGCATTTGGGAACCGATCACATTTTATCAGTTCTGATTTGTATATGGGCCCTTCAGAAAAAGCAAACAGAATAAGGAAAATTAGGGTTTTGTTTCTACGAAGATGCTTTGTTGTTGTGGTGTAAACAGAAGATATGTATTGGTCACTCAAAGTAAAACTAACATTACTAGCTAATTTGCCCTAATTTTGTGCTCATCTATTCTCATGCTCTTTTCTCATCAAATCGATCTTTAATTTGGGCTTTCAACCATGATGTTCAACTTCTTCTCTTAACTAAATGAAGGATAAAGTCTAACGCTTGCTAAGGATTTCCCCAGATTCTTCCACCTCTACGGTTTCTCCTTTTTTTTCGGTGATTTGTCTCAGACCGATTTAGGATCTCAGAGATTCTTTAGTTAAGGGTTTAAAAGGGTACAAATAATTTCAACTCGAACGTATAGGTACGATCTCAGGGGCTTCTCGAACATAAAACCTTCACGAAAGTTTATCATGCCTGGATTATTTAGACTGGAAAAAGCGTATCAATGGAGGTTGTTGAGAAGAAAAAACATGATCAGGATAGAAATGATGCATTCAGTGATCAGAATAGAAATGATCTGAAAGTGAGAGGAACTTGCACATAGTCGGAGAGGATGGAGAGAACAAGACAGAGAGAGAAAAGGGCGGTTTTCTTTTCTAGAAGAGGAGATGGTTTTGAAAAAAAAAAATTTTTTTAATAGCTGGAAAAAGACGTTAACAGTGATTAACGTTGGGAATATTTGTATTCTCATCATGGACACACGGCGGCAGATAAGGCCACGTTGGAGAGATTGAAGGAGTAAGTGGTATGAGAGGAAATCGATTGATAACAATTACCATCAGTGGAACACAGCTTTCAGTTCAAAAACTCTCGACTGAACATCTGATCTCCCGGACTCGTCTAATCCAACGGCCGTTTTGAGGGATAGAGTTGGGAGAATTGAACTTCAAAATTTTGTTGTGCAAACTCGGATGAACCATGTTTAAGAAATACAAAGCCTTTCAACTCCCCTTTATTATATGTGTATATATATACACTAGCGGGTGTGTGCGTGTGAAGAAACAGATCTTTCCAACCCATATATAAGGGCTATTACTCCTAAATTTCACATGCACTTCTAGGTAGATGGAGATGCCAAATCCTGTTCCCTGAACTGCTTGAAAAACTGGACCATTTTGGCATGATCAGGGAGGTTCTCTTTGATCACAGGTTGCTCCTTGAACTTGTAAAACCAAGCACATAAACATGGGAAACTTTCCTCTTCCAACAGCTTCACCCCTAGTACTTCTGCCATCACTACCAACCAGTTAGCCATTGCTCCGAAGGCTATGCCTGGTAATCCCATTGAGTCCCCGCTAAAGAAATTCGTCTCTCCGACTCCATGTTCTTCAATTACCCTCAGCGTTTCCAAGCTTTCTTTCTTGGCCTTCTCTTGTACTTCTTCTCCGACCCCGAATAATAACATCAGCATGGTTGGAACCTACATGATGGGCACTTTCGTTCACTGTTTTACCATCCAGATAATTTCATGAATATACATTAAGTAACATCTGATAATATCAAATTTTACCTTGTCCTCAACAAACTTGATCCAGAACCGAGCCATGGCCTTACCATAGGGGTCTTGCGGCATTAAAGGATTCTGCGGCCATTTCTCATCGATGTACTCGAGGATGACGACTGACTCTGCAATGGGTTTTCCACCATGAACAAGAACTGGGATCTTCTTGTGAACTGGGTTGTACTGCAGAAGCAAGGGACTCTTGTTGGAGAGGTCTTCTTCTATGTACTCGTAGGCTACACCCTTGAGCTTTAAAGCCCATATGACGCGGTGAAGAAATGGGCTATACCAAGTTCCCAACAGCTTCACTTCTTCCATGTTTGGTGTATGAGGATCGTCCTTACAAAGCTGGGCGAGAGGCATGTAAGTTCATTTTATAGTGTTCAGTGGACTCTTCTTGCTTGAGAACCAAGCTTAAATATTCCAGTTGGAAAACCCCACTTGTACTCACAAATACTTTCAGTTGATCCCTCTCCATATATTATTTTCCCCCATTAATTAAATAAGTCTGCCAGATTGCTATTTTAACTCCGATCAATATATATAATAAGACAGTGTGTGGCTGCCCAAGTCGATCAGCAATTATAAAGGGGAAATTGGTTTTTAGTGCAACGTTTTCAAAATAATTCATATTCAGCCGGCTAATTCTTCAAAATTGAGAATTAGTGATACTTTTTTAAAATAATTGAGAATCAATACCATTTTACTTTTAATAAAAACTTTCTTCCAACAATACCCTTAAAATACTTTAAAAACCTTTTAGGTAGAAGTGAGGTTTGCAACAATACTTTAAAATACTTTCAATAGAAGTGATGTGACACCCCGGACATGTTCATTAAAGGTATATGCCGGTTCCTTGACATCAGGTGAGGTCCCAGAAACGCATTCCTACGTTTTAAAAACTAACCAAAGCACTTATCTTATAATCTTAAAATTTTCGAAAAATCGGCTATATAACGCCTGTATTTACAAGAATGGGCTAAGCCCTCAAACCAATACCTGATAAACACAAACCATATATACAATATACATCATTTAACAAAACTAAACCATTCCACATTTACAAGTTTGCAGTAAAGATCACTAAGGTTTTCACTTTCTTTCTTTCTTTCTCATTTACAATTTATACAAGGTCAAAAAAATAGACGACTACAAAATACTACCCAACCCTATCCAGGATAATAATAATCCTCGGGGTTGTAGTCGTCATCCGTTTCGTTAGTTCGGCCTACCCCAGTTTGAACTCGCTCTGCAGATTTATCTGAAAACAAAACCAGTAAAATCAAAACACGCTTGAGACTAACGTCTCAGTAAGCAGCATAATGCATGAGAAGAACATTTTATGCAGTTTTAACATTAAAGTAGCATGACAATGTAATATACAATCAAACTCTTGCAATTCATGCTAAACCCATATCAATATCATGTAATGACAATACCTTGAATTCTGTGGACTCATAAAACAGATAAAATCATATTAATCCAAACCACAATCTCAGCAAAATCTCAAGTAACAACAATGTTTTAATTCTCTTGTCCAATTCGCCCCCTCACGACTTATAGGGAAGGATCTAGCTAGAATCGCTCTTCCCAAGCGGATCACTCAAGCATGAGACATGCATGAGCTGGCAAGTACAACCCAGTCCAACCATAGCAAGTTAGTGATCCTCTTTCAGACCATCGAGTTAGTGATCTCTATTAGACCATCGAGTTAGTGATCTCTATTAGACCATCGAGTTAGTGATCTCACTGAGACCATCTAGTTGACTTTATGGGTTGCTGTGGCACATTCCGAGGAGGATGCAAGTTCACAACCCCTGGCCCCTCATGAGCTAGGGTGAACTGCCGTCCTCAACCCCCCAGTTACAAGAATCCAAGCTCCCAATGAAAACTAATAACAATAAATCATAGCACCGAAAAAGGGAAAAGTGAAAGGTGGTGGATGGCTATTCATTGCTCTTCTACCGAATAAAAGGAAGAAAAAGATGCCAAGTTGGCTTTAATGACCAGTATTCCCAAAACATTCATGCCGATTATTTTACAATTAGATATATATATATATCTTATTCTATGGAATAACAGTTTAGGAACTAGGATTATACTTGGTTAGCATGTGCTGGTGTGAAGCATTTTTCCTTAAATCAAGGCCTTAGCTCACTTGACTGCAAAATCTAAATATTAGGTTCAAGATTAAAAGGCTCACTTTTCTGGTTGTAAGGACTTGTTTCTGCATACATGCCAATTGCTGCAGTTCTGATAAGCCTTGAAATTTCAGATGTGATATTCTCCTATGCTGCTAAACTTGGTATGTTTAAAGTACTTCTCCATTAACTCAAGATCCTTACACATTATTTGTTTCTTTACTTAAAAATTATTGTTTTTGAGTATTTCTACTAATCTTGTATTATCAGGTGTGTTTTCCTAATCTGGTATTATCAAGTGTGTTTTCCCATGGGTTTACCCTTTCTGCTCATCCGGTAGCTTGTGCAGTTGCACTAGAAGCAGTGAAGATTTACAAGTATTCTACTAAGCTGTTTTTCTCTTAAACATGAAATGAGTGGTCAAAAATTGCTATTGAGGAATTAAACTATACTTCTTGGCTCTTTAGCTCATAAATATGCTCATGAATCATGAGACAAACCCAATATCTTACCTTTCTGATTTTGTGCTTTTTAAAATTTGAATAACCGAAAAACCTCAGGCTGCCAAGTATGGAAGCAAGGGTTCCAGTCTAACAACCATTTTAATCTAATACATGCTTGGATCAAAACAGAATTCCAGCGAAACAGAAACACTACAAAAGTCGACAGAAACATAATCCCAACAGACATCGACAGAAACAGCACCCAACAGACATTGACAGAAACAGAAATCCAACAAACATTGACAGAAACAGAAATCCAACAGACATTGACAGAAACATAAATCAACAGAAACAAAAATAACCAGAACCAAACAGTAATCAAATGGAAATTTATCAAAACAGGATTCCATCGCAAACTCAACGGTAGTCAAATGAGCAAACAGAAATCAGAAAAACCCAACGAAAATTGATGAAATCGAATAAACTATGCTACTTACTGATTTTCGCTCAATCCACGCACACTCTCTCTATTTTCCTCTTCCTCTTCTCTTTTCCTTCTTCTCCTTCTCGTTTTTTTCTCCTTCTCTCCACGATTTTTTTCCTCTCTTCTCTTCCTCCACTCATTTTCTTCCTCTCTTCCAACGAACGACCAAGAGAATGATGGCTTCCTCTCTTTTCTTCCTCTCCTCCACTCGTCTCCTTCCTTTCCTTAGCTCGATTTCTTCCCCCACGATTTTGTCTCTCTCGTTTTTCTTCTCCTAACCCTAACGAACCAAGCAACAAAAACCCCCAAATCCCAATTCGTCAATTGCCCTTTTTTTTTGTTTTTTTGTTTTTTCGACCCATGGAACCCATGAGCCGGTTCATTAATTTGAACCAACCCCCCCCCCCCCCCCCCCCCCCCCCCCCCTTCCCCTTGAACCACTAAACTAAACAACCCTTTTAACCCACTAAACTAAAAGAACCATTCAACCAAATGATTTTTTTTTTCCTCTATTTGTTTTTATTTAATAATTTTAAATCTCAATTCCAATTTCTAAAAATTTCTGGGGTTTTACAAGTGAGGTTTGCAAGTCTTTTGAGGATATTTTCAGAAAAAATTCTTCATTAATAGTAAAATGACATTGATTCCCAATTATGTTAAAAAATATTACTAATTCTTAATTTTCAAGAATTAACTTACTAAATCTGAAAGGTTTTGAAAAATATCATTCAAAACCAATTTTCCCAATTCTAATAGGATAAGAATAAATAAATATGGCTGTGGTATCCGAGTATTGTGTGCCCACGTGATTCCCGTGTCAAGACATATCTAGAAAGGGGCACGTCTCGCTTTCATTGTTTCTACCTTGTCCTCAATAAACTTCATTAACAACCGAGCTGTGGCTTTCCATTGGCGTCTTGCGGCATTAAAGGGTTCTGTGGCCATGTCTCTTCAATGTACTAAGGATGACGACTGACTTTAAAATGGGTTTTCCGCCGTGAATAAGAACTGCGACCTTCTTGTGAACTGGGTTGTACATCAGAAGCAAGCGACTCTTGTTGGAGAGCAGGTCTTCTTCTACGTACTCGTAGGCTATACCCTTCAGTTTCAGAGCCCAGATGACACTGTAATTAAAGGGGCTAGGCCAAAAAGCCAACAGCTTCACTTCTTTCAGGTTGGGTACATACTATTGGCCAAAAAGCCAATAGTATTAAATGTGTTAAGTTCATTTTAAATTCAGCGGATCGTCGTCCAAATGCGGCTCCATTAAAAAGTAGTGGCGGTGTGTGGAAATATTCTTCGATTTCTGATTGTTTATTGGGAGTGAAAACAAAGTTGACTTTCTCACCGATGTTTAAGGGCTTGGAGAAAGTTAAATTGAAACAAAACCAACGATGAATGATGCTCAGTGCTGAGGTTGGAATTAATGGTTTCTTTAAAATTCATGCTCATCTGTGCAATTCACTAACTCTTCACACGTTGAGAGCAGAATAATTAACTCATTTCTGGAGTGGCTTGAACTGGTCATCAAACATCATTATTTAGCTCCTCCAGAACTCTTAACTTCAACCTCTTGGCACATAATTCTACCAAAAAAAAACCTCTTGGCACATAAGCAACATTATCCAGAAAGCAAGAGAACTATTGAGCCAATTAACTGATCTAGAATTGTCACTTATATATTTATAGAGAAGCTAATCAATCAGTTGATCTTTTGGCAAATTTTGCTTAATTTTGCGGCAATTACTCATTTATTGGAGATGTAAACCTCCTCACTTTCTTGATTCTGTATCGTTTGATGATTTTTTACATCCTTAAAATATTTACGTTTACTTCAAAAAAAAAGGAAAATAAAAAAAAACAGGAAGAAGTCCATGCTTAGGTATATATACTATATGCCTCATTGAGAGTTACCGTTTCCAGTTCAAATTATTTTACTAACTATCACTATTGTTTGACGGAAACTTCAATGAAAGAGTGTTATATTGACCCATACACAAATCTTAAACGAGGAAAGTGTTATTTCAGAAACCTCAAGGGAGGTAAGTGTAATTATAGCATACCTCAAGAGAGGTAAGTGTAATTTACCACCAAAAAAAAAAAAAACAACCAAGCCATGGATTTCTATAAGTGTCTTGTGGCATTAAAGGGTTCTGTGGCCATGGCTCTTCAATATACTCAAGGATGACGACTGACTCTGAAATGGGTATTCCGCCATGAATAAGAACTGGGACCTTCTTGTGAATTGGGTTGTACATCAGAATTAAGCAAGGGACTCTTGTTGGAGAGCAGGTCTTCTTCTATGTACTCGCAGGCTATACCCTTCAATTTCAGAGCCCAGATGACTCTGTAATTAAAGGGGCTAGCCCAAAAGCTCAACAGCTTCACTTCTTTCATGCTCCGTACATACAAGGTCGTCCTTCAGCACTGCCATGTTCATTTATAGTGCTCAATGGAGTCTTCTTGCATGGCCCTAAGCTTCTTGTTCAATGATGGAATACGGATCATTAAACTTTGTTTTTTAAGTTTAAAATTCAGCGGATTGTCGTCCAAAGGATTAGAAAGTGGTGGTGATCCAGTGGAAATATTCTTCGGTTTCTGATTGTTTATTGGGAGTGAAAACAAAGTTAGACTTTCTCGACCCGTTGCATATGTGCTGCATCATTGCTGAAGTTCAAGGTCTTGGAGAAAGTTAAATTGAAACAAAACCAACGATTAAATTCTCGCTCGATCATCTGTGCAATTCACTAACTCTTCACATGTTGAGAGCAGAATAATTAACACATTTCTGGATTGGCTTGAACTGGTCAGCACAGAAAAAACAGATGGCAAGTACAAAAGAAAGTGAAGTCCATAATGTGGAAAATTACTCTTGGAAATTAAGAAAATCAATGTCATCTTTGATAAAAAGAAGCAGGAGGATTGTGGAGAAACACAGAAGGAAATTTTGGTCTAATGTTGGATATCTTAATTAACACAAACATGGTGACAGAAGCAACAACTGTGCTTTAGATGGAAATCAAATACTCATTAATGCAACAAGTCCAAGAAGCAATCACTGAATGAGACTCCTCAAACATATATCATTAGCTCGTTTGGAACTCTTAATTAACTTCAACCTCCTTGGCACATAAGCAACATTATCCAGAAAGCCAGAGAATTATTGAGCCAAATAACTCATCTAGAATTCTCACTTGTATATTTACAGAGACGCTAATCAACAGCAGTTGATCTTTTGGCAAATTTTGCAGCAATTACTCATTTATTGGAGATGTAAACGTCCTCACTTTCTTAATTCTGTATCATTTGATGACTTTTATGGCCACTTTGAGGCCAGACTTTTTACATTTTTAAAAAAAATTTATTTACTTAAAAAAAAATGGAAGAAGTCACAACTGCCTCTTTGAAAGTTACCAAAAGTAAAATCACCTTTTTTAAAATAATTTTACAAAACCCGTTTATAACAAACTGGCTTGTCCGAATTTTTCTATTGCTCGTGCAAACATATAAAATTAATGCTCTTTATTTTTTAATTTTAAATAATTTCTAAGCATCTTTCCAATTTTTTTTTTAAAATATTAACACTTTTTTTATGACAATAGTAACTTGGTCTGGGTTATTGAATTACTTGGATAGATAGAGAGTCGAGTTACTAGGCCTCTCCGAGTTTATAAACACTGCATGCATTGAATTGAAACACTAAATTATTCTTAATCAAATGGGAAATACAAAGCCTTGTAACTTCTGTTTATTATATACCAGAAGGGATGCACAGGTGTAGGAAGGGACGGAGAGAGACATTGTTTAAGGGAATAGTTGTAAAATTGATTATTAGGTTTGGGAAAAGTTGAAGCAATTTTGATGCCAAACAGAATAGAGATTATTCTGTAGGCTAGTTTGAACAGATGATAAACAGGGAAGAACACAAGCAGCTTACCCAAAACACAGAGAAAAACGTCTCTGAGGTTCAATTCAATATTAATTCATCAAGTCCCCTAAACTGAGTCCACAAGCCGGACTTTATAGCCAAAAATCGTCTATACTGGAAAGTTACTAAAAACGGCAAAATCCCGTAAGGCATGCCTAAATAAAATATAGAAATAAATAAGCATCCTATGAAAAATCTAGCCCAAATCGGGTTTAAAATCACTTCCTAATTGACAAACGAAGTATTACCAAAAATAGCAACAAATAACTAAGAATAGCTATTCGGAGGGGAAAACAGCGGAATTTGAGGTCGATAAAGGTGCACATCGACTTTAGTCATGTACCACGGCGTGCGCACCGGAAATATCTTTTCGAATTTGGGTCATATGCGCGATTCTGATAACCGTAGCCAAAGTTATGGCCAAAATACTAAAACGCACTCAAAACTGCCCCAATTAGAAATATATCACCATCACTTCCTGCCTTTGTGATGCTCTACCAACTCATGGTATTCCAGCGCCATTAATGTACAATCTGATAGCTCCGCATCATCTGTCTCGGATCCCCCTGCATCAAATTTTGACCGTTCTACTGTTTTATAAATAAATCTTTTCAATAGTGTGTAAGGGCTGTTTTGGAAAGCTACATATTTTGTTCGACATGATGTCCAAATGGCCTCTTCTCTTTTCAGATTAAACGCCATGACATGATTTGCAAAACCCGTTTATATAACAAACTCGTCCAAATTTTTCAGTTACTCGTGCCCGTAATTAATTAACTCGATCGGTAAACATATAAAATTAATGCTCTTCATTTTTTAATTTTAAATTATTTCTAAAAATCTTACTGGGCCTCACAGGTTTAATTATGAACACCGCACTGTAACACTAAATTATTCTTATAGTCAAACAGGAAATACATAGCTTATTCGTTTATTAAATATAAGAAAGGATAGATCTCTCTCTCTCTCTCTCAGCTCATTAGTGTACCATTTTGGCATGATCAGGGAGGTTCTCGTTGATCACAGGTTGCTCCTTGAACTTGTAAAACCAAGCACATAAGCGAGGGAAACTTTCCTCTTCCAACAGCTTCACCCCCAGTACGTCTCCCATCACTATCAACCAGTTAGCCACTGCTCCCAAGGCTAAGTCCGGTAATCCCATTGAGTCCCCGCTGAAGAAATTCGTCTCTCCGAATATACAGTATTTAGTTAATACCTAGTAAGATCATATTTACCTTGTCCTCCCCAAACCTCATCCAGAACCGAGCCATGGCCTTACCATAGGGGTCTTGCGGCATTAAAGGATTCTGCGGCCATTTCTCCTCGATGTACTCGAGGATGACGACAGACTCTGCAATGGGTTTTCCGCCATGAACAAGAACTGGGATCTTCTTGTGAACTGGGTTGTACTGCAGAAGCAAGGGACTCTTGTTGTAGAGGTCTTCTTCTATGTACTCGTAGGCTACACCCTTGAGCTTTAGAGCCCATATGACGCGGTGAAGAAAATGGACTAGGCCAAACTCCCAACAGCTTCACTTCTTCCATGTTTGGTATATGAGGGGTCGTCCTTAAGCTGGGCGGGAGGCATGTTCATTTTATAGTGCTCAATGGAGTCTTCTTCAGGCGTCTGCGACATGACACATGGTTCTAGCATTTGGGAGTGAGAACAAGGTCAGTCCTGTACGTTGAATATGTGGTCACAGCTAACGTTTAAGGCTTTCGAGGAATGTTAAATTGAAACGTAACCAGGGATTGCGTTGCTGCTTACGTTCAAGTGTTGCCTGAGGATAAACTAATTAATTGAATGGACGTACGTGTTCAAGAGGAAGCAAGTATGGAGCCTTCACCAAAAAGAAAAAAAAGCGCAAGTATGGAGCCACCCAACCAAGTTTTTGCCTAACCATGAATCATGCAATTCATTATGATTCACAAATTGGACTTTTACAATATGCGTAAGATTATAACATAATCCTTCTAACAAGACTAGTGATTTATGCGACGAGGCCAATCAAGAAATTATGTACCTGTTGGGATGAGAATTCACCTCAATTATTATATAATACTTTATTTTATTCTAATCATATCATAGTGATAACCACTATCTTTTACGTCAAAGTGATTACCTTTATAATGTAATTGTAATATTGTAATTCGTAATGGCACAACTTTATAACTTCATATGATTCATTATACTTCAATATGAAATATAATTGAAGAATTAAATATTAAAGTATAACTTAAGACACTGTGGCCATTGTCATGTTAACTTTTAGAATTACATATTAGAGTAACTTAGGATGCATGCACTGTAGCTACTCCTTTGTTATCTTAGTATAAATATCCTAACTTATTATATTGTGTGCCATCACTCTTAAGATGATTATGATGATTATGTAACTTCTACATGCTTGCATCTTTCATTTCTTATGGGCCTAATTTATAACCACAAATTAAAAGAGCGTGTTTGCGTAAAATAATCATAAATCTCAAGATCAAATTTTAATGAGACTTATAACCAATTTACAAGCTAATGGGATTAGGTGACTTAAAGTTAGTTTATTTTCTATAAATGGTTCATAAAACCTTGGGTCCATTCTAAATATGCCAAACAAAAATTGTGATAAAATTCAAAAACCTATTAGAAACCATATGGCTTTCATAATTAATTAGGCCTCCTAATTAATTATTCTTTATTGGACCATTAACCCTTCACCTAGTCATATTAATATGTCAAATTATGTGTACAATTAATCATCCCATAGATCCGCAAGTGACCATGCTAGCATATGTTCCTTATAACCTCAAAATTGGTCCATATACTGATCTATGGGCTCCTGCTAAGGTACAAAAAGTGTACAAACCCAGTCTAGAATGGGCGAAAACACTTAATATTTATAAGGCCTCTATGAGCCCATGAGGTGCACAAATAGCAACAACCACCCTTGGCATTTACACAAATGGTCATAAAGCTCCATTTTGTTAGTTCAATAATATTAAAAAGATCAAACTAACCCTTGAGATTTCATTTATTTAAAAGCCAATGTAATCCCAAAAATAATAAGTTTCAATAAAAACAAAATTCCAACTTTCACTAGCAAGCATTCTCCAAAAGTTTCCTTATAAATCTACAAATAATAGTAATTTTATCATTTAGCATATCAGATAAGGTATTTTATTCAAACTAAAGGTTATTTTAGGTATAAAACCTTTAGAACGGGGTTTGTGACCATTTGTGCAAATGTCAAGGGAGATTATTGCTATTTTCCAAATGTCAGGGGTCTATATGCATAAGTGACAAACCTCAAGGGTACTAAGTGTAATTATCCCTTAATTCAATTTTGAAAAAATGAAAATCTTTAATCAAAATTTTAAAAGGACTTTAATATTTTCTAAGAACAATTTCTTTGTTTTCAGTCGAAATGGGTTTAGATTAGTGTGCGATACAATACCCCTTATGCTTACTCAAACCTAACTCGACATAGTTTTCAAGTTTCAAATTGAAACCAAAGCCTAGCCCTAAAATGAAAATAGAAACCCGAATGCATAGTGCGGGAGATAATGTCAAACCATTCAAATAGAAACCCGTCACGAGATCTATGGGTAAATTGACAGATAGCAATTCAATCTTATTCCTCTCGTACAGGATAGCTAATTGCGCGACACACGTCCAGAGCATTCTCTCATTAACAGAGCAAACGAAGCCTCTTTCAGAAAAAAGAAAACCGCCATTTTCTATCTGCATCCAAAACCGTCATCTTCCATGTCCAACCATTTTCTCTCTGTTCTTTGCATCCTCTCCGACTATGTGCCACACCCTTCTTCTCTCTCCAGCATCATAGACCGTTCTCACCTTCTAACTCACGACGACGAGGATATGGAGAGCTCTTGAAGATTGGCTTTCGAGCTTCTCTATCTTCCATTTTTAAATCTTTTCATTTTCTCAACTGTCGTTTTGGCATTTGGGAACAGATCACATTTTATTGGTTCTGAATTGTATATACCCCCTTCAGAAAAAGCAAACAGAATAAGGAAAATTAGGGTTTTGTTTCTACGAAGATGCTTTGTTGTTGTGGTGTAAACAGAAGATACGTATTGGTCACTCAAAGTAAAACTAACATTAGTAGCTAATTTCCCCTAATTTTGTGTTCATCTATCCTCATGCTTTTTTCTCATCAAATCGATCTTTGGGCTTTCCACCATGATGTTCAACTTCTTCTCTTAACTAAATGAAGGATAAAGTTTTGCGCGGCTCCGTTTGGTAACGCTTTTGCTTTCTTGCTTTTGAAAGCAAGAAAGTAAAAAAAGTACTTTTTTGCTTTTAAGAAGATCTTTTGTTGAAACAAAGCTGTTGGTAAACTTTTGCTTTGTTGTTAAAAAGCAAAAAGGAATGTTTGGTAACTACAATAGCATATAAATTGCTTTTATGCTATCATATAAAACTACCGTAAACAGTTGATGTATTCTACTTAAAAATATACTTGACATATATTATAACAGGTTGAGCAATAATCGGGTCAATTCAAGTTGAATCTACTTATTGGTGGGTTGGGAAAACCCAAAACCAAACCTAACTAGCCAATAATCGAGTTCAACCCACCAACTCGATTAAGTTTTTTTATTTTTAATTATAAAAAATACACCAATAGAAAATAACATGAATTAGTGATACAATTTAGGGTTAAACGGGTCATTATCGAATTAAATGGGCCATTATCAAGTTAAACGGGTCATTATCGGATTAAACAGATCATTATTGGGTTAAACGGGTCATTATCGGGTTAAACAAGTCATTATCAGGTTAAACGCGCCATTATCGTGTTAAAAATTCCATTATTATGTTAAACAGGTCATTATCAAGTGAAGCGGGTCATTATCTGGTTAAACAAGTCATTATCAGGTTAAACGGGCCATTATCGTGTTAAAAATGCCATCATTGTGTTAAACGGGTCATTATCGAGTTAAGCGGGTCATTATCGGGTTAAACAAGTAATTATCGTGTTAAACAGCTCATTATTGGGTTAAACAAATCATTATTGGACTAGATTCGAGTTGACCCGAATACGAATGAGTTACTAAACCCCCACAACCTGAAGCCAACCCAACTATTACACGGGTCAACGCGAACCCGTTTATTCAGTTGGATTGGACACAATGGGTCAAATTTTTCCCAGTCTAGTTTTGTGTCGAGGATTTTAGAAGTAAGAAAGTAAATTTATAGTTAAAGTAAGAAGCAACATTTATATGCTTCTTTTGAAAAGCAATGCAATTGCTTTTTTGCTTCTTATAAATTGTTTCATGTATGCATAACCAAACAGCACTTTTGCTATCGAAAGCAATTTTCTGCTTTCAAAAACAAAAAGGCACTTCTGAAAAGCGTTACCAAACAGTACCTAAGGATTTCCTTAAATTCTTCCACCTCTACGAAGAGTAGATGGTTTTGAAAAAAAAATTAAGTTTTTAATAGCTGGCATGCGACGTTAACAGTGTTTAACGTTGGGAATGTTTGTATTCTCATCATGGACACGCGGCGGAATATAAGGCAACGTTTGAGAGATTGAAGGAGGAAGTGGTATGAGAGGAAATTGATTGATAACAATTACCATCAGTGGAACACGGCTTTCAGTTCAGAAACTCTCGACTGAACATCTGATCTCCCGGAATCGTCTAATCCAACGGCCGTTTTGAGGGATGGAGTCGGGAAAATGTTCAAAATGCCCATAATAGCTTCCTCGGATCCAGAACTGAACTTCAAAATTTTGTTGTGCAAACTCGGATGAACTCCCCTTTATTATATGTGTATATATATATACACTATCAGGTGTGTGTGTGTGAAGAAAAAGATCTTTTGAACCCATATATAAGGGCTATTACTCCTAAATTTCATATGCACTTCTAGGTAGATGGAGATGCCAGAACCCGTTCCCTGTGCTGCTTGAAATACTGGACCATTTTGGCATGATCAGGGAGGTTCTCTTTGATCACAGGTTGTTCCTTGAACTTGTAAAACCAAGCACATAAGCGAGGGAAACTTTCCTCTTCCAACAACTTCACCCCCAGTACGTCTCCCATCACTATCAACCAGTTAGCCACTGCTCCCAAGGCTAAGTCCGGTAATCCCATTGAGTCCCCCCTGAAGAAATTCGTCTCTCCGACTCCACGTTCTTCAATTACCTTCAGCACTTCCAAGCTTTCTTTCAAGGCCTTCTCTTGTTCTTCCGCGGCCCCGCGTAATAACTTCACCAAGGTTGGAACCTACATGATCGGAACACATAAGCGAAGCTAAAGGGAAAAAATTGCATGTTGTTATAATAGCCGAATGAATCAGCCCCTTTGAACGGATCCGATCCATTTCAGACTATTCAGATATTTTCATGACTATACAGTAAGTAACATAATAATATCATGTTTACCTTGTCGTCGACAAACTTCATCCAGAACCGAGCCATGGCCTTACCGTAGGGGTCTTGCGGCATTAAAGGGCTCTGTGGCCACGTCTCTTCGATGTATTCGAGGATGACGACTGACTCTGCAATGGGTTTTCCGCCATGAACAAGAACTGGGATCTTCTTGTGAACTGGATTGTACTGCAGAAGCAAGGGACTCTTGTTGGAGAGGTCTTCTTCTATGTATTCATAGGATATCCCCTTAAGTTTTAGAGCCCATATGACGCGGTGAAGATAACCACTAGGCCACGTTCCCAATAGCTTCACTTCTTCCATGTTTAATGTATGACGGTCGTCCTTACAAATTAAGCATGTAAGTTCATTTTATGGTGTTCAATGGAGTGTACTCGCTTGAGCCGCACCAAGCTTAATTCCAGTTGAATAATTCTGGACAGAGATGTTCTAACAATATTTTTCTTTATTTTCAGAAGAAGGACAAGACATGTGGTTCTAGCATTTTGGATTTGAATATGTGAACACAGCTCACGTTTAAGTCTTCCAAGGAATGTTGACGTTTAAGGCTCTCGAGGAATGATAAATTGAAACGTAACCAGGGATTATGTCACCGCTTACGTTACGATCAAGAGTTGTCAAAGATGAAATTATATCTTTCAATTCTGTCGGCCAATTCTGGATAATTGATTTTAATTGAGAGTCGGTGTCATTTAACTGTTAATTAAAAGATTCTTCCAATAATGCCCCTAAAAGACTTTAAAATCCTTTTTACTCATTTTGTTACGAGTAAGGTTTACAACTTTCTTGGAGGTTACTTTTGAAAAACAAACTGAACATTAAAATTATATTACTTTTTAATTATTTTAAAAAGTTTCACTAATTCTCAATTATCAAGAATTAATCGATTGAATCTGAATTATTTTAAAAAAAATAACTACAAACCAATTTTCCAACTTTCCCAGGAAGATAAAGTCAAGCCACCTTCGTTTAAACCAAGATCCAAATTTAAATCCGATTAAGTTATAGGATTTTATACCAAGATCCGAATTCGGATTTTATATCAAGATCTGATTTATAGTATTTTATTACCAAGATCCAAATTCAAATTCGAATTCGACTTTGATATTTAATACCTGGTATCTTATCAAGAAATTAAAATTTGAAAACTTTCGTTTCATTTGATAAATAACCCATTTTGATACCAATTAAATAACAATCAATTGGTACTTGACAAGATGCCCGATGAGACCTGATTGGAATTAAGATAGGCGCACGCACCAGCGTACCCTCTTTTTTTTTTATATTTTAACCATACGAGAAAGTATAAAGAAAATTAATTTTTAGTGATACTTTACAAAATAAATAAAATAAAGGCAGAAAAATTTTGATTTTGAAATTTTAGAAAACCTTTATTTTTTAATAATATTTTACTATTACACCCTTATATCACGTTTGTACATGTCAATAAAATGATTTGTACAAGATAGTACGTAGTGTTGATAGAAGGTACGTACAAATCATTTTATTACCTTATTATATAAATCATATAATTGAGTAGCATATAAGATGTTAAAATTTAATTATTTTGATAAAGCTTTCCTTAAGATTAAAATAATGAACTTTTCTAACTGTATTTTAATTATATTTGAAAAGCATAACTAAAAGTTAATTTCCCTTAAGCTTCAGAGCCCATATGACACGGTGAAGAAATGGGCTAGGCCAAGTTCCCAACACCTTCACTTCTTCCATGTTTGGTCGTCCTTGTAAAGCTGGGCGCGGGAGGCATGTAAGTTCATTTTATAGTGTTCAATGGAGTCTTCTTGCTTGAGAACCAAGCTTAAATATTCCGGTTGGAATACCCTTGTACTCACAAATGCTTTCGGTTGATCTCACTTCATATATTATTTTCCCACATTAAATAAATCTGCCAGATTGCTATTTTAACTCTGATCTATAATAAGACAGAGAGTGGGTGCCCAAGTCGATCAGCAATTCTAAAGGGAAAATTGGTTTTTAGTGCAATTTCTTCAAAATAATCCATATTCAGTCGCTCAATTCTTAAAAATTAAGAATTAGTGATGCTTTTTTAAAATGATTGAGAATCGGTGTCTCATAAAAACTTTCTTCCAACAATGCCCTTAAAATATTTTGAAAACCTTTTAGGTAGAGGTGAGGTTTGCAACAATACTTTAAAATATTCTAGGTGGAAATGAGGTTTGCAAATCTTTTGAGGGTATTTTCAGAAGATATTATTCATTAATAGTAAAATGACATTATTCTCAATTGTGTTAAAAAAATTCATTATTTTTCAATTTTCAAGAATTGGAAACTGAATCTAAATTATTTTTAAAAAATATCATTAAAAACCAATTCTCCCAATTCTAAATTGGATAAGAATAAATAAATAAATAAGTATGGCTGTGATATCTGAGTATTGTGTGCCCACGTGATTCCCGTTTGCGCCATTTTTTGACACCCACGAGCTTTGCATTTTATCCACGATCTTTGCATTTTATTTCATACGAACACAAAAACCAAAGACTTCCGGGTCTTTCATGGATAATTTCATGGATATGCAATGATGTCTGATATCATATTTACTTTGTCCTCAATAAACTTCACTAACAGCCAAGCTGTGGCTTTCCCATAGGCGTCTTGCGGCATTAAGGGTTCTGTGACCATGTCTCTTCGATGTGCTCAACAATAACGACTGACTCTGAAATGGGTTTTCCGCCATGAATAAGAACTGGGACCTTCTTGTGAACTGGGTTGTACATCAGAAGCAAGGGACTCTTGTTGGAGAGCAAGTCTTCTTCTACGTACTCTAGGCTATACCCTTCAGTTTCTGAGCCCAGATGACTCTGTAATGAAAGGGGCTAGCCCAAAAAGCCAACAGCTTCACTTCTTTCATGTTGGGTACATACGAGGTCGTCCTTCCACACAGCTATATATGTTAAGTTCATTTATAGTGTTCAATGGAAGCCTTCTTGATTGGCACAAAGCTTCTTGTTCAATGATGGAATACAGATCATCCAACTTTGTTTTTGAAGTTTTAAATTCAGCGGATCGTCGTCCAAATGCGGTTCCATTAAAAAGTAATGGTGGTGAGTGGAAATATTCTTCGGTTTCTGATATTGTTTAGTGGGAGTGAAAACAAAGTTGACTTTCTCGCCGACGTTTAGGGGCTTGGAGAAAGTTAAATTCAAACAAAACCAACGATGAATGATGCTCAGTGCTGAGGTTGGAATTAATGGTTTCTTTAAAATTCATACTCATCCGTGCAGTGGCGGAACCAGCCTTTAGCTAGGGGGGGCAATTGCCCCCCCTAAAATTTTATTTTTTAATTAAATATACATATTTTTCTATATTTTTTAATTGAAATTTATGTTTTGCCCCCCCTAAAATTTTTGGTTTGCCCCTCTAATTCCTTGAAATTTTTATATTTCATGTATAAGTGTTAATTGAAAATTTTTTTTGCCCCCTCCAATTTGGACTCCTGGTTCCGCCACTGCATCCGTGAGATTCACTAACTCTTCACACGTTGGGAGCAGAATAATTAACTCATTTCTGGAGTGGCTTGAACTGGTCATAGCAAAAGGAAAACAGAAGGCAAGTACAAAAGAAAGTAAAGTTCATATAGTGCGGAATATTCCTCTTGGAAAGAAAATCATGGTCAACTTTGATGGAAAATCAGGAGGATTTGGAGAAACTCAGAAGGAAAATTTGGACTAATTAATGTTGGAGATCCTAATCAACACAAACATAGTGGCAGAAGCAACAGCAGCTTTAGGCTGCGTTTGATAACGCTTTTCAGAAGTACTTTTTTGCTTTTGAAAGCAAAAAAGTGCTTGTAAAAGCAAAAGTACCGTTTGGTAACGCACACGAGAAGCAATTTACTAAAAGCAAAAGAAGAAATTTTATTGCTTTTCACTGGAAGCAACAAAACGTTGCTTCTCAATTTTTTTACAAAATTGCTTTATTGCTTTCAAAACCCCTCGATACCCTATTACTTTATTCCTATATTAAAGATGATGCCTCCATACTCACTTAAGAAGCAACAACGTATTGTTATTGCTAGAGCCGGCAAAATGCCACCCAACCCGACGGGTCAACCCGATTATAAATGGGTTGGGTTGACCCGTTTATTAATTGGGTTGGGGTTTCCCCAACTCGCCAGTAATCGAGTTAACCCAATTATGACCCGCCAACCCAACGGGTAACCCGATTAAAAAAAAAAGATTGTGAAAGTATCATGTTTCGACCCGATTAACTCCAAAACCCAACCCGAACCCAGTACAACCCAATCCAATTAACCCCCCAACCCTATTTTAATAATATTTTTTGAAAAATAAAAAAAAATAATAATAATAAACGGGTTGGCGGGTTGGGTTTGGGTTTGGGGTTTTCTAACCCGCCTTAATTTAGTCCAACCCGATTATGACCCAACTCAACTCGACCCGTTACCAGCTCTAGTTATTGCTTGTTGTGCATTACATAATTTTTTCAGAATGCAAGCACATGAAGATAATTTATTCACAGAATTTGAAGATGAGGAAATGGCGGTCGAAGATGAGCTAGCAGGTTCAAGTTTAGAACAACCCATAGAGATTGATGTGACGTCTAGATCTCGACGAAAGATGTCAAAATTAAGAGACTCAATTGCACGTAGACTAGCTAGTGCATATGGATTAGCACAATGGTGATATTAGATACTTGTTTAGTTATTTGAAGGTAATTAAATGACTATTTTATGAATCTTTTATAATATTGGACTTATATTTTTGAGTATATTTCTAAGTACAATACATAAATTGTGTACAATACTTTTATGGAAGCAAAAAGCAATTTCTATGTTACTGCAATTACCAAACATGCTTTTTTGCTTCTTAGAAGCAAAGCAAAAGTTTACCAAAAGCATTTGCTTCAAGAAAAAATCTTTCAAAAAGCATAAAATTGCTTTTTTGCTTTCTTGCTTTTAGAAGCAAAAAACCAAAAGCGTTACCAAACGCAGCCTTAGATGGAAATCAAATACTCATCGATCCAACAAGTCCAAGACGCAATCAATATTGAATGAGACTCCTCAAACATCATTAATTAGCTCCTTCAGAACTCTTCACTTCAACCTCCTTGGCACATATGTTACCCCAAAAAAAAAAACCTACTTGGCACATAAGCAACATTATCCAAAAAGCTAGAGAATTATTGAGCCAAATACCTTGCTAGAATTGTCACATACATATTTACAGAGAAGCTAATCAAGCAGTTTATCTTTTGGCAAATTTTGCGCCAATTACTCATTTATTGGAGATGTAAACCTCCTCACTTTCTGAATTCTGTATCGTTTGATGATTTTTATGTCCAGTTTGAAGCCAGACTTTTTACATCTTTAAAATATTTATGTTTACTTCAAAAAAAAAGGAAAAAAAAAAAAAGGAAGAAGCCCATGCTTAGGTATATAAACTATCTGCCCCTTTGAGTGAGAGTTAACAAAAGTAAAATTAACTTTTTTAAAAATGATTTTGCAAAACCCTTTTAATAACAAACTCGTCCGAATTTTTCAGTTACTCGTGCCCGTAGTTAACTCGATCGATAAACATATAAAATTAAGGGAATGCTTTTCATTTTTAAATTTTAAATTATTTCTAAAAATCTTACTAGGCCTCACTGTTTAATTATAAACACCGCACTGTAACACTAAATTATTCTTATAGTCAAATAGGAAATACATAGCTTATTCGTTTATTATCTATAAGAAAGAATAGATCTCTCTCTCTCTCTCTCTCATAGTGTACTTAAAGTTGGTAGATGGAGATGCTGGAAACCAAGCCCTCAACAGCTTCAAAAAGTGGACCATTTTGGGATATATGGAAGATAAGAAATAAGGTAATTTTCGAAAAATTAAAATGCAGATCAACTTAACTATTTCGTTGTTTCATGCACTTCTATCCAATAGAAAAGATGTGAACAAAAGAAGGATAACCTTGCTCAAATTTTAATTATATAGAAGAGACTAAGTGAAAGGTCGGTAGCTATCAACATGGATATAGTGTAGCTAAAATACAATAGGGGGTGGTTGTGTTGGTGTACATAATTTGGCATGACAATGATGTCGCCCTGAAGGAGCAGTAGCAAACTTTGTGGGACACACAAATGCCATGATAGCTGAGGTAAGATGTTATTGGAAGGGATTAGAATTGTCAAATAAATGATAGATACTGAAAGGGACTCAAGGTTGATTTGTAACCTGATCCACAATGACAAAGAGAGGAAGCCCCTGTTGAAAAGTATTAAGTTTGGGCCCTTTGATGTGCATTGTTGCACCTTTACCTATCACCTATCAGCTTGAGCATTTAGGTGCAATGGTTGTTTAACAACCCCTTGACTAATTATGGGGATTTTGTTCTATCTAAATCTTAGAACCACATAAATAACATCTAGAATGGGGGCTAATTTAGTGGGTGACCCCCTTTTTCAACTTTGCTTTGGATAAGTATTCTTGTTTCGGTTTAAACATGCCCCAATATTTCTAAATGACTTGTTAAAAAATGATTATACAGAGAAATCTTTTGTAACGTCTATTCGTATTGATTAATAGAAGTTTCTTTCCCCTGAAGCTTTAAACAATATCTATACTATCTATAATGGGAGGCATGCTAAAACAAAATGCACAGCTTTTCAAAACAGTCCTTACAAACTATTAAGAAGATCTATTGATAAAAGGGTAAAGTGATCAAACTGCCTCAGTTTTTTTCAAAACTTACAAACTATTAAACAGTTTTTTTTTCAAAACTACATCAGTTTTTTTCAAATATTTACTCATCACACTGGCAGATGACGACGTAATAAGTAAGTAGGGGGGCAATGTTTACACCCTCCATAGACCAACAAATAAGGAAAGACCACATGGCATCTACATGACCTAATTCAACCATATATGCCACATCAGCAGCCACATGGGCTAAACACTTAGCAGAAGCCACGTAAGCACATAAGACAACCATGCTCCCACTATTTAAAAGCTGATGTCACCATCAACACATGATTGATGGACGATGCGGATGGGCAACGACGGACGAGGAAGTTATTAGTTTATGAACGTGGCAAAGAAGTTACCTCCCATGGATAAGAAGCAACTGATAAATAACTACCAGAACATAAGTAGAGTTCGTGCAAATGTGGGCTGGTAGCAACCGTCAAAATCTGGCTATAAAAGGCACAGACTCGAAGAGCTCAAGGACAACCTCCACTCAACCGCAACCGGTTATTATGATTATAACTCGATCATTCGTGATCACTATCCAATCTCCTACACCCAAACTGTAGCAAGAAAGGATAATCTAGGACTTCTCTCACTACTCCCTGTCGCAGTGACCCTTCAGGCTACTAGTTACTCTAGTTAAGGTAAAGATCTTGCCACCGGCAAGGAGGTTGCGGCCGCCCCTGACTTCTAATCTTGTACTCCGATTACGGCTACAGGATTAGGAACAGCTAGTCCCAAAACCATCTTTAATCAAGCTAGGTGATTGCCAAAACAATGGCTAAGTAGTACTCCTGGGTGAACCCCCGAATTGACTTAATTTGCAGCCCCCCTGCTCCTCTTCCTTATACTCCAATTACATCTATAAGGTCAGGAGAGGCCGGTCCTGCTAACCCAATAGGTTTTCTTTTTGTTTTATTTCCTTTTGAGTTACTTGAGGATTTGTTGTAATCAACGGTTGCATTTCGGGTGACCGATACCTGAATAAAAATATTTCTTTATCATCTACTGTTGCTTTCAAACACGAACAAGAACCCAAAGACCAAACCCCTAGTCTTCATTTTATCGTCTAATCCATTTTATTACAAGTGACTTGCAGTACGATTAGACCGACGCTGGTTTAGATCCGGAACAGGTGCCCGGGATCAAGATCCAACCCGAATCATTATATCGAAAGATACTAGCACACCCGCACAAAGACACATCATCCCCACTGCCATGTGTCACGCCAGGACCAATTTGGGACCAACAAGTTGCAACTGAAATAATAGAGTTATGAAATTCTAAAATCAATTTAAATAAATCATTCGATGATTTATTATTTCCTAAATATATAAGCACATTTACTTTTGAAAATAAAAATAAAAATTCTTAATCAAAATTCTAAAAAGATTTTTAATATTTTCTAAGAACAAGCTCTATTATTATGTCCAAAAAGCATGCTCTGATACCATATATAAGTGATGATATCTATTAAAATATTGATTAAAGAAATATACAAAGCCTTGCAACTTCCTTTATTACATGAGAGGACTGTGACTCCTTAAAAGGTCAGAGAGAAGCAGAGACATAGAGGCAGGGGCGGCTCAAACTTTTTGGGGGCCTTAGGCAAGGTTATAAAAATGAGGCCTTTTAATTAAAAAAATTAATATTAAACCGTAAATTTATTTCTTGCCTTTTTAGATGCAAAATTACTAATTACACTTTTGTATTCAAGTTTAGCCAATAAATCATTTTCAATAGATAAAATTGCTAAACCGTTTAATCTATCTTGACACATAGTTGTTTGTAAATAATTTTTTATAATCTTTAGTTATGAAAAACTTCTTTCTGCTGATGCAACTATTACAAGTATAGTAAGTAATATTCTATACGCAATAAAACAATTGGGAAAACAATCAAGTTCTTTTATTAGATTAAGTATTTCAATTGGAGTATTAATTTCTGTTTTTGCAACTTCTTTTAAAACCTTTAATTTTGAAAACAAATCCAAACCATCAATATCAGAATGAATGTCATGCTTAAGAAAATTTTCAAAATAAAAAACCAAATAAAAAATAGGTCAAATAAAAAACCAAATATATCATCATACTTTGAAAATAGGTCAAATATATCATGCATTGAAGATATTGCATGATCTACTATGTCTAAGTGCCCCCTAATACTTAGTTCTTCACCAATTACCTCTTGATTTGAATTTTGTTCACTTTTATTAACAAGGTATTTGTTCAAGGCCCCTTTTTAAGATTTTACTAAACTTTCTATTCTCCTTTTTTTCTTAAGTTTTTTGTATCCAAATAAATATTTTCTACCCGTCAAATACTAAAAACAAATAGTAAATAGAAGAATATAAAATATTTTCTAACTAGTGATGGAAATCAAATGAAGAACAAGATCAAACAAAATAACAATTGTACTTACGATAGACAGAAAAAAGAATTGAAAACAATAAATAATGAAATCTAATATGTGCAAGAAGAACTTATCAATCTGAAATCGAGACAAGGCTTTCAAGCTTTTGTGCTTAAAACAATTAGTGCCCCATATTGGTACTTTGCCTCATAAATGGTCGGAGACCTCTTCCGGTAAGTCGGTAACGTACACTTGAATATGAGTCTGAAGGCAAACTCAATAGCAATGTCACTCAATCACTCTTTGATTTCAAAAGCAAATAAGAAGAGAAGATTAGCAATGCCACTCTTTGATTTCAGAAGCAAATAAAAAGAGAACATGGGGTGTGAGAAGATGAGTATTTTGTTTTTCATAAAACATAGAAACCCTAACCGCCTTTTCCTTTTTTAGAAAACGAGAGAGAGAGAGAGAGAGAGAGAGAGAGAGAGAGAGAGAGAGAGAGGGTATTCCACGAGACGAGTTGCTCTAAATGTATTTTTTTTTCTTTTGGGTACACAAGCAGCTCCATAGAATCTAAACCTCTCTTTTTTTTTTTTTTTGGTAGGCTCATCTAAACCTCTCTTAATCTTAACATCAATAAAAGTGAGGCTTTCATTGGTGTGGGCCTTAACGTATGAAAAAATTATAAAAGAACAAAAAACGTTAAAAAGGGAAAACCTAATAGTTGGGCCGTTGGGGGCCTTAACGGCTTAATGATTAAGGAAAAAAACAAAAACTTAATAAGGTAAGAAAAAAACATATTTAAAAAATGGGGCCTTTGTAGACTGGGGGCCTTAGGCGGTAGCCTAAGTGGCCTACCCCTTTGAGCCGCCCCTGCATAGAGGAAAGCATATACCAGCACTAGTTAGATTGGAGATGCTAGGAACATATCCAGTGCTTTAAGAACTGGACCGTTTCGTCTTTATCGGGGAAGTTCTCTTTGATCACTGGATGCTCCTTAGACTTCTGAAAACACCAAGTACGTAAGCGTGGAACCTTTTCTCCTCCAGCAGCCTCACCACCTCTTCCATCACCCCCAACCACTTATAAATTGCTCCAAACACCAAGTCTGCCAACCCAATCGTTTCGCCCCCCAAGAATTTCTTCTTTCATGGCCTTTCCTTGTTCTTCCCCCACCGTTAGATAGAGCATCCTTAGAGTTTCAAGCTACATGAGCACAACACAAAATTGTTATTCAAAAATATAAATAAATATATAAAGTTCACCCTTATTATCAACTTAAGCTTCTAGTAAGAGGACACTTGTGTTTTGTATGGTATCAGAGCCTTAGGCTAACTTGGAGCTACTCCGTTCGCCATTCCACCTGTTGAAAAATATTCTATGTATAGGGATTCACTAAAATGGGTTTGAGCCCAGCCCATACATGAGGAGAATGAATTCGAGCAAATCTGGATCCAGATTCGATCCATTTCCATTCTTTTTTAATGCAGATAATTTCATGGATATGCAATGATGTCAGATATCATATTTAATTACCTTGTCCTCAAAAAACTTCATCAACAACCGAGCCTTTTTTTTTTTTTTTTTTTTGGGTGGAAATCCACAACCGAGCTGTGGCTTTCCCTTAGACGTCTTGCGGCATTAAAGGGTTCTGTGGCCATGTCTCTTCAATGTACTCAAGGATGACGACTGACTCTGGAATGGGTTTTCCGCCATGAATAAGAACTGGGACCTTCTTGTGAACTGGGTTGTACATCAGAAGCAAGGGACTCTTGTTGGAGAGCAGGTCTTCTTCTATGTACTCGTAGGCTATACCCTTCAGTTTCAGAGCCCAGATGACTCTGCAATTAAAGGGGCTAGCCCAAAAAGCCAACAGCTTCACTTCTTCCATGTTTGGTGCACGAGGTCGTCCTTCGGCACAGTGATCTTAAGTTTATTTATGGTGTTCAATGGAGTCTTCTGGCTTGGGTACTGACTCAATGATGGAATACAGATCATTTTAGCTTTGTTTTTTAAGTTTTAAATTTAGTGGATTGTAGTGGCGAGTGGAAAGATTCCTTGGTTTCGATCTGATTGTTTATTGAGCGTGAAAGCAAACAAGTTGCATTTGTCCTCACTGCTGACGTTTAAGGCCTTGGAAGAAATTTCAATTTTGAAACTGGTGACGTTGAAATGGTGTCTTTAAAATTCATGATCCATATGTCCTTCATTATCAAGCGCCGGAGGGAGACGTTTGCATCACCAACTTACTAGTAGCATTGTTTCAATTCCTGGTCTGTTTCTTTGTGTTTGAGTGGGAAAATACTAGATAATAGTGGCTTCTGTTCTTTCATTTTATGACTGGAAGTGGCACAAAGGGTACGTCCTTCCGTACAGCTATTTATGCTAAGTTCATTTATAGTGATCAATGGAAGTCTTCTTGATTGGCAGAAAGCTTCCTGTTCAATGATGGAATACAGATCATCGAACTTTGTTTTTGAAGTTTTAAATTCAGCGGATCGTCGTCCAAATGCGGCTCCATTTTTTTATTTTTTATTTTTTTTTTTGGGTAAGCCAAATGCGGCACCATTAAAAAGTAGTGGTGGTGAGTGGAAATATTCTTCGGTTTCTGATTGTTTATTGGGAGTGAAAACAAAGTTGTTGACTTTCTCGCCGACGTTTAAGGGGTTGGAGAAAGTTAAATTGAAACAAAACCAACGATGAATGATGCTCAGTGCTGAGGTTGGAATTAATGGTTTCTTTAAAATTCAAGCTCATCTGTGCGATTCACTAACTCTTCACACGTTGAGAGCAGAATAATTAACTCATTTCTGGAGTGGCTTGAACTGGTCATCAAAAGGAAAACAGAAGCCAAGTACAAAAGAAAGTAAAGTTCATAATGCGGAAATCCTCTTGGAAAGAAAATCAAGGTCAACTTTGATGGAACAGCAGGAGGAAGAGTAGCAGCAGGAGGATTTGGAGAAACTCAGAAGGAAAATTTGGTCTAATGTTGGAGATCCTAATTAACACAAACATAGTGGCAGAAGCGACAGCAGCTTAACTTTTTTTAAAATGATTTTGCAAAACCCTTTTATATAACAAACTCGTCCGAAAATTTTTCAGTTACTCGTGCCCGTAATTAACTCAATCGGTAAACATATAAAATTAATGCTCTACATTTTTTAATTTTAAATTATTTCTAAAAATCTTACTAGGCCTCAGTGTTTAATTATAAACACCGCACTGTAACACTAAATTATTCTTATAGTCAAATAGGAAATACATAGCTTATTCGTTTATTATATATAAGAAAGAACAGGTCTCTCTCTCTCTCTCTCTCTCACCTCATCTCATAGTGTACTTAAAGTTGGTAGACGGAGATGCTAGAAACCAAGCCCTCAACTGCTTGAAAAAGTTGACCATTTTGGCATGATCAGGGAGGTTCTCTTTGATCACAGGTTGCTCCTTGAACTTGTAAAACCAAGCACATAAACGAGGGAAACTTTCCTCTTCGAACAGCTTCACCCCTAGTACCTCTGCCATCACTAACAACCAGTTAATCATTGCTCCCAAGGCTAAGCCCGCTAATCCCATTGAGTCCCCGCTGAAGAACTTCGTCTCTCCGACTCCATGTTCTTCAATTACCTTCAGCACTTCCAAGCTTCCTTTCATGGCCTTCTCTTGTTCTTCCGCGGCCCCGCGTAATAACAGCATCATGGTTGGAACCTACATGATCGGAACACATAAACGAAGCTAAAGGGAAAAAAATTGCATGTTGTTATAATAGCCGAATGAATCAGCCCTTTGAACGGATCCGATCCATTTCATTAATTCACTGTTTACCATTCAAATATTTTCATGAATATACAGTAATTAAGAATATCTAATATCATCTTTACCTTGTCCTCCACACACTTCATCCAGAACCGAGCCATGGCCTTACCGTAGGGGTCTTGCGGCATTAAAGGGCTCTGTGGCCACGTCTCTTCGATGTATTCGAGGATGACGACTGACTCTGCAATGGGTTTTCCGCCATGAACAAGAACTGGGATCTTCTTGTGAACTGGGTTGTACTGCAAAAGCAAGGGACTCTTGTTGGAGAGGTCTTCTTGTATGTACTCATAGGATATACCCTTAAGCTTTAGTGCCCATATGACGCGGTGAAGAAAAGGACTAGGCCAAGCTCCCAATAGCTTCACTTCTTCCATGTGTGATAATGGAGGTTGTCCTCATGGACCTCATACCAGGCATGTGGAGTTCATTTATAGTGTTTAATGGGGTCTTTCTTTGCTTGGGTACTAAGCTTTCCAGTTGAAAAATTCGATACGGATGTTCTAACAATGTTTTTCTTTATTTATTTAGAAGGTTTTGAATATGGACAGGTTCTAGCACTAGGGGTTTGGGATTGTTTATTGGGAGTGAGAACAAAGTTGGGTGCTTTTTTTTTTTTTTTGGGTTAACAACAAAGTTGGGTGCCGTTCGTCGCATATGTGAGCTTAAGTGTTAATCTCACTGTCACAGAGTCCGATAAAGAGAAGTCAAACATTAACTCGATCAAGCAATCACTACCGTAGATTTGTTCCAACTCGTTATTATTTAATCGGGAGACTTATCATCTGTGTCATCAATTAATTAAAAAAAAGTATATATATATATATGTGTGTGTGTGAGTATATATTTGTACTAGGGGCTGCACGTAGAAAACGTGGGCCCACTTTGATAAAAAGCCAAGGTAGTTGCAATAGTGGGAGATTGTTTTGTTTGGAAAAGGTAAAGCTTGGAAAAAGAAAAGGAGGGCCAGAATCTGGAGGGAATATTCCCCCCTCTTCTCTTGATATATAGTATAGATGTGTATGTGGCATTGTTTTTTTCTTTTACATTGTCTTAATGTAATCAACTATAAAACATAAATTTGTTAACATGTGATAAAAAAATTTATAAATTTTTATTCTCAAATAAATAATTTAATATACACATATATATGCTCCAATAAATGTGATATTTGGGCCCACATCCTCTATAAGAAGAATTGTGCAACAAAAAACACAGTGGGCCAATATAATTAGGGGTGCTTATCGGGTCGTGCCGGTCCGGGCACGCCAATGTGCCAGGCCAGGGGGTCTGGGCCTTCAACCCGGCGGGCCGTGGCACGCAGGCCGCCCACGTGCCGACCCGCTAGGGGCCCACCCAACAGGAGGCACGCGTGTCTGCCGTTGGCTAGCCCTCTATTCCCTCCAAAACAATGGTTTTTAACCACTCTTTCACCCCCCCCCCCCCCCCGCCGCAACAGCTATATAACAGCCATATTGGGGGGGGGGGGGGGGGGGGGGGGGTATGGTTGTAATTGACTGTTAAAGACCTTTTCTATCCTTTAAACTGCCAAATAATAGTCATATTGGAGGGTCGTAGATGTGGTAAAAAGCCACTTTTGGTTTTCTATAAATAGGCCTGCCCTTTCCCACTCCAAACCATACCTCTTCTACAATCTCTCTAGCCTATCAAGAAATAGTTACTTTGCTTAAATTGTTCAAGCATCAAAACTGGGAAATTGGACTCTGAAGGTTGAAGGCTTCAACTGCAAAGTTCAAGCTTCATTCTAAAGAGGTATTCTTCTATTTAATTTTCCGATTTTAAAATTAGTATAAATATTATATATATAAGTAAGTCTCTCCTTCTACCTTTCTTATTATTTTAAAGCCTAGTATAGTGGGTGAAAATTGTGCAACTAAATGCATCTCTAAGAAAGTTCTGTCATAAAGGACGAGATAATTGCTTAAGGCAAATGGATTTTAAGTGGGACCGTTTATGACCCCTCCACTTACCTGGGAATTTTCCTGGTGCATTTTTGCATACTTATTCCTCACTTTACTATAAGTAATGTATGACCAAAAATTTATTATTATATTATTTATTAAGAAATTTTTTTCCGAAATTTGATAATGGACCCCAAGCATCCTATGTTCTTTAACACTAAGGAAAGGGAATTTCTTAGACCCTATTCTGACCCAAATTTTTCTGATGATGTGACCCAATCCCCATATGGTGACCCTCCCATCCAAGATCATAAAACTAAGTTGCCTTCCGAAGAGATGGGATCATCTTCCCTACCACCTAGGAGCACCAAGAGGAGTAGAACCTCCGGTGTCTGGCTAAATTTTACAATTGAAACTATAGGGAGTGAAGAGAGGGCAGTTTGCAACCACTGCAAAAAAAATTTAGTTGCAAAGGAAAAATTGGTACAGGCCACTTGCAACGGCATTTGTATAAATGCATTTTAAAACATGGCCAAATAGACCCTAGGCAAGCCCAAATTTATTTGTGCAAGTGATTATGTATTATTTGCAAAGTTGTACTTATACTTGCAATAATTAATTTATTTATATTTTTTGAGCAAAATCTATCCCATTATATGTAAGACAATTTTGTGAATTTTTCAAAATTTTTTTAGAATTTGTTACCATATTTTCCTATTTTTCTTGATTTTTTATATTTTTTTTAAAAAATAAAAGGGTCTTCCCCGTTTGGCCCGCCGTGCCCGGCCTGGCACGGCACGGCCCAGCCCCGAGCATGCCGCGTGCCGGGCCGTGCCCGAGAATTGGCTAAACGGGCCGAGCCTGCCGCATGCCCAATGTGGCCCGCGGCCCACCCGACAAGCCCCAAACGTGCCTAGGGCGGCATGCGAGGCAGACCCGTTAAGTACCCCTAAATATAATATTTTAAAAATAATTTTTTGAAGAAATAAATTAATTATGCGTTTTTTCCAAATCCAAGGGATCGATCAAGCGGCAAGTGTATGTTAATAGTTGATTTAATTAATGATATTCCAACATTTACATTTATAACAAAAAAATGAAAGAAATTATAAATACTCAAAATTTTACATTTTGTTTGAGCCAACCGAACCCATCCCGAACTCAAATAATAATATTTAGATTGGATTTGGGTTTAATGAGTTTGGGTTAGGACAGGCTAATGACGCGAGTTTGGCCTAATAAATCTTGGTTTAAGTTGGTCGAGCCCGAACTCATCATAACCTGACAAAACCCGTCCCATGTACAGCTCTACTTAAATCTTGTGTGTTCTTCTTCTTCTTCATCTCTAATTTTCCGATCCGCATCGTCTACAGCGTTGCTGTAATAGCAACGCTTACAACTTTAGCCCATGTGCGACACGCGTACAGGAGCCATCGTGTTTGGAAAACCATGACGTAGCTGTTCTATCCTGTTATCAAATGAATTTTTTTTGTTTAAACATTAAAAATCGTTGGTCAAAAAACCAAAAAACAAAAGAAAGACCTTTTTTTTTCTTAAGCAAAGAACAAAACATAACACCTTAAAACACAGGAGGAATAATCTCCATTCCTGCCCGCCTCCCTCCTCCGTCTCTCTTTCTCCATGCCGAAAAAATGCAAAAGAAAACTCTAAGAAGATTTTTTTTTTTTATCTGAAACCACTGTAAGGTGTGTGCCACATTCGTGGTTCGATTGTTCACTGTCAAACCTAACAACATTCCAACAAGATTTGATTACTAGTTACAAAATCAATAAAACTTAAAAACCATTTCTAATTGAAAGGATAAACAAGGCAAATCACATCAAACTTCCAAGATTACAGAAACTGCTCATTCCAAAGAAAACCCGATTTTTCCCATCTAAGTCACACTAACATCAAGCCATGTTCATCTTTCCATTTAATGACTTTGATCTCTTTTTAGATTGCTTGAATAATACTTAGAGATATCCACCCTAGGTGGTCGATGATGTGTCATCCGGAAATTGGCCGTATGTGGGAAGAAAATGATGAAAGAGTTGAGATTTTCAGAAAACCAGTGAAGAGGAGAGTTTCCTTGAAATTATGAACAGCATTCGCACTGAGCTCTTCAACATGGGACACTCAAGAAATTCTTAGTGATTTAGAGATTCTATTGAGGGAAGTAGTTCCCATAAACAGTCAAACCCTAAAATGTGTTTGCTTTCTACATATAAAAGTGTCGATGAGAGTGTGGATGGTCCACAAAGAGTAGAGATTATTCCCGAAATGTCTCCTTCAAGTGTTGATAATAATGCGACGGAAATGAAGGAAACAAGAACGGACGAACCTAACTGTTGAGGAGGACAAAATGCAGACAGATCTTTCGAGTTACTCTCGCAAAGAAGTAACGGTCGTAGACATAATTCGCATCGTCTATAGCCGAGATAGCGATAGTGGAACGTTAAGTACAAGAGAGAACTGTAAAACCCCAAATTTTCCCAAATATTAATATAAAATAACAATTAATATTCTTGAGGATTATTATAGATAGAAATAATTTATTATTCTAGAGAATATCGTTATTAATGGAGATCAGGAGTTTGGTGCAGATCAGACCGTCCGATCATGAGATATCGAGGTAAGATTAATGTTTTAAAGTAAGTGTATTTTGGTTTGGCGTGTGCGTTGTGTTTGATGCATGTGCGTCACGTGGGAATAGAGGGTATATAAAATAGAGTAAATACCCTAATAGAAGAGGAGAGGTATACTTATCGTATTCTGTGGGTATTCATCAGCCGCAAGACCAAGAGCGACCGAGAACGACCAGCAAAGGAAGAAGAAGAAGAAAGGAGAGGGTTGTTCTGGTTTTCTTCATACCAAAAGTAGTGTTTCGCGTTGGTGGGTGTTGCTAGTTAGAGGAAGAACGCACGATAAGAGGTAGGTGACACCGTTTGATCGATTGTTTTGTATTTATGTGTGTTTAATCTTCAAACCATGTTTTTATGATGTAGATATATGTATGAAGCATGATATAATCGTTATAAGTATTGTGGAATTGCTCAGAATAGGAAAAATCACGTTTTGAAACTGTTTCTGTTCGTTTTTGGGGGACCGCCGACCTCGATTGTGCTCGGCGCTAGACCAAAATATGAGATCGCCCAAGATTGCGTGACCACTTATCATCGACGATCTAAATTGCACTATCACCGACCTTTGACCGCCCAGGCGATCCTGAGTGATCCTAGGCGCTCTAACAAGAAAATGCAATTTTTCATGTATTAAATCCCTGATTCAATTCTGAACTATTTATAATCAATAATTAAGAAGTTTTAAGACCAAAATAAATTATCAAATACCCTTTTTGGGCAGAGAAATAAATAGGGAATTATTTTAGGTAATTAGTTGCCTAACTTGATCTTAAATAAGAAATTCTAAGTCTAATGCAGATAAACCTTTATAAATTAGATTAATTAATTAAGAGACATTAATTTATATATCAATAACCAGATTTCTACAAATAGAGACTTTAAATCAGAAACTACCTTATAGACATTGGAGAAAGGACCCTATATACCTTTAGGTCTCATTGGTTAATTTAAATTGGACTACCCTAATTTCCCTCCACTAAATGACAAGTATCATATTGCTTTATGTGACCGCCTTTAAATTTTAAATAACCTTTAAATTACCTTAATCGATCCTGCCACTACCATTAACCACTTGAGTCTTCCATTATTAAGATAATCCCATAATCAATATGAGTACACACTAATGAACTGGTTATGGAACAAGACTTTGGATTACCGATTAAACATGAAAGAACTATGATTATAAACAATATTGGAATGTGAATGATTTGTACAATGGCTTGGTGGCCAGTTTTATTAATAACCTGCTTGGTGGCAGAGATGTATTGTATATTACCTGCTTGGTGGCAGAGATTATTACCTGCTTGGTGGCAAAGATTATAGCCCGCTTGGTGGCGGAGACCCTAACCCGTTTGGTGACAGAGACCCAACCTGCTTGGTGGCAGAGATAACCCGTTTGGTGACAAAGACCCAACCTGCTTGGTGGCAGAGATAACCCATTTGGTAGCGGAGACCCAACCTACTTAGTGGCAGACATTACCCGCTTGGTGGCAGAGACATTACCTCCTGCGGGAGAGATTCATTACCTCCTGTGGGGCAAATGTATTTCCGATGGATTGCATCCTACAGGAGAGGTACCTCATGTGAGGGAGATGTAATTATGCGTGATTGCATCCCACATGGGGGCTGGGTGTGTGAGTTACTACTGAAAGGTGAGAAAGCTATCTCCTGCAGTAGAAGTAGATGCTATGTGTTCACATCCTGCGGTAGAGTTATGCTATCTCCAGCAGGGGATACCTGTAGTCGTAGAGATGTGCATTCTCCTGCGGAGTAGTATGGGTACTATGTGTTTACGTCCTGTAGCAGAGGTAAGCTACTACCTGAAGGTGGACTTCTACTATTGATTATATGATTGATTCTGAGATTGATTGATCGGTTTAGACATATCTAATGAGATTGTTTATTTAAATGAAATGCTTAAATGTCATAATTGTACAGAACTGCTAAGACTTAGTTTAAATTGTTAAAAATTGAATATTATGGAATTATGAAATAAGGGTTAAATTGTTCCTAAGGAAATACAAAATAAAATAAATTGAAACCATGTACTTATGACTTATAATACCTTGTTCTAATAATTGAAACGAAATTTACATAATAAACTTTCTTTATTTAGAGCACTGTTTTGAGAATGATTTTATATCATGATTAATCGTTTACCTTACCGACTGTGATTACTCGATTATTTTACCAAGCATGAAGCCACTGTTATTTTCCCTATCTATATAAATTGTTTTCTACATGCATAGTGTTACCTACTGAGATATTCTTATCTCACCCCTACTTTATATTCTATTTTATAGGTCAGCTTGGAGGGACGCCATGGGTTAGACTGATAGTGGGTTGAAGTCTAGAAAATCCTAAAGACAAATGTAGGACATTTTATATAGTTGTATTTATCCTTTTGGATTAATAGTAGGTGATCTAAAACGATTTATGAGTTAGTTAAATTTGTAGTTGCCTTTCATTTGATTAATTAATGTAATAGGATGATTCAGTTTCTAATAAATGATTTAAGCTTCCTAGCACTCTGATAAATCTTAGTTCTTTATTTCCTTATATTTGAACTGATTGTAATGTACCACAAGCTAATGCCTTGATCCGAGTCAAAATGATAAAAAAAAAAAAAATGACCCGGATTCGGGGTGTTACAAGAACTGAGAAATTTCTTTTGACGACGATGACTGCAATCGGCCAGCAAAAGAGATGATGAACAGTGACCGTCTGATGTTTTTCATCTCCCCCAACTAGAGCTGGCAATGGGTCGGGTTCAGTTCGGGTCATAATCGGGTTGGCTTCGGGTTAGACTAAATTAAGGCGGGTTGGAAAACCCCCCAACTAGCCAATAAACGGGTTCAACCCACCAACCCATTTATTATTTTTTATTTTTTATTTTTCAAAAAATATGATTAAAATAGGGTTGGGGGTAATTGGATTAGGTTGTATCGGGTTCTGGTCGAGTTTGGGGGGTCATCAGGCCGGAACGAGACACTTTGCCACCTTTTTCCTTTAATCGGGTTACCCGTCGGGTTGGCGGGTTATAATCGGGTTGACCCAATTACTAGTGGGTTGGGGAAACCCCAACCCAATTAATAAACAGGTCAACCCAACCCGTTTATTATCGGCATGACCCATCGGGTTGGGTCACATTTTGCCAACTCTACCCCCAACGACATTTCTTTCACCTATTTTTATTTTTTAACTTTTGTTAACAAGCATTAACGGGCGTCTCGTTAATGACTCGCGTGCCTTGAGTCTACGAAGACGTGTCGGGCTTGCAGCGATGCTTTAAGGCTTCGCTGTAAGCCCGACGATGTGCATCGCTAATTTTCTATTCACGTTGTACGATTCGCTACATATTTCTTTACGGAGTCACATGACCTCTTAAACCGAAGACCGAAGGATATACCCTACGAATATATATAGAAGATCCCTACAATGGTTAAAAGATCTGCATCCAATAATAATTGAACTGGCAACTTAATTAGTTCCCAAACAAGAAAAGTCCCTCCGTTAGGGAGAAAGCAAAAAAAGAAACAGCAATCACTACCGTAGATTTAATTATTCCAACTCATTTTTTTTAACTGGGATCCGTATTTTTTTTTTTTTTTGGTAAACCACTGGGATCCGTATGATCTCTTGAAACCTTCGTTTGTTCAATCAATTATTTTGAGAAAAACATTAACAAAATCTAGATCCAATCTTGTAACAGGAAGCTTGCTTCCCGAGTAAAAAGTTTCCATTGAACACTATAAAATAAACCTAAAATGGCTGCTGAAGGGTTGTCGTTTCATCGAACATGGAAGAAGTGAAGCTTTTGGGAGCTTGGTCTAGCCCATTTCTTTATAGAGTCAATCTGGGCTCTGAAACTGAAGGGTATATAGCCTACGAGTACATAGAAGAAGACCTCTCCAACAAGAGTCGTCCCTTACTTCTGCAGTACAACCCAGTTCACAAGAAGATCCCAGTTCTAGTTCATGGCGGAAAAGCTATCGCAGAGTCCGTTGTCATCCTTGAATACATCGAAGAGACATGGCCGCAGAGCCCATTAATGCCAAAAGACGCCCATGGGAAGGCCATGATCCGGTTCTGGATGAAGTTCGTTGACGATAAGGTACGCAAAATGATTCGTTGATTTTATTTCATATTTATCAAAATGTGTTTCTGTTCTCTCTGGAAATTACATGGTAAGTAGATAGTTATTCAAGTGCCCCAATAATGTTATTATCTTTATTTGGTAAAATTAACCAAGAAGGTTAATTAGCCAACTGGTGTAGAAATGTAGTAATCTTTAGTTACTCTCTGGTCCTAAATGAGTTCTTGTTCATGTAGACTCCAAGTGCGAGGCCGTTCTTCAGCACGGTCGAGGAAGAACGAGAGAAAGCCATAATTATGAAAGAAAGCTTGAAAATATTGGGAGTCATTGAAGAACATGGACTTGGAGAGAAGAAGTTCTTCAGCGGCGACAAGATTGGATTAGCAGACTTGGTCTTTGGAGCCATGGATCACTGGTCGCACTTGCTGGAAGAAGTACTGGGGATCAAGCTGGTTGAAGAGAAAACGTTCCCTCGCTTATACGCATGGGGGCAGAAGTTCAAGGGGCATCCTGTGATCAAAGAGAACCTCCCTGATCGTGACAAATTTTTCCAGCTTTTCAAGCAGCAGAGGGAGATTTTTCTAGCATCCCCAGCTAACTAGTACTATGGATTTTATCGTGTGTCTGAGCTTTTTGTGAGTTATCTTTCTAGTATATATATAAGAGAGATCTTTCCTCTCCCTCCTCTATTTCCAATTTGCTATGTCTCAAAAAGTCCTTAAAAAAATTTTTTTTTTGACAATATGGTTTCAATTGGGTATGAAAATTTAATGTGATTGGAGATGGTTCTCAAATCCCCTTTAACCAAAATTTCACAATTTTATTAGCCATAATTATCATCTTATAGTGCACATTCTTTGCTAAATATAGTACAATTATCAAGAGATGGCATTAAAATATGGTACAATTAACAGTAGAATTTTATAATCCCAAAAAAGTCCTATAACCACTACAAAAAAGGACACTTTTACCGGCGGTAGCTTACCGCCGGTAAAACAACAATTACCGCCGCTAAAACCATTTCCAGCGGTAACTCCTCTTGCCGTAAAAGATGCCGTCACTAACGCTTATAGCGGCGGTAAAAAACTTACCGCCGCTATTGCTCACTCATTACCGGCGGTAACGTTACCGCCGCTATTGCTCATTCATTACCGGCGGTACCTTACCGCCTCTATTGGTATCACTTATTACCGGCAGTAAGTTACCGCCGCTATTGCCCATTCATTACCGGCGGTCGATTACCACCGCTATTGTTACCACTCATTACCGGCGGTATTTCTAGCTTTTAGCGGCGGTATTTCCCGCCGCTAAAACTCATTTTAAAAAATTAAAAAAAAGACATCATGTTTTTTAGCGGCGGGAAATACCGCCGCTAAAAATCATATTAAAAAATAAAAAAAATTTGCTGCTGTCCTTCAGCAGCATACATGCCGAGAGATGGAGAGGGAGAAAAAGAGAGAGAGAGAGAGAGAGAGAGAAAGAGAGAGAGAAGTAGAGAGGGAGACAAGAGAGAGATAGAGAGAGAGAGAGAGAGAGAGAGAATTAGAGAGGGAGAGAAAGAGAAAGAGAGAGAGAGAGAGAGAGAGAGAGAGAGAAGTAGAGATGGAGAGAAAGAGAGATAGAGAGAGAGAAGTAGAGAGGGAGAGATAGAGAGAGAAAGAGAGAGGGAGAGAAAGAGAGAGAGAAGTAGAGAGGGAGAGAAAGAGAGAGAGAAGTAGAGAGGGAGAGAAATAGAGAGAGAGAGAGAGAGAAGTAGAGATGGAGAGAAAGAGAGATAGAGAGAGAGAGAGAAGTAGAGAGGGAGAGATAGAGACATACCTTGGAGAAAAGAAGAGGTTCGGCGGGTATTTATAGAGTCGATTTTAGGGGCGGCAATGCATATACCGCCGCTGAAAACTTTCTTTTAGGGGCGGGAAGGATCTCACCGCCCCTGAAAACTATCTTTTAGGGGCGGTAATAGGCCTACCGCCGCTAAAAGTGTTATTACCGACGGACTGATACCGCCGGAAATAAGGCTTTTTTTGGCGGGACCTTCCCCCCCAACTTGTTGCCGGCGGGAGATATGTTACCGCCGGTAAAACTTACTATAGCGGCGGTAGGTACCGCCGCTAAAGGCTATTTCGCTCTGAAAAAATGCGCGCCATAAAATTTTCGCGCGAAAAAAATGGTAAATTAATTTTTAGAGGCGGAAAGTGCTTTTACCGCCGGTAATAGTGCTTTTAGAGGCAGGAATTAGGTTACCGCCGCTAAAAGGTGCCGCTAATTCTCTTCATTTTTGTAGTGAACGATCGCAATTGTGGCAAAGTTCATTAATCTAATGCAAGTAGTTTATAAGGATATTCAACATTAATTGTAAGCTTGTGATGCAGCTTCAGTAATTAATTCTCTAAAGGCGTCCATAATTAAGGTGTTCGTTTTCAACAAATAAAATCTTCTCATCCTCGTATTGATTAAATAACTCATTTCTAATTTTTTGGATGGTGAAGTAGTTGTGGTAAAGAAAAACAGGCATTCTTATGATGTGTTAAAACTTTCCAAACAGTGATGTTATCACAATAAGCATACTCACAAGAAGTTTCATAACATTGAAGTCGGTCGCCCAAAGTTGATTCTGAAGACGAAGACAGCGATGATAGTGGGGGGTACCTTCTGGCCTTCTTTGGTGGGAAATATGGGGTCGGGTACCCCCCTTCCTGGTCCTGGTGTTGGTGTTTTTTCTTGTTTATAGTTAATCTGTGTTTCTTTGTGTATCTGATGTTTGGACCTGACGGAGGTGCGCCGTTGGTTTCTGGGGTTGTTGTTTTTGATTCTGATGATTTGTGTTTGCGGAAACTAGGAGCAAGATAGCTCTGGTCTCCATCCCTCTTCTACATCTCCTCGCGTGGTTGAGGTCCGGTTTGCAGGATCCTCATCCACCTTTTTTCACATCACCCATGGTGATGTCTTCCTCCCATCCAAGGGGAGGTTTTCCTTTAATCCACTTCAGTGCGGACCCATCGTCAAACTTAACCGCTGGTTCCCAACCGGTTTTTGCAGCTCCTGCTGCAGTTCTGACATTCTCCTTTCAAGATGTAGTTGTTTGGGTTGAAGCCAAGGTTATGTTGTTCTTAGGTTCTTGTTGGTTACTTTGTTCTTTTGTCTATTCCGGCAGGTGGATGTTGTCTCTGTAAATGTGGGTTTTGTTAATGAATGCTTCTAGGCTTGGCCTTTCACCCAAAAAAGAAAAAAAAAGTCTTATGGTACAGCTCCACATAAGACATTACAACGCCAGATAATTCAATTCCTTGTTTCTAAATTTCTACGGTTGTTTTTGTTGGGAAAATCTTGGATTATTAATTAATTCTCAAATAAATCTAAATTTGAGGTCAAAAGCAACCAAAGATGATCACATAGAAGCGGAGAAGTGGTTGCTGAACTACTTATAATTTATTTCATCTCGAAGTAAAAAAATAACAATAATAATAATACCCAAAAATAGGAATAATATAAAATAAGATGGGTCCGTGATGGGATTCCCAAAAAAGCCAATTTGATGAATCAAGATTTATCAACAAACAGAGCTCTAGCTGCAACGGGTGCAATGGCTAAGTAAGGACTCTCAAGTGGGCGCATAGACGAAGGCAAGGTTTATAATTTCGGCGGCACGCCGTGCGATCACGGGACCCCTGGCGATGCGTTTCGCCGGGGGAAATCACTGGGGTTGTTCCCCCAGCGACATGTATCGAAATGCCGACCGTGGTGGTCGGCATTTTTTTAAAACGAATCGCGCGCACGTGTGCGTTTCGCACACGTGCGCGCGGAAGTAAATCGACCTGCACATCAAAAAAAAGGGAAGAACAAAGGGGGTATAGCCGTATGCTTTTGGGGGGGGGGGGGGGTATTTTGGCTCGATTTTTGAGTGGATTAGGTAGGGTTTTGGTCGTTTTTCATAATCTAGCAAGATTACACTGCTTTGAGAGAGGATTTTGTGGAGAATCAAGCTTGGTTCATTGCACATGTTGGGGTAAGATCGTTTTTTTCAAAATTTTTTGATGAAATGCTTGTAGAATGTGTTGAATTTATTATATGTTGAAGCTCGACACCCGATCTACAGATGGGTGTCGGCGTTTTATTTTTTGCACAAAAAAAATATTTTTTGCAATTATTTGTGTCGAAAATGCATATAATTTCTTTTTAATTCATTTAAATTAGATAAATATTGTTGTTGACTTTGATAATTATATATATTAGATGGGGGCACCCGATCTACAAATGGGTGCCCCCGGATTAATTTTTTAGAAAATTAATTTTTTTATTAATTTTTAAATCCGAAAATTGATATATAATTTATAAAATGAAGAAAAATAGATAAGTTGCCAAATTTAATACATAAAATTGATTTATTTATTATAGAATTATTTATGTTAAAAAATTTGAGTTTATATAATTTTTTATGTATTTTTGATTTTTTTGGAATTAATTAATCCGAAAATTAATTAATTATTAATAAAATTAATAAAAAAGATAAATACTCAAATTCAATTCATAAAATTGATTTAGTTATTGTAGAATGATTTATGTTAAATAATTGGAGTTTATATAATTGTAGACACTAAAATTTTTGTGTCATCAAGTCAAAAGTTGACCAAGTCAAATAATTGATTTTGGTAAATAAGATCAGATCCAAGGCCAAGACTTAACCAAATAAATAAGCCAGGTTAAACAAAATGATGGTTCGACCCATAAATTATGAAATACGGGTCAAGACAAGCATCCTACAAATTCAACCCATTAACTTCAAATGGGCCCCACAAAGCAAGACATGGATGATATTTGTTACTAAAACAAAACAAATGTCTTTTGGTAACAAAGTTGTGATGATCCAAAAAAGGAAATTCACAACCCCACAAATGGCATAGAATATTAAGAAATAATTCAATATTCAAATAAATGCCAAAATCAAAGCAAAGAGATTCCTCAGTATGGCATGCTCCATTAAATTCAAATTGTTGCCAAATCAGATGCACCCTCATAAGGAAATTCTCAATCAAAAGAGATCCTCATATTATGGCAAGTGTTCACACCCTTTGCTTATAAATAGAGGACCTCAATGAGAAGAAGGGGGACTTTTCAAGCTCTAGAAGACTTGCCAAAAGCTTGGAGAAACTCTGCAGAAATTCAAAGAGAGTTGGAGAAACTCATTCAAGTCTACATCAAATCTACCCCGTTTTCTCTTTATCAAATTTATACTTTGAGAAAAGAGAAGACAAAATCACAGTCACAACAAAGGAAGATCGTCCGGTTCGAGACCAAGCCTTACGGCCCCCGAATCAAAGATCGAAGTCCAATTTGAGACCAAGCTCTTGTAGCCCTCAAGTTGAATATTGAAGTTTCATTCAAGATCAAGCTCGTGTAGCCCTTGGATCAAGACTCATCAAGGAGATCGAATCAGAGGAGAATTACAAAGATTGTACCCGTTTTCTTCATTTTAATACAAATTGTTATTTGTTACATTTTTCTTGTCTTTTGTTTCAGACACGAAAATTTGTGTTAACAATAATTTTTTATATATTTTTGATTTTTTGGAATTAATTAATCCGAAAATTAATTAATTATTAATAAAATTAATAAAAAAGATAAATACTCAAATTCAATTCATAAAATTGATTTAGTTATTGTAGAATGATTTATGTTAAATAATTGGAGTTTATATAATTTTTTATATATTTTTGATTTTTTGGAATTAATTAATCCGAAAATTAATTAATTATTAATAAAATTAATAAAAAAGATAAATACTCAAATTCAATTCATAAAATTGATTTAGTTATTGTAGAATGATTTATGTTAAATAATTGGAGTTTATATAATTTTTTATATATTTTTTATTTTTTGGAATTAATTAATCCGAAAATTAATTAGTTATTAATAAAATTAATAAAAAAGATAAATACTCAAATTAAATTCATTAAATTGATTTAGTTATTGTAGAATGATTTATGTTAAATAATTGGAGTTTATATAATTTTTTTATATATTTTTGATTTTTTGGAATTAATTAATCTGAAAATTAGTTAATTATTCATAAAATTAATAAAAAAATATAAGTACGCAAATTAAATTCCTAAAGATAATTTGTTTATTATAGTCTTTATAGAACAATTTATTTTGAAGAATCAGAGTGTTTATAATTTTTTTATATAATTATGATTTTTCGAATTAATTAATCCCAAATTATTCATAAAATTCATAACTAATAATATAGTTTATAAATTATAAATAAGAAATTATAATTAGTTGGTAATGTTAGTATTGTCTAATGTGGATTAATATTTATAATTTGTTATTGTGCTCTGTTATTGACTTACTGTGCGTTTGTGCAGGTGTTCGGATTCCAGTGTTGTACTTCTTGGTTAGTCTGTTAAAGACAATCAGACGGATAGACAGTATGACATCTGGCAGTGATAGTGGAAAGGGCAGAGATGATGGTAGGAGGCTGGATATTGGTTGGGCCCATTGCACGAGATACGAGGGAGACAGAAATAAGACACTCTGCAACTATTGCCACCAAGTCATAAAGGGTGGTGGAGTATCACGGTTGAAGCAGCATTTGGCACACGGCTACAATAACGTGGCCAACTGTCGTCAAGTCCCTCCAGAGGTTAAGAAGCTGATGCAACAACACTTGGCATCAGGGAGCGCAGCTAGGGAGGGGAAGAGGCATGCACGGAAGGAGGTTAGACGTAGATTGGCAGAGCCTATCGGACCCTCTGTGGCTCCTGATATTGATGACGACGATGATATGGTGTACCCACCCGAGTATGTGACAGAGGGAGAGAGAGCAGCATTCAGAGCCTCAGTGCAAGCATCTTTGCAGTCTGAGTTTGAGAGAAAAGAGGCTGCGAGGCATGGATTTCACAGGGGTGGTACTTCTAGAGGAGATGCAGATGTTGATGCTCCTACTCCTAGTTCTAGACATGGGGCTGGGGCTGGACCTAGCACCAGAATGCCTGATTATCCTATGGAGCCGAGTATGTGGCGTTCATCTGGTGCCAAGCAGAAGAAATTGAAGGATGTGTGGAGCAAGGGCACTGTCAGGGAGAAAATGGGGAAGTTTATATCAAAATTTTTTATCTTCAATCACATTCCAGCGAATGCAGCAGCGAGCCCCCATTTCAAGAACATGGTCGATGTTATCCAGGAGTCGGGTCAGGGAGTCTTGCCTCCTACGCCACGGGAGATTATGGATACGTACTTGGTTCAAGAGGAGGCAGAGATGAGAGAGTTTATTACATCGCTACGACCCCATTGGGAGCAGTTTGGAGTTACGATCATGTGTGATGGATGGACAGGTCCTACTAAACTGTCCATCATCAATTTCATGGTGTATTGTAGAGGCAGGGCAGTGTTCGTGAGATCTGTTGACGCATCACACAATATCAAGGATGCGCCCTATATTACCAGCTTATTAGAGAGCGTGATACAGGAGGTTGGCGTTGAGAACGTCGTTCAGATTGTGACAGACAGTGCCAATGTGTTCATGAAAGCCAGCAAGACATTACAGCAGCGGTATAACCTGTATTGGGCGCCCTGTGCTGCACATGCCATTAACTTGATACTAGAGGAGATTGGCAAGAGAAGCAATGTGCTGACGACATCGAAGGATGCACGAGCACTCACCACATTTGTGTACAACCATAATTTCGTACTAGCGAAGATGAGAGAGAAATGTGGTGGGGACTTAGTTCGGCCAGGGATTACCAGATTCGGTACGAACTATATTGCATTGGATAGTATTCTGAGCAACAGGCAGGGATTGAGATCTCTATTTACCAGTGACGAATGGACGAGTTGTACTCAGAGTCGCAAAGAGACCGGGAGGAGAGTAGAAGAGATTGTTTTGTCCAATACTTTTTGGGAGCATGTGCGAGAGTTGATTGCTGTACTGCACCCTATATATCGTATACTGCGGCTGTTTGACACAGATTCCTATCCTACCGTAGGATCCATTTTTAAGTGTATGGCGGTGATGAAAGCTCAGATTAAGGCCGCAGCACCCAAATCACATCAGTGGATACTGAAGATTGTTAAAGACAGATGGATGAAGTCGCTAGGTCATCCTTTGCATGCAGCAGGTATAATTACAATTTTATTTAAATCATTTTATGTTGAATCATGTTTATAATTATATTTTAATTATTGTACTGATGTTTTTTCTTGTAATCGTCAATGTAGCGTATTATTTGAATCCCAAATATCATTATAAAGATAATCTTGGCGCACAGCACGATCTCTGCGCTCGTGTCCACGAGGTTTTCATGAAGTTGGACCCCCATTCAGAATCAGTTGGGGATTTTGGAAACGAGGTAGGGGCCGTAGCATTTAACTTCACTTATGTTATAGATATCACTTTTTCTTAATAATTATATTAATTATTAAGTATTGACCATTTCAAATTATTCCAATACCAGATCATACAATTTAGAGATGCGATGGGCTCATTCGGGTTGACTACGGCGATTGCGTCAAGGGACAAGATGATGCCGTGTAAGTGACAAGGGATTATGAATATTAATATTTTAAATTTCTAATTTCTAAATAATTTTTAATATTTTCTATTTGTAAATCCAGGTGAATGGTGGGCGATGTATGGCACAAGTGCCCCTACACTGAGGAAGTTAGCGTGTCGAATATTGGCTCAGACAGCATCCTCTTCTGCTTGTGAGCGCAATTGGAGTACGTTCGCACTCATACACACGAAGCAGAGGAACCGGCTAGCTTATCAGAGGTTACAGAAGTTGGTCTTCTGCCATTATAACATGAGGCTGAGGACGAAGCAGTTAGAGATAGAACGCGGCACCGCCGCCGGGACTGTGAATGATCCTTTGGATGTGTTATTCAGTAATGAAGTCGATGACGAGGATCCATTTGCAGAGTGGGTTAGATGTGTTGAGATGGATCAGCCTGATCGTGGTCCTAGCCCAGTCATATCCAAGGCTGCAGCAGAGTTGGGCATCGATGTAGACGCAGCTATGGAGGAGGAGAGGGGGGAGGTTCGCGGAGACTCATTGGATAACCTCATCAGAGTTGTTCCTTCCTCCGCTACTGCGACGACACCAGCCCCAATCCCAGCCCCAGTCCCAGCTCGTAGGCATGTTTCATTGTCAGAGGAGGAGGAGGAGGGGGAGGAGACAGATGAGGAGGAGACTGATGAGGACATTGAAGGGGAGACAGATGATGAGGATGAGTCCGGATCTTCAGATGATGATGATGGAGATGGTGGTGCTAGTCGTGGTTATGATGATTATGGTGGTGTTGGCACCAGTGGCCCGGGGTTGAGCCCATTTACTGGAGAGACGGCTTTCCATCATACCACACAGGATACTGACCACAGAGATAGAGATCCTGATGAGAGTGGGGGATATTCCTTTCAGAGGAGGAAAGGCAAGGAGAGACAGCATACAGGGATGCACGATGACTCGTCCTCCGTGGCACAGAGTTTCGGATCTTTAGATCTTGGAGGATCATCGAGTTCTTATGGAGAGCAGTATCCTCACTATCCACCACAGCTGACCCAGGGACACTATCCAGCCTATTATCCTCAGCAGCTTGGGTCAGAAGATTCATCAGATACTAGTAGTTATAGTACATCATACGGATATCCTGGAGCACACATGCAGACATCTGATCGATTTGGGATCTTTCCAGTGAATCCATATCCGCCCGGATATTATCCTATGCCTGTTGTACCTATTGGTATTGGAGTTGCAGCAGTAGCCCCTCCATACGAGCATCCCGGTTATCCTGCGCCGTCTCCTCCGTCGCCACCAGAGCAAGAGACGTGCTACTATTATGATGATTTCCCTCCAGTTGGTATCATGGCTCATATGACACAGGAGGAGTATGAGCAACATGTCCGTGCATATAAGAGAGATTACAGATTTCGGATGGGATGGAAGCGCTACTGTCATTTTATTGGCGAGAGATCAGGGTTTGAGCCACCACGTCATTCATTTCATGTCTGATTTGACGGTATGATTATATATTTTTTACTTTATATATTGTTGTTTTAGTTTAATCTAAAATTTGGATCCTCTTTGTTATTTTTTATTTAAAGTTTAAAGTTTAAACATAGCAAACACAGGCATCACCCCGATAGGCCCGATCATTACATTTACATGCCACATTGTGTTTTCATGATTTCTGAGATATAGTATTGATGTTTATGGTAATTTAAGTGCAGTTTTGAAGTATATAACTTATGCTTGTTGAATTGTTGTAAAATTTTTGATTTTTTTGGGGAAAAAAGCAAAATTTTATGTTTCTGTTGAAATTTCGTCGGCACTCGTCGGCGTGCCGACGAAATTTCGACCGATTCGCCAGAAACCGAGGAAAATCTCGTTTTCCGGCGAATCGTCGGCATTTCGTCGGCACGCCAACGAAATGCTGTTCGGTGACCTGGGCGGCATGCCCAGGTCAACCGAAATTCAAAACCTTGGACGAAGGGACAAATGAGATTTCGTTTTTTCTTTTTCTTTTTTGGTAGAAAATTAGGGAGGAAGGGGCTATTAGCGTGGTCAATCCCCTAGACATTATCATTGTGGCTTCTTTCCTGCTGTGAAATGTTCAGATTGAATTATAACTAGGGCTGCAACTCGGGCCGGGTAAACCCGAAACCGACTCGAACCAAACCAACTTCGATTCGGTTCGGTTTTGGTTTATAAAACTGAACCCAAATTAAATCGGTTCGGTTTTGGATTTGGTGTTCGGTTAAACCGAACCGAATTAGGTATTTATCTAGACCAAACCAAACCAAATCGAATTATTATATATAATATTAAAATTTATATAAGTTTACCTTTAAAGTTTAAGAAAATTACAAACCCACCCCTCTCTTATATATCAAACCATTCGTTCACCTCTCACAAATTAAAACCCCATTCGTTCATCTCTCACAAATTAAAACCCTAGAACCCCATCAGTGTAGTTGCAAGGCTAAGGGGCAGCGTAGGGCGATTTTCTGTTATCTCCCTATTTCCTGTTCTCCAAGCGACGGCTACCACCATCATCTCATCACACAATCAAGGAGGAATAGCTGTGTTACTCTTCTTCCTAGCTCTCTACTATCTGTGCGTTTCTTCATCGCTCTCATTGCTTTCTTCTTCGGCCTCATCGCTCTCAGCGCCCTCATCGCGTTCTTCTTAATCGCTTTCATCGCTTTTGACTTCGGCCTCTTCGTGTGGATCGGAGTTTCGTGGGAAGCTGCTATTTCGTGGAAAACTGCTGTTAGTGAGTTCGTGGGCAGCTGCTGTGCTCGCCGGCTCCCGGGTGGGAGCAAGGTGTACGCTCGTGTTCGTGGAGCTCGGTGCCGTGTGTTCTTTCTCGCCGGTATAGGTTTGTTCATAAGGGTGGTTCGTATAGGGGGCTTGAGAAGGCAGTTCCGTGTTGGTGCAGTAGGTGTCCGCCAGTAGTGTTCGTGAGCAAGTGGAGCACTCGTGAGCAGGTGGATTTGGGGGCGTCTTGGCGCTTCTCATCCTGGTTCGGCCGTTGTGGTGGTCCCCGGGAGTGTGCTATCTGGTGGCTCGTGGGGAGTGGCTTTCTGTGTGCGGAGTGCTTGCTTCAAGTCTAGTCGTCTGTAAGGTCTTGGTTTGCTCTTGCACATTGAGGACGTTCTTGTGCTTCGAAGTTCGAAGGTGTTTGGAGGCTTATGGTCCTGGTCGTAGGCAGGGCTCGCAGTGGTGGGGTTGTTTCAAGCGTTCGGCATCTGACGCTTTGAACTCATGGAATCGGGAGTGTCGGCTTTCCCACCTCTCCGGTCGGGTGAAGAAGATGGGTCTCGTAATAGTCGGAATAGTCGGGTTGGGGACCCGGCCCGACACGTCCAAGTTTGAAATCGATTTTGAATTTGCCCGCTCAGACGGGGTCTGCGTTATTTAATGCGAATTCACATCAGAGGTCAAAACTTTCCTTCTTTGAGCCTGATTACATTGACGGTAGGCCTGCCGCCTCCTGAAGTAGCAACTGAAGGCTACACTGCTTGGCAGAATTGTCTGGTGGGTCATGTATTGGTAGGTGGCCTGGACTTCAAGGTGGTGAAGGACGTGTTGAAGGTGGAGGATGACAGGTTTCAAAAAGCCATCTTTGAAGCTGCTGTTAGGTGAACAGGGAGCCGAAATTCAGGAATGTGAGAGCCTTCTTTCTTGATTCAGGAGGAGTAGATGCTGTTAATGTTCAATGAAATATTGTTTTTATTCTGTTTGTCTATTTGCTGTCATCTTCCGTAGAGGAGAGGAACTACTGTTGCAATTCTGGTAAGTGGGGGTGCAAGGAACAAGTAATTTTATCTAATTTGTATATTTTCCGATCCGAACCGAACCGAACTGATCTCATGTAATTAGGTTCGGTTCGGTTTGGGTTTCGGTTATTTCATTTAACTTTGATTCGGTTTTCGGTTTTAGGGTTTCGGTTTATAATTCGGTTCGGTTCGGTTTTGGGTTGAATAAATGTAGTATCAGTTTGGTCTTGGATTGACATCAACCCGGACCGAACCGACCCGAGTTGCACCCCTAATTATAACTATCAATCAACTCCATTTCAGTCGGAGGAATTGGACTGTCACCACAGCATACAAGAGCGCAATGAATCTTGTAAGCAAGAGGTCCAGTCCTTGGGACTAACCCTTGCATGCAGGGGGATTTTGATCCCGGGACCTCCAGACCACCACTCCTATGGTAGACAAATGAGATTTCAAGTGTAGTAGCTAATTTTTTTTATGAGAATTCAAGTGTAGTAGATATGATAGCAATTGAGGACTATAACATATTTATTAGCCATTTACCAAAAAAAGAAGTGCGGTACACTCGGAAGAACTGGCTGATTGGAAAAAAATGTATATTTATTTTCTAACTTATAAAAACAAAAAACAAGGATATATATTTTCTATATAAAAGTGGTTGGGATATATTTCCCTTCACAATAACTGTGATCTCACTCGCACCGACTCCGATAAAGAAAAGTCAAACATTAACTCAGTCAAGCAATCACTACCGTAGATTTGTTCAAATTCAGTATTCTTTAATTTTTAGCCTTGTCATCTATCTCATAGAAAGTCTCGTTGGTCAATCAATTAATTTGAAACAAGAAAATGGTTACATTCGGAAGCTTGCTTAACAAGCAAGAAGACTCCATTGAACGCTATAAATGAAGTAATGAACTAAACTTGCCTGCTGAAGGGTTGTAAGACAGCAAACATGGAAGAAGTGAAGCTGTTGGGAGCTTGGTCTAGTCCATTTCTTTACAGAGTCATATGGGCTCTGAAACTGAAGGGCATAGCCTACGAATACATAGAAGAAGATCTCTACAACAAGAGTCCCCGACTTCTGCAGTATAACCCAGTCCACAAGAAGATCCCAGTTCTTATTCATGGCGGAAAACCCATTGCAGAGTCGCTCATCATCCTTGAGTACATCGAAGAGACATGGCCACAGAACCCTTTAATGCCGCAAGATCCTTATGGTAAGGCCATGGCTCGGTTCTGGATGAAGTTTGCTGATGACAAGGTAAAATGATACCATATATTATTTATTAATTGCATAGCATAAAATTATCAACTGGGTTTTGGTTAATTGGCTAGAATCTGTAGAAATGGAAAAATAAATTAGCTTTCTAATAAAATTTTTGATTTTGATTTAGAGAAATGTGAGCTCGATCAATGATAAATATGTATATTTGTGTATTTGTGGCTTTTTGGTCTTGTTCGTGTAGGGTACAAGTGTGTGGAAGTTCTTTTCGACGGTGGGGGAAGAACAAGAGAAGGCCATGGAAGAAAGCTTGGAAATGCTGAGAGTCATTGAAGAACATGCACTGGGAGAGAAGAAATTCTTCAGCGGCGACAAGATTGGATTAGCAGACTTGGTCTTTGGAGCGATGGATCACTGGTCGCAAGTGCTGGAAGAAGTACTGGGGGTGAAGCTGGTGGAGGAGAGAACTTTCCCTCGCATCTGGGCATGGAGGCAGAAGTTCAAGGAGCAGCCTCTTATCAAAGAGAATCTCCCTGATCCTGACAAAATGTTACAGCTTTTCAAGCAGCTAAGAGAGAAGTTTGTAGCTTCTCCATCTAACTAGTACTATGGATTTTATTATGAATCTGGGGTTTTATTTTGTGACAGATCTAGAGAGAATCTGATCTCTCATTTTGTGAAATTGGTGCGAGAAAGGAGAGTTTACAAGGCTCTGTATTTCTTGTATAAATCAATGCAATGGTTTTTCTAAAACCCGAAATCTTCAGAAAATCAAATTAAAGCAAGAAAAGAAGAAGAGGACAAGAGGATGGAGACCACGAAATGGTTTTGGTTGCAGTCCATGGCTGCACAGAGACCCTAGCAAAGGACGTCGTAGACTTTTCATTTCTTTTTGTTCTGGGTGGAGACCTTATCGGCACCTTTGACTTAAGTGATAAAACTACGGCCCAATTCTAATCAGTTGGCTCAAACACTGGCCCAAATTAAAACTCACACCTATGAGTTCGAACCCAACCCAAGTCAATTTATTAACTTCAAAGCTGGGTTCAATCTAGTCAAAATCTAGTCAAGTTAAACTCAATTTGGAAGAAATTTTCATTACGGGTCCGTTTTTGAATACCGAGAGAATGCGAGAAAAACATGGGAGAAAATAAAATAAAAGAAAAGTGAAGTAAAAGAAATTGAAAAGTAATTTTTACAAGGATGTTACAAGAAAATTTTTTATAGTTTCAACTAAAAATCTAGAATTTTGTATTTGGATAAGTAAGAAAGTTATTGGAATCTTAAATGCAATTCCAATCCTACCCTCACATGTATGTATGGCTTTAACTTTATTTTTTCCTTACATTAGCTTATATAAATGTCCATTATTTAATCATGCAATTGATATCCAACCTTTTAAAGATCATTTTTTCATTTTTTTTTTCTTATATGAACATTAAAATAATACTTGTTCTTAATTATTTTTAAAAGTTAACACTAAAAACCAATTTCCTTTATATTTAATCCCAGCACGACTCTTTCTATATCGATTTTCTTACTCTTTTTATATCAATTTTATTTAGGAAGGGTACAGTTGGAAATATATGTGCTTGTTTTTCTCACGACGCAGAATCATATCTCTAGGTGCACGAAATAAATTTGGACAGTTAATTATTATCTTTTTTTCTCTCGAGAAAAAATGGGCCCATGGTTTTCTAGATATCCAAACACTATCGTGATGCCATGAATAGGAGCGTAGGCCCCATGGTTTTCTAGATATCCAAACACTAACGTTATGCCGTAATACGAGAAAGGACTATTTTCTTTGACTTTCGTTCACTCTTTTGCTTTCCAAACGGGCCTACTTGAATGAATATTATGATTGTTAAACTTAGAAAAATTATATTGTTTCTAGGCTGCTGCAATATTTATGAAAATACGAAGAAAAAGTTAATGTCGACATTAGGATTGTAATCAGCTGGGTTGCCCAAGCTAATTATGATTTAACCCTTTATGAGCTCAAGCCCTGCCTGAACGCAACTTGGGTTCGAAAACAGAGTGCGAGCTGGGCGACGGGCTATATAATGATTGAAAGGTCTCAAAAGGATCTTTTTCGAGCAAGTTTCAACTTTCATTGCTGTGTTGTGTGTGTCACAGTAGAGAAGACTACAAGTCTAAAAGCATGAAAAGAGGTAGATGGTGATAGGATAGGGACTTCCAAAGCAATGACCATCCCCGTCACCATTATTCTGGTCGGAACTCCGGGATTTCATGTTGCCGGAAATCACTCCCCGCCGGAATTTCCATCCAGTGAAGAATCTGCTTCCCCTCCTCCTCAATCCAGCTCTGAACCAAATCGTCCCAAAATCGTCCTTCATCCCCTCCATTCACCCCAGCACCGAGCATCAGCGTTCCTTCGTCGACTGTCACCGAGTCTCCGATCGATTCTTCACCCATTAAAGAATCGCTTGTATTTGAGGTTTCGGCAACAGAGCTAGATGGAGGAGAGTCGTCCACGGCATCTTGCAGGTTGAGCTTGGCGTTCGGACCGTAAAGCCTTCGAGCAGCAACGTCGTAAGCCATGGCAGCTTCGAATGCGGTGCTGAACGTCCCCAACCAAAGTCGCGAACCACGATTGGGTTCTCTAATCTCGGCCACCCATTTTCCCCAGGTCCTTTGTCTAACACCTCTGTAACTACAAAGAGCATTCTCAGGCCCTCCTTTCCCTCTCATACACCCTTTTCTTGAACGTCTTCCATCTCCTCCTCCAGTACTCTTTCTCTTCACCCTTTTACTCACTTCTCTCTCCATGCCCAACGCTCTATACCCAGTATTAATCTCAGTAGAAGATGGAACAGTATCACTTTCAACTCTCACTCCAACTGCCCAACTGACTTGCTCTTCTGTCAAATAAGAAGATGGATCAGTGAGGTGAAAGCTGTCCCAACAAGTGTAGCAATTTCAGCTTCGCTTTGGCCTGGCCAACACGTATCCATGCCACGTGGCAAATAACAAGTAACTGCTCTTCTTCCTTCGTGATCCGTTTAATACTGGTAAGTTTTTGGGATTCTGAGTGTTGTTGAGAGGTGTCATTTATGGAAGTAGGAGAGAGCCAGATGGCGATTGAGAGGGTTAGGAGCTGCGTGAAATTTAGGAATGAAGCAAAAGCAATTCCTCGAGAAGATGGTGCTTTCGTCAAAAAAACAGAGGTGTCCGACTGTCCGGACTGAAAGAAAGACTTCATTCCCCTTAGAAGAGTCAATTAGGGGTGTCCCTGTTAAGTACTTTGGGTATAGATCAGACCCGGCCGATAAATCCTAATGGGTGTTTATAAATTTAACAAAGGTTTCTTAAAAGGCAATATGAAACCAAAAGCTTTCTAAATTGTTTTTGTGATTTTAAAAATAGGTGAAGCAAAAACCATTTGATAATTATTAGTTAAATCAATTATGATTTTAAAAATTAATAAAAATATGTTTAAGGTTTAAAAACTATCTGCAATCGTGATAGTAGTGATGCTTGTGGGTATTAGTAATGGTGACAATGGTAGTCACAGTAGTGGTGGTGTTGGTGGGTGTGGCTCTAGAAGTGGTGAAATTGATGATAATGGTAGAGACTATAATGATCATAGTAGTGGTTGTGGTAATAGTGACGGTGGTGATAGTAATAATATAGTGTAATGATGGTGGTAAATAAAACCTTAAGTCATTACATTAATTAAATCATAAATAACAAAAAAAAACCTTGGAAAATGGTAAAAGCAATTTTATTGTTTGTAAAAGCTATTCCTAAATTTTCGACTTTTTAAAAACAGAGTTGTTTTAGATTTTTTTTTCTAAAAAATAATTTGAAACTATCTTTACCGAATACAATTTCAAAGTTTTTTATTATAAGAAAAAACAAACAAAAGGAAACTATTTTCAAAAAACTTTTGAATCAGTCTTTTAAGTGTTTCAAGAAAATACTTTAAAATTTTTAATAATATTAAAGTAAATTACATGCACAATTTTAGGTTTGTCGATGTTGGGCTAGACGGACATTTTATATACTAAACAAAGCCCAACTGATATTTTAATGGGCCTTGAATTTAGTCTTATAGCTGGGATATATCTTTCTCTTAGGTGGCGTTTGGAGGGCATTATAGAATCTGGATTAGAATTCTAATCCCAGATTCTATAACCCAGATTATATTTCCTCAATTTTAGAAAACCAAAATCCTATTTGGATGAGTTGGATTGTGAACTCAGATTTTTAAATTAGAATTTGGAATCTTGTTTGGTTGCCACCGATTATTGATATTAAATTTGGAGTTTTTTTATTAAAAATTACATAAAAATAATATAATATATATAGAAAATTTAAAGTCGTATTTACATATATATTATTACGTGACATGTATATTTTTATATAATATATAAATTTATATATAACATTATAATAATAATATTATAATATGATAAAATATTATTTATATTATGTACTACAATAACACTACTATTATTTTAATAATATTATAATAATATATATTATATTATAATATTATATATCATTATTATATATTATATGATATTATAAATATTATATAATATATATAATAGTTATAATAGTATTATAATTTAGAATATAATATTATAATAATATTATGTATATGATAATATAAACTATATTATAATTTATGTTTATTATAACTCAAACTTTATGTATATTATATATAATATTATAATAAATTTATTGTAACACTAAATTTAATAAAATATAATATATTATAATATTAAATTTGTTAAATATATTAATATATATTATTATGTTAATATTAATATAATATTAAATTTGAATATTATTATATTAAATATAATATATTAAATATATATGTATATAATATGTTTATTGTAATAATATAATATTATTAATATTAATATATCAATTTGTTTAAAATATATAATATATTAATATGTTTCAGATTATTGTATAATAATATTATTATAATAATACTATAGTATAATTAATGTTTATTATAAAATAAATTCTAATATAAGTTATATTATAATTTATAAAATATTGTTATATTAAATATAATATATTTATTATAATATTAAATTTATTACAATATATTATAATATATTAAATTTATTATGATATTATGTTTATAATATCATAATAAATTTATTATATTATAATATTATTATATTTTATGATATAATAATATGTTTATTATAATAATATAATATTATTATAATAATAATATAATATTATTATAATGTAATATAAGTTATATTATAATTTGTTGTTATTAAAATAATATATTATAATAATTATTATTATTTATAATGTACATTATATTGAAATTTATAATTTATTATATATTATTATATATAATATAATAATGTATAATATTATTATAATAATGATATTTATATTAATAATATTTATATTACATGTAATATAATTTAATATTGTATTATCAATTATATATCATATAACAGAATATATTATATTATAATACTTATAATGTTATTATTTATTATAATATGTTTTATATAATATGTCATACATAATCGCTAGAATCACAAGTTTTGGAAATATAAGCACCAATGTCCATAATCCGTATAATCACCAAAAAAGGAGATATTGATTATGGGCTTGATTATACAACCAGATAGTAGAATTTGGCCTTAAAATCCCAACCAAACACACCTTTTGGATTATAGAATCGGATTCTACTAGAATCTAGATTCTATAATGCCCACCAAACGCCCCCTTAATAAAGCAAAGTCCAAAGATTCCGGATGATGAAATCGTCTGCCACCTTGTTGGTTCGGTAGATGATGTAGCCATCGTTGGATGCTATCATGCGTGGCATCCAACGGTAACTGCTACTTCAATGTAAAACGTCATTTCATATTTTTATGTGAAGTAAGTAGCTCTCGTTAGATGTTATACGTGGCAACATCCAATAGTGTTGCATCATCTACCGCACCAACCCGGTGGCACACCATTTCATCCCCAAACAAACGGATATAGGAGTATGTCTCAAAATGTAGGAATAAGTGTAGAGGATGTCAAACCAAGAAGTAAGAGTGGTTTTAAGTGATGCTTTTTAAACATAATTCATATTTAGTGGCTTAATTTTTAGAAATTGAAAAAATATTTTTTAAGTTATTTATGAAGTGGTTTTTTCCCCAACAAAAACCCTTATTTTAAAAGAACTATAAATCTTTTGTTACACGGTTTGTTTAGCTTTGCAAGTCTTGAAAAGGACATTGTTGAAAGAAATTATTTATCATCAGTAAAATAACATTTGTTTTTCATTTATCTTAAAAAAGTATCATTATTTTCAAATATTTACAAATTGTGCAACTGAATCTGAATTATTTTTTAAATGTATCTCTTAAACCCAATTTTCCCTTACATCCAATGCGTGCCACGTACCCATGCGTAGGGTTGGGCGACGGGCGGGCCGTGGGCCTGATGTGCCGCGGGCCGTGGCACGCCAGGCCCGTTTGCCCAATACCCAAGCCCGGCACGGCACGCCCCAGCAGACGTGCCGGGCCGGCGGGCCAATTAATTTAAATTAAAAAAAACTTTAAAAATTCCAAAAAATCCCAAAAAATCCTAAAAAATTTCTGTAAAATACTTTTATTATTCACAAAATTGTCTTACACATATTGAGATAAATTTTGCTCAAAAAAATATAAATTCATTAATTATCACAAGTACACTTACAACTTTGCAAAAATTACATAATTACTTGAACAAATAATACTGCATCACTATAGTATAAGCACATCCCAACTAGGTTGGCACCCACTCATCTATCTATCATTTGCAGTTTAAAAGAAAAGAAAAAAAAGAGAAAGTACAATTCCTATACTTTGATTACAAAAATTATAACAAAACTTAGACTACTCTAGTTGACTAAAATCAATATTCAAATCAAAGTCTCCAGCAAGTTGATCATCTTCATATTCTTGTTCTCTCAGTTCTGCCCTTAACCAATCTGTAAGACTGACACATGCTTGCACCATCTCCGGCGTTAATCTGCTCCTGTAATCATCCACGGTTCGTCCACCTGCACTAAAAGCTGATTCCGATGCAACTGTGGACACCGGAACCGTTAGTAGATCACGTGCCATGGCGGAAAGCACAGGATAATTAACCTGATTTTGCTTCCACCATGTCAAAATGTTAAAAGCATTATGCTCTTCTATAGTATTGAAACTCATTGGGGGGCTTTCTAAGAAAATCATTAATTCAGATGATCCCCCACTACTAGATGCTGGTTGTTTTCCCTTTCTTCTTCCACTTAAAAAATTCCAAGGGGAATTATGTAACGCCCCGAACCCGGGTCAATGTAAACCGGCACCCAACCCGAACCCGGTTCGCTACTGTAACAACCCAAGTCCGGTTCAACAACCAAACCCGAGGTGTTACCACGAAGCTGGGGTCAGATATAAACCAAAATTCACAATAATTTTAAAATTTACAATTTAATTACATCAGAGTTATGGTGGCCAGTAAAAACAATTCTTTATTCAATAATATCAATTCTGTTTACAGTAAAGTTTATCTAATCAACATGTGGCATTAATACTACCCATCAAATTAAAACCCCATCTTCGCGATCTCTCCAAGCAACCTGAAAAATAGGGGAAAACGGAGTGAGATTTACATCTCAGCAAGTAGCAGGTGCATGTAATTTGAAACAGTCCAATGTAAGCAATATTCATGAGGTATTCGATTAATCAACGATAAGACGAGGAATCCAAGTTATCCATGGCAATTACAAATAAGGCGAAGAAACATATGATCATGTATAAATACCAGTAACTTGATGGTGACGAGGTAAAACCGACAAAAGCGACAAAACACGTGCCATTGCAAGACTCACAAAGATGATAAGTATTTGAGATGACACTCGACTAAATGCTGTTCCACCGTGCGGCTTAGGGGCAGTGCTACTTAATGATACTCAAGCCCCATGCAGCGCAGCTTAGGCAAGAGCCGTAGTCACCGACTTATTGCGCACGAACCCCGCAGAGTTGGACGTACCACCAGCATGCAGCACCAGAATCAATACATGGAGTATGGTTGCTTATCCACATGTACAGGGAATCACCAGCGGCTCACTGGGGTGTCCCTCCAAACATAGGACCCTCCCAGAGCAAACTAACTTGCAAAGGGAAGCGCGCTCGCATATAGGAGTAACTCAACCCAAACTAAATACCACTTAGCTAACCAGCCAAAACTATGGATCCATATACAGCTAAGCCCACTGACACAAACCACGATAAAACCACATACGTGAGGACACGCTAATGTAGGAGGCATACACACTTTTACCTGTAAACGATTACACATCTCTACACAGAGGATTACCCATCTCTGCCGTAAAAGATAGTATCAAACTCCACCACAGAAGCCGTATCACCCAACCGTAAAATTAAAGAGAACAACATCATACCACATACCAATCCATACCAAAGTATTCCATTCCATGTGAAATCCATGATTCAATCATAACGAATCCAATTATAGGCATTTTCAGAATAACATATGCAATTCTTCCAATTATATTCAAAATAAAACTCAAGTATCATAAATCCGATAAAATCTGAGTTTATGAAATTCCAGTAGCTAATATTCCTATTTAAAGCTCAAAATAAAGTAAATTCAATCTTACTTAGAGTTTTCTTTGTTAATCCCTTTTATTAGAATCCAATTTCCTACCTTAGCACCTAAGCTAGTTTCTATTTGAATTTTCTGTATTTTATTTTTCTAGCACGTTCTACAGACCTAGAATGAAGTTTAAAAGATGTTTGTAAGCTATAAATTTCAGTAGTATTATTTCTAGCAATATCCATACCCTTTGACTCTTTTATAAACAATCCTTTCATTATAACCTTTTATTTATTGCTTAATCTTTCCCAATTAATTTTATAATTTTTATAGCTTAATTAGGTCCTTATAAAGATGCTAACATGCTTAACTAATCATAAGAATTATTGGGTATTTATTCGAATTACAAAATCCCCAAAATCTACAAATTTTACTTAGAGCGCCTACCTCTACAAGGCTGGGCGATCCTAGGCGCTCGTGCAAAATAAAACAGAATTTTCCAGATTTTTAAGGTTCGAATTTTTAGGCATTTGCTATATGTTTTCTTGGTCTAAATTAATCTACAAACCTTCTAAAACATACCTATAGCCTTCTAGAGTAATTTTTATAAATTAAATACCCTCCTACCTTTATTTACATAATCCAACTAAACTTTCTTCATTAATTTGATAAATCCACCAAGAATACAAATCATGAAAATATAAGCAACTTGATTCCATGTAAATACAGTTCCCTCTAATCCATTCTAACCATATGAAATCACATAAATCAAAATCATGCAGTTCCTCACGTTTTCCAAGGGTTACTACTTGCCTTATACGCTAAATCCTTCTTCCATTGCACCTTCTAATTCTGGACCAAACTTTTGCTCCCAACCGCACCAAGCTAGACTCTTCCAATTCAAATCTCCACCGTACACAATGTAGTTCCATCAGTGAAGAACAAAACCTCCAAATTTGAAGGCGATCCACCGTACGGATTTTCTCCGATTGCGTTTTGATAGTGGCTGGTCAGACACCTCCATTAGAAACCTCCTTCCTTTCTCTCCCTCTTTTCTCTCCATAAGAAACCCACGAAAATTCCCTCTTGTCTAACCTTACTCTCCTATTTATACTAGGCTTTAGAAATCCTAAACCAACCCTAATTGGCTAATTTAATTTGGGCTAACCCAACCATGGTCTAGTTAATGTCTAATCCTTCTAATTTAATTCCTACTTTTTCTCCACCTTCTATTTTCCTACTTAAACAATACTAATTAAGTTTCTTATTATCTAAACTCATATTTATAACCTATTTTCGTGCAAAATTTTTAATTAAACATTTTTATCACTTAAAACCTTATTTTCTCCAAATTAAGTCGTGAAATCTCCTAATTACCCTTTTTCCCTATTTTAGGCTTTTATTAATTTCTTTTAATTTCTAACTTGTCAAAATAATTTGTTTTCTTCTATTTTCTAATTCTAATTATTATTTGATGATCTATTTACTAATTACCTTGTTCTGAAAATTACCAAAATACCCTTTTATTCTTTTAGGCTAATTTCATTAAAATTCTTTCTTTATTTTCAGCTTAGGACTCATTTGAATTAATTATCCTCTAAATCTTCACTTTTTATTTTAACTAGGACTTAACTCATATTTTCTTTTATTTATTATTTATTTATTTATTAGGTGAAAATTTGGGGTTTTACAAATTATCTGGTAGTGTTTGTTGGGTTCGCGTATGACTTTGTATGCTACTACTAGTATCGTATTCACAAAAAAGTCTTTCTAATAGATTTCTTATTTTACGTATATATATTTGAAAAGTAGAATTCATATTTTCATTTATTCCATCTATTAAGTCTTCAACTCCTAATTTAACCCTAGGGTCCATTGTAGTAGCTAAACAATATAAATTAGGCATCTCTTGCCAATATTTTAAAATTTTAGTTTCCATTGCAGGGATAATTTCCTTAGCAATGGGTACATCTCTATATTGTTTAAAACAAATACTTATTTGATATAAACAAGTTATAATACTTGAGGATGCTGGGTAATAAACTACTGATAAATATCTTGTTGCATCATAAAAAACTTTTAAAAAATCTCTTAAAATTTCGGCTATTTGCCAATCAAGATCTTCTAAGTCACATTCAGGCATTTTACTTTTATAAAATATTGTAATTTCTTGTTTTAATCCTAGTGCAGCTTCTAGCATTAAATATGTTGAATTCCACCTATGTTCAACATTTAAGGTAATTTTTTTATATTGCTTTCCTAAAGTTTCACAATAATATTTAAATTCTCTAGCGGTTGTGTTAGATTGTTTTATAAATCTTACTGCATCTCTAATATTTATTAAACGATGTTAAACAATTTTTAATCCATCTTGCACAACTAAATTAAGGATATGACAAGCACACCTAACATGAAATAAACTTCCATCTATATTTAAGTTTAATTGTTGTCTCAATATTCCTACTGCAACATTATTAGCACTTGCATTATCAAGTGCTAGAGCCATTATTTTATTGTGTATTTTATAATTTCTTAGATTTCTACTTATAGCATTTGATATATTCATTCCAGTATGGCTAGCATCTAGTGGTTCAAAAGTTATTATTCTTTTTTTCATATTCCAATTTTCATCAATATAATGTGCAGTTATAGCTAAATAACTTATTTGTTGTCTACTTGTCCAAATATCTGAGGTTAAAGCTATCTTAAAAGTACTGTTTGACAAAGTTTCTATTAATGCAGTTTTCATTTTTCCATATAATTTTGTTGCATCCTTTCTTAAAATGTGGCGTGAAAAAGGTTTAAATTGTGGTGCTAAATATTTAATTATTAAACGGTGAAATCTTTTAGAATCTATTAATCTAAAGAGTAATTCTTCTTGAATTACCCACTTACTATTTCAAGCCTAGTTTTTTCTTGATTAAAAATAAAATTACTCATAGCAACACTACTAGTAGAAATTTGGATTTGCCTAGGGTCAATTTGGCCATGTTTTGGAAGGCATTTTTGCAAATGCCGGTTCAAGTGGCCTGTACCACCTTTGCCTTTACAACTAAAATGTTTTTTGCAATGGTTACACACTGCCTTCTCTTCACTCCCTACACTTTCAATTGTAAAATTGAGCCAAACACCGGAGGTTCTACTCCTCTTGGTGCTCCTAGGTGGTAGGAAAGACGATCCCATATCCTGTGAAGGTAATTCTGTTTCAAGATCTTGGATGGGATGGTCATTATATTGGGGTTGGGTTATATCGTCAGAAAATACTAGGTCAGAAAGGGGTCTAAGATATTCCTTTTCTTCAGTGTCAAAAAACATAGGATACCTAGGGTCCATTATCAAATTTTTGGAAAAAAAAATTCTTAATAAATAATATTATAATAAATATTTGGTGATATTAATTTATAAGAAAGGTAGAAGGAGAGACTTACTTATAATAATAATATTTATACTAATTTTAAAATCAGAAAATTAAATAAAAGAATACCTCTTTAGAATGAATCTTGAACTTTGCAATTGAAGCCTTCAACCTCCAGAGTCCAATTTCCCACTTTTGATGCTTGAACAATTAGAAGAGATCGAGTATCACCAATTTCCAATTACAACAATTAGAGCAAAGAAACTATTTGATAATCAATTAGAAGAGAGTAGGAGATTATAGAAGTGGTGTGGTTTGGAGTAGGAAAGGGAGTGGCTATTTATAGAAAATTAAAAGTGGCTTTTTACCATCTCTACCCTTCAATATGACTGTTATTTTGCAGTTGGAAAGGTAAAAAATGTCTTTTAATCATCAATTACAACTATAGCCCTCCAATATAGCTGTTATATGACTGTTGGGGGGGTAAAATGGACATAAAAGTGACTTTTTATGGAGGGAAAAGAGAGCTAGCCGTTGGCTAGCTCTCTGGCGGGCCGGCCCGCGTGCCTGCCGTTGGGCACGTGCCCAGCGGGCTCGCGCGCAGGCCAGCCCGCTGGGCCCGCGCGCGCCCGCGCCCGGGCTGGCACGCGGGCCGTGCCCCCAAGGCCCTAGGCACGGCACGGCACGCCCACTGTGCTCGGGCCGGCACGGCCGTTGCTCATGCCTACCCATGCGTTATTAACTTGTTATATCATTTCAAAATTCAAATCGCTTTCCCCGTTTAGCCAAAGCTTTATTACTTGTGGCGGAGATTCGCTCTCGCTGAGTCTCTCTGTTCTCAACTGTATCATGGCTTGTTGCATTGCTAAGTTCTCTTCATTTCCTCTTGCAACGTCCATTAAATCATCGTCGTCATCTACTCAAGGTATTTGTGTGTTAATTTCAGTCTCATCTCAACTGGGTATCTCTCCAATATATCTCTCTTTGTTCGTGCTTTGAGATTTATCATTAACTAGCGTCGAAATTGGTGGTGTTATCATGGGGACAGAACCAGGTTCGAACACGAATTCAGTTAAAATAAGAGATGACTGGAGGAAGCGATCCAGACCCATTCCTCCTGGAGGCACCTATCCTGCTAAAGACCACTGCAGGTTTTGATTCCTTCATTTTCCTTCATATCCCTTTTCGTTTTAGTTCTGTTTCTTTTCATAGTTGAGATTTTATTGAGGATTATCATTTGTCATGTGTATGTTAGGATTTGTTTATGATGAGGCATTTTGCTTATTGATTGATCTGTCATTTTTCCACTCTAATTTTTCTTTTTCTTTTTGTATTTGGATCCATTTCAATTAGTAATTGCGATTACATTCAGAGATCTCTTTGGGATCATTGATTTGTCTGTTGTTGTTTGGGATAAATTATTTTTGCTGATTGATTGATTGATCTATTGATATATCATTTTGCCAGTCAATGTGGTTTGTGCGATTCATATTACATTGCCCACGTGAAGAATGCTTGCGCTTTCTTGGGAGATGGAATGTCTAGGATTGAAGTAAGGTTTCACTTCTCTCAATTCCTTATTCCTTAAGTTTACTATTTTCCCTCTTGAGTTATAATCTTATAATTTGGAACTCCATAATTGTCTTTTGTGCTGGAAAAGAGCCTGCATTGAGCGGCACAAAATCATTTGTTTATACACTTAATAGTTGCCTTGCATTTATGATAAGATATTTTTGTGACAATTACAAGCCCTGATTAACTTCAATGGCTTGTTGTTTACCATTAAATCAATTTTCATCGCTTACTAATCTAGGAAGTTAATCATTGGAAAGAGAGTTATGAAACTATTACCCTTTGGTCTGGTGGGAGTTGGGATGTGTGTGGGTGGGGATGAGGGGTGGTGCTGTCACAGGGTCCGCCATCTATTTACAAGGATTGAATAAAATTATTATAGCATATTTCACTTGGTACGTGAGAATACATCATGACAGCACCAAATAATCATCTTCAGTTGCAAAGGCCATGCTTTTGGAACCTGGGCTACCAGGGGTGGAGCTACATAGAGCTTAGGGTGGGCCACAGCCCATCCTAAAATTACTGTTTACTTAACACATATATAGTTTTGCACCCACAACCACCCCCCAATCCTTTTAATTACAATCATTCATCTTCCATCTTTAGTTTAAAAGATTTACATTGCCCACCTAAAATGAAATTCCCGGCTACGCCACTGTGGGCTACTATTTACTGCTATAGTTTTGTTTAATGAACCTTCATTTTTATTTTATGAATCACTAGTTTCTCTTTGAAATTATTTGGTATTTTGCCATTTACAAGCTGAAATAGAGTAATATCATAATTGTTCAAAAGCTTACTCTTCTAAATTATTTTGTTCCATGTTTCTTGCTGCTGCAGCTTATCCCTGAATTCTTTATTTTTATTTTCTATGTTAGAGCTTGGAACCTGTAGTCCACGGAAGGGGGAGGAAAGTAAGCTCATTGGATGAAACATATTTAGGGGTTTATGAAGATTTGTTATATGCTCGGAAAGTTAAGCCTGTAGAAGGTAGCTGTACATAATTTATATTCTCCACAAGTTTAATATTATCTGAAAATTTTAAGTTTATCTGATCAGTTAGATTACAATAATCTTTTTACTGAGTTCCTTTTTTGGAACTAAATTTTTTCGTTTGTGACAATATATATCATCTGATAATATAACCTGTTACTGTTTGTTCGTCTCATTCATTTTATTAAGTATAGTGCAGATTATATTTCAAGCATTAAGATGAAGGCCATCTGATTCTTTAATCACCTTTGTGTCCAGATAGTCTCCAACATTCATTAGACATTAACAGACTTGAATGTTTAATCACCTTTGTGTCCAGATAGTCTCCAACATTCATTAGACATTAACAGACTTGAATGCTTTTCCTTAGACTGTATCAGCCCCACAATTTTCTCAAAGATTCTCTACGTTGCCACCAGAAAACTTGAGATTGGTTTGAGAGAAAACTGGATTGCTTATTTAGATATTTGAAATTCAGCAGAAAATCTTGTCTTAAGGTGAGTGGAACTCAGTTCCAGCTTCATAATATTGGTCCTCATGGAACTCAGTTCCAGCTTCACAATTTTTCATAATCTTGCCTTATCTCATATATGTTCAGTTTATCACTATGATGCTTCTTGATTTCTAATCAATATACTTCATGTATTGCAATAGGCCTAAAAGCTATCTTACAAATTTGCATTTCAGCTCGAGTATATTATGTCAATGTTATTATATTCTGGAAGTGCCTCTATATTTCTGCCATCTAGCTTTGTTTCTATGTTCAACATTGTCGTAAATATCCGTTTTTTATGGATAATTGGTCAGAGGTAAGGTATTGTTTATATTTAGGATTCTCCTGGCCCACATCATTTCTTAACCTTTTGTGCTGATGTTGCATTAATCCAGTCGTTACTCATTGAAACTTTTTAATTCCAAGTTGTTCCTCTACATGCTACTTTTGGATTTACTTCCTTATAGTTAAGCCCATGAAATACTACTTTGTCTACAAATAGCATGCATTAAGGTTCCTATTCTCACATGGTTGTAGGAGCACAATGGACAGGTATAGTAACAACCATTGCCATGGAAATGCTGAAAACAAACATGGTAGAGGCTGTCATTTGTGTACAGAGGTAATGGCACAAATCTACGCCTGCAATTGACATCTGAAAGTAATTTCTATCTCACTGTTTGCTAATTGGTCAATTGCTGTGGCTTTTCCTGGAACAATCTTGTAGTGATCCGGAGGATAGATTTACCCCACGGCCTGTTTTAGCAAGGTACATTTACATAAATCTGTATCTTGAATTTGTGAATTTATTTCCATCAAAATTTTCCTTTGTATACTCATCTCCTCATCTGTGTCTGTCATATCCATAGGACACCAGATGAAGTTCTTAATGCAAAAGGGGTTAAGCCCATATTATCTCCAAATTTGAATACCCTTGCCCTTGTTGAGGTGTGTCGTATATTTCATTGGTTACATAGAAATATGTTTCTTGTTTGTGCGTGTATTTTCCCTTTCCTTTTGAGTGGCTTTATTTTCTTTCATTTGTATTTATTGTGACTGGACTAAATTTATTTTTCTATATGGATTCTCAATTGAAACACTAGATAAAATTCCATAGCATTTGAGGACATATATTATTGATCATCTTTGTAGCCTAAGAGTGCCCAACAACAGTTCTAACTAGAGCTGTAAGTTTTGCCCAGCCCGCCCTAAGCTCGCCCAACCCAACCCGAATAATAGCTCGATCTAAGGTTTTATTTTGGGTTTGGGTTTGGGTTGGGTTTGATTTTAGGCCCGAACTTGAGTTTGGGTTGGGCGTGGGTTTGCACCTCATAGCCCGAAAAACCCGAAAAGCCCGAACTATATAAAGCCAAGGTTAAATGACTTACCGCAAACCTCATCTTCTTCCTAAGTTCTTTGTAACTCCAAGCCCTTCCTCTCTATTTTTCCAATCAATTCCCCAATAGATAAGGTTCAATAGAATTGAGTATAAAGCTTCAAACCTAGAACCTTTTCAAGATTTAGAAATGTTGATAATGTTGACCTTTGTATGGATAATGACTTGAGATTTACAAAGGACCACATTTTCAGTAAGTATTTCTTTCATAAAATTGAATGTGTTGTCTTATAATTTGGTCAATAAACCTTAGAAATATTATAATTTAAACACTCAATTTTTTGCTTTCCTATACTAAAAACATTATAAACTTTTTGCCTTTGCTATTATATTTCATTAGATCCTTGATAGATCCCATTAATTTGGGCCAACCGAACCCAGCCCGAACTCGAGAAATAATTTTAGGGTTGGGTTTGGGTTCAAGCAGTTTGGGTTTAGGGCGGGCCAAGGTGAGTTTGGGCCAATTGATTTTAGATTGGGTTGAGCCCAAACTCATCAAAACCCAGCCCAACCCGCTCTACTTACAGCTCTAGTTCTAACTGAAGGCTAACCAGAAAACAGCAGACTTCGCACTTCTATTCCTATTAATTATGAAACTTGAACAATATGCTGTTTGTCTACCATAGATTGTGATAAGTCATATAATGTCTAATGATACACATTTGTTACAATTGCAAAATTCCAGATAGTTCTCTTTCCATGTTGAACATAAAGTTAGCACTTTGGATATATAAAAATAATCTTTATTATAGGTTTTCTAAAAGATTATTGTCAAGAGATAAAAACATAAAATGTCCGCGTACTCTTTAATTGCTAATTTTTTTTCCCCGGTATATGGAAGATTTCTTTGATGAAATGAAGTTACAAACTTACAATAGTGGAGTTCTGTTGATTTGATGACTTTCAGCAAGCTAAATTGGTAGTTCTTCCACTCAGGCACGAGTAATGTGAAATGTGACATGCTTTCTTTGACAGGACGTGAACCACATAGTTTTTTATCTTCTTAAGTGGGAGAATTTGAATTTCTCCAAATATTTTGATTTTTCCACAATGTCCTCCAAGACAAGAGGAATAAATTAATTACACTTTTTGCATATTCTGCAACCTCTCTGTAATTTCTGTTGAATCCTTCTCAAGCATGGAAGTTCTCAAACATAGATCTTGGCTAAACCACAAACCTTCCTTGACAGCTTCCATCATCCCACAACCAGCTTCAATTATCTGTTTTGTTATTGTTTCGAAGAACATTCCCTATTTATCCTGAACAACAATGCCAATACCTCCTGCTAAAGTCACAATTGATTTCGTGGTCAACAATCTGAGGTACATTCCTGGTTTCTGACCCTACTAAAGTCAAATGACTGGACCAAAAACCCTTTTCCTCCTTGTTGCTGTTCTCTCCTGCAACATGAAGTTCGGATATCAGGCCATTTACTCTCCTTGCTGGACCAAATACCTTCTAGCATGTTATTGCAAACAAAGCGATGGACTACTACTCGTTGAAATTTCTTTGGTTAATACAAATTCAGTTATGTCCATTCCATGAACAATTTGGTACTGAGGGTAGGCTCCATCACTATTTTAAAATTTCACAAAGATGATAAAATTCAAAAGTGACAAATTAATTTCTTGATTGTATTTGGTACTACAAAGTAAAGTTTGTATACTGTTAAAAGAGTGAGTGGAAGACAACTATTGAATGATCAGTTGAGGATCAATTTCAGCGTAACTCCCTTTTTGCCTACAGTTAAATTTTTCTATAAGTTCATGTTGTACTTCTAAGAAAATGCATTATATGTTTCTTCAAAAATCGTGTATATTTTCTTTTTGCTGATGCAAACAGGCAGCAGGAGTGAAGCGTCTTCTTTTCTGTGGTGTGGGATGCCAGGTGCAAGGTAATATTTCTGCACATTTCAGCCATTTGGATATTTCATGGCTTCTGTGTTGTGACTTCTACCATTGTAATGCAGACTGATTTCTTAAACTGCAGCCTTAAGATCAATAGAGCAATATTTGAACTTGGAAAAGCTCTATGTACTTGGCACCAATTGTGGTAAATAATTAAAGTCTACCTAGTTCCTTATTGCTTTATTTATGCATGCTTATAGTTGATAGCAGTGCCTCTAACTAGGCAAAATGATTATTTTAACAACTTTACTCTTTTGGCTGAATTATTAGAAATAAATTGCAGATAATTTGGATCAATACTAACACATATTTGCTACTAGTGGATAATGGCACCCGGAAGGGTCTAGATAAATTTCTAAAGGCTGCAAGCAGAGACCCAGAAACAGTTCTTCATTATGAGTTTATGCAAGATTACAAGGTTTGGATGTCAATTGATTCTTGTTTTTGCATTCATATTTCTTGTCATTTTTTTTCATTGTTGCAAATATAGTTGCTTAGTGAATATTAAATATTCTGAACTCTGAATTATACATTAGAAATTGAATTTTAGTTTATTCTTTATAAAATTGTGGGATAATTTTGCAAATAATCCTTCCTTCCAATGAAAACCATGCTGGCTCGAACAGAAGATATCAGCCAGTGTGTGAACAGTTGGATTAGACAACAAATGAATTGTATGCAGTAAGAGTTAATATCTTGGGCCAAGAAAGTAATGAAGTGATTCTTTCGCTGCAAAGCTTTTTATGCTCGTTTTTTATAAACAATGTACTTTCCAGTGCTAGGTATCTCTTTATCTTTTGTTTGCCCTTTCTAAAATTTCTCCAAAATGTATAATTTTATAAAATTAGGAAATTCGAAGCATTGATTATAATTGTGAACATTCTAAGCAACTGACTTATTTTGATAGGTCCAATTGAAGCATTTGGATGGCCATATTGAAGAGGTATGTAGTTGCATAAAATGTGCTCAATAATCTTAAACTTCAAACGCTGACTGGCTCACCAAGTTAATTAATGCAGGTTCCTTATTTCTGTCTACCATCAAACGAATTAGTTGATGTTATTGCACCGTCTTGCTATAGGTACTTTCTTCTTGTTATTTATTTATGTAGCATTTTTTAGGTGAGCATAGTGAGTTTATAAATAACACTAAGCTGCAACTGCAAGTTATTTTCAGAGAAAGAAACAAATGCAGCATCAGAAAAGAGTTAATCTAGATTCTTCTATTATTTTGTAAACATTGTTGTAATATTTTTATCTTTAGGAACCTTAATATCATGTGCAGAGATAGAATTTGCAGATAATTTATTTGACTTGCTTTATATATTGTCAAGAGGAACCTATGCACGCGATGTTACATCTTTAGTTTTTATCTTAAACCTGACTAACCCTTTATCTTTGTTGTTTAGAGAATTTGCTGGCCTAAATGATATAGAGCAGTGACCTGCTAATGACTGATCTGACCAGCTGGATAAAGAAAAAGCTTTATCAAACATATATATCTAAATTTTTAAAAAATTTAATCCTTTTTTTTTTCAGAAAATAGAAATCAACAACTAAAGATATATCTGATAAGCTAATTTAAAGTAGGATGAAAATTTTCTCACTTCCTGTTAATTACCAATATATGTACATTATTGTTATTAGCTATTAATTATTCGATTTTTAGGATTATACTGACCTTAAAAGCTTCCTGGGAATAAGTTTGATAGTATTCAATTTTCTTGTGATTTTTGCGTATGTGATGATAGTTCTACATTCATAGCCTAGTCTAAATTGTCAAATTTTTGTTTTGTCCTACAGCTGCTTTGATTACACAAATGCCTTAGCGGTAAGTTTCTCACCCTATGAATTTGTACGAGCATATCATCTATTGGATTTAAAAAGTTTTATGTGAAATTTCTTGAATTTCCTTGTTTATCCTCTATCTTCTTGTAATGAAAATGAGAAATTCTGTATTATTTTACAAAGAAAAAAGTTTAGTCTAATTGCGGCTACAAAAATTGGAATTTGCATTTCATTTAGATTAGTACTTTTTTCTCTACATAATTAAACAATGAGTAGCTTTTAATTTTTTATCTAGTTCATAAATTTGCTTGAGCTTTGTTTTCTTCTTAATTATGGGGAAGTTCTGTTTCTAATGAGTAATTTGTTGTTTAAATATGCAGCCAGTTAAGGAATTGTTGTTGTTTCCATTGTTTCATGTGTTTCCTGTCCTTTATTGCTGACAGATAAGCCTGAGTTACTGTTGGGGGATAAGATGTCTAGTTTAGTTCTAAAGAGAAAAACTGTATTTTCAGCTGTTAATTTAAAACATATATTTCCAACATTTTATCCATTTAATTTAGCTAGAATTTATGATACTTCATTCTAGGATGAGGTTTTTAATGAACATGATTAAATAGAGGGACATAAGCATAAGATAAAGAGTGGAAAATATAGAAAAGCATCCGAAGATTCCGAACTCAGGGCTCTGTACAGTACCTCTGGTTTAACAACATGCCTTTATCGAACTTGGATGTTTACGGCATAATGATTTGGGTTGAAAAATATATATTTATGAGCTTTATTTGAACATTGTTTCATTGTATCATTTACAAACGAAACTAGAAATCTCTAACTTTTTATATATAGAGTAGGAGGAGGAAAATAAAAAGTGAAGTTCAGTATATGGCTGTCAGATAGTTTGTTCTGTTTCTCTTTCTTGATTTGTGATTACTTTTACTGTGTAGCCAGAAAGAATAAATTATTCCTTCAATCTGATTGGTACTCAAAAAGGAGAAAAAATAAAAGATGGTTTTTTCTGATGTCAAATGTTGGTGAATTTTGTACATCTGGCAATGACAGGATTTGGTGGTTGGATACATGGGTGTGCCAAAATACGCTGGATTAAGTATGACACAGCATCCACAATATGTTACAGTCAGGTAATGTCAACTCTAGAGAAGTAATCATGATGTTATGTATATGTTGTTTTGTACAGTTGCTTTCTTGTTTGTGTTATTGAGAATCTTTTGTTGCTCATAAAATTGCAGAAATGAACGTGGAAGGGAAATGCTTGGTCTGGTAGAGAATCTTTTGGAGATTACACCCACAGTCAGCAGTGTACGATCCCCATATCTAGCCTTCTTTGATTTTTTGTAGATTGCTAATAAGTGAAAAAGGTAGATAAAGTGATATCTTATCCCTAGACTTTTCAATTTGCAGTGAATTAGTAGTGAGTGAAAGGATCAATGAAGTGAGTGATACTATCGACTGACAATGCAAATCTTACATTGTAGGGTAATCGCCGACCATTTGTCATGGAGACTGTTAAGGCAGATGATAATGCAAAATTGGGTGCGTGGAAATTTGTTCAATAGTTATTCTTACAACAACAATATGATACTCGTTCTAATAACCAAATAGGGTCGTGAATTTTGCATTTGTTACTAGTGTTTCTACTGATTTGAAGCCTGTGATTATTTCCCAGGCAAGGGACCTTCTCAGACTCCTCCAAAGTTTATTGGGAACTTAATAGCCTTTATCTTAAACTTGGTAAGATTCCTTCTTCATGCTGCCAGTACTGCAAGATGAGCTAAAACCATCACATTATGCTAATTTGATTGATTTGGTCCAGATTGGTCCGAAGGGTCTGGAATTTGCGCGCTATTCTTTAGATTACCACACCATTCGAAACTATTTGTACGTTAATCGAACCTGGGGAAAACAAAGGTAGGTTATAATAAGGAGTGACTCTTGTTCTGGGGTTTGAAAGTTGCTTCTGATATTTGAAATTTTGATGGATGCAGAGCAGACAGGCACATGCCATCATATGCAAAGAGAATTGTGGATATGTACAATCAAAATGGAGAAATTTCGCAGATGCTTTCCGAGAAGTGATTATGATACATGGTGAATACTTGAGTTTTAATGTCTGGAACTCCTCATGTAAAGTAATTCCTGAATTCCATTTTTTTTTTTTTTTTGGTCCCCTTCTTCAGAAGCTTAACTGCGTACACTATGCAAAGAGTAATGACAAAATCACATGAAAGCAAATTGTTGCTTCGGGCTTGGATATCTCTCTATTAATGAATAATGGTGATTGCAGCCCTTTATTTGTAGGGTGAATAACATGGAACTCCCCATGTAAAGCAATTCATAGGATCGGATTCAATTCTGAAAAGTAGATCAATTTATAATCGGATTCGAATTCATACTTAACCTTCTAATTGACTGATGAAGATATATATATGTTTGTAATTTTTAAACATGTTGAGAAGTGGTTAAGTAATTTCAGATTTCTTATCTGATTCCAACACGGATTTCATAAAAAATTTCACCAATAAATTACAGAAAACGATTTTGCAAGATGATACAATATGTGGTTCTCATATAATTAGATGGTGCAGAATCTTGATGAGTTCGCTCGATATCTTATTCTCTAATCCTCCATAAGTGTTTTAGTTAAAATGAGTGTTGTCATCAACCTAAGACCAAAAATGGCTTTGAAGGGTGACTTCTAAGACAAATAAATTTTGTGGATACAAGGAGTTTGGAGAATTATGTCAGAAGCTTTGGAGAAGAAATTAATGGCTTGTCCCTTTATTGCTTTCTTTGAAATTTGTGACAAGGAAATCTATAACCGCAGATGGTGATGACTCTTAGGTCTTAGCATGGAAACCATTTCTTGGTACACATGTGAGACATGCAAAGCTGTTGAAGAACACCATTGTTTTGGGTCATGAGTTCACATGGTCAACTCATTTCAAGTCTTCAACTATCAGATGGAACTTAAGAACCTGTTAAAACCAATTTATTTATTTTTCATTATGTACATTTACTGCCTAACCGTGTTCGTGCTTGGTGTCGTGGTGTAGTTGGTTATCACGTCAGTCTAACACACTGAAGGTCTCCGGTTCGAGTCCGGGCGACGCCACACGTTCGAAATTTTTTTCCCTTTTTTCTTTTGGGAAAATTGGTTTAAAAAGAATCCTGATTCAGTCACCATATTCTTCGTAATTGTAAATTTGTGATACTTATTGAAAATAATTGTAAATCCAGTATGCCCTCAACATACTTGTAAAAAAATTTGTTTATTATCATGTTTTAATGAGGTTAAGAAGTGTTTTGAGAGATTTTTTTTTTTTATAGAAGTGATATGTTAACAGTAAAATGATACTCATTATCAATTATTTTTAAAGTTATCATACTTTAATGAAGTTAAGAAGTGTTTTGAGAGCATTTTTTTTAAGAAGTGATATGTTAACAGTAAAATGATACTCATTATCAATTATTTTTAAGGTATCACCAATTTCCAATTACCAACAATTTGGTGACTAAATCAGGATCATTTTCAAAAAGTAACACTAAAAACCAATTTCCCCCATAAAATAGCATGTGGGGTATCTGGATCCCATTTTTGGGTCTATCCATGTGCAATGGAACATCCACATATGAGTTTTTCATCTCAGTGAGAGTTGAGTAACATGACACACAAGGTGATGTTCAGTATGCCACCTTTTGATTTCTTAGTTATATATTTTGGCTTAAATACCCAAAGATTAAAAAAAAATTTCAAATAACCAGCTTTTGAAACACAAAGAAAAAGGCAAAGAAGTACAGAAGGAGAGAAGCAAACTCTCTCATTTCACTTCTTGATGGATTGTTATACAAGAAAAATTATTTTTGATACATAACAAGCCTCATCTTCCACACTATAAGTACCCAAACCTTTCAAAACTTGGGCTTTTTGGAGAGGGCTGGTCTCTTTGCTATTTTTCTCTTTTACATTGTGTGTATACAATATTGTTATATATTGTACAAGATAGGATGGATGCATGTATATTAACTGGGGCAGCAGTTTGAGATGGTTAGAACTGTGAAATGCATCTCCTATGGCAAGCTATTTTTTGCTTCTTCTGCTTTGTTTCCTCTTTCCAGACCTTGCCAATGTCTTGTGCAATTCTCATGGCATCTAAAGATGCACCAGAGAGCCCTCTCCTTGTGAACCCAACTGCATACAGTCCAGAATTTCCTCTCCACCCACTTGGGAATGGGGACCTTGGAAATCCATTCTTGGAGAAGAATTCCCTCTCCTGTATAACACAAATATTCAAAAACAATATTAGCCCATTTGTTTCTGCAAAAGTACTAAAATACCAATTATAGAAAAATATAAAAGAAATTCTTTTTTTTTTCTTGGTAAGGGAGGGATTTGATTGCATCCCCAATAGAGGAAAAACTAAAACAGGACAAAAACAATAACCAAATCAAAGCCAACCACCATCCCCACACCCCACTCTGACATTTTCTGAGGTCATGGGTATCAAAACCTACCAAAAAAGGAAGAAAAACTGGGAATTTTGTTTTTAAAAGAATCTAGGAGTAACCCAATTTCTAAAATTGTCATATGAGTCCAGAAACAGGAAAGAAAAGAAGAATAAGAACATTTCTCACCTGTAGCCAAGACGGTACGTTGCTCCTGTATCCAGTAGCAAGGACAACCGAATCAATCTCAAGCTTTTCGCCGTTAAGAAGCTCGACACCACCAGTTGAGAATCTCTTGATACCTGGGACCACCTTGATCTGACCAGACCTAATCTTCTCTAATGCTCCAATGTCCAAAACAGGAGTCTTTCCTGCTGTGTTCTTGAGCTGGAGAGGACCCATTGATGGTCTTGTCAGCCCATACTTCTCCACATTTCCCAGAATCATCCATGCGAGTATCAGTAAGAGCTTGTCAACCAGCCAAAGAGGCAACCATTTCATCATCAAGCATGCCAACTCGAATGTAGATTTCCCAAGGACTTCTCTTGGCAAGACATGAACCTGTTGATCAAAAGAGAATTCACCCCAGTTAAAATCGACCATCAAGAGACAAATTAATTCGGTTGATCAAGACTTATAGAGATTAAAGTACTATATATCCATAAGGATGACTCACCGAGCTTCGGACCACCATGGATGGTAAGGCATTGTGGTTGCAGAGATCAAGAGATACTTCCATGCCGGAATTTCGACAACCAACGACTAGCACACGCTTTCCCCGGTAATCCTCACCGGACTTATAATCACAGGCATGTGTGACTTTGCCTCCAAATTCAGACAGGCCTTGGATCTCTGGCACAACACACTCTGCATTCTCCCCTGTTGCCACCACAAGCCACCTGCAAATGTACTCCACCTCGGCGCGGCTGGTGGCGCTTGCAGAGACAGTCTTGACCCTCCACAATCCACATGTTTCATCGTACTTAGCAGACTGAACACACTCATTGAATCTGGGATTGATCTGGAAGTGCTTGGCGTAGGATTCGAGGTATTCAATGAACTGTTTCTTGGTGGGGTACTCAGGGAAGTGATCAGGGAATGGAAAATTAGGGAGTTGGCAGAACTGTTTGGGGAGATGAAGTTTAAGGCGATCATAGGTGCGCTTTTGCCACAGAGAAGCAATGCAGTCACTTCTCTCAAGGACTACAAATGGGACACCTTGTTCTTTAAGGCAGGCACCAACAGCCAGCCCTGAAGGGCCTGCCCCAACTATAACAGGGCCATTGACCCACACACAGCGACGAGCAAAGAAGTCTTCATGATCGGATACACGAAACATTTTTGATGGAATATATGATGCAGTAGTCACTTTTGGGGTAGTAGTAGAAAGGAAGCTGAAAGACTTGAAAGCTTAAACTGTAGTGATACTAGTATCAGTGGTTGGCAAAGAAGACTAATCAGATGAAGTCTTGGGTTTGTATAAGGTTGTGTTGAAGAAGTTTGAATTGATCAGGAAGGTCAAAGAAGAGAAGAGAAGACAATGAGAATTGATTGAAGGAATGTGGAGGGGGTGGAGGGGTTTAAATAGAATAGGGGTGCTAGGCATCAGAGCTGCATGTGACAGGAGATGGAGTTGATGCCTTTAATGGTGGTCATTCAAATGATAAGCCTATTGCATTGGGAGTCTCCTTTCCTTTCACTATAATAAATAAATTACATGCATGTTATTCTATCTTTAAAATATGGAAAAGAATAAGTAGCTAGAAGTAGGGGTGCGCGGCGGGCCGGCCCGGCACGGCCCGGCACGCCTCAGGCGTGCTCGGGCGGGCCGCGGGCCAGCCGTGCCGCGGGCCTGACGTGCCGCGGGCCTGGCGGGCCGCGGCACGCCAGGCCCATTTGCCCCAAACCCAAGCCCGGCACGGCACGCCCCAGCAGGCGTGCCGTGCCGGGCCTAGCCCGCCGGGCCGGCGGGCCAATTAATTTTTTTTATTTTTAAAAATCCCAAAAAATCCCAAAAAAATCCCAAAAAATTTCTGTAAAATACTTTTATTATTCACAAAATTGTTTTACACATATTGAGATAAATTTTGCTCAAAAAAATATAAATTCATTAATTAGCATAAGTACACTTACAACTTTGCAAAAATTACATAATTACTTGAACAAATAATACTGCATCACTATAGTATAAGCACATCCCAACTAGGTTGGCACCCACTCATCTATCTATCATTTGCAGTTTAAAAGAAACAAAAAAAAGAGAAAGTACAATTCCTATACTTTGATTACAAAAATTATAACAAAACTTAGACTACTCTAGTTGACTAAAATCAATATTCAAATCATCAAAGTCTCCAGCAAGTTGATCATCTTCATATTCTTGTTCTCTCAGTTCTGCCCTTAACCAATCTGTAAGACTAACACATGCTTGCACCATCTCCGGCGTTAATCTGCTCCTGTAATCATCCACGGTTCGTCCACCTGCACTAAAAGCTGATTCCGATGCAACTGTGGACACCGGAACCGTTAGTAGATCACGTGCCATGGCGGAAAGCACAGAATAATTAACCTGATTTTGCTTCCACCATGTCAAAATGTTAAAAGCATTATGCTCTTCTATAGTATTAAAACTCATTGGGGGGCTTTCTAAAAAAATCATTAATTCAGATGATCCCCCACTACTAGAAGCTGGTTGTTTTCCCTTTCTTCTCCCACTTAAAAAATTCCAAGCGGAATTATTTGGTAGTGTTTGTTGGGTTCGTGTATGACTTTGTATGCTACTACTAGTATCGTATTCACAAAAAAGTCTTTCTAATAGATTTCTTATTTTACGTATATCTATTTGAAAAGTAGAATTCATATTTTCATTTATTCCATCTATTAAGTCTTCAACTCCTAATTTAATCCTAGGGTCCATTGTAGTAGCTAAACAATATAAATTAGGCATCTCTTGCCAATATTTTAAAATTTTAATTTCCATTGCAGGGATAATTTCCTTAGCAATGGGTACATCTCTATATTGTTTAAAACAAATACTTATTTGATATAAACAAGTTATAATACTTGAAGATGTTGGGTAATAAACTACTGATAAATATCTTGTTGCATCATAAAAAACTTTTAAAAAATCTCTTAAAATTTCGGCTATTTGCCAATCAAGATCCTCTAAGTCACTTTCAGGCATTTTACTTTTATAAAATATTGTAATTTCTTGTTTTAATCCTAATGCAGCTTCTAGCATTATATATGTTGAATTCCACCTATGTTCAACATCTAGGGTAATTTTTTTATATTGTTTTCCTAAAGTTTCACAATAATATTTAAATTCTCTAGCGGTTGTGCTAGATTGTTTTATAAATCTTACTGCATCTCTAATATTTATTAAATGATGTTGAACAATTTTTAATCCATCTTGCACAACTAAATTAAGAATATGACAAGCACACCTAACATGAAATAAACTTCCATCTATATTTAAGTTTAATTGTTGTCTTAATATTCCTATTGCAACATTATTAGCACTTGCATTATCAAGTGCTAGAGCCATTATTTTATTGTGTATTTTATAATTTCTTAGATTTCTACTTATAGCATTTGATATATTTATTCCAGTATGGCTAGCATCTAGTGGTTCAAAAGTTATTATTCTTTTTTCCATATTCCAATTTTCATCAATATAATGTGCGGTTATAGCTAAATAGCTTATTTGTTGTCTACTTGTCCAAATATCTGAAGTTAAAGCTATTTTAAAAGTACTGTTTGACAAAGTTTCTATTAATGCAGTTTTCATTTTTCCATATAATTTTATGGCATCCTTTCTTAAAGTGTGGCGTGAAAAAGGTTTAAATTGTGGTGCTAAATATTTAGTTAGTAAACGGTGAAATCTTTTAGAATCTATTAATCTAAAGGGTAATTCTTCTTGAATTACCCACTTTACTATTTCAAGCCTAGTTTCTTCTTGATTAAAAATAAAATTACTTATAGCAACACTACTAGTAGAAATTTGGGTTTGCCTAGGGTCAATTTGGCCATGTTTTGGAAGGCATTTCTGCAAATGCCGGTTCAAGTGGCCTGTACCACCTTTGCCTTTACAACTAAACTGTTTTTTGCAATGGTTACACACTGCCTTCTCTTCACTCCCTACACTTTCAATTGTAAAATTAAGCCAAACACTAGAGGTTCTACTCCTCTTAGTGCTCCTAGGTGGTAGGGAAGACGATCCCATATCCTGTGAAGGGAATTCTGTTTCAAGACCTTGGATGGGAGGGTCATTATATTGGGGTTGGGTTATATCATCAGAAAATACTGGGTCAGAAAGGGGTCTAAGATATTCCCTTTCTTCAGTGTCAAAAAACATAGGATACCTAGGGTCCATTATCAAATTTTTTGAAAAAAAAAATTCTTAATAAATAATATTATAATAACTATTTGGTGATATTAATTTATAAGAAAGGTAGAAGGAGAGACTTACTTATAATAATAATATTTATACTAATTTTAAAATCAGAAAATTAAATAGAAGAATACCTCTTTAGAATGAATCTTGAACTTTGCAATTGAAGCCTTCAACCTCCAGAGTCCAATTTCCCACTTTTGATGCTTGAACAATTAGAAGAGATTGAGTATCACCAATTTCCAATTACAACAATTAGAGCAAAGAACTATTTGATAATCAATTAGAAGAGAGTAGGAGATTGTAGAAGTGGTGTGGTTTGGAGTGGGAAAGGGAGTGGCTATTTATAGAAATTAAAAGTGGCTTTTTACTACCTCTACCCTTCAATATGACTGTTATTTTGCAGTTGGAAGGGTAGAAAAGGTCTTTTTATCATCAATTACAACTATATCCCCCCAATATAGTTGTTATATGGCTGTTGGGGGGGTAAAATAGGCATAAAAATGGCTAAAAGCCACTTGTATGGAGGGAAAAGAGAGCTAGCCAACGGCTAGCTCTCTGGCGGGCCAGGCGGGCCGGCCCGCGTGCCCAACGGCAGGCACGCGTGCCTGCCGTTGGGGCATGCCAAGCGGGCCGGCCCGCCGTGCCCCAACGGCAGGCACACGTGCCTGCCGTTGGGCGCGTGCCCAGCGGGCTCGCGCGCGGGCCGGCGCGCGGGCCAGCCCGCTTGGGCCCGCGCGGGCCCGGGCTGGCACGCGGGCCCGCGTGCCGGGCCGTGCCGGGCTCGGGCCGGCACGGCCCGTTGCTCATGCCTAGCTAGAAGAGCTTTCATTTGTCCTTTTAACAACTTATGGGTACTTGGGGAGTTATTGTTATGGTGCGAGCACCAACAAATTAATTCATCTGTAGCACCAGATTCTATGAACTGAACTTTTCCTGAGTTGTAACAACAAGACGTGTATGTTAGAAATCTGTTAAGGGGTTTCTGCTGATTTATTCATAAGAGTTTAATTAGGTAGGTGCAGAAGCCATAGTAATATAATTAGAAAGGGCTAATAACGCGTTGTCACCGGAGATATTCCCAAAATTTGACCAAATCCCCATATTGGTTGGCAGTTGGAACTAAAACAAGCGCCTAAATCTTCAACAGAATGAATTTATGAAACATAAGATATACCATAAGATATACACACACATGTATCACACTCAGAAGAGAGAGAGAGAACATGTTTACTGTATATGGTCAAACAGAACTACAAGATGGAGAGAGAGAGAGAAGAGAGAGGTGGTGACTGGTTATCAAATGAAAGTGACACGTCAGCGTCATCTGATTTGGGTAAAATATAACGCTGTATATGGTCAAACAAAACTACAAGATGGAGAGAGAGAGAAGAGAGAGGTGGTGACTGGTTATCAAATGAAAGCAACATGTCAGCGTCATCTGATTTGGGTAAAATATAACGCGAGGAATAGGATCTAGGAAAGATTAGAGATGGACCCATAGAGGTTTTAAGAAATGCCTTTGAAAATAGAAATATCTTTATATAGTTATCCACGTAGCAGCAACAAATGCTGACAAGGATGCTCCCACGTGGAGTGGGTCAGCCTAGGTTGAACTGATGGCTCACCATACCCTGGACCCCCACACGATTGACCACCTCCTCACTCTCCTGCCACACACGAACACACACATTGTGATTTGACTATGAAAGCTGTTTTGGCCACGAAACCCATTCCTGCCAACCTTATTTGACACCACATTTGTCTACTTCTACATTTCAAATTCCACAGCTTTGTACCCTTAGTTTCTACTAATTTCTGAACTTAAAGAACCCTACTTTCACACTGTCTAAACTCATTAACTATAACTAGAGCTTATAGATAGGTTGTAATAACAACATCTATCTAATAAAATCAAGACCTTTTTAAGGCTTTAACACACTTCTTTTGATACTGTAAAAATATTTAAGTATCATGGTTTATTTTCGAGTCGGCGTAAAGTATCGTATTATTAAGTTAATGAAATCCTCGCCTTCGTCCACGTGTCCTCGTGTAAGGATATTAAAGATGTTCCTTTGGTAAGTGTAAAGTGGTTGTTTGATTTTATTACGTACATCAATGGAATGTATTAGTTTAATTAGTTGATAATGATGATAGTATTGATGATGGATTAAGGGAGAACTTGAGGTTAGGGTTTGGACTTGTGCTTTATGGTGCTGTAAAGCTTTGGAAGAAGTACAGTTTTGTAACTACATGTAAGACTTCAGTTGGATATCATGGTGAACCCTACCATGCAACTTGGTGTTTTAGAAGTGAGAGCATGTGCATGGACCTTGGTTTGCTAGTCTCTGCTTTTCATGTAAAGGGGAGTTAGAAGTATGTGCTTGGACTTTCTGCAAAATTCTTTTTAAGGATATTCTGCCACTCCAGGCCAATTTAAAACAAGCCTCCAAATGAAAACTACACAAGGGGATATGAGGGAGATAATACTGATATCCATTGCATGATCTGATGGGGATGTGTGCTTTGTCATACCTAGATTCCCAGCCTTGCAAAGGTCCCCCAGCCAGCCATTTGCCATTCCTTAGCTTCTTTTGGGATCAGATGGGATCACATTTCTTTTCTTTCTTTTATTTGTTTTGTTTTCTTTCTTTCTTTATTATTATAAAATTGTTTTTTTTTTCTTTCCACCTCCTCTTAGATCAAACCGCCATTAATAAGGCTTTGGAGATACTTTCTGTTGAGGTCGGCAGTAGTTGCTATGAAGCAAGCGCTTTTAACCCAATATCTTACTCTTCTTGTACAACTAAACTATGCAAAAGTTTAGCAACACCTATGATAGGTTTCAGTCACGCGTACAAAAGTTTGAGAAAGATCAAAATATTAGGATATAGAGAGATCACCAGCTTCCTAGAAGCTCGGTTGCCAATATGAACCTGATTCATAGGCCACCGAAAGGAAGATAACGGTGCTGTTCTCAAGTAATACTAAGGGTAGTTAGTGGTGTTCATGGTGGTGAGTATCTTAGTATTAAAGAAGAACTACCAGTAGGAGAAAACATCATAGTTGCAGCAGCAGTTATAGCCAATACTGTAAGAGAAGATCGAATAACAATAAAAGATGGATCACTACAGTGGTAACATATAGCAGTAATTAATAAGAAAAAAATATGTTCAGAAGACTTGAGAAAAGGTTTTAAAAATCAAATGTAAACTTGATGATCAGTTCAATACAATCAGTGAATATATTGTGTTACTTACAAACCCTGTTTAGTATTCTATATATATATATATATATATATATATATATATATATATATATATATGAAGGTGTTTAATTATGACTTGTGTTGCTGCAATTATATTAACTTAACACCTACAAGCAGTATATATTTCAGCTGTTCTATTTGGTATTTTTTTAATTAATCTTCCATGTACAAATCAAAAATTAACTTCTAGTTTCATAGTTTATATTCTTAACCGTGCTAATACTTCTCCTAATTAATACTTTTGTTGTTATATGGTGACAATAATAACATGCAATATAGTAAATGTAATTGCTATCTAAGATTAAAATTTATTTTATTTAAATCACTAAATCTGTAATGATAAAATGATCCAAAATAAATTAAAAATCATCATATTCATTCAGCATCATGTCAATAGATGGGAGGCCAATGATACAGACCAACATAATCATACAGGAGGACATTACCATTTCTAGACTATGAAGGAATTACATGTATTACCAAACCTCAAGGAGCTTTATGTAATTTGCTCAAAAAATGAATAAGCTACAAGCAAAACAACATCAATGTGTGAATGCATGCCTCACCTCTGTTTAGCTTTGTAATTATCTTTTATTTGAGATCTGAACTGTTTATTCTATTACATGAATTGATTTTTTTCTTTTTCTTTCCTTCTTCTTTTTGCTCTTCGAGTTTATCGTGGGAGCACGTAGTTACATAGAAATTAGTTTTACGTAATTAGTTAAGGTAATAATAGTCTTTTAAAATTTTTTAGGAGGCATATATTCTAAGGAAATATGCATAAGCATCAAGTAGTTTCTGAAGATACTAAAGTAATTATGATTTTTTGCTTATCATTCTCAGGAAACCAAACGTCTGGCCAGAGTCTCACCTCTTACCTTTACATATGTATGGATTAAGAAGAAAAAAAACTAAAGTATTTACTATATATTAGTCCATGAGAGAGTCTGTCACAATCGAGTCATGACTCAAGGGGCGGTCCCCCTCTTTTGTCCTAACCCATGGTTGATAAGAAGAGCATCACTTCTGACTCATATAACTTTATCGGTATTCATTCATTTCCAATATAAGGTCAAGGGATATTATAGAATCTCTTCCACAATAAAAATGGTTTTTGAAAATATTCTCCAACAGCCACACAATTGCTCAACTACGGAAGTTGAAGGATTTAGACCTGCAATGAAGGGCGTATTATATTGCTAAGGAACTCCAATTAACTGCCTAATAGAGAGAAAAATATTTGAATATTTAACACCTATTTTGCTAATTTATATTAAGTATAAATTAAACGTTGAAAGATGCAAATCCCATCTCAAACCAAAATGGTCACATGGCACACCATGAGAACTATAGTGGAAAAAATAAAAGATTATACTCCACAAAAGGAAAAAATAAACCACCCCCAACCTATATGACATCATTTGCATTAGCATATTGGCTAACTATGCCTATCTCCTTGTTTTCTCTCGACTGACTCAATAAAACTCATAAATTTATGAAAAACACAATTAGACTAGTGAGTGATAGCAAGTTTCCAGTTTCTCCTTGCAGATGTTTGACTTACTTGTCACATGAGGAAAAATATCCAAAATTAGGATTGGACAGAGAGTGGATTTGTCGGAAATTTAGTGGCAATATCTTTCTTGCCAAAATATTAGCATGTTCATTAAATATAATCTTAGGAAAAAGAATACAACTAAAATTCTATAAAATTAAAAATGTTAGCTTTGCTGCCTATTAATTGTTCTTTTAATTTGGTTTGAAATTTTGAAATTTTACTTAAATAATCTTTAGAGGTTTTGTAAAGAAACATTAAAAAGGAGATTAATAATTTAAAAAAAAGACAACAATTGATGATGATATTTCTGTAAGAGTCTCAACAATAATCTAATTCAATGAAACCCCACAAAATATAGCGATTGCAGAAGATTTATAGGGTCGCAAAATATGCGAATAAATCTTTGAACATGATAACTAGGATCTCACTTCTGATTACCTAAATGATTACAAGGTATAATAGGAACAAAAGCAACGAAGTGACGTACGTTGAAAGATATGATTCCTAGAATCTAAAGTTCGGCAACAGAAACTAAGGAATTTCTTGATAATGACTCACATGGAAAAAAAACATAGACTGGTTTATAAACGAGAAAACTAAAAGGGAAATCTGTTAGAGAAGGCATTAATGGTGTGGTGATTTAAATCATTGAGCTTGAATGTGGGTGACCTCATTCTCTTCTGATTTCATTCCTTCATTTATTTGACCGGTTCCCAACGACTAGATTGGGCTGATGAGGTCGGTAGAAACAGTTTGCATCTTAGTCATCCAGTTACCATGTTAGGGGCTTGCATCTGGCACCAACCTGAATTATTGCCCTCTCGGTAACCATTCCCCAGGTGCCGCCCCTTCCATGGTTTTAGCAAAAACACACAAGCACCCACGTAGACTTTAGTATTTCAAGTAATTATAGGTGGGTTATCTGCAGATAGTGAGAAAGAGGAAGATGGGGTAGGTGAGAGAGACTGTAAGAGGCACAAATCTCAAGTGGGGTTTTGATTAAAAAGGAAAATTAAGGAAGAACATGTGGTTGCTCTTAATGAGATGCGTTCAAAGAGTCACCCTCTTTTATCTAAACTCACTACCTAGACATTTCACATGGAATAAAAAAACTTGAACTCTAATTTGTTTAATAGGAGTCAAGCCATCAACAAGACGTATTATCCACCATTAACTTCTTTCTGAAGCTCTCTTAGAAGGAAAGTTAACTGCAGTCGCAGGAATGGAAAAATCCTACAGATTAGATGGTTATGATCATTCTACCGAATCGCTTATCATCCAATCAGATCGTAGTATCATGCAATCAGATGTGTGGACATGTGCCCATACAAGGATTGAAATGTTGTGTGATTAGAAAAAGCAACATATCTCAGCTTAAGCTACTAATATCTATTTAAAATTCTCACAAGATGGAAGCCATGAGACCTGACAAATCAATTTAATATTATGAATCTCAATGTTCCATCCTTTTTAAGTGCATGCAGTTAGAATTTCAAGACTGTGTGTGTGTGTGTGTATAAGTTTATATGTGAGTAGATTCATGCATCACGTCGATTTAGAGCGGCATTCCTTTGTTTGATCCTTCCCAAAATGGTAATAAACATTAACCAGTATATTTTGCTATTTATTTTCTCGAGAATCTCACTGTATCAGAGGAAATGTTGGAGTATGTTGTTTCTAATGAAAAGATTAGTATTTTATTAATGTTCATAATGCGTTTACGTTGTGTTTAGCTGCACATGCCTTGCACTAACTCATACATGCTACACTGTTTGTGAGAATGCATCTTAACCATTGATGAGAAGAGACTGATCATTAACAATCCAAAATCAGATTAATTTTGACTTTCTCATATAACTGATCATGCCCACTCATCCATTGAAATCTTTCAATCCATGTGGACACCTCTCACATTGGTAAAACCATAATGTCAAGTTGATATAAGACACATAGACATTCAATGCATGGAACCAATATTCTCAGCCATTGACATTTCAAGTTTCATGTTCTCACACCACTGAGGATTATTCTCTAGTTAGTCTTTGCCATGACTTAGTGAAAAGGCAATTGGCCAATCAGGTCAGATCAATGGATCAGTATTTATTTGCTTAATTGATGGAGTAGGGACCATGCATGATCCTTAATGCATGCTCCCATTAGGCATCATATACCCTCTCTAGTCTTTTTATATACCTGCATAACTAACTTGTAACTATAATAACTATAATTTCATAAATATTCAATATATAGTTCCCAAGTGGGAGGATGGATAAATTATCTTAAAAACATGTCAAAGAACCCATAGATTCTTTCAGTTATGTCAGGAAACAAATTTGACCAAATATACAAGAGAAAGACAGAGATGAGAACACATGAAACCACATGGAATGGTCGTTATACTAGCAGGTTAAATTACAGATTGGAATAATGACTCTACAGAGACCGTTAGTGTATTTATGGTCAATAAGCAGCTTCTCAATCATATTTTCAAATGCAACACTAACATGCAACAAATAATCGAGCGGTTGGCTCTTTAATAAATCTGTTTTTGTTGACCAACATGTGAAGTAGAGATTATCTTGTTTTTTCCTATAATATATGTAACCATCAATTTGGAGGAACTATTTCTAACTACCATATGATTAAGGTCTAACATTATATCTAGGTATATTTCCAACTCAACGACACATATCTTGGAGTTAGAACTTATGCTCTTATATAAAACTTATTAAGAGTGAAGATTACCTAGTCAAAGGGCAAAGTGAAACATATTAAAGCCATACATGAATGCATTTAGTTCTATTTACATAATTTAGATTAGTATTAGTTGAAAATTAGATGGGAATTTGATCTGTACCTTAGTTAATTGGTTTATATATTACATTGGCACAATGGTTATCTTTAATGGTACCTCCCTATCGATCGAGGAAGGGAGATGAAACATTTGAGACTGAAATAATAATTTTTCTCTTCTTGTGGGTACAAATCTCAAATATGATTGCAAGTACAGGAGTAAACAGGTTCATTCAACACACTTCTAGGCACTAGTAGAATGCATTTTTTGACAATGCACTAGTAGAATGCTGATAGCAACTTGGCTATGCTTTTTAATTAGTTTCTGGACAATTGTCAAGCTCTGATATGCGACGACATTTATGACTTAATCAATTGGAGTGTGACATTTGACCGATGACAACTGTTATGCTTTACCTCCTCCATGGAGGATGGTCAAGGTCACTGGAACCAATTGATCATCTCAGTAAATTGAAAGACAGAGCCAATTCTCAAGGAAAAACCTTTACTTAATTGGATGGTTAAGAAGCTAAGGATGCATGTAAATGTCAAGTCCAACAACCTTCACTGGGGCGCCCTTCCAGCAATAAATGCTATATATGGACCACTCCGTTCACACATCCAAGATTTTCAACCGCAAACTAAACTGCATAAGCATGAGAATTTTCTTGAGCAACCGTTCAGAAGGCAAAGCACATGATCGGAGAACCAATGTTATAGGGAATTACTCCTCAAAACTGGAAGCTCAGACTGACTGAATGGCTGATTTTGATATGTAGTTTACATCGATCAGAATGCTTTTCATGCAGTCGTCGGGACCTCCTTCAATTGGATAGTGAATTTATGAACAAACTGGGCCTCACGATCCGAAAGAATTGACTACTATCTTCATGCATTCAAGGACCTCATTTAAGTGATGGTCTGGATAGGTGGATGCACACGGATATGCTCCAGTCGGGGTGAAAGCGAACAAGTTGGGACTCCTCGCCCAAAACCCATGAACAGCCCCCAGATAAAGACAGATATAGAACACAGTAGATCGAAGGATTTATGATTGCAACTGTGATGGCGACGATCGATTTGTTTCCGAAGTCCCTTTTGGCTGATGGGATAATATCATCAACCCAAGATTGCCAGATGGATGTATAATGCATGTCGGTAAGACGGGTTTTACTGGTTGTGTGAGGAGGAGAGATCTTTGTAGTAGAGCTTCACATCCATGAGGGGACCTTAACAACTGTGGACCTGTGAAGTCTCTGGAAAAACCAGAAGAGAAGGGTCAGTTGGCATTTTGACTAATTAAGGCTAGTTTCAATTGAGTGGTCCTTGCAGAGTAAAGGCTATTTGTCTCCATGGGTTTAAGACTTGTCCAAACTCGAATAAACGTCAATAGGGCCTAATCAGTCCATGTGATTCCCTCGTGGACAAGAAAGGGAAGCTTTGCTTCATTCAAATCCTATAATTTGTTTGATTCGCAAATGGTTGTCACTATCCTGCAATCCATGATGCTCTCTCAATTGCATGGTTTAGGGTAAGCGGGCCTGAGATATTTAATGGCTTTATAATTTCCAGTTTTCACAGAATAGCTTCCTTGTTTGTTTATCGTCGTCAAGAAGCCTAAATTGTCTCTTAACCACTCACCATGTTACACAGATTGATAAACTGAAAGCAGATTAATGAAAGGTGACAACCACAACCATTAACAATGGCTGAAAAAACAAAAATAGAAGAATGAATAGAGTTCTTGAGTAGCAAGTCACAAGATTGATTTCTGTTCCACAAGCCTTACATTATATTTCATTCCAGTTTAAAAAGTAGTACAGGAATTGGCAACCAAATATTTCTTTTATAAATAGGCTTCAAAATCTGCTGCTTTACACAATGAAAATTGTAGGGAGTATGCCTCCCACCACGCTAAAATGAAAATCTGATGGCCTCCTAGCCACACTAAAAAGAATTGCTTCTGCCGGGACCGAAAAAAGAAGGAACAATACAATTTAAAAAGAAAAAAAAGGGGGGAAAAACAACTCACTAGATGCAAGAGTAAAACCCATCTATGCCCCTTTTACTATCTAAGCCAGCCTAAGAAATTTTACAAATCTAAATGCAAAGAATAATTTTTACACTGAGGGCATGGGTGAAATGACAAGAACAAATATATCAAGGGGAAAAAATCGGGCGGATTTACATCACGATAGGATTGACCGTAAGAATTGAGATTTACGATCTGCTTTGAGGAATTGAAGGATTTTGCAAGAAAAGAACCCTCGATGTTACCGAGCTTCATTCCTGTAAAAATTGGAAGGCTGGAATCTCGAGAAGTTCTGCTGCAGGTTTAACATCTGTGAAGTCTTTCTCTTGCAGACAATTAGAAATGTCATCAACAGAGAAGGGGATGCTGCAGTGAGAGGCATGCTTTAGCATTAGTTCAGATTTGTGAAAATTACATTTCATATTATAAAAGAGAAAAAAATGTCACCTGGAATTGTCATCCAGCAAGAAGGAGTTGCTAACAGCAGTGTTCGAGTCCTCCGTCATGAGTACCTTCATGCTAGAAATGATCTGTAAAAGGATAAGAGGCAAATGCCAAAAGAGCATCTTCATGATCCAATTGGAGAAAGCTAGACCCAACTGAAAAGATTTATATAATATCCAGACTTACATTTTGTGAGACACTGGGGGTGTGGTAATTGTCATCCGAGTATAGTGTACATATTCTATAAAGCTGCTGCACGCTAAGGATCTGAATATGGCAAGCATCAAACGTATAAGATATATGGACACAATAAAACACAAAAAAATCAACAAGAAAACATGTATGCAAGCTTTGACGAGAGAGAGGTTGAGAGTTACAGGGCAGAGATCGTTGGTAATTTCATCATAGGAAATTCTAGACTTCTGATGTATAACCTGCAGGATAATCATATTGCAACTATATTAGAAAAATTATTTTTCTGATGCGCAAGCGCTTTTAGCTATAAAGCCTCTGCTGTAGTGAATAATAATAGGTTCAACCAAAGTAAAAATTCTCTTGAACAAAGTGCGAATTAGGGTTCAAATCATTCATATAAATTTAATTAGGATGGTTTACAGGATCAATAAATCTAAAATATACAAAGAATTAAACACGCACTATGGTCATCTGAAATGACACTTTTACAAGAATACCAATGAACCAGGAATCTAATCAACCTCCTGCATGGGTTACCTTAAATTTTTCAAGTTCATATTTTCATAAACCTCCAAGGTAATTGAATATCTCAATTATAGACAAAATGGACTAGGAACCATCACCAGATCAGTTTCCATTATTACAATAGGGATGACAGTATGAAGAAGATCATAATCTAGTAGGATTCTGATCAATATTTCCATATGGTAATAATAGGTTATGATATCGTAAATCCAATATTCATCATTGTAAAACGATATTAATTGACATGAGATCCATGTAACCATCACAAGAACCATGTAACCAACATAACCCAAGCTGGGAGACACAAGAAAGCTTTCCCACAGATGAAGAGTGTAATGCTCAAAACATCCAACTAAAATGTAATAGCATCATAGGCAGCAGGAAGAGCAGTAAGCAAATTTTATCAAAATCCCACTTTAGAAAGAGAGGACAGAACATTTGGAGACTAAAAGGTCAGGGAAAAGCCATATTTAACATCTTAGACAAAGCAGTAACACCCAGGAAGTACATAGAAATCATTTTTACTTTACGACTCAGAAAGACAAGGTAAACCAGAGGTGGATTGGATATTCTACCACCAATAATCAAATTATCGGATATTGATGTCAGAAATTGACAATGATTGTGGAGATCATAATATTAAATGATGTTAAAGTTCAATGGATATGCCAGAACCAAACACATCAACCGAGATACAATTAAATTTTTAACTTTTGGACCAGAATACAAAAATTCATGGATTTAAAGTTCACGGAATTTCATGTCATAAGTGGTATGTTGACCAGATACACCCGGTGGTTGAATAGAACAGGTGTACTAATTCCAAGGATGAAAAATCTAAAAATTTTACCATTCATTGAAAAATTCAGGGATAATAATCTACTAAATGACTAATTTAGCCAGTTAAGATGATATAATAAAAAACTTAGAAATGTGAGAAACACCCCAAGATATAAATTTTCTAACACACAGAGTACCCAACAGACCAGTTGAACCATTGACATGCTGGATTTGTAATGAAAATAAGCCAACAATATCCTGCTAAATTCAATGAACAAGGTGTAAACCTGACAAACATGGATGGAAAGGAAAGGAAGAGGGTGGGGTGTGGGGAGTGCTGAAATGCTGAGACAGAAAACACAGAAAAGCAGAGCACTAGGAGATAGAAGGCGAACACACTTCCGCATTTCACTATAAAGAATCACAAAGAACATTTTCAGGTGACATCGCCTCATCAAAAAAAATTAACTCCCAGAAAACCAGATTGTCCCAGGTCACCTCCTTGACCAATTGTCTCCAACATATGCCCTAAGACACTATTACCATCATACACCAAAGAACTAAGTGATTCATGTAAATGACCTGAAAAATCCGCATTCACTTAAATGGGGGAAATATTCCAATAGAACCATACCAAGAATCCAACAGCTTGCCTAATGTGTTTAAGTTCATCCCAAGATGTGCCTGCATACTGCAATGAAGGAAATCTTATGATACAAAGAACTTGAAATTCATATAGAAATCAAACATATGAATCTGAAACTAGCGAGGTAATCTTCATCAGACACATTCAAGAGCTGTACCTCTTCCTTTGCTTGGCAACACCATAGCTCCAATTCAGCTAAGCCCGCTTTGACATATTCCCCATTACTAAATGAGCAGCACTCCCGACGAAGGAGAAGACTGCATCAACAGAATCACATTCTAATATTACAAATTTAACCTAGAAATATTATCACCATTAGCAAGGGGTAACAAGCTACAGACCTATTAAAGATTTGTACATTTATATATGAGAATATCTGGGTAAAAATCTTCTGAACAAGAATGGGAGGAACCTGGAGAAGAAAAGAGGAGAATCATAATTATTTATATTTATGTGAATAAAAAAAATGCAGTCCTAATCTGATTATTCAAGTCAAAAAATTTAATTTAATACATACAAAATTTTCTTTCAATGTACTGAGAAGTGCATTGAGGCACTCAATAATGCTCTGCCAGTGATTTGCCAGAGAATCTTTACCAAATGACCTGCCAGATGATCTCAGAACAGCTCCTCTTGATGTTCTTGGTGCCTGGAATGTTAGGTCCACACAGTATTAGTGAATATTTCACAAAGCTTCAATTTTGAGATATAAAATTAATAGCATGACACATACAGGCCCATGCCACAAGTTTCTATAGGCAACTTTGACTGAAATTCATTCAAAGAAACTACATGTACTAAAAATTAATAACTTAAGCTGAGATAAGATAAGAGCTTTAAAGACAATGAAAGAAGAATAAAATGAATACACTTTAAAACAAAGAAGAATAAAATGGATAAACTTACAGATTTAGAACACAAACCATTCTCAAACACACAATCTTCCCAAAATCAAAGGCTAAATTAACTTGTGCTTAAAACATATTAAGTATGTGCTGTACTTTAAAATAATAAATATGCACTGTATCCAATTTCAAGAATAATATCCTGAACATCTAAACATTTTCTACCAAGAAATCCAAAGTAAATTAGTTCAGAAAAAAGTATACTTGAACAAAACCAATCACAAAGTATTTCTCTAGAACCTAGTAAAAGGCAGTCCTTTACACAAACGATTTATTTAGAATACTTAAGAAATTGAAAATAAAATTCATGATACCTGGATGCATGATGAAAGAAATGATGACAAGTCCTTCTTCACATTGTCGCGAATAATTCCATAAATTTTCTCCACATATGCTGTGAGCTGCTGCTTGAAAAGCAATGCTGGGTATTTGGCCTCTACTTGGCGTACTACATCAAGAGCGCCTACAGAAAGGTTGGCGGAAGAAGGGGAAGAGCGAAATCCCTGAGACAAATCAAAATCACACAACAAGATGTAAGAAAACTCAAAGAACCATTATTATGCATCACTGAATTATCATTTCTCAGGATCCTATCAAATTTCACAATGAGCAGAAGGAAAAAGAAAAAAAAGAAACAGGTATAGGTTTTGCCTGGGTCATCCTCCCAAATAATGATGTTGCAGGTGGAGGTTTCCGGTGTGGAGTTGCTCCAGCTGCACCTGCAGCTTTTAAGCTCCTTTGCAGCAAGAACAACAAGGAAGATGTATTGGATAGCCAATAAGCCATATGATCATTGTTATCCTGATTCTGCAACGAAGAGAAGAAAAAATAACTGAGAAGGAAGAAGAATTCAGGAAACCATATTACAGCTTATCAATATCTCAAGAGTGTAAATTTACACCAAGAACAAAAATAAGTTCCCGAAACAAATTCAAAAAGAATTTTGTTTTATCAATAAAAAAAAATCATCAAAAAAAAAGACCTTGTTTTATTCCACCAACAGCCTATTTCAATAACCCTAACTAACAATAGTGCATTTACAGAGAAGCAAAGAGCATGGTTGGTTTTGGCAACTTTATTTTCTCCAAAGGATGACTTAGATGAGAACAAAAACAACAAAATCCCTCACCCAAACAAATTAACAATAATAAAATCTTATTCGATGATTTCAATCCGTCAAAAATAATCTCTCGTCAGGTTACGCATTTCTTAACTCATTTTCAACCAGATCCAGGTCCACTTTGTTCATCTTCTCACCCTATTAGACCTTGTAACATGCTCCCTCTTACACCATTTCACATTCACCATCCAAGGCCATCGCTTTACATGCCCAAACCATCTTAACTGGTTTTATACATCTCCTATATGAGCAACTTATAGACAAACCCAGATACATTTATTCCTTACTCTTATGTTTCTTAGTCTTCCCACAAATCCATCACAAGTCCCACAGCCCCAGGTAATTGCATATAATAGATACATCTATGATTATAAATAATGGCCAACGTAATGAGATCACGGGTACATTATCGAAATATTCCTCAAAACCAGTGCAAACAAAAGAGCTGCCATCATGGAGATCCAAGCATTTCAGTTGTCACAAACATAGACGTGAAAATAAATTTCAGGAAACCACCAAAGGGTTTAAAGTTACCAAGAAATCTGGAACAACCCCATAAATGTGATTTGTTTATCGAACATAAAAGTGTAGAGAAAAGTGCATTCAGTTACCTCAATCGCAGAACCAATCATCTGAATAAGACGATCAAAGACACTAGTTCGTTCGGCTTCAAAAGATTTCCAGTGGAGAAGACATTTATATATGGTAAATGATGCAACAGGCTTTCCTTGACTGAACCCAAGATCTTGCATCACACATTTGACAAGAGCATCAACACTCTCCTGCAACAAGGAAAAGCATGTGCATATCTATTTAGAACCCACTTAAAGAGGAAATGAACTGAAAAAAAGAAATATGTTATGCACTCTCCAACACATGCGAGCGCCTACATGTTGTCTTTCAATATGTGATCTCCTCAATTTGTTATCAGATTCTGCTCCGTATTTTTTAGCAGGAGTTGCACTCTGTGGTTCCTGTCAAAAAAAATAAAAATAAAAAATTTCTCTTCATCATTACAATGAATTTAATGAAGAAGACTTCAGCCAACAGGATGCACACAAGCACATGCACAAACTCACACAAGTGTTTATACACATGTAGAGAGACATGTTAGTATATATAACATAATTAACGATACTTAAAGAAAAATGGTAAGAAAAATACATTGACTCTAGTTTCTTCGTTCACATGGTGACCATTTTCCAAAGTCTGCAACAGGAGCACAAGAATAAGCAAGAGCCACAAAGATCCTAATTATAAGATTTGCATGTCTTCAGTGACCATGTTTACCTGAGTTGTTGAAATTCCTAAATGTTCTGACATGCGCCTTACAGTTGAGTTTGACAAGGCTTGCTGCCGAAGGATTTGGTCCTCAGATTCGATATCAGAAAGTTTTTCTTCAAGCCTGTGATAAGTAATCCATAATCAAGATATCAAGCATGACGCATAACAAAAGAAAATCAAGATACAAGTTCATTATAATAATAAAGATATACCACGGTTCACCCCAAGTTGACCAAGAAATAAGCACAACACAAGTTTCTTTCATGTTCATGTAATGAGTAGATCAAACCTTTTTCACAATCCAAAACATTTTATTATTATGTTTTTTTAAATGTTTGTTTACTAACCTCTGCATAGCAGTCTTCAACTGAATTATCTTAGATTCTGCCTCCAAAGCTTGCTTCAACCTTTCCTCACTAACTCTGTTCGTTTCCTCATATTTTTTCTCAGTTTCATCTATTTTCATTTCCAATGAACTAACCAGAGCCTACAATCAGTAACAGTCAAGTAAGACATCACCAAGTACATAATCATGTTTACCCAAAAATTATACAAGTGCTCAGCAGAAATATCTTTGATAAAAATAATTAGAGAAAATTTCAGCGACCTTACCTTGAGTTTTTCATTTTCAGCAGCTAGTTTATCTAACAATGCATTGTCAATAACAGGAACCTCCTTTATGATAGGTACTTGCTCTACAGTTTTATTAGCTTCTTCACGTTCCTTCAAAAGTATTGCTTTAGTTTCTTTGAACTGAAGTTGCATATCTTGCAAAGCAGACTGCAGTTTTGCATTTTCTTGATTTTTGGCTTCCTCCATATCAGCCTACAGGCGTGGAGCATCAATAAGGAATAAGAATAAGCAGGGATACAACCAGTTCAAAGAAACATAATTCTTGAGAAGTCATTCCTGCCACAGCACAATTATAAACCAAAGACTCCAATTCTGACAGTTTTAAACAAATATATTTTTTTTCTTGGATGATTAATGAAAGCCTGATATAAAAAAGGTAAAAGAATGTACAAGGGCAAACTACGGGGAGTTTTAAAACAAATTTTGAGAACAGCACTAATTACTGTATAGGACAATGCATGCATTAGAATGAAAATAAAACATTTGAATACATGTAACAAATAAAATGAATAAATTTGGATCTCTAAAAAAATTTTAGCAATAGAGAAATATAAATTTAGAATTCAAATGTCCAGACATTATCAAAAAGAGAGTCAAACATCTATCACACCCTCTACAAAATTAAAAATTCTAAACTATTCACTTATACATTTTTTTCCCTCAAAATGATAGTCATCAGGACAATGCAATAGAAAGTATAACAAAAGCGACTCAACTACCAGATTTACTTGAATTCAACAATGTCACGTTATCCAATGCAATCCTCTCCATTTTTAAGATTTGGAAACTTAGAGCAAACGCAGATTGAAGGTGGACTGTTCCCGAATTGGCACACTACAATCAAAGTCAGATTCAAATCAATGAAAATGATTACTACAGATCCTTCTTTTATGTGATCGACAGCTCTACTTAGTACATCCAGGTATGTTTGGCATTCCCTTTTGGGGCCAGAAGCAATACCAATGCGTACTTGCCCTTCAGTCCAATAAAAATGTTTGGTAAGGACTTAGAAGAATTGATTCCAAAATAAGCTCACCGTACATGCTGATTCCATTAATTCATATCCCCAATTCTCCAAATCACATTAAGGAAATCAGTTTGGTCAATTGTACGACATTTTTGTTCAGAGTGCTTATCCATATACTATTTTATGATACCCATTTTACTGCTTCTTATCTTTTTAACCTAAAAGCACTTCTTAAATAGGCTTTTACGAGGATGCAGTCTGTAAGAATAAACTACAAGTAAATTGCTTCTCTTCTCAAATGGTAAATCAAATCAAAAATTATTAAGAGCCAACTAGAATCAAATTATACTACTGAATATAAATAGCGAAATTCAAACAAGATTTAGTATATAGCATTTGCAGCTAATATTTTTAATTTTTGGATTTCTCTTAGTCTTAGAAAAATAATCTTTTGTTGTTAATAATTAATATAACTAGCCTACACTTCTATAAATATATATTAATTTTTTTCGTACACTACATTTCTTATAAATAAGGATAAAATTACAAATGGGGAGTTTTTGGTTAAGAGGAAAAATTATGTGTTGGGGTTGTTGGTTTGTGGTATGAATTTTTTTAGTGTTACATAGATGAGTATTTAGAATCAAATTAATTGTACAGTTAAACTTTAAATCATAAGATTCTATTACTGATTTGAGTCAACCTGAAGCCATATCGAATCTGGTTGTAAAATTTGAACAATATAGCCTTTTAGAACAAATGCCAAACAAGACTTAAATATTACCAGTGACATCGAACTATGGTTTTAAAATTCTTCTATATTCTTTTTAAGGAGAATAAACTTACTTAAAAGTATTGACTTAATGTATCAATACACCATATTAGTAGTTATAACTCATATTCAGCTCATTTAGCTTAACATCTACAATAAAAATTTAGGAACAAAAAAATCACTTACACCAGGAAACATTCTTGTTTCATAACATAGATTGATAGTGATGGATGTTTATATAAAGAGTCTGAAAAGAGGAAAATATATTGCAAATGATCCAAAAATTGAGAGGCAGAACGTAAAAGGAGAAAAATTCTGGGTATTTAAAGACAAACTAATGAATGATACAACATGGAATCGAGGAACATACCCTTTATAAATGTAGGATTAAATTGTATACGTTAAAATAGAATGAAAAGAGTTTTGTGGACCTAGAAGTCCAATCTCAAGAATAAAATGGGCGGTGGAATAATATTGTTCAAAATTCTACTGAAGAAAAAAGGTTTTACTTTAAAACTTGGCAAGAAAATCAGGACCAAGAAAACATTGAAAAACATGAAAATGAAAAACATAAAGGTGTACAAAAAATGTATAGAAAGAGAATAAATGAAGCAAACAAAACCATATAATAACTTGCAAAATAAACTATCTATGAAAGACGGCAGTTAACGTATATATAAACTAGCAAAGAAAAGTAGAGAGTATTTTTAGAGGGTTTTAAAAATTTAAATCATCCCGAATTCATTAGCTTGTCTTCTTTCAGGAATTAACAGTCCAAATTAAGCCAGCTTTTACAGAAATAATACCATAAGATTCAAATGAGGCGGAAGGATTTCAACTCTCCATCAAGTGAAATCCAATGTCACATTCCTTTTTGGTTAAAGAAGGGTCTTAAAGAGCACTTTTCCAACAAAAGCCCATTTTTGGGCTCCAGCATGGTGCAAGCATCATTGCAAAACAATGGATCCCATCAAAACCATGTTGGTGGATACCAAAGCTTCTTATTCCCACACAAAAAAGATGCACACCAAAAAATTTCAACACCTCATCCAAGTTGGAAGCCCTTGTAAATCAAAGTTGAGGAAATTTGACGATAAGGAAAACAAACTAGGAGAAGAGAGAAAATGTAGAAAGAGCATCCGGATCTGATAAGCATTAGTACATCCATTGATTCAAATCCAAAAAACCTTAGGCAGACAACAGTTACTGTTAAGCTTCAGTGTCCACTGTCCACCAAATCATGACACTAATTACTATCCAGGTTAACACGTTAAGCGCAGAACAACAATGACACTCTTTAGGTAACACACTTCAAACAAAAGGAGATAACTAATCTCTCAGAGATATGTAAGTTGAATATGTTTACATGGTCAGTGGCTCAGAGCCCATATGCAAATATATAAGGTTGACTACCATAATAAATTTGGAAAAACATAACAGGAATCTATGTTACCCTCATGCGTTTCTCCAACTGCAATCTCCATGTCAGCTCTTCAACTTGTTTTTCCAGCTTATTTTTGGCAGCTTGGAGAGCACCAGTCTCTTTTGCCGCCTGTAGATTTATACATAAAAAGTCAAAATGCATGTGTCAAGATTATACAACTCTATAACAAGCACAAAGAACAGAAGCTACAGATTCTGGTGCACTTCCACATTTCCATAGATGAATTAAAGGAGGAACAAAAAAGAAATCTACAGCAAGAATCAACATTTCCCACAACTAATTCTCCGATTCTTGTTTGATATTACGAATTTAAATGTGCTGGGATATGAAAGGAGAGGGGAGCTAGCCAAAGTTCTATGTTGAACTGTCTGTCAGTGCTCAAAGACACATTGTTAGTCTTATGCTATAAAAAGCTTCGGCCTCAGCCTTCAGGTTTACATGGAACAAAATCAAACTGTGCTCCAATTCTTATCTGAAGGAATAGGAAACCCTAAATTATCAGACAATATTTAGACATTTTTAAATGCAATTTCCAAGCCCAAAGAAATTTTGGAATGGAGGAAATGATAAACACAATATCTACTTCAAATGAAATCAGGAAAAAATATATATATAATAGTGGAAGAGGAATAAAGGTCACCATTTTAAGCTTCCGTAGTTCTCTACGAGCAACTCTTCCTCTCCATGCACATTGTGTGGTAATTGCCGCTTTCTTCAATCTCATGTAATACAAACGGGCCAAGTACTGGCGACAGTAACTCTGCATTAAGATTAGAAATAAATAAGTAAATAAGGAACAAACTAATTATTCATTATCAAATATATTAAAAATAACAGGAGTTCCACTAGTACTCAAGCAAATTTACTTGACTATACCTTCCAAAAAAAGAAAATTTTACTTGACTATAACAGTTCCTACACAATGATAAAATATCTCACCCCAACTAAACGGGCTGGGAATTGGAACAGGTGAATGGGAGAATTGGTTGCAGCTTATGGAGGCCCATATGCAGATTGTCTCCCCTGGTTGAGGCAGGAGTGAAGTTTCAGGTGGGGAGGGGAGATAGGGTTAAGTTTTGGTCGGATCCTTGGTGCTCTGGTGGAGCTCTCAAGGAGCAATTTTCTACGCTTTATAATATTTCTTCAGCCCCTCATGCCTTTGTTGCAAACCTGTACTCCCTAGGGGTGGGAGGAGTACAATGGAATTTGCAGTTCAGAAGAGGTATGTTTGATTGGGAATTGGAAGACTTGTCCCAGTTTCTGGAGTGCATCAATGGAAAGGATTTTGGTTCTCATCAAGATGTTATGAGCTGGTCAAGGAGCAGTGATGGGGTCTTCTCTGTGAAGAGCATGTATGGGTTTATGAGTAAGCGGAATCTTAATTTCAAGGTCCACAATCTGTTATGGCAACCTTTACTTCCATCAAAGGTTGGTTTCTTCATGTGGACAGCGGTGCTGGAGAAAATCTTGACTTTGGATAATCTTATGAAGAGAGGCTGGCAGCTTCCTAATAGATGTAGCCTTTGTAGAGCGGATGCGGAGTCAGTCAATCACCTCCTCATTCATTGCCCAATCACAAGTGGAGTTTGGAATGAGTTCTTAGCCAGGTTTGGTGTAGCTTGGGCCCAGCCTCAAGGTGTTTCTCAGCTTCTTTTATGTTGGAAGATCTCAAAAGGAGACTCTCCTTTCAAGGTCTTTTGGCGGTTAACACCAGGGGCAGTGATGTGGGCAGTTTGGAAGGAACGAAACAACAGGATTTTTGAGAATAAGGAAAGATCTCGGGATGCTCTTTTCAAATACTCTCTTAGTTTTATCCTTTATTGGGCGTCTGCAGTGGAATCTTGTAAGGGATTGAAATGTCATGATGTATTAATGTGTAAGGATTTCAATGATTTGTAAGGATGGGGAGGGGATGAGGTTTATGTACACCTTTGGTGTACAGCATTGTAACCTGTTTTCAGCATCTTTTTAATATATTTCTTCATTACCGATCAAAAAAAAAAAAACTAAACGGGCTGGGAACAACTATTCCCAAACCATGGTATGGAAAACTGACAATAACCTTGGGCGAGATCATTTTTTAAAATTGTAGAAGTATAATAGAAGATAACTTCTTCCTTCGGAAAACCAATAACACATTTTAAAAACAGAACTAGTTACCTGGATCATAATTGCCGCTTTTGTCCGCCTCCTGAAGCGAAGCTGATTACGAGCAGCCATCCCACGCATACCTGTTTGAATCGAAATTGCGGACCAGCACAACCACTTGTAAGCTTTCCTAGCAAGATACATACGCAGATCTTTCTGGATCCTTAGACAAGCAGCTTCCCTACGCAAGCTCTCATAAACTTGCCTAGCAAGGTGTCCTGCACCCAACAGTCACAACAAATAATAAGAAGGTGTAATATAAGGTAGTCTCTATGCATCACCTGATACCCCTGAGCATGTCTTCCTGGCATAAAATACAAACCAAAAGTTCAAGGTGGAGATGCATGATCTATATATAATACTGGTTATACCTCTGCACACAGCCTGAATACGTTTGGCGGAAAATCGCAACAAGATAAAGCTTTTGCGAGCCAAATATGAACGGACTTTCCTCTGGATAATGCTTGCAGATCTCCCTAGAACCTCACTCCTTCGTGCATCTAGTTCCGCCATCTGACCAGCTCTAAGAAAAACCTTTGTCTTCCCAATCTGTCAAATCATAGTGAATCATTCTAAACGTCTCAGTTGACGCATGCTTGGAGCAAATGAAGATCCAGTAGTTCATAGTAACTTATATAATAATCATGATAGTAGCTAAAAATGTATGTCGCAAGCAAAATACTAGAAAAATATCACATAACAGAATCAGAAACTTTAGAAGTAAATACAACAACTCCATTGATATCAACCTCTCCTATTTTTTATAACAAGACATTTAAAAAACAGAAATGAAGAAAGATAATCATCATTTGGATACATAACATGCACAGCACTCGGACATTAGTTAAGTACTTATTAATGACTTACTGGAAAATAAAAGCCAAACACATTGTGACAAAAATTAGTAACACGCAATCTCCTTTTGGTTAGTAATATCTACCTGATAACCTTTGAGGCCAACTTTCTCTAGCACCTTCCTGGATGCAGAAACCTCATCACAGCTATCAGAGAAAGGAAGAGGTTAATACTTTCAAAGGTTTAACATGGCTATCAAAACTATCACATTCAAGTATTAAGAAGAATAATCAAACTACCTCCCGTCCAAAACTTCAGGTGCAAGGATGCCAAAACGATCAAGAAATTCACAGAATGTTCTTCTAGTGGGAAATCCAGCGCAACTTATCCTGATTGCCTCCATGACTCCCTGAAATAAGAGAACATTTTAGCAACCAAAGTGCAGTTAAACTGAACATTAATCAAAAAGTTGAAAATGTATTACCCCACACCGAAGTTGCTGTAAAACATTATTATTCTCAAAGATCGCTGGCTTAAGAAGATTATTAGGCTTTACACAACGAATGTAGTGTGGCTCAGTAACACTCAGGGTTTCAAGTAGCGCTTGCAGTTGTTGCTGCATCAAGCACAATAATGTTTCATATGGAAGCAATAAAAAGAAGCAGATATTGCCAATCAAATTATTAAGAAGCCTATACCTTGAACCGTGACCCTATTGATGAGAACTTTGAAGATTTGGAAGACTCTTCAACTAAAGGAGGAAACAAACTCGACACAAAGGAACATTTGGAAGCACTCAAGAGTGCCTGATGCTCAGCAACAACATAATCTTTATTCTTATCCAAGAACAACTCAGTTTGGTAAGTGACCTGTAAAGGAAAACCAAATTACAGTTCATAAATACAACTTATAGGATTGTTTCTCGTCTGTAAAGTAAAGCTTCTTCTATAATTCTCACACTCACGCCTTCATTAATAACACAAGGAAAATTAACTTACATCACCAGCGTAGTGACAAATGGTGAAGTCAGTGCGTGACAATTTTGGCTTGCTAAAGCGTTTATGGTTCTTGAATGTCTGATACAGCTTCTGGGAAAATGATTCATACGTTGATTTTGGAAACATACTGAAGCACATAAACCTCAACTTTCTCAACATTTCAAACAGCAAAAGAACTTCAGAAATAAATGTGCAATAATTTAACAAAATTTTGAATTCAGTGAAAAAGAAGAATGGCAAATAAACTAATGCTTCATATCCAAGTGCTCACCAAGCTTCATCTAGAAGAGCAATGATGCCACCAGGTTTCTGGAACACAAAACAGAATTTATTAGAAGAATAACATACAAGAGTATCATTAACAAAATTAAATAGATTATTAGCATGGAACCATGTGATGGCTGCGGAAAATCATATAGGATCCAAAGGCGTTGGAAAAAATGCATGCATTATAATATTATAAAACTAGGATCCATGTCATGAGAATTTTGCTAGCTGCCAACTTGGTGCAACCTTTCTCCATTAACCAGGATTGGACCAGCAATGCACAAAGGATATATCAATACAAAAATGCAACCCCCATACTTTATCCAGCTTTGGGACCAATATTGCGTAAAGGATATGGCAATAACCAACAACATTATTAAGTGGTGGAACAAAGAAGCAACACTTCATAGAATAATTGTTGCTGAGATGACAAGCATTGAGATAAATGTGTCAAAAACTTGGAAGATAATGTAAGCAATCAGCATATCAAGAGTGTAAAAGAGTTGCCTAATAAGGTAATAGATTTTGGGCTGTAAAGCAAAGCCCAGCAGAGTGACTAAAAGCATATTTGACAATACAATAGAACAAGATGAAAACCATGAAGGGCATAGATAGAGTCAAAACTGACGGAAACACGTAATCTGAAGAAGACATTATTATAGACAAATAGGGGTGGAAACACATAACATTTATTGCCAAAAAAGCTAGTTGTAGGACCAAAAGAACAAGAAGCATAGACCACCTTTTAACATTCTGACAAAATTCAAGAAAAATCATTTGAGTACAGATTAAAAAATATTTGAAATAGGAATTCCATGTAGTTTTCATAAATGCCTTTTATTGTCTTTTTCATAATCTTATTGGCAAAGTCTGCATCTAATTGTTTAATAAATTTTTATATCATGCGGCCTCAGTAAGTGGAGAAAGGAGGATTAAAATACACCCCAGTTATGATTCCATAGATGATAAATTCTGCAAGGGACAAATGCATAAATATCTCACTAAGAGATCATACTAAAATATACTACCACGAAGACGCACATCAATGATATTATACCAAATATCGTAGTTAGCAACATAGTAGACAGACACTGAGATGGCAAAATTCAATAAAATTTCCCCCTTGGTGGTAGTATGACATATTATGTCAGAATAATTGCATCGACCATAAGAGCTTGATCTCAATGACATTATCAAATATCAAAGGTACTACAGTTTTACATTTCCCTTTCTCAAGAACCAAGTGCAAACACATCCTGAGCTACTTCTGTCGTTTTGGCATGAAGTGAAGTCACTTTCGTCACATAAAATATGAGAGGAAATGAGAAAACATTACAAATTTTCCAAACATAAAACATAACTTTATACACCAACGTGCAATAATGTTTTACAATTGCCTTATCAAATAGCAATATCATTGAAATATAATTAAAGTCACAACTGATTCAAATAATATAATGCAATGTCAGCAAATTTAAACAACAGACCTTTTCAATAAGATCTAGAACATCTTGGTTATCAATGAATTCTATGTAACTCCAATCAATCTCTTCTTTTGTATATTCTTCTTGTTCCATTTTGAAAACATGCTGCAAACAAGAGGTCAATGCATCAACCTTATGGCAAGATCATTAGGTAGAACAATTTGTGACAGAAGATGCCAAACTTGGATTTATAAACATACCTGATTAAAATGTTGCTGCAGTTTCTCATTCGTCAAATTGATACAGAATTGCTCAAAGCTGGAAAGGACAGGCCAAACATTAGAGTTTAGAATTGGATATCCAATAGACATATATCAACTGGTGGATGTATACTTGACTCTATAATGTTTAATGAATATATTTAGAATTCTGCATGACTGTCATTAGTAAGTCCCACCTATTGAAAGAAAACCATCAGTCAAGTTCAGTAGAGCTCCATGAGGCACCACTTGATCCAACAACACGAATAATTTTGCAAAACAAATAGAGAAGGACATTGACATGGATTGGGGTACCAAAATATCCTATTAGGACAGTTTCAAGATGTACCATAAAAAAGGGTGTAGAAATTTGCAGATAACAACTATGACTGCAAAGTTCTTAGTCCACTACTCATAGTTACCACCAATGATCGTTCAAGAGAGCCTCTGGGAGATTGAGTAGTAAGGATATTTTCATTGCCATATGTACCGTTACTACAACACCATGTGCACAACAGGAATAAAAAACATAGAAAAGAGCTACATTATCATTATCCGAAGTCAAGGATGATAAGATTGAGTCAAAACAGAACCCCGCTTGTAATAGGTGAATTATTCTGCAATTATTTCCATCTTCATTATATTTATATATATATATATATACACACACATACTAATACTATCATCACTCATCAAAAAAAAAAACTTGTAATTATTTCCTTTAAATCGTAATTATCAACATAATCTATGATCCCAAATATACATATACACACCCACACACACATATATACAAATCTATTTGAAGGACACAGTCTGAATCTTACCTGCATGGCTGCAATGAGGGGTCATGCTACCTAAGCCTGTCTACCAAGATATTTCTTTGTACAACATTTGATTCTTAGCTTGTAATCCTGTCTACTATAATGCTTCCTCATACCTAGAAAAAATCCTTTTTATACCAAATTCTCCCGTAATTTCCCAGTTTTGGGCCAAGAAATTACCATTAATATTTATGGCCAATTGAACATATAATCCTTCAAAAATACAAATGAAAAAAGAAGTATCTTGTTATTGAATCGCAGAGGCATTCAGATCATTTGATAACACTGTTCTGTCAAAAATGTAAAGGCAAGCCCATAGGGTAATTAAACAATCGACATATAGATGAAAAAATCACTCTCCAATGCCAACCAAGTTCAGATCTGAAGAGTATTGAAACTCCTAATTGGGTAATCTATTTTTTTCCATGTCTAACAGCCAACAGATTTTACAAAGTCTGAATCAGGCCAATTAGGAAGCACAGATGTTTTTAGGAACTCTGCCAAAAGTTTTACCATGTTCAAATTTATAGAAATCTAGCACCAATCAGAAGATATCTTTGGAGTCCATAACATATTAAGAGCATGGAATGCAAAATGTGATCGTGCATTCAATTTTTTATTTAATTTTTAAAGCAATAAAAAAAAGAGAGAAAGAAGCTTATGGTTCAATGTCAAATTTCATGGTCATATGATGGCAATTCACAATACCCAATTAGATTTCTTGGGCACTATAAAATTAGTCAATGACATTCGATGGCCGCACATGCCATTTTTTGTTTTTTTGTTGTTTTTTTTTTTTTTTTTTTTTTTTTTTGTGGAACTTGGTATCCAGGCCCGCTTGCGCTCAACCGACTAATCCTAGAGGGCCCATGCAAGACCCAGCAACCAACATGGCCCGGATAAGTCTAAAGCCCATAGACCTTATGTAGGTGGCCCGAGGATATTGTGCCTAAGAGAGTTCAAACCTGAGACCTCAAAGGGAGCATATGCCATTATTGCATGGGAAAATTATGAAAAAGGGTCACTTTTTAAAAATATTTATTAAAAACAGTCTACTAAGATGTCAAATTGCAGAAAAGGGCCACTTTTCGTTGATAATTATGAAAAAATCCATTGAAATTAAATTACAGGATCACTTTTCAAAAATAATTAAATTTGAGGATCACTTTACTTGGGACACATGCACATTGTACATGAGACGCAAGCTTCTTACATGGGACACAAGCGCATTCTACATGGGATACGAGCGCATCATAAGTAGACAAAAGCGTGTTTTGCCTATAATAAAATGACACTATTTTTTAATTATTTTGGAAAATGACACTTCAAGTCATTTATTTTTTAGAAGTGACCTTTTTATGCAATTGGGCACTTAGTGGATTGTTTTTATAAATATTTTTAAAAGTGACACTTCATAATTTTCCCTTGTTGCATCCCCAAACTGTGATACATTTTAACATTTTCTGTGGTATTAGACTCTGGTCATTGTAGAGGTCCAAAAATATTCAGCCATTAGATTAACAGCTGCAAATTAATTCTAGATAAAACTATAATGGATAAAAATATAACTAACTCTGCTTTCTTCTGATGCTAGACAATAATATTTAAATGTCCACTGTATAAAAATTTGATATGTAAATTAATACACTCTTATATCGCTAATCAAAATCATATATCAATATATTTAAATATATGTATGTGTCTGTAAATATAAAAAACGGGCGTTCGCAAGCATACTTACATATACATTTTCGACTATGTTGGAAAACAACAATCCAGATCACTCAGGTTTTTCCTAATATCAAGTTTGGGTATGCATTTACTGAGATGACTGAACCAAACAAAAGACCTTAATTGCAGCCCTTGATAAGAAAGATGTTTGCATCTCATCTGAAATAATTCAAATCTATTTTAGAATTCTCACTTCTGTTTTAAGTGCCTCAAAAGAACAAATGGATTGGGAGCCTCAAAAGAACAAATAGATTGGGATGAATGTGACATAACAATCAACAAGGGGACTGACAGTACATCCAACCCACAATATATTGTCAAAAGTTATACATATATGTGGTTCCACAAAGCACATCACAGCAAGGTTCAAAAACTTTATATCAGGTTGGGTATCGGCCTAGCCCGATACTTCTGGAAAAATCTCTTGTATCGAGCCGATACCGAGTCATATTGGCCAATACTTATAACCTTGCATCGCAGAGCAAACAATGCATGGGTTCATAAAGAGATATTTTGATCTGTTCATTTCTCAGAAAAACATACAAACCAATGTCACCCAAACAGATGCATCACAAGGTCTACATGTAGCTAAGCTACCAACCTAACCATGTAACCAATGCAACAGCTCAATATAATACAAACATTATTGAGTGACCAAAAGTCCACATATGTTAACATGATGCTGTGTGCTACTGCATTTGTCGTATAGATTACAGAACATATGAAGCCAATAGACAACTAATAACTAAAAATATAAAAACAAAAGCCCTAAATCCCATATTTGAGAGAATTAAATGGTATTCTTATTTTTAATCAAAAAGTTCTCTATTTAGTTCACTGCAATAAATTGAACATTATATATAATTACAACAAAAGCGTACCGGCTAAGCACCTGTTTGTCTTGAAACTTTCAAATCCATAAATATCCAGCACTCCAATCAAGAACTTTGAAGTATGGTCCTGACCAATTGAACTATTAATCCTATTCACAAGCCTGTGGAAACAGTAGAGAAAATAAAAACAGCATCAAAAACAAAAACCCAATGAACAAACCCATCCTGGGCCAAGCAAATAACAAGTAAGAAATCAATGCCATTTATTACCTCTTTAAAACAAAAGGCTTAGACTTACCAATCAAATAATCTTGAATATACAATTTTTGCCAAAGCATCTCTACTTGCAGCTGCAGAGTCAGGATCACGCGATTTTGTAATGGTCTCATCAGGAGTTACGATCACACGTTTGCATAAAGAGTCTTCAAGAGCCTTTTCATCACACCTACAAATGTATTCCATTTTAGGGCATTGAGGATTGGTTCTCTTAGGGATTCATAAATGCAATATGAATATAGAGAAGCAGTATATACAAATGAAGTAATTCATTAAATGAAATTCTCATTTACATTAATAGATCAGCAGCAACCCTTAAATGGAACCAAGACTTTTCATTTTTGGGCTCAGATGAGTCAATTTCCTTGACCTTTGCAAATTCAATGTTTCCTAAATGGAGAACAGCCGCCACAACACGGAAAATTGCATCCTGCCCAAATAAGAATATAAGTAACAAAGAAATATCAATAGAGAATCCAATACTGTGGGCGATGGCAATCTTGTTTTGAAATGAATCCCTAGAAGCACCTGCTCATCAGAACTAATTCCAACAACATCCATTGCCCTTCTTGTTGCAAGGTACTCTTTAGAGTCATCAACGCCATCCAATTCAAAGCAATTTGATTGATTTAGATAGTGGAAGGTTCTTGGGCTTCCCAATTTGTACTTCTCAATATCCTAATAGCGAGAAAAGGGGATGGAAAAAAGAGGAAATGCATTAGGCACAATACATTACGAAGTTCATATAAACAATTAGATATTGTATTAGAGACGATATATTAGACATTTGGAGGTTCATATAAACAAGTGGATACTTAAAAGTTGTCTCATTTTTATTTGGTATAAATTAATTTATGTAGTTGGTGAAATAATCCAATATTCAGGTCAATAGCTAATAAAAGAAATGGCATTACTAAGAGCACACTACCAAAAGACAGGTAGAAAAAGGTTACTCCACAGAGTCTGGTCCTAATTAAAATTGAAAGAAAACCTCAAACATTTAAAATTTCTTTTCAACTTCACCTACAGAATGTAAAAAGTCTAAAGACTTTATCAAACATAGGTAGAATTGTTCAAAATTTTATGATTTTGAAAATGATTAAATTGCTCAAAAGTCAAAAGGAAAATAGAATCCCAAAAACAGATATTTAAAAAAAAAAAACGAAAATTTAGAACCCCTAGAGAATTAGAACTCCCAGTGTATTATTGTAAACGAATCAATTTGCATTGAAATGTTCCCCGCACACCGCACACACACATCCCCCCCCCCCCCCCCCCCCCCCCCCTAACAAAAACAGTTCGAAGTATTTCAAATGAATATCCCTCGTACAACACCTGTTTTCTGGATTTTGGAAATTCATGCCACCTAAGATGGCTTCACATGGGCACTCTGTCCAATCACCACCTCAACGGTGTTCAATCATTCAAAGATTGAGTTATTAGTGGAAAACTGGAAATATCTCGCTTTATATCCTTCAATGAATGTCAAACTGCATGCCAATAAAGGAGCATTGCACTTGTGCTAGTAATCCCAACATAAAAACTTCATATGTAGTTAAAAATCCAATTCCAAGGTCATATCACAGAGCATAGGCATTGTCATATCACAACAATGGACTGCAACTTGGACCAAGGCATGTGCAACTCCAAACTCAGCTGGGCACCGACCATGTATCAAGGAGCATTACTTTAGCCAATGAATGCCTCTAAAGGTAATTGAACTTGACAAATCACATGCTAAATACCATATTTTAAGCAAGAATAAACAAGAAGCACGAAAACAATAAACGAGTGATAATGTCTTATAGAAGTGAAAAGCATTGACTCCAGGATTATCAATCAAAATGCTTGGTTACAATTACCTCTGGAGGTGCAGCACAAAGCATGTAGAAACAATGGTAATTTCTCTCAGGATCAGACACTTGACAAACACGAGACCGTTCAAGCAAATAGGTCCTGATTGCAGCTCCTGAAATCCTTCCCCTCGGGTCAAACTGAATCTCCACAAACTTACCAAATCGACTATAACACAATGACACAGATTTGAGGACAGATATAAAAATCAAAAAACAGAAAATATGCAAGAAATCGGCAAAATAGGACTTCACACCTTGAATTATTGTTTCTGACAGTCTTTGCATTACCAAAAGCTTCTAGAACAGGATTTGACTGCCAAAAGAGACACAGGGTAACAGAATGAAAACAAGATCCATGTAAAATGATTGAGCAAGTAAAATAGGCCATCTACAAATCCAATCCAACATTAGACAGTTCCCTCACCACTCCCAAGCGCTTGTGCAACTTACCTCTAGGACTTGCTGCTCCACAGTCCGCCCTTCAGCTACTTTCCTTCCACCCATGTAAGCAAGATAACGCATAAGCATCTTTGTGCTTTCTGTTTTACCAGCTCCACTTTCTCCACTGACCAAAATTGACTGACTTATCCCCTCATTGATCATCAGTCTGCAACCATAGAAATAATGCTATTCTATGTGACACAAATTAAAAATCCTTAGGTACACCCTTTATGAAACAGAAACATCAGAATGTGACAGACTACCTGTATGCAGCATCTGCAACAGCAAAAGGATGGGGGCTTAGCTCACCAAAGGCTGCCCCTTTATATTGTTGCATCATATGACTATCATATAAATGTGGTAGTCTTCTAAAAGGGTTGACAGCAATCAATATATTTCCTGTGTAAGTCTAGAGGCACCATTAGGGTATTAGTTTCTGTTGGTCAAATGTCTGGATGAAACATCAATGAACAGAAAAAATGATTTTCAATAAATAATTAACAGAAGAAGGTGTGGCTTAACCCCAATAAATATGTCATAATGGCATGCGATATGTGTCAAATATTTGGCATCAGCTTGTCTTAACAGTAAGCAAACTTAGTCAGCCTAGAATGAGGTAATTGCATCATAGAGGGGAAAAAAAAAAAAAAAAAGAGCTCCAATATCTAAACTTACATAAATTTCATTCATATCATATCGAGTTCTCAAATTCTGAAGAACTCCTGGCTCATGTAAATAAGCCAACTTTGTCATATCATCCACACCACATTGTGGGGCTTCAGCATCTTTGGGATAGACATTCGATATGTTGGCAACAACCTGCAATATGAATTTATAGTCAAGGTTCACATTCAGAAATAAATGCAAGAATTATACTGCAAAACAATAAGTATTTTGAACCTGCAATATGAATTTATAGTCAAGGTTTCACATTCAGAAATAAATCCAAGAATAGTTACCGCAAAACAATAAGTATTTTGTTTGGAAACCAATTTACATGATTATATACACTAGACATCATGGAATATGTTCAAAGCAATGCACAAAACAACTAAAAGTTCTTAGCAAGTAAAGCACTCATCCGTAATAAGAAGCATGTGTGGAAAAAAATCAATTAGAAATTACTGAAATTCTCATAAATGTTATGCTGAGAAAATAAATTGCAGTGAGAACACTCACCATCTTTCCTGATGTACAGCTGACCTTAATCTCTTCCCCGTTAACCTCCACAACTTCCCCATCCATCCACGCTTCATTTGAATCCTCAATCCAAACAAAAGATCCCACCACTATATTGCCAGGACCAGCCTGCAGATCAAGCACAATCAACTATTGACAAATGCACTAACTAAAACTCCATATAACTAAATAAAGTGAGGACATTTTAAAATGCTTTACAAGCATCCAAACCAGAAAGCAGAACTAGTGTCAATTATTGGCACCACAGTGAAGCTAAAATAGTCATCTCAGAGTCCAATGGACCCAAATCAACATAGATAAAAAGAGTATTGCTGTCTATATAACAAAATCAAGGATAAAGGTATGCTTGTGCCAGTCTTAGCTAGAGGACCAATCACCATCTAGTGTCACTTTTATGACCAGAATCAAATTTAGCATTAAGCCTTATTGGGTATAATACAAGGCTGGTTGAGCCTGTCGATCCAGAATAGATTCAATTTCTATTCAACACCCATGCATGGAGAGAAGTGTCCTGAAGAATGCAAAATAAGCTGTATAAGCTTAGTGTATGAATATAATGAAAGCTACAGAAGCCAAAAGAACCACTCAGGTTAGAGTGGTATGAGGCATCCTCTGATAAGGGGATTCAGATTCCATTCCCACAAGTTCTGGAAGATACCAAGAATGCTATCAGAAAAAATAAAAATAGTAAGTTAATACTAAACACAACAATGGACACCATGGTCAAAATGCTAACCAAAATTTTGATTTGAGACAATCATAATTAATTTTGGGATAACTAAGTACTTACTTGGACTGGCCGCTTTGGACATTGCCAAATTTCAATGTGATTTCATTAGTTCAATGAAACCTCACAGGAAAGACATTGAGAGAGCAGTTGTCCATCTAAGCCTAGGAATTCACAGCATAAATCCTAAACATTTGATGCGACAAGGATCTTAGAGCTTCCTTTTAAATTAGGAAAAGAACAAAACCCTTATCTCAACTAGCTAGGGTAAGGAACATAAACCATGTTCAGCCATCCTTATCAACAAAGAACTATAACGTTAGTTAGATTATGCGTATACAAATCCTATTTGACCAACTTTATCCAGGTGATTTTTGGTCTTCCTCTCACCTTTATGGAGTATAACTTCCTTCCAACTTGCCAAATGCAATTAAGGCAAGGCAAACAATATAGCTGATACAAATGAATTGACAATAAAATAATCCAAAGCAAATGCTAGAATAGAGAGCATTATTTGGTAAAGAATATCATATTGCAGAAAAGCTACTGCCATCAATCTGATTACAAGATTTGAACTAAAGATGTAACCCGTTGAAATCAACTCAATTACTCTAGTCCACAACGATAGTAGTAACCGGCATCCAAAACCCATGTGATGAAATCAACTTAATTTGCAGTAGAAGATTGACTCGTATATTTTTTAGAGCCCATTTTGGAAATCTAAAAGAGAGAGAGGAGGGAGCTCAATGTATCACTGTGTATTTCATAGTTCAAAATTGTAACACTGCGACAAGCAGTTTGAACTGAATTTTTTTTAGAAACTCAAGCTTTTGTCAAAGAACTTCATCGAATACAGGCAATAATAAGCTGGGTTCCCTAGTATTTTCCAGCTAAATTCAAATGGGAAACACTACTAACAGTAGATATGATCATTTTCAAGTCAAACCAAAACAAAATCACACAAACGACAGATTCAATTCCCCATTTCCACACATCAAAACTACAGAGCTCAGCTCAAGAGACCTCTTTCTCCATGTCCACTCCACATTAAGCCCAGATTAATAGATCATGGTCCGAAAAACAACACAAACCCGTTCAGTAATCATCAAACCATCGAAATCGAAACTTAAAATCCAAAAACTAATTATTAAGAGAACCAAAAACCCTCGACAATGCAGAAAAATGACAAAACCCATACCATTTCCAGAGAGATAAATCAGATCGAAGACTCAAATGTTTCCCGATCTGTCCTTGATTTCTTTACCAACAGCAATCATCCAATCTCCAACAAAACCAAAGCTACCAAGATCCAATCTTTGCCGAAATTCCCTTCCCACAATCCTTCTCAGCTCGCTGTAATAAAAATAAAGAAAAAGGGGGAGAAATGAAAAAGGAGCTTTTCTCCTCTTCTTCTCTCTAGCTTCGGTTTCTTGTTTCTTCAATGTGTTTGAATTGAAGGGTTTTATTACAAGCGGTTTTGGTCACATGTGAAGTGTTGCGTTGCAGAGGTTCTTCTCACGTACAACGTATTTTAGCTGCGACCAGTGACCGCTTCAAACCCTTCACCAGTCCGATTGCCGATAACCGGCCTGTGTGAAGAAAGCCTGAAACGCCTTCTCTCTCTCTTCTTTCTTCCCCCTCTTTGCTTCCCCGTCAATACAACGACCACAGACACGTTAATTAAAAAAAAATTAATTAAAAGCTTCCTAAAGAGGTTACCGCTTTCCCCTTAATTACGGAAATACCAAATGATTGAACCTCCAGTGCTACCGATACTTAAAATTCTCTCTTACTCGCTACTCTCGGGACGCTTCGTTTCCATTTTAGGAGACGCGGAAAGAGCTTGAGCAAGCAAGCGAGCGAGTATTAATAACAGGCGGGTGTGGCTGGAGATTTTTGTGCTTGGATTTACTGTTACTGAGGTTAACAGAGCCTTAAAAGTGGGGGAAAAATCTAATTAAGAACTCGTTTCAGTATTTTAGTTGTTAACTTATAGGAAAGTTTCGGATGTATCGCGGATCCAGCATTCTATATATAAATGTTTCCCCTATTCATCTATGTCATGTCTTGGATATGGAAGCATGGAGAATCACTCTTTTGATCCTAAAATTGATTCCAGATCCTGTAAACACTTTAACAATTGCTTGTTTACTTATGCTTTTTGGAGAACTAATGTTGTAATATTTGCATAACCATTTTAGTTATTATTTATTGAGAGTTAAAAGAACTTTGTAAATGGGCATTTAACAAGAATTATTTTTATATGAAGAAATTTTTAGACAACAATTTATCAAAATCAAGAAAGACGATTATAATTTTTCCTGAATTGATTTTTGCTACCATAGTCAATTTTGTTGCCGTCTAGAGTATTTCATGGTTATTTTTTTTATTTAAGAAAACACTGCCCATAAAATACTCCACATGATTGCGTCTCATACTAACTGCAAGATCCAAATTAAGAAAAAAATGCAGGTGATTTCAATATAGAATAGAATCATAAAACCCCACATCATAGGCAAAGACCCAAATTAATCTATATGCAACAGAGTGCTTTGATGCATCTCCAAACACTTGATCATTCCTCTTGTCACCATATCGGTTGTTTCTATGTTTCCATGTTGGTGGGGTAGGTGCGAGTTACACGTCAAGCCTACATGAGCTGTGCACGCCGCGTAGCCCGTGAAGCGGAGGTATCCTCGTTATTCTATTTTCTTCCGGGGGCGTTTCCGTAAATGCAAACAAAAAGAAATGTAAAACCAGTAACGTCCCCTATTTTAAGTGACTCGGTCGTACAGCCCTGCAGAAACGTTAGTTCAATCACCAGCCGTTCAAACTCAAATCTGACGGTGAAAAGATAATTAATATCGACGGGCCCCACATAATATCTTAAAATGTCTCCGCGGCATAAGGAGGCGCGCCTTTTTCTTCCTCTTGTCGGAAATACTTGCGAACACGTCCTTCCGAGTTTCTACGAACGTGTCAACGCCGTTTGACATTATTTTAAAGAAAGAAATCTCAATCGACGATTGTAACAAGGTTGTGTTATGTTCGGTGCATTTTAAGCCGTTGGATCCTAGAAAGGGAAATGGTGGTGGGACCGGTCTAGCCTACAGTCACCGCCTCGAGGGACGTTAGGGATTCCGCCGGACGCGGAGTTGATTCGCGTGTTGACGTGTAAAGAAACAGTGATAAGGAATCGTCAGGGCCCGGCTGACCCAATCGAATCTCGCCCGATACAGCAAGCTCCGGTACCGGAAGATATAAAATCCGAGATTTAAAACTTTGATGCTAGTGACTGAGAATGTAGTGGTGGGCCTGGTGGCAACATGGCCGTTTTGGTAAACTCGAACATCAAGGGTTTACGCAATACCAAACCCCCGATGGGGTTGGTAACATGATAGGTCGGGTTGACCCGATTATATTATAAAATTCATTAAAAATTTTAAATAAAGTATATATAAATTTAATAATATACTTTTGATAAAATACTATATATATACGTAGTTAACGAGAATTGTACTCTTGGGAAGCATGCCAATAACTATGCACGACTTCTCCGAAAAATCCTTATTATTCGTTGATAAGACATAATTAATATGGGGTTAAAATAGTCAAAACTCTGATTATTTGTTTAAAATGTGGATAATTGCACCCTTGTCGGTATGTTAGTGCGGGTTATCTATTTAACCCAGCTCCATTGCCATTCCTATCGGTGTAGATTGACCGGACAGAATTAGATTGAACCGAACCGGCCATCAAAAGGGGTTGATGGTGGAAGTTTGTTTAGGGTGATTGTATTATTTTATAATAGGAAGGCCATTTCGGTTTCGCTTTTGCATGTGCTCGTAATGTCCAAAAGTGTACTTGGCTTTATGTCTGGCAAAGTGTAAGGTGGGGGGACATTTCATTCATGGCGCTTGTAAGCGTAAGGACTTTTGAACTGGGCAATGGGACCAATGCGAAGCCTCCAATTTGATTCAAAAAATGTAGTTCTTGTTAATTGCATATCACAGCAAGCTTAATTGTTTACTGGGACGTGGCCAATTATAAAACCTTTAAGCCTTGCGAATTCAAGTGGTTTCGTGTGTCTAAACTCTAAAGGTGCACTTAATGTCGCGTGGAAATTGAATTGTTTTGAAAGAGTTAGAGGGAAAAATTTTGACAAGTGGATTGTAAATCAATTATAAATTACTAATGACCGCACGTTAATGTAACCGCACATCAAAATGAATGTTAGTAACTATTTTATGACCAAAAAAAATTATTTTAAAATATTAAAAATATTATATCATTAGAGAATGTCGGGTTAGAATTTTTTGCTTTATATTTTTGTATAGATATAATTTAATATTAAGTATATTCAGACAAGTTAATTGATAGTTTGGACATATAGATGGCAACAAGGTGAGTTTTAGTAATCCCCGCTCTGACGGACTAGGCGGGGCATAGCAGATAGGGACAAGTTGAAGATCTGATTTGCCTATAAAAATATTTATTTCTATATTGAACTAAAAATTGATCAATCTTATTTCAATGACAATGAGGCAAATTTAGGATCAGGATTTGGACCGAATCCAAATCTAATTCATGTCTTAATCTTACCAAACTAAATAAATTATATGATAAGTTACTCCTTTTAACTCAACCCTATTGCCATCCCTTGCTTGTTGGCTGTCCCCACACATGTTCAAAAGCTGAAAATATTCTCAACAATAATGACATTAAGGCTTGTATAAGAGATTCCGGAACTACAGCTTTAATTCGGCATTTATCCACCGTGAAGCATGAATCACTTCTCTAAATGGAAGCATCACATAGAAAGGAGTTTCATGTGAACTATATTAAGTCACAATGGGGCCCACTGGGAGTGCAACCAATAAAGACTCTTGCAATTTTGTGATCCAAATTAAATAATAAAACAATCATTAAGTCCTCGTGCTGATTTTACATCCACAATTAAGTAGAGGCCCATAAAAAGCCATGGACAAAATTCGGCCCAGCAAGACGACCAACTTTAAGTTCAAGGACTGCACATTGCAACTTGCAAGCCGACGGGCCTTATTAGAAGCCTATAATGGCAAGAGATGTAATTTATATAGTGAAAGTGTTACCTCTGAACAGGTTTAATAAATTGTGAAAAAAACTCTGCTCAACTCACTCATCATATTGACGAGGGAGTGATGTGTAATCAATTAATAGACAAATCTGTTGTACAATATCAGGAAGGATGCTGATATTGACGTGTAGTTGCTGCAAGGATGCAAAAGAAGACAGTATTGACCATTTGTTCTCTTTCGGGGAAATTGCTCAAAAAATCTGGAGCTATTTCTCTCAAAAATTCGGCATTCAACATCATTGTTTACATGACACATACAGCAGAATTTCTTATTGGATTGGTCTTTCCAAGGTTAAGGATCAGCTCGGCCTAATATTTCATGCATTGCCACAATTTGTCTTATGGGAAATATGGGTTTCAAGGTGTGGTCACAGATTTGATGATGAAGCTATGAGCGCAAGAAAAATCATCTGCAGCATCACTAATAGACTGCAAGAGATCGCCTATCTCACAAAGCCACAGGTACCTTGTTCTCATCTTCGTGAAACTGTTCTTGATTCCCTTCACATTTATTATCCTCATATTGGCTACCCTCATCCTAATTTCATCAAGTGGAAACGACATCGCTCTAGTTCCATTATTCTAAATATTGACGGAGCTTCTAAAGGCAACCCAGGGCTAAGTGGTGGAGGAGGTGTCTTTAGAGATGACAAGGGTGATTTCATTTTGGGCTTCTCGACCTATTACGGGTTTTCAACCAACATGAGTGCTGAGGTTATGGCCCTAAGGGATGGGCTTAGATTGGCTGACAATGAAGGGCTCCAACACTTCATCATTGAGACAGATTCTAAGGTCCTTGCGGATGCCATTAATTGTCATACCTCGATCCCTTGGAAGAGTAAGTTTTGGTGGAAGGAAATCCTTTCACGTATAGCAACATATGAAAGGAAAATACAGCATGTGTACAGAGAAGCAAACTTCGTGGCAGACGCCCTTGCCAATGAAGGATGCAATAGTTTTAATTTCAGCGCTTATTTTTTTGAGAATTCTCTCCCTGATAAAGCAAAAACAGCTCTTTTTCATGATAGAACGGGTCTTTATAGTATTAGAATTTAGTTTTGGCTTCTTCACTGTAATTAGATTCATCTCCAGGGGTAAGGTTTTATGTCCCCCCAGATAGGTGTAAATGATTTTTGATCTAATCTACAGGTCAGGGTCTGCCTCAACCCTCCTCCCACCGTTGGAGTGCCACTAGAAATAGTGGGTTTTAAAAAAAAAAAAAAAAGTTGTCATCTTAACAAACAATCCCTAACTATTCAGAATTAAGAAAAGATTCAAATGAATTTAAACTCTATAGATCTGTATAGATCACGGTAGAGCTGTGTCTTGTGATAATCCATTGACAACCTCCAAAATATATATGCAACTCTTATTCTATGTTTGGATACTAAGAAATTGCAAGAACATGAAGGTTGTGTTTGGAGCTTTGGATTTGGGGAAAAAAAAAGAAATCTAAAAAGGAAAAAAAGAGAAGAGAAAATGAAAGAAAACTATTGATTTTCTTTTCTTTTCCGGTATTCGAATGAAATGAGAAATGGGAATAAAAGAAAATTACATTTTAATAAGATAATAGGTGAATGGGAAGGGTAGATGCTGATAAGGTTGGTAGGATGGCAATGGTAGTGACAGCGATGGTGGTGGTAGTGGGCGATTGTGGTGGGCCCGTACTAGTGGTGGTGGGTCAGGGGGGTGGAATAGTGGCGTTAGTGGGGTGATGGGTGCATGGTGATGGTTGTGGGTAGTAGGAGTGGTGGTGATGGTGGGGGTGGATGATTTTCCAAATGCAGCCTTTTAGATTATTTTTACCCATTTGGGAAATTTTTATCTTTTTGTTGTATGCTACTTAACGTCTAGTAGGTGATCTAGCTATTAAATTTTGTCCGGTGTTTGATTCTCGGGGGGTCATGATTAGATTTATCTTTTTTTGTTTTTCTTGTTACGATATTGTTGTGGAGTCTCCCTCAAGAAATTATTTGATGCCCTTCTGTCTTGTTCGTTGAAGTCTATGAAGAACTTCCTAGCATTCATCAACAAGTGTTTTGAGTAGTTTTGTCTGCATGTGCGGTATATACAAGCATGAAATATCCTGCATGGCTAAGGCACTATTTGCTCTTTATTTGGTGTCTTCACGCAAGAGCTATGCATGTTAATCATGCGTATAAGTCCCATCGATGGAACCTATCTCATGGGTTTGAAAAGCTATCTAGACTTGCCGAGTGAGTCCAACAACTTGTAAGCAATTGACATGAAGGATTGGAATCATGGGATGACGAGGAATTGGAACTTGGAAGCCTCAAGTCCTGAATGCTTCCAAGAGTTTATCGGCTAAAGCTATGACAGCTTCAATAGTGGAAGACAAAATTTGCTTGCTGTCCAAAATCAGAGAAATTTTTTTTGGCCTCGTGTGGCTTTCATTTTGGGAACTCATTCCAAGCCTTGAAACTCATTCCACGGCTTAGAATGAGTTCCAATAGAAAGATGCATGTTTGGTAACATACATTAGAACTCATTCTATTAGAATGAGAATGAGAAAAACCGTGATAAATAGAAACGCCCCTGACCCCCGTTTTTCAAATTTAGGAATGAGTTCTGAGATTTTTTGCAGTGGCAAACTCGTAAATAACACGAAATCTTTAACAGTGGCATAAATTGTAAATATGTGAATCAAGCTTTCCTCTTCAACGCACAACCCTCTCCTCCCTCTCTTCTTCAACGCCTCCAATCCCTTGGTTCGAGATTTAACGACCATTTTAATCAAATTCCCTTGAGAGATCACCAAGTTCTTTTCAACGATAGAACCTCCAGAAGAGGATGTGGTTGATTTCTAAAGCACTGTGTTGCTTGGAAATGCTAGGATTGAGGCACAGACGCACGAGGAGTTCCATCCGAGTTCATACTTCCTTCTCTCATCTCCTGTCTCTTTGTATTTCTTTCTTAATTTGTCCTAGCTATGGTGTCTCGTTATTTTGTTTCATCCTCTCTTCTCGCCGCTCCCACCATTTTAGAAAGGCGTCTCCGAGATGCATACGAGCAACTGAAGAAGAGAGGCATTCCTCTGGCTTCAAACCAGGTAAATTACAACCTCATATATAGGAAACCGAAGGAAAATGGTATGAAGGCTGCTTGCGATGAGTTGGGAGTCACCCTGTTTGCATAAGGTGCAGTCCTCAGTATTCCTTTTCTGTCTTTCATCAGTAATAATATGGTAAACTGTGAAAGTTTAAACAAAAAGATCTTCCTTTTGAATCTCTGTGTTTGTATTTTCAACTACGGAGAGTATTTTGGACTGTGATGTAATCTTAAATTTGCTGTTTAATCAAGGGATACATGTGCAGATATGACATGAACTTGTTTTTCTACTTATGCAGGTGGTCTTACCAGAAAAGTATACCCCAGAAAATCCACCATCCGGTCCTCAAGGCCAAATTTATACTCCTGAAGTTCTCAAAAGGGTAAAACAACTGCAACTTGTAAGACCTAATCTATCATTGGGACTGACTCCATCACTTTGACTTATTCCTTTTTTTTTTTACTTTCTTGTGCAGCTCCAACCTCTGCTTAACAGAATCCAAGAGATAGGATAGAAATATGATAGAACTTCAACACAGGTTTTCCCTTGATCTGATTGATAATTAATATATAACCATAAATACCAGATATCTATGTATAGTAATTTATTGTTGTTTAGCTTTATGGTTACAGACACCAACGTGATGGGTCTATTATGCTATCAAACAATCAGTTGGAAGATCCACTAGGTGGTGAAAGTAGCTTATAAAAGAGTGCAAAACTTCCATCCCAATGCTTGCAAAGGAATGCAAACCTATTAGAAGTGTGGAACCTTGTAGGTGGTCCTCAACTATAACAATTGATGATGTCTTAAGCAACAAATCAATTGAGTAACAAGAATGACTCCCAATGACGTTGAGGTATAAAAGACAAATCAATTGAGTTAAAAATTTCCACTTCACGATGGATAAAATAAATGGTAGACAGCAATGACCAGAGTCCGCAATATTGGTGCATTTCCCTGTTTTGGCAAGCTTTGAATTGTCTGCCACAACTCAAAATTAAGAAATGGCTCATCTTTTCCTTTTAGAAGACAGCATCTACATGCAGTATTCTACTTTGAGCGTGTCATGGAGACATGAAGAGGCTGATTTTATCAATTCCAGCTTATTGTCTGTCCTTGCTTTTGTCTTTACTGTTACATTTTTTATGTAATTTTCCTTATTGCATCCAGGATTTCTTTTACCTGGAGAAGCTTGCCTGTTAAGTGGGATTATGGCACAGGAAAATAAAGGGAAGGATGCTGGGAATTTTGCTGAGACCTCATTAAGGCGATTAACATCTGGTACAGAAACTCCAAAATCTTTGAAGCTTGAGTCTAAAATTGCAAAGAACTCATCAAATCAGAACTTTGCAAAATGAAGAAGAATATTTAATTATTGAAGATGAGCACGCTATTGATGAACCAGATCTGGATGGAGTTGTACAAGAACAATGAATAAGGAGGATGGATGTGTTTGGACAATCAATTAATAGTTGAAGCTATATTGCATGCTTTCAATAGTGAATAACCTTGAAAGTAAGCTATATTGCATGCTTTCAATAGTGAATAACCTTGAAAGTATTATTTGTACTAATCTAATGAAATTTTTAATAAATTATGGATGTAGTAAGATCTTGTGAGATTATAATGTTGCAACTATTATGTGTTTCAGATTAACAGACGTAATCAGCAGACCCATATGTTATTTATTACATGTTTAATTTCATTTTTATCTGTTCTCTTTCAATCAACATTTATTGCAAAAATGATTCAATTTTTTGGATTCATTTTTTAGGTGTTTTAAATTTGTATGGTCATATTGTTATTGAAAAATATTGTTTTTAAGAGTTTTATATTGAATTACATGTATTTAAATATATTTATTAGCAGAATTTTAAGGTTTTTTTTTAAGGTGTTTTAAGTTTTATCTATCCTCTTTTGAACAATTTTCCTATTATTATTTTATGAAAAAAGAAAAAAAATGGGAAATAGGAAAATGTCACAGAACTCATTTCGTTACTTGTTAACCAAACACTTGTCTAAGTTAGAATTCATTTTGTTATGTACTAACCAAACGGAATTAGGAAGCCTTAAAAATTAATTCGCAAAATGAGTTCTAGGAACTCATTCTCAAAATGAATTCCTAATCCAAAATGAAAGCCAAACGAAGCCACAAGTAGCTAGTAAGCTTTGACTGTGCATCTTTATTTTTATTTTTATTTTTTTGGATACGTTTGTTGCAAGCATAGCGTATCAAACACATAGTCAATATACAGACACTCACCTATCACCTGTACTTTTGGGAAAGTGCGGCTTCTGAGGAGTCTTGCAGGCTTACTTATAACAGCAACACAAAGACTCGAAATGTCCTAGCTAGATACAAGCTGTTGAGCAATTTTCTTTTGATTTAATGAAAGTGGGTTTTGAAATTAAGCCTTTAAATATATATATATATATATATATATGAAACTAAGACTTATAATTTTTTTTTCTGACCAAAAAAAAAAAGTGACATTGAACACTTTAACACCGCAAACAATTAGCATTATAATTTGATGGGTTAGATTCAGATTTTTAGTCAAACCAAGACCAAAACAAAATTAAAACCAACCAATTAAACAAGACCACTATCAGGCGTAATATTTCGAAATTGAGAGAACATAAGCACGCTCAAGCAAACTAATAGAAGATCAATTAAGGAATCTCTTAGCCCTATACATAAATTGCTTTTCAAACTTTTAGGCGAAAAATAATTACAACCCCATTAAATTCCTACAATATGGATCTAAAATCAAATGATTGCAACTGATCTATTAGGATTATGAGATTCCAAATAATCTCCCCAATCAATAAATATAAACCTGATAATAAATCAATTATAGATCAGATAATATATACTTAGCCAATTAACTTTTGATAATATTCAGATCATTAATAAAAACATTTAAAGAATTTTCAATAATAATATTAATTAATATTAATATAAATTAATATACATACCTCCATCCACTAGAATTAAGAATTGTTTGTAGAGAAAATATATAGTAGCCTCCCATAGTCTCAAAGTTCAATATATTCTTCATAAATAACAAAGAAAAGATAGGTAAAAAGTACTTGATTTTGTTTCTTAACCAATGAGCCGATAGATGGGATTTATGTTTCTTATTTACACTAAATCAGGACAATTACAACTCGTAATTAATATATCCTACCACTAATAGGATTAGGCAAAAATTAGGATAAGATTAAGCCACTTTTATCTATAATTCACCTTGACCCACAACCCAATTATATGGGAATCCAAAACATGGGTGTCTTTATAGCATTATACCACTTTAAGTTTCCGAAAAAAGATGGACACAACGATTTGGCCATTTTAAACGAAATCTAAAGATTGATTTGTAAGTTTAGGATGCGTTTAGGATTGCTCAATTAAGCATTTAATTTCAACTTATAACTTATTAAAAGAAATTTTAAAATTCATAGTTTAGTTTTTTATTTTATTTATTATCGTTATTATTATTATTATATTTGTGCTTTGCTGAATCCGCACAAATAATTCTGTGTGTAAACTAATAAGAGAAGCAAAACCAAAGCGGAGACCGACATACTAAACCAAAAACCAAAATTGGCGACTTAGGTTTGTTTCTTTTCTCCGATCAGGCTTATGCACACAATGCCAACTGGTCAGACATTGCGTACTTGTACACGTCTTGGACGCTTTTCCCGAAAAGGGAAAGCGTCGCTGTATAAGTCTGCATGCTTCTGCTGAATGCTGATGTGCCTTATCGAGGAAATTGATCGAACAGAGCAAACAGCAGGCCACTAATGTCTTGTTTGCTTCCAAGTTCCGCGCGTCTCTTCGTTAAAAAAAAAAAACAAAAGACACAAAACTCAACCGAGGACAGAATGGGAAAATTGGTTTTTAGTTATACTTTTTCAAAATAATTCAGATTTAGTCGGTTAATTCTTGAAAATTAAGAATTAATAATACTTTTTTCACATAATTAAGATTCAGTATCATTTTAATATACGTAAAGAATTTCTTCTAAAAATACCCTAAAAAAGACTTGCATATCTCACTTGTACTTAAATGAGTGAAAAGTTTTTCAAAATCTATTGAGGGCATTTTGGGAAGAAATTTTTTATAAACAGTATAATAACACTTATTTCTAATTATGTATAAAAAGTATCACTATTTCTCAATTAACAAGAATTTGATTAGTGAATCTGTATTATTTAAAAAATATCACGAAAAACCAATTTCCCAAAATAAATAAATAGATAGGGACTGGGCGTGCCTGCGCCCCATCTTCTGCCTCAATAAACATCTGATATGGGGTCGTAGCTAGTCGTACATGTCCAATAAATTTAATCAAAAAGCTCTACAACAACATAAAACAAGACCTTTCTTTTGTCCATCAAAAGCTTTGTATTTTATATGTTTCTTTTGTGCTTTTGAACTGCTTTATTTGTTTGTATCCTCCCAAGGGAATGGTTTCAGTCTTTCAGAGTCTCAGTGTACCCGACATGCACCATCCATTCCTCCGATGCAGTCTTAAGTCCTAACATAGTGGACAAAAATATGGATAAAACCTAAGGGCCCGTTTGGAATGGTTTTTGGATTGTGGATTTTAGATGATAATTTGGATTTTAAAAATCAAGATTGTAAATGCTCATTGTTAGAATCCAAAATTTTGTTTGGATACTTTGGATTTTAGCACCTTATTTAAGTGGGATCCACTACCATTAATAGCTTCTTAGTATTTGTGATTAAGTGGGATCCACCACTTTTTAAGTATCAAATTTATAAAAACCCATTAAAAGAGGACTCTGATTTTTTGGTAGATTTTAGCATTTGCCTTTAAAATCGAACTTTCAAAAACCTTACTAAACAAATTAATGAACCTTGGTTTTTGAATTCTGGTAGAATCCAGAAATCAGAAATCCTTCCAAACGACACCTAAATTTTCTCCTCATATCTGGTGTTTTGGTTGCAACTCGGTTTGGATTGGTCCGGGTTGATATCAACCCCAAACCAAATCAAGCTCCATTACTAGAACCTAAACCAAACCGACATAATTTGAGAGCCGATCTCTCCAACCTGAAAATGAACCAAAATTAAATTTGAGATCATGAAATTAAATAAACCCAACCAAATTACAAATTTGATTTGGTTTGAGTTGGTTTAGGTCATTTTAAAACAATCCATAGACTATATGAGGCTAAAGCATAGAGATCTGTCTTCGTATAATATGCTAGTTGTAAAATATGTATATGCATATCTTGGTTCGACTCTAGAAGTTAGGTTTGGATTGGGTTAAAGAATTTGAAACCAATTTCACACTAATGACTAAACGTCTACAAACCCGAATTGGGTCAGTTGGTTCTCGATTTAAACCCAAGTCTCATCCCTCTTGATTAAATACATCAAGACAATTATAACTCAATCCCGAATCGGGTCCCGTTTATCAAAATACATAATGTCCAAATCACTGTCCAAGAATAAAACCGGAAAGGGTACCATTTTTCCTCGGAAATCGGTTTTGAGTGTTATTTTTTTAAATAATCCTGATTCAGTCATTAACCTTTTAGTAATTAAAAATTAGTGATACTTTTAAAACATAACTGTAAATAAATGTTATTTTAGCATCTTCTACCAATGATACATTCAAACACTTAATAACCCTGTAAAAACATGGTAAGAAACAAAATTTTTGACGACTACGTTGAGGGTATTTTTGAAAATTTTCTTCATAAATAGTAAAATGACACCGGTTTACAATTATTAGTTTCACTAATTTATAATTATTATGAATTGATGACTGAATCAGTATTCTTTTGAAAACCATCACTGAAAACCAATTTACCCATTTTCCTCCGACGGTCCACCCTTGAAGAACGAGCGCACACTACAAATTTACACAGAACATATCTCGTTTTCCTTCAATTAATGTTCTGGGATTCTCTGCAGATTCTGGCACGCGCTGCTGCTCTATTCCTATTTTGCTTCCGCAACCCAACTCACTTTCCTTCTTTCTCACCTGTCAAACACGAGAAGGACTCACCTAGTGCTTTCAATTATACCATCCATGAAACGGACGGTTACATCCCCTTTTCAACAGGGGACCCACACCCCAAACAAAATCCCAACCAGCGGTACCACCGTACTACCAGCTTTTAGCACCAGAGGAAAAGCATTCGTCAAACACCACTCCACGCTCTTCTGTCTACTATTTTAACGGATTTTTTGCTTCTCTCCTTGAGCCTCCCCCGTTTTGTCCTGCATTTACTCTTCCAGCACACCTCCTCTTCACTTTTTTTGGTGGAAGCACACCGCCTCTTCACGCTTCCCTAAAATCTCTACCTCTTTATTGTTCTTCTTCTTTGACGGCCCTTCTCTGCGTTATCTCTCCTCTCTTTGTTTTCTTTCGGGTTTAGAGAGGATGAATAACCCTACAAGAGCAAAGCTGGTCGTCGAAGTCGTAGCAGCACACAACTTGATGCCGAAGGACGGGGAGGGGTCGTCTTCCCCGTTTGTGGAAGTGGAGTTTGAGAACCAGCGACTAAGAACCCAAGCGAAATACAAGGATTTGAACCCAGTTTGGAATGAGAAACTTGTGTTTCGTGTTAGTGATGTTGCTGATCTTCCTTACAGAAGCGTTGAGGTTAATATCTTTAATGAAAGGAAGTCGAGTAACAGCCGGAATTTTCTGGGTAAGGTTCGGATTTTTGGCTCTAATATTGCTAAAGAAGGGGAAGAGATTGTTCAGCTCTATACGCTTGATAAAAGGAGTCTGTTTTCTCATATTCGTGGAGAAATCAGTCTGAAACTGTATCTCAGCACCAAAGAAGAAGCAAAAGAAGGGAATGGGAACGAAGGGAACGCTATGGCTTCAACGACTTTTGTGAAGCACAAGCAGAAGAAGCATCAAGCTCCAACTTCAGCTGCACTGTCTTTGCAGCAGCAGCAACAACAGCAGCTATCACAAGGTAATAACCAACCCCAGCAACAAGGAAAGCCGGTCGGGCCAACCCCAGGTGAGATTAAACCTGTTGTTATAACGACCGGACCCGGGTCAGCTATCCTCACCACCGGTGGCACCGGCGCCGGTGGTGGCTCTGGTGGGGCAGGATTTTATTCTGGGGGGTCTACCGAGTTTTCTTTGAAGGAAACAAAACCTCATCTTGGTGGTGCCAACAAGGATAAAACGAGTTCGACTTATGATCTTGTTGAACAGATGCAGTATCTGTACGTTCGTGTTGTCAAAGCTCGTGATCTTTCGGTTTTTGGTTTTGGTGGGGGTGAAGTGTTTGCAGAGGTGAAGCTTGGGAACTACAGAGGGATTACAAAGACGAAGGGGGGTTCGTCTAATCCCGAGTGGGACCAAGTGTTCGCGTTTTCAAAGGATTGTATACAGTCGTCCATGGTGGAGATTTACGTGAGGGAAAAGGAAAAAGATGATTTCTTGGGTCGAATTTGGTTCGATTTGAACGAGGTTCCGAGGCGGGTTCCTCCGGATAGTCAGTTAGCTTCACAGTGGTATCGAATGGAGGATAAGAAAGGCGAGAAGGTGAAAGGAGGAGAAGTAATGGTCTCGGTTTGGTTTGGGACTCAAGCGGACGAGGCATTTGCAGAGGCATGGCATTCGAAGGCAGCAAATGTGCACTTTGATGGTCTCTGTTCCATCAAGTCGATGGTTTATCTGTCTCCAAAGCTTTGGTATCTTCGAGTGACGATCGTCGAAGCGCAGGACCTCATTCCAAGTGAGAAGATATCGGGGATGATGAAGTTTCCGGAGCTCTCTGCAAAGGCCCAAGTGGGTAACCAGGTTTTGAGGACAAGATGTGCTCACGCAGTGGCAAACAGGAGCCCTTTGAATCCATTTTGGAACGAAGACTTGATGTTTGTTGTTTCAGAGCCATTCGAAGATCTTTTAATGGTGTCTGTGGAGGACAGAGTTGGGCCAGGGAGAGATGAGGTACTGGGTCGAGTGCTTATTCCAGTTTCAGCAATCGAAAGGCGGCTGGATGACAAGCCTGTCGTTTCAAGATGGTTTTCCCTTGAAGTGCATTACAATGGCTTCCCTGAATCGAAAATGGCGACAAGGTTCGGTTCGCGAATTCATCTTCGTGTATCGCTTGATGGAGGTTACCATGTGTTAGATGAATCAACAATGTACAGTAGTGATGTCCGACCAACAGTAAAACAGCTTTGGAAGCCTCACATTGGTGTTCTTGAAGTTGGTATTTTGGGAGCAAGTGGGCTGATGCCTATGAAGATCAAGGAAGGAAAGGGAAGCACAACAGATGCTTATTGTGTGGCTAAGTATGGCCAGAAATGGATCCGAACTCGCACAGTCGTCGATAGCCTGGCGCCTAGGTGGAATGAGCAGTACACTTGGGAGGTGTTCGACCCCTGCACTGTCATCACCATTGGGGTGTTTGACAATTGCCACTTAGACAAGATCATTGCAGGTGGTGCCGGAGCTCGCGATTCTCGGATTGGTAAAGTGAGAATTAGGCTTTCGACATTGGAATCGGATCGAGTTTACACTCATGCCTATCCATTGTTGATGCTCCATACTTCGGGTGTGAAGAAAATGGGAGAGCTCCACCTCGCTGTTAGGTTTTCAAGTGCCAACATGGCTAATTTGCTGCACGTATACATGTCACCATTGTTGCCAAAGATGCACTATGTGCGGCCACTTTCAGTAAGCCAATTGCAGAGCCTGAGGTACCAGGCAATGAATGTGGTGGCAGCTCGGTTGAGCCGAGCGGAGCCTCCCATAGGGAGAGAGGTGGTTGAGTATATGCTTGATCATGACTCACACATGTGGAGTATGAGGAGGAGCAAGGCGAATTTTTTCCGGCTTGTGAGCGTGCTCTCTGGCTTAATTGCCATTGGCAAATGGGTTGAATTGATGCGGAGTTGGCAGAAACCTGTGTGTTCAATCCTCTTCTTGGTGTTCTTCCTTGTGCTTGTCTTCCTTCCAGAGCTGATTCTTCCAACTGCGTTGCTCTGCTTATCCTTTGTGGGGATTTGGCGATACCGGTCTCGGCCGCGTCATCCTCCTCACATGGAAACTGGGCTCTCACATGCTGATAATGTCTATGCAGATGAGTTGGATGAGGAATTCGACACATTCCCAACTAATAGGAGTGCTGAGATTGTTCGAATGAGGTACGATCGGCTTCGAAGCATAGCCGGGCGAATTCAGACCGTTGTCGGAGATATGGCGACCCAAGGGGAACGATTTCAGGCGTTGCTAAGCTGGAGAGACCCGCGGGCGACATTGCTGTTCGGAATGCTTTGCTTGATTGCTGCAATTGGATTCTATGCTGTGCCATTCCGGGTGGTGGTGGCTTTGTGGGGTTTGTATGCATTGAGGCCACCAAGGTTCAGGACCAGGCTGCCTTCTTCAGCTCTAAGCTTCTTTAGGAGATTGCCTACAAGGGCTGATACCTTATTGTAGAAAGACTGCATTAATGAGTGTGTTGGGAGTGTTTGGAGGGACAGGACTTTGAAATTTGAATAGCTTTTGCGTTTTGTATTTGAATTTCTTTTGTACCGTTAGTGGGGGTGTATGAATTATGAAATATGAATGAAATGTAATGGATACCTTTATATAGCTTTTACTGTCTTTTTTTCTTGTAGGCCATAGCTTATAGCATGTCCTTGGAATCGCACGTAAAACACTGCATGTGTTCATGATCATCGCATTATTCTCATCTGTTCGGACTTTGGGGTTCACGTTGTGGTGATTATCTGATGATACCTTTATAGCCTTTTGTTACGCAAGATTTCTTGGCTCATACTGCAATGTGCAATCCATGTAATCATAGGCAAGTAGCAAGAATTTATTTAACAGACGATATCTTTATTTGACATATGAGAGATACTGTAATGTAGGTGTCTAGTATCTAAAACAAGGGCCAAATAAATATAATTTTATGGTGAAACATTCGAGATTTAGACACGGCATGCCGCAGACGCAAAGATGACAATGGGGATCGAGGGTTAAATGGGCAACATGCGTCTGCCTCTACTGGAAATCCTCTGTGCTCATTAAGTGTGCCGGTATTGTATGCTGCCAATAGGAAGAGTGCATTAACACACTCTTTCCTCCACATGGCATGTGCCTATATGTGGCATATAATACTGGCACACCTAATGGGCATAGAGGATTTGCAGTAGTCTGCCTCTAATGGTTAGGGTTTGGTGTTGCCAAATTCAGTTAGGCGAGTTTGCGTTTGGCCCAACTCAGCCTTACATTGCTGCAAACCTGACCTTAATCTACTAGGATGTGATTCTTATATGTTAAAATATTATTTTAACATATATCAATATATTTTAACAGAAATCATCTACCATCGTTGTATATATGATAGCGGCCTTTTGCTTGGTCTATTGCATTTGAAAAAAAATTTGAAAAACATTGTAATTTATTTTAAATAGTAAATTTGAAATTTGAATGTGTCACATTGTACACATGGTTGCACAACCCTTGTTGTAGAGGATGAACAAATATATTTTTAGTTGATATATTTTATTTAATAACATGTTTACCTAAAGAAGAAATATATTACAAAAAAAATGAGTAAAAGCCATATACAAGAATACTAAATTTTAGGCTTGTTAGTTTTCAACAAATTCTAATAATACTTTACACATAGGTTATTATATACTAGCCCGGTGCACGTTCAGTATCGCACGTATGAAGAAAGAGGTAGACAAATTAAGAGGGAATAATTTTACAATTGATTATTAAGTTTTAAGAAAATTGAGGTAATTTTGACTATTATATCTTTTTATTAATGAATCTTTGCGATGATGTATAAGGGTTGTTTTCGAAAGTCTTGTATTTCTGTTGGCACAATTCCCAAGGGGCCTATTCTCGTAATATATATAGTATAGATAGAGTTACATTTATATATCAAAGAATATTAAGCTGGGCCTGGGCGGGCCAACAATCTTGTGATTGACCAAGCCCTCTCGAAAATAAATCAGGCTTTTATAGCTGTGCCCAGCCCGGCCCTATGGACAACCACTTTATGACCAAGCCGGTCTAAGAGCAGGATGACCATCCCGGGCCGGGCGGGTTGACTAGCCCATGAACAGCCCTTGTCAAATCGTTTAAATTCCTGTCGGACCATTCGTTCGGTCCTCAAAATGTGTCCATTATACTTTCCTCTCGAAGTCTTAAAAGTCTGCTAAGACTGTTCTATCAGCGTCTCGTCTTCACCCTACCGTGCTTCGCTTTTTGAAGCGTTTTTGCATATCGGAGCAGACTCCAAACCCTAAACCCCACGCCGGGGAAGAAAGCACTAGATCCGTAACACCGGATTGAAGTCTTTAAGAATTTTAGAAGATCTTCAGAAACCCTAATAAGAGTTTTATTCGATAATCAAAGGATTAGAGGCAGAATTCTGGTTGCCTCCAAGCATTTGTCTCATTGTTCACTAGAATCGTGAATTTATTCGTCTGTTTAGGACTTACAGAGTCTCGTTACTTCGGATCACAGTCTATTTATCAATGGCGGAACCACTGGAGTTGTTAAGCGCTGTTTCCGGATCGGTGTCGACTTCCTCCACCAAGCAGCGAATCCGGATCTTCCGAGATGTCATACCATCAGCCATGAAAAATTCAGGTGCATTTTATACTGTTTTATGTTGGTAGGTTAATAGTAGGTGAATTTGGAACCGAGTACGGAGAGTTGAGAGCTACAAATTGACTGAGCTGGTTCATGTTTGATGCATCGGTTGTTTAAGTGTTCGTGCTGACCAATGGCATAACACTGTAGTGGTATTTTCGGACAGTTATTACTGGTAATACAGATGTGGCTAATGCAATTATAATGATAAAATGGGGCATCTCGCAATACACATTCAGGAAAGTTTGTCTTGTTTTATGTGTAGTTGAGTGAAAATTTTTCCTTCGACAGTGTGCTTCGACGTATCTTTCGATATGCCAAAGATGGTATTCAACGTGTCTTAAAGTAATTCTCAACGCGACGAAGGAGACAATTTCACAATTCACAATTTTTATGCAGTTTCTATCGCTCAGCAATATACTGTAGCGTGTGGATCATTGTTATTTACATGAAAGACACTTAAGTAAATGTCCTGAGAATAAGATTTCTATTTACTTAAGTCTTTTATGTAAATAAGGGTATACTCCCCTATTTGATTCAATAAAAAAGTTAAATTTTTGCTTCAAGGCTAAAATCTGTGTAAGCCTGGTTTGGTCAAAATTTCTCTAATTTTCTGTGTAAGTCCGGTTTGTTCAAAATTCACTAATTTGAGGATTTAGAACACTTATAAAGCTTGTTTTGGTGAGGTCAAATTTTGTTTAAATGCTAATATTATAAGAAAGTTCGAAAACATGTTTTTTGGATGAAAAATAATTCGATAAGAGCTGTAGAAAATAATAATTGAAAAGCCAAAATTTTACTTGATACATAGAATATTTCACACATGAAACCGCAATATACCAAAAGTTGCCAAAAGTAAGTTTGATGAGTTCTAATGCTTCCTAGACTTGTTTAATCATGTATAATCAGTTTTATGACTTTATATTGATTTGTTTGGATTTTGTAGTTGCTAAATCTTGCTTATTGATGAGATCATAGTTGATGTTGGATTAAAAAAATTGGACTAGAAACTAATAAGAAAAAAGGCTGAAACACCATTATATATATATATGTATGTATGTATGTATATATTTATTTATCAGTGGTTAGCATTAGGTGTGTGCTTTATTATCGAGGGAGTAGAAAAAGGGCTTAGTTCAAAATCCTGGAATATAGCACCATCACATCCAACGTATATTTTGATAAAACAATGATAAGCTGGGTGTGGGCTTTAAGCTTGAAAAGTTTACTTCCTTCCCTAACTACATTTTTCAAGGAAGTTGCTACCTTTGGGGGAAAGATGAGATGGCAATATACAAAATTTAGGAAGAGTGATGGCCATCTGTAAAATAAAGGAAATAATTTTTCCTACGTATGGATTCTTTCCCTCAAAGATACTATACTCCTTTGATGCCACAGTATGCAATATATTATTTCAGGTCACTATTGGCTCAAAAATGCTTACTCCTTTTGTTTGATCCCCCTCAAATATGTTCATCCCCCAAGGACCCCAAATTATTAAACATGGACCTTAACACATCAAAAACCTGTTTTTGATGAAAATCATGTAGAATATATTGATAATAATAAGAGAGAAATAATATAGGGACTCACAGTAAAGAGACTCAAATAACAGACAAACAGCAAGCCCAACCAACTGATGAACAGGCACGCTATACCACAATACAACATCTGGAAAAAGAACTCCCCATGCCTTCGTTAACTGAAAATGCATACAAAGAATGAGATATTCTACTCATATGCAAATAGGAGGAGAGCACCCGATAACACTCAATAGTTATCCTGATAAACCATGTGAGACCATCAAGACTCATCAACCATAGGCCAATGCAGCAAAATGTTAGGAATAAGACACCCAGAAAAATCAGGAAGGATCATAACCCATGTAGCACAGCACAGTAAAATGGAATCCCTAACATCCTCCCATGATGTCTTGTTTTCTTAAAAAATCCTTCTATTTATTTCTTTCCAAATTCCCCATAGAATGGCATAAGGTAATAACTTATACAGTGCATTCCCCTCTCTTCCTAGCATGGACTCCTTTTGCAGTCCTGTAATTTGCCCTTTCGTCTGTTTTTACTACTGCTTTCGTCATTCATCTCACAAGGGGAAAACTGCTGTGGCAAAATGTGCAGAGGATAGGTGTTGCTGAGTTGAATATATTGGGATAAATATCTGAATATCTGGGAAAGGTATGTCCAGAAATCAGCATCTAGGAGAGCCTAGGCGTTGGAAATAGGATAATGGACTGGAGGTTAAGATGGTTGAGGAATATCAAGTGAAGAAATAGGGACATAGCTGTGAAAAAGTATGAGGGTGTAGTTGTTAAACCATCTAAGTGAAAAGGTACTTGGGTTGAATCAGTCAAGAAGGATTTGTATGCTTGTAATCTGATTGAGGATACGGCTTTTGAGTTTTTGACAGAGAAGATAAAGAACATTTGTGTTGTTGGCAAGATCTAGTTGGTATAAGACATTGTGTTGTTATATTATGAATAATGGGTAAGGGATGGTTATCTGAGGGCTTGCAGATATTGTTGGACACTTGGTGGACTTATTTATTTGATGGTTCAGTTTGTTATTACTTTTTTTTTTCTTTTTAAAATGTCAGTCAACTTATACATTATCCCTGAGTGCCATGCTGGAATGCATTCATACATATTCTTGGATATGATATCAGAATTCTGGGAAAAGGAATTTCAAAAAATGCTTAACAACAATTTATAAATTTGATTTTTTTGTTGTTAATTGGGCTGCAGCAGCTTCTAAAAGAAAGCCCACCACTGGGTATCTTATCTTTTTAATGGTAATGTTAACTGTAAGAATTATATAATTAAAAAAAAAATTCTAGTTAACTGTAAGAAGCATCATTTGGTTTATAGTTACAGTATATGGCTCATATTGCTTTTTTTTTTTATCAGTAAATCAGAAATATATATTATAAATACAGGAAACATGACAAGGATGTGGGTACACAGATTATATACCTACATATATAATAAACAAGAGCCATCTTTAGACAAAGATGGACCAAACACCCTTACCCAAACAACACCCCACCCCACCCCACAATCTGAAAGGTTCTCACATAGTATGAATTCCTGTAGGGGGATATCATACATCACATGATGAGCTGCATGCCAGCTGTAAAATAACTTTAAAGTTTTCTTCACCAACAAAACCCCATTCCTCTCTACATTTCTAAAGATTCTTCAATTCCTTTCTCCCCAAATGGCCCACGAAATGGCTGCAGGATTAATATTTCAAATCATCTTCACACGAGAGCTTCACTTTCTCTTATTGCTTTTGAAATGCCGTTTTTACTATATCTCATGGAAGAACTGGGGCTTAATAATTGAAACAACTTTCAAATTGTGCTGTGGTAGTCAGGTAGTTTTGCATGTTGCTAGCGATCTGATCTTTCATGAAAGAATGTATCGCATTGAATCAAGTGTCATTTATATTTTGTCTTTGTATTCTCATTCTGTTTGGTAGAACATAATTCGCAAAGTAGTTTTCATAAATGAAGTATGATAAGTAACTACTCTGTGTTCATCTGTTTACAGAAGAGACTAATTGATTTTTTCACGAAAGATACATGCTCAAGTTGGTTGGTTTCTTTGTACTCAAGCTTGAGGTTGAGTGTTGAAATATATGTCCTATATATTGTAGGTTGTATGCATTATGTGTCCTGTACATCGTTTATTGTTTGTTTTACATGCTGTAATTATATCATATTTATGCTTAAATGAGAGCATTTATAACCTTTTCCCTTGATAGTTAAAAGTGTTAATATATTGTATTGTGTATTTGCGCCTCCTTCTTTGTCATTTTTTTCCTATCTCATTTTCTTTTAAGCTAATGGCATATAGAAAGAAGTGCTTCTTAATTTATTTTGTTATAAGTTCCTAGGAATTCATGTCACTAACTTCTTCAAAGTTTTTGAGGGATTGGATTGAAGTTCCATTATGTATTATTGGCCTTTATTATTGAGTTTTTAGGAAACGTGTGGAGTGGTCTCCTTTGAAGTATTGGGTTGCTGCATTGAAAGATATACTTTGATGGATTGATGGCGTCTTTAGATATCACAGCGGATCGGACTTTTAAGGGTAAAAATTAGGAAGGTGATGCAATTTGGGTGGCTTCTATTGTTCTCTTTTTGGCTTGAAAGGGACGTGGAGGTTGAATGCAAGGGGGCTTACTATAGTTTGTTTGGCTAGGATTAGGAACAAAGCATGTTACTCAGGAATGTTTGACAACCAATTCCTTTTGGTTTACTCTATTGCGTTGATATTGGTTGTAACATTTAAGTAATGAGATAGCCAAAAAGTGACATCTGTAGAGATTTGCTGATTTGGAGTGAGGTTATATTTGTCCTTTGAATATTTTGCATCTTTATTTCTTGGTGGATAAAGTTCGGTTATTAATTAATGGTCATATTTTTGGCCCCTCTGCATAATTTTATAATTTAGGGTTTAATATGCAAGAGCACTTTTAGGCAAGGATTTTGTGATGCCTGAAGTACTCGTGGTTCTGGAATTGTTTCTTAAACCAGTTTCTTGTTTAAAATAAATACTGCAGAGATGTCAGTTGAACTAGCGTCATCATTGGTGGACATTATTTTCAGAACACTGCCTATATATGATGATCATGCATCAAGGAAGGCTGTAGATGATGTGATTGCCCAAGCTTTATGTGAGGCAAATTTCATGAAGATTTTTGCTGGGACACTTGTTCAAATGATGGAAAGGCAGTTGAAGTCCCAGTCCCATGTTAGCTGCTACAAACTTCTCAGGTGGTCTTGTCTTCTATTGACGAAGGGCCAGTTCACCTCAGTATCAAAGAATGCATTGTTGAGAGTTGCTTCCTTGCAAGCATCCTTGCTTCATATCCTAAAAGAAGGGTCTTTCCGTTTGTGGAGAGCTTGCAGGAGGATAATTTTTCATTTATTCTCTCAGGTCCATCCTGACTTGCTGTTATTCCAGGATTTCTCCTATCTTTCTGGCACTCACAACTTCAGTTTCTTGTTTGTGATCTTTGTTTTCTCAGTTACCAGACCTTTACAAAATTTATTTAGAAGAATTAAGGGATACGAGGATCCCATTCAAAGATAATGCTGAATTGATAAATCTGTTGCTGGAGTTCTCCTGTGCAACTCCTCCTCTGCTTGAACAGTATAAGGTGGGAAATGGTTTGCTTACCATATTCTCTACCAATTTAGATAATTCTGTATCTTTGCCTAAGCTGTTCATGGAACCTGAGATGCTGAAATTTAAGTTTGAATGCTTATCTAATATTATCTGTTCATAGAGTTTAACGTTGGGTTTGCATTCTACAGCTATTATTCCTTGATATGTATGTCAAAGCAGTTTTAAGCGCAAAGGAGAAGCCGTCAAGGAGTCTCAGTGACGCTTTTCGTCCACTTTTGATGCATATGCTACATGATGATTTTAAGAGTCTCGTGATGCCATCTTCTGTAAAAATGTTGAAACGTAACCCAGAGATTGTATTGGAATCAATTGAGATTCTGTTGAAATCAGTCAACATTGATTTGAGTCGATATTCTGTCGAAATTCTTTTAGTGGTGCTACCGCAGGCTCGACATGCTGATGGAGGAAGAAGACTTGCGGCTCTTGCTATTGTTGGATGTCTGAGCCAAAAGTCTAGTGATCCAGATGCTCTACAAGGCATGTTCAATTCTGTTAGAGCTGTCATTGAAGGTTTGTGCTTCCTCTTCTGTCCATAAATTTGTATGATTTTTTGTTTAGTTACCTTAGTGTTTAGTTTGCTCACATACAGTTTGCTTTGAGTGTTCGGTTAGTTCATATTTGGGCTCACTATGTACTTGATACATTAATGCATAAACCATTGGAACAAATGGTCTTATACTAAACAGCTGTAATACAGGCTCAGAAGGAAGATTGGCTTTCCCCTACCAGAGGGTTGGCATGATCAATGCGGTTCAAGAGTTGTCGAACGCTCCTGATGGGAGATCACTCAAGAATCTGGCGCCTACCATATGCAGTTTTCTTCTATCCTGTTACAAGGAGGATGGTATCCTCTCATGTGGCATTTTGTTTTATACCTGTTTTTCTCCCTCTACAAAACATTCAATTGCTGTAATGTTTATCATCTTTCACTTTTTTCTTAGGCATACCTTCTGAAATTTTTGTTGCTGCTTTTGTTACAGGAAATGATGAAGTAAAACTTGCAACCTTGTCTGCTATGGCTTCTTGGGCAGCCCGATCATCTGAAGCTGTTGGACAAGATGTTGTTTCTTTTATTGCTTCAGGTGTCAAGGAGAAGGAGACTTTACGAAGGGGACATCTTCGTTGCTTGCGAGTCATTTGCCAGAATGATGATGTCTTTGTAAAGGTAAGGAATACTTCTTGAATTTCTTTGGTATTCTCTTCTTCAGTTAACTTCATTTTGTTATAGTTATTTTCTTCAGATATCATCTTTAGTAGGCCCGCTTGTTCAACTTGTGAAAACTGGTTTTACTAAGGCAGCACAGCGGTTGGATGGGATTTATGCTTTGATTATCGTTGCCAAGATTGTGGCTGTTGACATCAAAGCAGGTTTTGTTTGCAGTATTGGTCTTTTATGTGTTGTAAAGTGTTCTGATTTTTGATTGGTTAAATATGTATTAATTAATAATGAGTTATTTTTTTTTCCTTCTCAGAGGAACTTGTGGCTAAAGAAAGAATCTGGTTTTTTATCTCTCAGAATGAACCATCGGTGATATCTATATCTCTGGTAGGTATTAATAAATCTGTTATGTTTGAGCGAGAATAATCTGTTGTAGTTATGGCTACCCTCTGTAATTGCAATATCCTTTGTATCCATTGCATTTGAGAGATGTTACTGGTATGGTTGCATATATTACTATGATGACTGACCAATGTTTTTTGATGAAGCATTATTATTCTCCTCTCCGTCTTTTATAATATGGAATATTAGACACAAAATGAAAATGCCTTCTATCTTCCTTTTTGATGAAAGTCACAAAAATATTATTAATATAGAAGTAAGGTCAGTACAACGGTCTAAGATAATCGCTCTACTGGAATGGGACATAACAGAACCCAAATAATAGTACCAAGATCTATGGTATGCCAAAAAATAACATCCTTTTGTAGGTAAAGTCACTGTAAACTCATTGGTTGGCTTATGCTTGGAATGGATGAGATATTCAGCCCACATGCCAAAAGTCGGGCCAGACGAACTAAGTGTCTAACATGAAATGGACCCTCCCTATCACTCTTCACCCAATCAATGACAGCATGATCATTTCCTTCAACCTGCAACTTCTTGAAAACTTTCAACTTTGCTTCATTCAAATTTGTGATGAGGCCCAAAAGTTCAAATTTAGATGAAAGCCCTGCTTCAAGAGGACCTGAAAAGGCATGGTCAACATCCCCTTGTTCGTTTCTGAACACTCCTCCAATTCCTTCCAACCAGGAGTTACCACATCCATTGGCTAAAATTCAGTTTTGTACTACCCATGGTATGGGCAAGGTTTTCAGTTTAGGTGCCACTAGGCATGTTGTCTAGGGCACGAAATGGGATTCCGGTGCCACGAGTGTGTTGACCAAAAATTTGAATCTCAATAATTTTTGATCAAACATGATTTCACCCATTTATAAGAGTTTTTATTTCATGGGGTGCGGACCATCTAGGGCGTCTAGGCTACAGGACAATCCCTTTAATTACAATTCTAAAACATTAGAGAAAACCTTTTGATTTTAACTTCATTTCACAAGATCTGATTACTTGTATGGTTGGGATTAATTTGGTTTGTTTTAATTGTGGCTGAACTTGGTTTAATTTCTCAGGTTGCCTACGTACCCAATTTTGGGATCAAGCCAAACGTAGTTCAATTAAGATAATTTAAGTTTGAATTTGATTTAATTTATTTATTATTGCGACTGACCCCGGTTTAATTTGTTGGGCTGCCTATGTACCCACATTTTTGGGATCAAGTCATAATGTAGTTCAGAAGAGATGATTTAAGTTTGATTTGATTTAGGACGAGATTTAATGTCCGGTTTAATTTTATATTGTTTTCCCTAAAACAGTGCACCATGGAAGATCATACTTTGGGTTTGATTTGATTTATTTTAATTGGTTGAACCATTAAGATCCGATTTGAGTTTTGATTTAATTTGAGTGGTTTGATTTTGGATTAAGCTGGAAAGGGGAAAACGGCTTAATTTGGAAGGGTTTGGTTTGATTTGGTTCAATTATGAGGTATTAGACCGCATAGATCCTACCTTAGATTGAAATCTGATTTTTGGTTTGATTTGACCATCTTGATTAACCGTAAGGGAAACGATTTAATTTGGTTAAGTATGGAATTTATGGAACCGGTTTAGTTATATGGTCCATGTAGAACATTATTTAGTTTGGCTTGATGACATGAGTTGTGTGTGTTTGGTTCAATTTGAGACATATCAGGTCAACTGAGAACACTTAGTTTGATTTGGGATGCATTGAAGCACTTGGTTTAACACTTGTGGGTTCTTTGGTTTGGTTTGAAAAGAGGTTGGGTTTGATGATAGATTTAACCCTTAGGTTAATTAGGTTTGACACCAATTGACCGCTAGGGTCATGGTTTTAGCCATTGGGTTGATTAAGTTTAACCTAAGTTGGTCACAAGGATCGTAGGTTTAACCTCTAGGCTAACTTGGTTCGATCGCTAAGATCAAGGGTTTAGCCCTTTGGTTATATTGAACATAAGGATCATGGGTTTAACCCCTAGGTTAGTTGGGTTTAACCTAAATTGACCACTAGGGTCATGGGTTTAACCCTTTGGCTGATTAGGGCTAACCCAAATTGACCACTAGGATCATGGGTTTAACCCTTAGATTAATTAGGTCTAGCGCAAATTGACTACTAGGATCATGGGTTTAACCTCTATGGTAGTTAGGGTTAACCTAGATTGACCACTAGGATCATGGGTTTAACCCTTAGGGTAATTAGGGTTAACCGAAGTCTACCATTAGGATCATGGGTCTAACCCTTGGCTAATTAGGTTAACCTAAATTGACCACTAGGATCGAGGCTTAACCCCTAGATCATTTAGGGTTTGTCCAAATTGACCACTAGGATGAAATATTTTATGGATAAAGACATCCTGATTTTGGTTCCCAAATATACGATTGAGAAACCTTAGAATTTTAGGACACTTTTAGAAAGTTTAAAACACAGAGATTAAGATGAAATTATTTCAAGGAAAAGGAACCTGTAAGTTATCTTAACTATGGGCATTGAGGTTATGTTCAAGGAATATTTTTTAATGAAAGTTATTTTGAGAAACAAATTTGGACGTTTGGTAGAGAGTCCAAAATTTAGCTTTTATCCTAAAAAATTCCATGTGGACATATGAATTAAGTCCAAAAGATAAATAACTCTTTTCGGATAAAAGATGAAAATCATCCAAGAAAAGCATGGTCGTGTGATGTCCACTTGAATTTCTTTATTAGCAGAAATATTTTGTGGGGGCCATTTACATCAAAGAGATTAGGAAATTTGCAACATCCAATGGGGTGGAAGGTATTTCTAAAACCCAAAAAAAAAAAAAAAAAAAAAAAAAAAATAACATTGAACGTCTAGCATTAAAATCTCTTTTTTTATTTAAAAAAAAAATAAAGAAATGAGATGTGGACGTTCCTAGGTTCTGAAAATACATGTTTAAATTAGATGAAAAGAACTTGGACGTTATCAATTTTAGGGAGTTTGAAATACCAATAAAACAAAGAGATAAACATGCTTAGAAATAATGTGAGGGATGTGTAAAACAACAAAATTCTAAACGTCCAAGAATTTGAAATAGCCAATAAAAATAAAGCCTTACCTCTTTTGAGCTTGTGCTATCTCTCTGAACCCTTTCTCCCGTTTCTATCTCTTCCTTCTTCTCTCTTTTTTTTTTTTTGTTTTGTTAACTCTTCTCATTCATTGGCTTTTTATAAGATTTGAAGTAGTTGGTTATGTAACTTTAGCGCAAGTGGGAGAGAATGTGGGAAGTTAGGAAAACTCTCCACTTCCCACTTGTTTGCCACATGTCATCCTCAAATAACCAACTCAGATTTTTTCCTCTTTTTATTCTGTCCACCCATTCTCTTCCCCTTTTTTTTTTGACACATGAGAAAAGTGTGTGGGGTCTACTTCAAAGGATTATCTTTTTTTTTTTATATATAAGAGAGAGGGGATGTACCCTCTTCTCTTATTTATCTCTTTCTTTGTTTTTTTTATTTGAATTATCTTTTATAAGAGGAGAGGGGGACGCCCCCTCTTCTCTTATTATTATTTTTATTATCATTTTTTTAAACATTTATCCCTTTTTATTCGTTGAAATTTTTTTATTTCAACTGAGTGTCGCCGATTTACTAGAAAAAAGGAGAAACAGAATTGAGTGGATGAGTTATTAATGGGTTTACAATGTATGATGCAAGATAATATTCATCTATATATATATATATATAATACATTATAATATATGTATATATAAAAAAAAGAATCGCAAGAATCTTAAGTGATTAATTGGTCATAGCCTCATAGGGTAATCCAATGATATGAAACATATAAATCAAATAACACTCAAATGGTGGGAAATGGAAAATTGTAAACAATAATAATAGTGGAAAAAAAAATACAATGATGGGCCCTCAAAATTGAAAGGAGTGTCTAGGTGGCTAAAACCTTGCTCTTTCGTAGATAAAATGGCAAAAACGCTTCCATCCCATATGAAATCTATACTCTTGGTATAATTGAACATGATTCTCATACTCCTAAGTTATATGTCTTATGATGCCAATTGGAGGATAATTGGGATAGCAAGAGTCAACAACAAAAAGTAATGTTTCCAAGCTTTACTGCAACTCGAGCTATCACTGGGCTAGGAATACCATCTGGCTGATCAATCTCAACTCATCTAATCCAGTTTGCAAAAGGATCCTTCAACCTCGTAACTGAATAACACATGGAGAGGATCTATACGATGGTACCATGCTGCTCATCTCTAGCTGTTTGGTCCTGAACTTTGTATCATAATTACAGAAAACTAGGTTTTTCAACCTCTCGTATGCCAATATGTTCCTTTGCTTTGTGCGTATGAGGGCAAAATGTACTCCAATTTTGCTCGCATGCAGAAGATGATGCTATTTGGGCCAGGACCGTAATAGCTAGCTTCCTTAATATAGGAGCATCCATCCCTTAATTTTCTGGTAATAATCACAAACTATCTTATTTTGTATCCCTTTGCCACTACCAGATGCCATACTGCTAAGTAGGGGTGCAACTCGATCCAGTTAAAACTGAACCCGAACCGACTTCGATTCGGTTTTTATAGTGGTTTGGTTCTGTTTCGGTCTAAAATCCTTAAACTGAACTAAGTCGGTTTGGTTTTGGGTTGCATGTTTGGTTAAACTGAACCGAACTGAATTCATGTATTTCCCTAAACCGAATCGAACCGAATTCATATATATTATAACATGTAATCTATATTATATATATATAAAATATAATACATGTTAAACTTTAAGGATATTACGAAAAATCTCTTGTTTGAGTATAAGAATATATTGGTCTAACCCGAACTGAACCAGATCGAATAGTTTTCATGTAGTTCGGTTCGGTTTGGTTTTCGGTTTAATAGTTTCGGTTTTCAATTTGGTTCGGTTCGGTTTGACTATATATATTTTTCGGTTTGGTCTTGGGTTGACTTCAACCTGAACTGAACCGACCTGAGTTGCACCCCTACTGCTAAGTACTAATCATTAATCAAACACTGATAACAATGCCATAGACAGTCTTCTAGTCACAGCGCTCAAGTCATAGACAATGAAAAGTGCTTCTTGAAACTTCGTGAAATTTTGTTGTGTTTTGGTGGCACTTTGAGAAAAGTAAGTCGAGCGATGTCTCCCTGCAAAATGTGTCGCTGGGATGCATACTGAAAAGGCCCGGTATGGTCAGAACTTACACTCCTCCTTGATGCCTATTTGAGAGTCTTCTAACATAGGCCAAACCAAAAGGATGTATAAAATGGAAATTCCAGTGAACTCGGAAATAGTAGGGGCCCACATAGTGTGCCACAACAAGAAAAAGCCCTAACAACCTCCCAAATACCAATAAAATAGCATAGGGTCCCATCTTATACAAGGTGTTGCACTTCTTTCCTAGCTTAGTGATTCCCCTCTGCTCCATCACTAGATTGACTTTCCTCGGAAAGCACCAATTAATAACTCCTTTCCCCATGACATCCCATCAAATCTGCTGCGAGAATTCATATTGTAGGAAAAGACGATCAACAGATTCTCCTTGTTGAAAGGACAATACACAAGTATGTGGAGATGGGACAGCAATTAGTCTCAACTTTTGTAGGCATATCACTTGTTAATCGTGTAATGCAAGGAAAACCAGGCATAGATTTTCCCTAGGTCCGGAGATTTGTAGAGGGAGTAAATGGAAGGAGGGGCAATGGGGGATTGCCTATAAAGGCATATCTGAGCTAGGGGTGCAACTTGGGTCGGTTTGGTTTGGGTTGAGCTCAATCCAAGACTGAACCAACATTGTTGGAAGCCAACCCAAAACCGAACCAAACTGAAATTGGCAAACCTAAAACTGAAGCAATTTGAAATAACAAACCAAAAACGCAAAATGAACCCAAACCAAATCATAAATTCGGTTTTGTTCTAGTTCATAGCTGAGGAATTAATTGTCTTAACAAAAATTTATAAACAAACTGGACAATTGGACTGGTTAATTATGAGGGCTTTGAGCCTCTATGCTTTTATAGGCATGCTGGGGGAAGAAACTCTTCCCCAGCTGATATGGGATGCGGGACTAAGGGATGTTGTACTAAACATGTGTACATACATAATATATAAAAATTCATTTATAAATATAAATATATAAACATATTATATATGTTTATATATAATCGGGTTTCGGTTCGGTTTGGTCAAATTGAGCTTCAACCCAAAACCGAACTAAAGTAATTTGGTTTAGTATGTTTAGGACCAAAATCCAATCAAGCATTTTAAAACCCAACCAAAATCGAACCGAGGTCGGTTTCGATTCAGTTTTAATTGGACTAAGTTGCACCCTTAATCTAAGCTAGAAAAGAATGTGTAGAAGGATCAAGAGTCCTAATATGAGAATCTGGATTGTTTGCAGTGATAGCCTCATCCTTAAAAGAATTTAAGAGATGGGTTATCTCCACACAATCAATAGTTCTGGGGTTGCTAAGTAAAGAGCGGTTCTAGTAGAGCCAGTTTGAGGCCAAGATAAAATATCATCAACCAATGCTTTGTTTACGACGGGCAATTCTAAGCAATTGTGGAAACTAAATTCGAAGAGTTGTATCTCTCCATGACAAGTCAAACCAAAAAAGAAGTTTGTCGAACCATTTCCAACACAACATCAAGTGAAAAGGGAAAAAAAGGTAGATAAAGATGAGGTGGGTCTCCAAGGGCTAGCACTCGCAGGTATGGCCTTAGTATTAATATCACTCATTCTCATGAACCATTTATTTGCTAGCAATGATAAACCAAGACATCTAAACCCACTAAGAGGCAAATGCAAGTCATAAACCAAGACATCTACACCCACTAAGAAGCTCTAGCTCACTCTATACGCCTAGCAACAACTTATCTCCACATATTGTCTTTCTAGACTACTACCACAACTACTTACAAAGAAGAGCCGTTTTTCTAGTGGTTGTGTTGCCTACGTTTAGAACACCACACCCACCGCCCCGCACACAAACCCCCACCCCCCCCCCCCCCCCCCCCCACCACCACCACCAATTTTTCCTTTACAATAGACCTGCCAGTTGACAAGTGGATGCCTTTAGCAGCCTGGAAAAGGAATGAAAATATGCGTGTAGGTGGGACAAAGCCGCTTTAATCAATATAACCCATAAGAGAGTCTTTTCTTCAAATGGGCTAGCCTATGATTGAGTTTGTTAAAAACATGTTTCTGAGGCACCAAATTTCGCGGATTATCACGTATAGGAAGACCGAAATGTCTAATGGGAAAGTTGACAATGGGGCATTCAAGAAGCACATCTAGGAAAATGAGAAGGATCAAACAGGATACCAGAAACAGTGATCTTGTGGAAGTTAATTTTCTTACCTGAAATCCACTCAAAACACATCAGAATACTTTTAACACATCGCACTCCTCCATCGCATCCAAGAACAGAATGTTGTCATCGGCAAATTGAAGATGGGAGATTTTGACATGATCCCTATGCACGTCAAAGCCTCTAATATAACTCAAACTATCAGCCCTCAACATGATTTTGCGAAAGCTATCACTCAGAAGAGTGAACAGCAAGGGGGAAGGGGAAAGTCTTGACGTGGGCCTCTAGCAGATGGGAAAACCTTCACCTGACCATCGTGAAGGAAGGTGTAAAAGCCATTCCTAATGCATCCATTAACACATTTCCTCCATCTAGGACCCAAACCCTTTTAGATACGAATTGATTCCACAAATTCCATTCCACCCTATAATACGCTTTTTCCAAATCCAATTTTCAAAAGATGCCAGTGTTCCTTCTTTAGGTTCTATCCTTAATATATTCATTGGCAATCAGAACCCTATCAAGGATTTGACAGTCATAGATAAAAGTGGACTGATTTTGGATGACAACTGACTCATCACCAATAAAAGAGAAAACCTAGAGATGCACTTGTAAGAAGGTGTGAGAGTGTGTACATTGAAGGGCCTAAGAGAGTAAGAGGAAGACTTAAAAAGACATGAATGGAGTGTATAAAACAAGACTTACAAATACGTAGATTAATTGAAGCCATGGTTTTTGATAGAGCATGATGAAGTGACAAGATTTGTGTCGCCGATCCCACTTTGTTGGGAACTGCCTTATGATGATGATGATGATTATACTTTCATTCAGACAAGTGCCAAGGGCTGCTAACATGATTGCAGCTAGGTTGGCTAAAATGAGTGCATCAAGAGTAGAGTATTATTCGGGTGTTTTGGAGGGGCAGTTTATGGAGGTATTGAGAGAGGGTTGTCGTACAGTTTTTGGGAGAGGGTTGTGGTCCTTTTGGTGGTTTTTGATGTTTTTTTGTGTGTAGAGAATCCTATATGGCATAGGTTCTGATGTAATTATCTTCCCTTTTTCATATATATATATATATATATATACATGCACTCATTACTAAAAAAAAAATGATTATACTTTCTGTCCATTGTTCTTGCAATGTGTTACTTAATTTCTTTCTCTGGCTCTCTGCTTGACTTTCTATTTGCCCATCTTTTTGTTCTCTCTTTATTTTGGATTGAAGTGCTTTTCTGTGCTGCATAGGCTTCGAAATTGTCAACTGAAGACTGTATCGCATGTGTGGATCTTCTTAGTGTGTTGCTTGTCGAACATCTACAAAGGTTTTTTTCTTGTATTGCATAATTTACTTATTATTTTATTTTTATGTTGCTGATGTAGTTCTGAAATTAATGACTGTGTGTACATCGTTGATGAGTAATTGACTTACTTTTTTTTTTTCTCTTCCTCAGAGTTTTGGAGACTTTCTCCATCAGATCAGTATTACAGGTACACTAAGGTGCAACCATTCAAGAATTGATAGAATTTTGTTGTTACGCAGTGCTTTTCTCTCTTATTGATTATTGCTATGGGGCCAGTTAATGCTCTTCTTAATATGCCATCAAAGTTGGGACGTCCGCAGAGTTGCTTATGATGCTTCTAAAAGAATCTTTTCTTCTGCTCCTCAATTATCTGAAGATTTGTTACTAGAATTTACAAATTTGCTTTCTATGGTTGGTGTTAAGATTCATCTTCAAAAAACAAGGTATGTTCTTCATACGTTGAGGTTGTGGTGGTAGCATCTGGTATGGCTATTCTAGTTTTTGTGCATGTTATCTAATGCGAATTTGTTATTGCTTACTTGATTAAATGATGCAAATTAAGCTTTGTTTTTTTTGATTGTTCAAGTGCTCACTGTTAGTTGTCATAGTTTATTTTACCAAATTTAAGAAAGAAACTTTCTAGATTTATTAATAGCTGGATGTGTTGGTTTGGATAAGTTTTTGACTCTTCTGTTGTTGTAAGTGTTAAGTTTGACATTTTCAATTTTAATATCATCTACTTGGAATGTTCGGGGTTTGGGAGACCCCTGTGAAAAAAAGTCATTAGGAATTATGTTCTGGTTACTGTCATCCTCGTCATCATTATCAAGATCCATAGCGCTGCCGGACCCTGCTAGCTTCCTCCTCACATCTTCATCTTGGGCTCGTTTATCTGCTTTCCCTGAAGTAGAGTCCTGTAGGTGCTCTCAACCAAGGAGCTTGGGAACAGTCTTGGAGACATGGGGACTGATGAAAGGGAAATCTATTAGGAATATGGCTTGGAATGTTATGCTAGCAGCAATAGCGTGGGTGACTTGGGGAGAAAAAAACAAAAGAATTTTCAGAAATACAGAGATAAAGGTCGAATTCTTGGGGAAAAAGGTTTAAAGTCTAATCCAAAGTTGGTTCGCAGCTTATATTTCGATGGACGACATCAACCATGAAGAATTTTTGGGCAAATTGTCCTTCCTAGAATAGCGAGGGGATCAGGAAGGCTTCCTTGTTTTGACTATGGATGGGCTTGCTGTCTAGAATTGTATCTGGTTGGTACACTGTCTGTGTACCATAAACTATGTTTTTTGCTTTCTCTATTATTAATATATACATACTGTTTACCGATTAAAAAAACATGGAAATCAGGAAAAAAAAGAACATTTGTTAGAAGTTAGAACATATGCAATTACACTATTATATACATTCTCATAATTTATGTATCTTTTATACTAATTTTTTGCTACTTTTTAATTTTTTTGTATTTATTAATTAAAATATAATATTAAATTATTCAATTAAATAATGCATTCTTACACTCTTTTTTAAGCTTATATAATTTTATATACACTTTATAACTCTCTTATAATCTTAATTTATAAAAAACATACTTTTCACTAATTAAAAATTAATTTCTTAGTAATTTTCGTGCTCAATAATTAAAAAAATAATTTCTGTAGAGAAGAAAAAAAATAATAATGGCACCCATCAATAGATCAGGTTTCGTTAACCAACATACTGAAATTTTATTAACATTGGATAAGATTTGGCAAAATAAATAAAAAAAATCAAGTTTTACCTCAATCAATAAAGCCAAATGTTTAGATTTTCACGTATACTTGGCGTAGGATCCCTCTAAACTCCAAAAACCTCTTTAATCCTCACGATCCAGCAACTTGGGGAAAGAAATTAGGAAGAAATGCTCCAAAACAGGGGAGAAATGGGGGGAAATGGGAAAGGGCCATTTCGACTGGGAAAGTGTGGCATGCCGCGGGAAAATCGAGACTTCTGGATTTTCCTTTTGATTTGGTGCCGCCATAGGCTTGACGGCATGCCGGCGAAATTGTAAACATTGATTGAGATATTACAAGTTTACAACATGATATCCTTTTGGGATGGGTCTGGTGGGAATTGGGATCAGCTAGTTCGTCAAGATGTTAGTTGCAAGGAAAAGAGAAAGGAGGGATTAGCTTGGGTAAGATTCTGATTTGCGCTGTTATATAAATGGTTTTGGTGCTTCAGCATGGAGAGGAAGGGTTGGTGAAGGAAAATGATAGCTAGGAAATATGGGGTGCATCAGAATGGTTAGGATATTAACTCGAAAGCTAAATTAACTCAAATCAGCCATTGGAAAGCTATTTCATCTTTGTTTCCATAATTCTTTCTCTTCGCCAGATTTCGTATTGGTAGTGGGTCTTCCGCTGCATATTGGTTGGAGCTATGGTGGGGGATTGTCCCCTCCATCTATCCTTTCTAGGTAATTCAAATTACCATCCTTGAAATTTGCTTCTGTTTCCAGCATCCTGTCTTGGTCTGGGAGTGGTTTGAATTGGAATCTACAATTCAGGAGAGACCTGAGACCTGCTGAACCTGCTGACTTCTTGGAACTCGCCTCTTTTCTTGATCTTCTCCATAAAGTTGTCATCATTGCCGACACTCAGGTTTGGATACTTGAAGCCAGTGTTAGATTCTCATCTAAATCTTTTCTTCGTAATTTTGTTTGAAACTTTGAATATGGAGGATCCTTTCTGTTTGTAATATTTGGAAGTCTAATGCCACTCCTCGAGTCAAAGCTTTTGCTTGGTCTGGCTTGCAGTACAAAATTAATAGCTATTATATGATTCAGAGGAGGCCAGCCTTTGCTTTGTCTCCTTGCTGAGGTAGGATGTGCTTCAAACGGGTAGAGTCGAATTAGCATCTTTTTTGCATTGCGAGTTTTCATATAGGTTATGGACCCGCATTTATGCGGTTGTCTTATACTTCTTGGTTTGAGCCTGCCACATTGCATCATTTATACGAACAATGCAAATTCACTCCCCATGTGAAGAGGGAATCATTACTTCAGTGTTCAATTCTTTATGCTCTCGTTTGGCTTATGCGGAAGGAGAGAAAAAGGATATTTGAGGGGGTTTGTGTTTGCTTGGGAGGAGGTTTATGAGTCTATCAGGCTGACGTGTGCATCTTGGTTGGTCTTCAAGCCAGGTTTTGCTGGCTATACAATCATGGATTTCATGTGCAAATGGAAGAAATGGCTGGTATATCTGATTAGGATGGTTTTGTCTATGTTCATTCGTGTGATTACCTCATTCATTCTTTTGGATACCTCATTTAACCTAGTTTAGGTCTGCCATCTTATATAGTTGTATTTTTGAAGGGATGGTTCTGGATATTTTTTTTCCGGTTTTCTTCATGTATGGTAGGATGGTAGGTCTTGGTTTTGGTGTGGGTATGTTATCTATGGTTCTGATGCTTTTTGTTCTCTAGATTTAGTTTAATATTGTAGTATCTTTCGTTAAAGAAAATATGAAAATGTAGTTGCATTCTCATTCACATATTTGTTGCTACTTGCTAGGAATAGGCTTCCTGTTGCTGTTGGTTAGTTATTCCTTTTTCTTTTTCTATGTTACATGTTTCTGAATTTTTCTTATATTATCTTTTGCACAATATTTTTCTTACTGGTAAAGGTCAAATTCTGACTGTGCCTGCAGTGACGAAGAAAGTTCAATGGATGCTCAAGTTCCGATTCTTCCATCCGTTGAGGTTTTAGTGAAGGCTTTGCTCTTGATTTCATCAACTGCTCTAGCTGCTGGTCCTAGTGCTTGCACAAGACTTGTATTATGTTCACATCATCCATGCATCATCAGCAGTCGAAATAGAGATGCAGTATGGAAGGTAACTCCAGTTCTGATTTAATATATATTTGGTATGTTTAATTCTATTCTGCCTAACTTACATGAGAGATTTTTTATTTTTTTTTGGAAGCCACATATCCATAATATATTTATTTAGTCACAGATTTTCTGTGCATATTATCCAATTCTTACATTGAAGCAATCTGAAACTCCCTTTTTATTTTTTGTTCTGCCTGCTTTATATTGAAAACTGTATTGCGTCTCGTGTCAGTTCAATGAAATATGTCTCACTTTCTGTCATATTATATCTCAATTCATATGCTTAGGAAGTCTTCTTTTTTGTTATCTTTTTTTTTTCTGTTCTATTAACAGATCCCACAAATTAAGCGAAATCTAGTGGAGCATAAGAGTTGTAGAATCTTGTAGGCAACTGCTTTAGTTGCCATATCTTCACCCCTATCTAGTGCAGATCACATCTGCCCATGGGCCGTGAATCACATTGTAGCATGTGTTCTTTTTGTGTAGTTTTCTGTGTATTGAAGGTATCCAAAATCCAAATGCTCTTGCTTAATTATGTGTAGAAAGATAAATAGTTGTGGAGGGGCATACCATGATAATTGGTTGAATATCATATCATGTCTGGCTTGGGCTACACCTGATTCACATACCCGAGTGCTTGCATTAGGGTGGCTGATGTCAGCAAGGTGGTTGGCCAGGTGCATCTGGTTGCACCTTGGGGGTCAACCATTAGGGTTAAAAGGTAGCTGTTTTTGTAGAGTTTGTAGAGGATTCTGGGTTCGAATGATTTTTTTCTCCTTTGTGAAACTAATTTTCTGCAATTTACAGAATTGTTTCTATAATGATATTATGCGCTGATTTTCTGTGGTTAGTGTTCTTGTACTTATCTCTGTCACAAACCATCAATTGCATTTGATCCTTTTTATTTCCCAAATTAGGGTTAATATTCAGTGGAGAGCCCTTAAGATCTTGCTGTTTTTTCTATTGCAGAGAGTTTTAAGGTGTTTGCAGGGACATGGATTTGATGTCATTGGTATCCTCAGTGCAAACGTGGAGACCTTGTGTCAGGTAAGAATTGTATCAAGTGTGAGTTTTGTGTTGTTCACCATTGCATGAATTTTTTGGCAACATTTATATTCTCTGGTTATCATTTTTTGATGATTAATGAGAAATTTCATTGAAAACATCAGAAAATAAGGATAATGCAAAGAACCCATGAGTAGTGTGTAGGTCCGTAGGAGGGAAAAAAAACCTGCAAACGAAAAAAAAAATGGGCCACCAATTAGGTTGGCCAATTCCTAAAACACTGTCCATGGTTGCTAGTTGCTACAGTAGACCACCTTTGAAGAACTTCCTCTTGTGATAACATGGTAAACTCCTTTTTTATGCGTACCCAATCCACTACCAACACCAAAATGTCTTCTAATATTCTTTATCTTCCAGCTAATGCCCCATAAAAAATACAGCCATTCCGAGCAAGCCCGATGCGCCATATCGTAGCCAAAAAGGCTGCATGATATAATATCTTCCCTTCCTTACTGAGGAAAGGAAGGCTCCAAAGATATGCCCACTCCGCTATAGTCCTCGGACACACCAGCTCAGCTTGTTCCTCCCCAATAATGAAGACCACAAGAACCCAGCCAACTCACAATGCAAAAAGATATGTCTACTGACTCCCCATCTATGAAGCACAACACACAGAGTCATCTATTTTTTGTTCAATGCTATCTTTCATTTTATTTTATTTTATCTCTGCCCAAAATCACAGTTGATTTTTGTTGATGCTTGAAATTTTGTATATGTCTATGTCAAATTTTGTGTTATGAAAGAGACACTATTTTTCTGCCATGTCAGGAAGGAAAAGAAAGTTTGCTAGTTTGAAATGTGCCCAACAAAACAAGATAGATATCAGAAGGACGATTGAGTAACGTGTAAAACCTATAATGTGGAGAGCATGCAGGAAGCTGACATGTGGTCCATGAAAGCAACCATCACTTCTTAGATATACTTTTTGGTAGACTTGAAGATTTATGCTTTGAAGAAGGAAGCCTGGCTGTGCTCTTGTGGTTCTGAATGGCTCGGGCATGTTGGATTTGGAGTACAATTGATGAGGCACTTCTTAGACCATGATGGATTGAGGACTGAGTTGTTTAATGTTTAGGGCATGCTGTTCATTTTTTGGATTGGGAGACCGCTCCACTGAATTATTTGAGTGAAAAACCGTGGTGGAATATCAAAAGGGGGTTTCTTTAAGGATGAAATTGAAGGGTTCTGTTGCAAGGATGAACTCGGTGGGTTTTGCTTTATTGCTAGGATGATGACAAAGAAGAGGTTGACAATATGATAGTGCAAGATGAGATAGCTTATGTGATGGGTGATATGATAAAAATGAACCAAACATTAATATAAAGTTGGTAAATTTGAATGAAGAAATTGTGATATTGGACAAAACATGCCTACATTGGCACAATATAATTTTTATATGTCAGTCTCGGTACTTCATATAATATGTGTAGGAGTTATTTTTTATTTTTATTACATTGGCACACAATACTTTTCATATGTTAGTCTTGGTACTTCATATAATATGTGTAGGAGTTTTTTTTTGGACTAAAAACTAGTACATCAGTTATTACATGAAAGATTGATTTAATCACGTGATTGTAGTTGCAATTTAGATTTGATATACTCCTTCAGTGTACAGTTGCGGTTTTAACTTCGACTAGTAACTCGTAATTCTATACCCCCAACCAGGTTCTGTTCTGGTTGAGTTGTTCCATATCACTGAATATAATTCTTTGTAAAAACTGTATGTTGCACCTCTCCAACTCTTAGGATTTAACTGAACACAACTAACCAAAGATGGTTTACCTCTTTCCAATCTTGGGTTGTTTTCTTGCTTTCATCTCATACTCCATATAGTGAAATAGAATCATTCTAAACAAATCTTATGATCAACTAGGTATATAATAAAATCAATATTTTGGAATTTTTTTTTCTTTTTTTTCTTTTATTAAGAATATTTATAATTTTTCTGGCAACAAATACAAAATGTGGTCTACTATTTTTTTATTGCAACTCTGAACTTGTGTTCTTATATTTGGAAATTTGTTTGAATGAATAATAGACCAGTTACATTATATACATTATGTAACTATGAAAAATTCGAATTTTTTATATTTTGAAATATTTTTTAGAACCAAATATAGGTTGGTTTTTCATCTAACATATTATCAATCCATGCCTTGAAGATGCAGATCTTGGTTGAAAAATCAAAGATTTGGTTTCCTGAAATTTTCTGGATTTTATGTCCTTAAAACAATCAAATCTTGATTAAATGCATTTCGGTCTATTATATAAGTAATTTGGCATGCATTTCATCCTCCTTTAGTTTTAGTTAAATAAGAAGAAGGGAGTTAACCCGACAATTGTCTTGACTTATTGATTTTTGAAATTATTTATGAATCCTTACTCCTTAGAAAAACTTCAAAAGATTGTTAATTGATTTGTTAAAGTTGGGTTAGGTATTCATTTGACAAAAATTTGCATGTTTGAAGAGTTTTGGAGTCATGTGTCTCTTGGTCTAAGTTGGGTAATTTTAGGTTCCTTTTGGTATATTTTTGTTACATTAACAGAAATGCTGCATGAAAGGAGGATATATATCATAGGATATTATGTTTAATGATGTATAATAATATATCATCATCGTCATCATAAGCCAGTTCCCACCACAATGGTGTCGGTGGCATGAATCTTGTCTCTCCACCCCGTTCTATAAAAAATCATATCTTTAGTTAATCTACGTTTTTGTAAGTATCATTTTTTTAAGTCTTGTTTTATAGATTCCATCCATGGCTTTTGCCTCTTAGTTGCTTAGGCCTTTCAATATGCATACTCTTACACTTTCTTAAAGGTGCATCTCTCGGTCTTCGCTTCACATGACCAAACCACCTTAACCTACTCGCTTTAGGGCCTCTGCGATATAGATTGAGTATATGTTTGTGGTGTACTGCTAGCGTGCTTGCCTTGATATATTACTTCTGGCTGATAGAGCTGTTTTGTGTTTTTGATTGATCTTTTTAGAGGTACGCTGTTTGTGTGTTTATTAATTTCTCGTTGAAAGTTATTCCAATGATCTGACAAAATTTTAACCATTGTTTTGTCTAAGTTGAGTCCTGTATTAATGGGGCATTTGTTTAATTTTTTTCATTTGTTGGTCATTTTCTTCTTACAGGATTTATTTGGACAAGTAGGGTTGATGAGTGCTAATCCTCTGGAACAGCACGCAGCTATAAATTCTTTGGCAACATTGATGTCTATTATACCTAGGGACACCTATCTAGAATTTGAGAAGGTATATTGGCTAATTTCTTACAAGTAAATAAGAGGACATTTGCTAATGCTGACCCTGTTTTCTCTTCACTTCTGTCCAGCATTTATACCAGCTCCCCGATCTCATTTCACATGATAAACTTTCTGAAAGTGATATTCAGGTTACGTTTCTCAATATTTCTATTGGACTTTTGTTATTGGATTGAATTGTTTATGTGAAGCACTTTATCCTATTTATGTAGCTTTATGTCATTTGACAATTTTTGTTTTTCATTTATTTAGTCAATAACTGAAATACTGGATTGGTTAATGTTTGGGAATATTGTTATTGGCATATTACAGAGGCCCTGAATTTGAATAGTGGGTTTAGATGCGGTCTCGTGTCAAATAACTGAATGCTTGAGGCAGTATTGATCCATATGCTTTTTACCAGAACTTTAGATCAGTGGAATATATATATATATATACCAAGAATTGGATTGCTCTGAGCAGAAGCTAACACATGATAATAGGGCACTCTTTGCCCATCAGTATGTTACCCAAAATAGGCATAAATATAATCACATAAACTAATTATATATAGCACATCTCATCCATCACATCTTAGTTGAACTGGAGTACTATATTAAGAGTTATAGTTCACAATACCTTAACTTGGTTTATGGTATTACCGTATTAATGACATCCTTAAACATAATAAGGTGATCTCGGAGTCTAGATTATTTTTTTGCTTCTTCCATTTACCTTCTCAGTATGCTATTGATCCAAATTATCCCTTGCACACAAGCATCACTTACCTTATTTATTTTCACTCTGTTCATCTCAAACCCTCAACCAAAGAATCTCATTTACAGGAGTTATCTTTATTTGCATATTCTCTATTTTCAGAAACTGAACTCACCCTATATATTCTTGACATCTCAAAGATGTGAATAAAGTAACTGCCAGATAATAAAAGTTGAATTGTCTGAGATGTGCTATCAAAGTATTATTGTCTCATGTTTATTTATATAAAACCAATCATCAACATAAAATATCATTTTATGAGTTTAGTACTATTTAGGACAGTTTCTGACGGTTAATCTTCAACAATTATCAATTAATTGGAAGGTTACAAGGTCTAGTCCTTGATTTTGTCGTTTAGTCGCAGATCTACGATCAAGTCTCAAGATTAATTGCAAATAATCTGATTAATCTACCAAAGAACATGTATGTACATCACCTTTGATGATTGATGTTGCTAATTCTCGATTAATCGGATTGTAGTGATTAATTTGTTGATTAATCACAGAATTGAAGATTAGAACTTCTGTAAACCCTGAATTCTCAAAGGTTTTACCGGTGGTTTTCTTCGTCATTATCGGTGTTTTGCTGACTTTTACCAGTGGTTTTAAACTGCCGCTATATGTCCTGACATTATATTTTCCCGATTTTCATTTTGATTTCTTACTGTTATTTACCTCTTTCCTTCATGTCATTAAAACTTAAATACTTAGGTCCAAATATAAATAATAAGAACAGGGAACAACTATAAGTACAATTAAATCGATCCAATACAACTAATTCATTGTTGAAAATTTGAAATCAAATGAATTAAAAACAACCAACTCAATTGAAGCACACTGTAACTTCTTAATTAGTTCAAATTATTTAATCTTCTCATTAACCACTAATAAAACTTTTTTTTTTTGCTGAATAATGAGTATATATATATATATGGTAAAAAGTGTACAATAGAGGCTCTGATTTGACCCCGAGCAAATCACAAAAATACACCGATATACAAACACTACAATGACCACTAATAAAACTTTAAGCATATCAAAAGGACCCGGAATAGCAGTTCAAACCTTCATAGTTCAATAAGAGTAAATGTTTCTTATACTTACACAGCAACTTCTCTCCCTCTTCTCATGTCTTCTCCCTTCTCTTTCTCTGCCCTCCTTGCTTCTTGTCCTTGGTCGAAAAGCAACTCTCACCTGCATGGTTGGAAAAATTTTCAAGTACTGACGTAATCCAGCGTAAACCCTTGCACACCAAACGATGTGTACTGCACCAATTAAATTTCTCCAAACAGCATACAGTTCAGTCAACTGCCATACATACACATATCACTTAATTTTAAATCATATTATTTAGCAATCAAAAGGCCAATTTGCATTTATTCTCCATCTCTTATTGTGTTTAAAAATTATGGATATTACAATTATAGGGAGATATGCTGGGTTTGCTTGTGCTGGCTGTTCAGTTGGCTGTATACATTTTAACAGGACTGTTAGTATTTGGATACAACTGTTGTATTTTCTTTCATCATTTATCCTTCAGTTGAATTGTAGCCAGAAAATAGCATGTATATATATGTATATATATTATGTTTTTCCTCCCAGATATACTGCCTTGAACTTTGTTTTCTGTTTTGAAACTGGCTCTCATTGCTTTTATATTATCACAGATTTTTAATACACCAGAAGGAATGCTTTCTAGTGAACAAGGTGTTTACATTGCTGAGTCTGTTGCTGTTAAGAATACAAAACTTGCAAAGGGTCGTTTTCGGGTTTATGATGACCAAGATGATGTACGTATTGGTGTGTCTGTGATTTCTTGTGACTTAATGTGGTCAAGATTTCTAGTTCAGTTGAATTTTTTGCCACATTTGTGTGTATTTTTAGGACCATGCGAAATCTAATCATGTAGTACAAAAAGAGACAACTAGAAAGGAATTAACTGGTGTGGGGAAGAAGGAGTCAGGCAAACCATTGAAGAAAGCCGGCAAGTTAGATGCAAATTGTTTTGGTCATTATTTTCTATTCAGATTTATTTGTTTACGATGAGGGTTAATTCTCATTTTATAAATTATGTTAACATATCCAGATAAGGGTAAGCTTGCAAAGGAGGAGGCACGTGAGTTGCAGCTTGGAGAGGAGGCATCCGTTCGTGACAGGGTTAGGGGTATCCAAAAGAATCTCTCTTTGATGCTCACAGCACTTGGGGAAATGGCTATTGCGAATCCTGTTTTTACACATAGTCAATTACCTTCTCTGGTTCGTGCCTCCATAATTTTTGGTGCTATTTTTTGTTGCCTGGCATAGAATTTATCATATGATATTGTGCTTGTTCTATTTTTTGTTTTGTTTTGATATGCATTTTTTTTTGGGGTCTTTCTCACATGAGTGTTGATATGACAAGTTCGTTAGGACCTACTTCAAGATTGAAACTAGAGCACTAACTGTAAATGCAAAATGCCATAGTTTTTCTTTAAGACATCATTCTTGATAGCCTTCATCTGGAGTCTTTCCGTATTGAAGACTGATTGTATAATTAAGTATGATTTTTTGAGAAAAATGTCCTCAAAACTCAATTCTTGGTTGATTGTTCTTATTTTCTTATGCAGGAGTCTGTAAAATTTGATTGGTAGCAATTAAGAATCACATGATCATGTCGTTCTAGCATCTTTAGCTTAGAGTACACCTGCAGTGTATTTTGTATTCACTAAACTCCATTGTCTTCGCCAAAATAAGTGGAGTTAAAGAAATTGCTAGAGGAAAGAGCGCTCAGGATGACAAATGGAGGGGGACGGGTGGGTTTATGGTGAATTTGGGTGGTTTTTAGTCCTTCTATAAGAATCAAAAGTATGCCTCCTGTGCTTTTATTGGTAATGTGAGGAGAGGGAGGGGTGCCAAGCATGTGTTTGTGTGTGTATGTGTGTTTTCCCCCTTATAATTTTTAAATATTTGGAAAAAAAAGTTGTAATAGTTTATTTTGTTATTGAAATGACAAATATGTACCAGGTGAAGGGGTTCTTGTGAGTGCTTGTGTTGAAAAAGAACCACAAGGATGTGTGCCATATATTGTATACTTATAAATTTTGGTTTCAATAGAGGGTTTGGCAGTTTTTGTTGTTTTTGGAAAATCCAAAAGTATGCCATCATGTCTATTGTTACTGGGAAGGAGGTTGGGTGGCCAAAAGCAAGGTGTTTTTGGAGAGAGGCTTATATGGGATGGTTGTTTGTGAGAATGACAAGTATGGCTTTCCTATGCTTATCATTATTATGTTAATGTGAAAGTGTTGCAGATTCTTAAAAAAAAAAAAAGTCCAGCTTTTTATTGAGCTACTTTTGGCTTACAAGAACAGAGTGATAAGTGTGTGTTAGTTTTGTTTTATTTTCTTCTCTCTCTCTGTAATGCCCCAGATCCAGGTTTATTTAAAAATATAAACCCGAACCTAGTTCGTTAGTATAATGGCCCAAAACAACTAATCCAGACTTAAAAAATTCCAATAAATATAATCAGAGTGCGGAAATAAAAGATAAATTCTTCCAAGAAGCGCGGAATACAGAATAATAAAAACATCCAATACCAATTCATCAAACCAAGTCTGGAAAGGGTTAACTAAAATAAAATAAATCATCATCCATCAATGTCATCTAAATAAAAGTAATCTTAAACAATCTCTCTAAATACTAAGTCAATCAATGTATGCTCCCTAGACCTACACAGGAATAAAATAGTTGTCTTCGTGGTAGTCAATAAAATCCCCTGGAGTATCTACCCCTACAACGTCCTCACCAGGAATATTTGAAAACAAAACCGATAAAACAAATATGTGAGAAACAACACCTCAGTAAGTAATGCAAATAATTTGTAACAATAAAATATGCCACGATTAATCAAACTAATCTCAGTAATACCGAACAACAATAATTAAATGAAAGTAGAAATAACCACAACCCATTCAACCTCATGGGACTCATGAAATAGAAAACTAGAGAAAGAACTTAGACATGTGCCAATATGCTACCTAACCGAATTACAGGTGGACTAGATGCAACTGTAGACTGGCTATTCGACACCAACGGAAGAACCCAACCGACAACCGAAATGAGTTAGCATGTACGACCCAACCTATCCAGGAGTGGATGAACGTAGCGACTGACCTATCCAGGAGCGGTACCATCTTCGAGATGATAGAATGCTTATGACACAGAATTCAAACCCCTCTAGATAACATTTCACTTGCTGGCTAATCTATGGATCCATGCAATTGCTAAGCCCACTCAACAGTGGAAAACAAACCAGGTGATGGACATATTCCCCAATAACATCCGCATACAGGGAGACACAACTGTGTCAAATAACAAACCCGTAACTGTAGAATAAACAAACCAGGCAACTGCCTTGTCACAATTGTGACCCAAAAACCCACATAAGTGGAACCAAGTAATATGTCCAAACTCTAGGTTTCAACGGACAACTATGTCTCGGATGCAAAATACGTTCAAATAACTCAAATACAGTTGTAGGAACTCTTAAAATCAAGTTTTGTTTAAAAGTGAATTGTTTGGAACAATGTGATTAAGTTAAAAAGCCTCTTTAGCAAAACGTACCCAAAATCTTTATAAAAATTTATTTTAATGATCCGCTAGTGCAAACTATCTCTAAACACTCTAATCTTGATGGTACATTGGTTGAAATTGAATAAAAACAATTTCGTAGTGGAAAACTAGGTTGGTCAGAAAAATTTTGATAATCTGACAAAGGGCGCTCGAGCGGCATCGGGTGCTTGAACGGGCAACATGAAATCTAGGTGAATTCAGGGTTGGTCGCTCGAGCGACGCTTCGGGCGTTCGTTGTTATGAGTTTTGATCACTTTCGGGTTTTCTGAAAAATAAAAAGCACAGGCGGGGTGCCCTCGATATCGCTCGAGCGGCATTGAGTGCCCGCTAACACCATCTCAAGTCCCATATGGGCGCTCAAGCGGTGGTTCGAGCGGCCTGTCGCAAACTGAATTTTCTGACTTTTTCGAAAAATTGCGTAAATCACAATAAAATCCGAAACTTCAATTATAAGGCATCAAAACCATTCGAAATCATTCAAGAATATTGTATGAACATGTTGGAATAAATTAGAATAATTAAAACACACAAACCAACACAAACAAATCATCAAATTTACGATTTAAACATGATCATCGTATAAACTTCAAAATTTCTGTTTATGCAAATTTAAAGGGACTACTTACCTCTTATGAGACTAAAATCCTTCCCTAACCGCATTGCAAAATCACCACAAAGAAGATCCAATCGAACTCAGCAAGCCTTCTTTCTCGTCTGAATCCAAAATAACATTCTCTAAAATTTTTCTATACGCCTAGAACACCCCAAACTGAAATTTTAAACTCATTCCCTTACCTTAATCCGCACGTGGTTGTTTCCTCTACTCCCTCTTCTGATCTGGAAGTACACGAAAGCACAAAGCTTGAACTCACGAACAAGAGAGGAGAAAGAGAGTCGTGTATGGTGTGTGCGGCTATTCTCTCTTGAACGTGAATAGGCGCATGAAGAATTAGGTTTTGTTTATTACTATTTCTTCCTTTTTACTCATTTGTCCCTTACTTCTTCAGGCCAATCATAACTCCATAAACCAAATGGTCTGGGTCAACCTCCCTTTCTCTGAGGGTTCGACCACCTTTTTTTATTCTTATTGTTTTTTTTTTAATTTTTAACAATACTTACTTAGACAAATCACAGCAATATCAAAATTATTACATTTTAATTTTGCTAAATCCTAAATCATGAACTCACCTTAGATAGGTTCCCCAATTTTCTCTGGGTCACCTTGGATTTCTCCGGGTTGAATCAATTCCTCATCTCCTGCGTTGTTAACAACCTGATCAGTTTAATTATTAATTACAATTATTTTATTAATAAAATATGGGATTTTACACACTCTCTCTCTGTTTGTCTCTGTCTCTTTTTTTTAAAGAAACTTTTAGTTGCAGAATGAACTTACAAAACTCTTTCATGGGTTTTATTGTGAGAAATGGAAAAACCATTTCAAAAAGTGTTATGAAACTGCAGTTTTATTTTATTGTATTTCATATATATTACAAAGTTAATCATTGAATTCATGGTTCCACCTACATAGATTAGGCCACTGATCCTTACTCTGGATCATTTCTACTTGGTTTTGGACGTAGGAGGCTGGTGTTTAAAATTTTCAGTTGCATTGTTGGAAAGTGGTTATTGTCAATTTTCCAAGCATTACTTACAGGGACTCACTTGTGATCCCAATCAATTTTCGTTTGGGCTTTTTGTCTTTTTGTTGATAGTTTCCATATTGTGCCATTGGTATTTGTGTGAATGAAGATTAAATTATATCCCTTTTCCCTTCATCATAGTATATATTTTGGCACTAAGGTGCCGATCTAGTCTATTCTTCACATTGAATTATTTTTTCCCCTCTTCTTATTTTCCTTTTGTTACGTGGTAATATGTTCTTTTTTTTTTTTTTTGCAGTAGGTATAAGCTACGATCTTATTCTATCCATGGACATCATGCTTTTACTTAATATTTGGTATTAGTTGTTTATGAATATTTTTATTTTTATTACATAATATGTGCATTCGTTTGATATCCATGGACATCATGCTTATGGAGTTCTTTGTATGCGATTTCTTTTACTTAATATTTCTATTTTAGATCAGAACGGTGATATATCTTTGATGTGCTTGCTGTCAAAATGACTCCTTGTTGTTTTGTTTTATACTAACTTGTGAAATGCTTAACTTTTCTTGTTGTGAATTTGGCCATTCTTATATATTTTTTTAATTTTTTGTTTCTGTTTCTGCTATTTGTGATATAATTGTTGCATAGGCAATAATTATTGAATTTTGTAGTCATGATGATATTTCAATGATAATCAATGTTTCATCCCATCCCAGATCCCACATCGGAAATGGATGAATACCTGGTATGTTATATGGGTCAGGAGTGACACTCTTCCTGTCGCCCATGGGTTTTAGGATGAAAGGAGGGGGAACGTCCCCTTGGGTTATTACAATCAATATTTCAGTACTTGCTTGATGTAGAACAAACACTCCTTGAACAATATTAGGTGAATAGTACTTGTGTGAACAGTAACTCGCGTGAATAGTACTAGGGACTAACTATTAAAGAAGGGATTCCTTGGCATCACACTTCGGAGATGATTGCAGCACACAATCATGGAGTAGAAGTTGCTGGAAACTTTATTGATTTGCCAAATGTTTTTTAAGAAGAACCATTTAAACCTTATTTATAGGCATATAATGTCTAATTCTAGTGACTTGGACCCTTTGGGCTTTTAAACTAATAAGCCCAAGCTAAATGAATAAAGAAACCCATAATAAAATTAAGCAAGCTCCCAAGTACGCCCCACATCATCTAACATATGCCAAATTAGGGGTTTGAGCTTATAATCTTCTTTTCCATGTCTCATATATACTTTATAAGAGTACTGCCAATGGTCTACATCAATGTATTATATATTTTAATTTTTGTTATTTTTCAGTGTCCATATATGTATTAGTATCTGTTATTTAATTTTTGATAATTTTTATTAATTTCTTTTTATTTTATTTTTTATTATACTCATATGTGCTTTTAGGGTTTACCAGCGATTGTTAGGGATTGGGATAGATGTTGCTTCTCATCTCTTGAGTAGTTGTAGGGTTTTAATTGTTCCCATTCCTCATGGGTCCGCTTGTATGGATTGTTTTCTCTCTATTTATAATATATCCTTCATTATTCATCAAAAAAATATGTCCTTTTCATCCATTGTCAGGCTAATTTAGTCAACCCGTTGTTGCGGTCACCAATAGTAAGTGATGTTGCATTTGAAACCATGCTGAAGCTTTCAAGATGTACTGCTCCTCCTCTTTGTACTTGGGCACTTGAGATAGCTACTGCCTTACGCATAATTGCAACTGAAGAAGCGGGAGTTATATGGGCCTTGATTCCATCAGTTGGTGGTGGGGAGGCCAATGAGAAGCCATCCATGGGTATTTTTGAGCAGATTGTTACTGGATTATTGATATCGTGTAAAACTGGGCCTCTTCCTGTAGATTCGTTTAGATTCATGTTCCCTGTAGGTTTTCCTCCTCCTGACTAAATTTTTTTACCATTTAAATCATTATGAATGACCCAGTTTGCTGATTTCATGTAAAAATTCTGTTATGCTGTCAGATTTTGGAGCAGATATTATTATCCTCCAAGAAGACAGGGCTTCATGATGATGCACTTCAGATTATTTCCTTGCACATGGATCCGATATTACCACTTCCTAGGCTTCAAATGCTTTCAGTTAGATCTCCTAAACTTTATAATCATATGTTTACTGTCGGTTTCATTCTGTTCTGATCACTGATTGCCACCTATTTCTAATATCCTGTTTTACAGGTTCTTTATCATGTTCTTGGTGTTGCTCCAGCTTATCAAGCTTCTGTTGGGTCAATGTTAAATGAATTATGTCTTGGTCTGCCAGTGGATGACCTTGCTCCAGTAAGTGTCTACTGTTCCAGTGTTATTCTCATATCCTTATACAAGGTGCTGTTTCAGTATTACTAATCTTTATTCTTTGTTCATTTGTGTTAAAAAAAAGGCTCTCTGTGGGGTATATGCGAAAGATGTTCATGTGAGATTAGCCTGCTTGAATGCTATAAAATGCATCCCATCTGTTGCCAGCCATTCTCTTCCTGAGAATGCAGAGGTCGCAACAAGCATTTGGATTGCTTTGCATGATCCTGAAAAGGTTTGGCATGAAACACTTAAAAAAAAAAATTTCTTTGTCTTATATGGCTCATTGGTTGTAAAATTTTTGACTGTTAAGAGTTCTTTGTTTTTTTATCATTATTCTTTGGCTGATTTCTTATTATAATTTCATATGATCTTCATATGCTGGCTTCAAATGCTATTAAGTTGTGTTTGTTTACTTTTCTTCCTTTTTTTATTATTTATTTTTAATATCAAGCAGCTTACGAAGATGGGTACGTCAGCTTGACTCCTTTATTCTAGGAATCAGAACATTATGGATTTTCATATGTTAAAGCATATTATACGGCCAATCTTATCCATGTTTTCTTACACATAATAAGTGTTCACATGTAATGTTTACCTTCTTCTTTATTGCTTAAAATGTGTAACATTATGCATTTTCGGTGATCGATTGGGTTCCAGATATGGCTTGTGTGTGTGGGGAGGTTTTTAGCAAGTCTGATGCGACGAAGGGGTGGGTTTTGGTTTCTTTAATCTTGCAAAAAATGGGGGCTCAGGGCATTGATCCCCAATAATTAGGTGGGCTTTAAATGCGTAATGTGGAAACAGAAAACAAACAGTGGTTGCGCAGCTTGTGCTTTGTATTGAGGGTGGTGCAAAGAACTTCAAATCTGTTCCCACTTGAAAGAATTGAAGTGTGTGGAATATTTGTTGAGTGCAATGAATGATATATTATGATTATAAAATTTTGATGCGTGTAAAATCCCTGGCCTGACTTGAGTTTCTTTGCAAACTTTACTTTGGAAAATGATTCCTGTAATGACCCCAAAATTTTGTGGTTTACCTTATTAACCATCCCCACTACCATATATGTCATCACTTGTAGGTTTCATATCGGTTTGAATTAATTATATTTTTCTAGGGACTGGTAATGTCATTGTGTTATCTAACATGGGGGAAAAAATCCCATGTCTTAGCTGGAAACTGAATCTGTTTTCTCAGTCTCTGGAAAAGTTTTCAGTGGTCATCCTTCTCTGTTATTTCAAAAAATTATTTGCCCTTGTCTTGTGTTCAGTTTTACAATGATTATGACATTCTTGCATTAGCTAATCATGAAAGAAAAAAGAGAATCTGAAAATCATAATCAAGAATAGCAAAATTGAATCTGAAAACCTACGTTGTGATTCAAACCTTTCACGAAAGTACCTTTATTGGACATTTTGCTGGAAAAATTCTTAGATTGTCCTTGATCTATTTATTTCTTGCCTAGTGTGTTTTGTGACTTGTGTCCTTCAACAAATTGTTTTATTGTCCTTATTACAGCTGTGTTTCTCCTGCTATCCTTTTTTTTTTCAGTTCTCTACAATTCTTGTCTAGGTGTCATGGCATTGGTAATAACCATGTTATTGATTTACCTTTCAGCTTTAGTGGAATTTGTTAAATCACATTACACTTTACAAGAACCTTCTAAGTTGTGCTCTCTCAGTTTTGTGTCTAGCAGCTGTGTGTTTCTGATTTTGGATAATTAATCTTAGATAGCCAGCACTGTCATGCCCCGAATTCTAATAATATAAATATCTCTATTAATAATACTAATATAATTTAATAATATAGGGTAGTAGAGGTCTTGGAACGTGACTATTGTCTCCATACACCCCAATATGGAAACCCTAGCACATATAACCCTCACTCATGTACAATGATGTATAAAACGTCAATGTAGTAAATAAGTAAAATAAAACATTGAACCTTGAGATAAAAAATCCTATTAATTAATATCAATCATATCAGAGTGCACACATTTCTAAATAACATAATCTATAGTAATAAACTATCAATAACCAACAACAATAATAACTCTATAGACATCATAATAATATTGATATCAAATCTTATCCTAAGTAAACTCGAATCAATATCCAAAGTGCCAAAAATAGTATGCCTATATCATAATCCATGTCTTGCTCCTAGTCTTCATAAATAGCATTACCTGTTAAATATAAGTAGGAGTGAGCAAAATTTTTAGTAGATTTCATCTCACATAACTTTGAAATCCTAGACTTGTAGAATAAGCCAACAAATTAATCAATGAAAATAACTGAATTTAAATTTTGCAATAGTACGAGTTTATTTTAATGTAATTTATACAATATTTTTTTTTTGATGAAAAAAAAAAAAAAACGATACCGAAATACCAAAACTCATGAGCAAACAAGTATGCAATGGATGCAGTGAATATTGTGTACATCCATTGTAAATATCCAACTTCTACTCTAGTCATGGATACCATGCAGTTTGATAACTATGAGGCCATTCCCCCTCTTCCTATAGCTTGCCATAAATGTGTGTGGCATTGCACTATAGTGCCCATCAGCCTGGTCATGTTAACATTTATAGGGTCGCAATACTCTAAGGCCTTTCTCCCCTTTCCTATAGCATGCCGTATTATAATATGCGATACTTTGGAACACCTCAAACAGTGGGCATTCTCGCTGTAGACTCCAGGTCCTTGACCTCTCGGTACATCTATAACATTTTATGTGTTTATCACAGTTTTAAGGGCCTTCAACCGATTGAATCACAATGCCAAGGACCTGTTTTCGGGAAGGGGAATACACCTGCAGATGTCCCAGATACCCCTGTGACAGACTTCATAATTATAACACGGTCTGATCTAAAATCTCATCCCAGACTGTCATTAAGTTATGGTTCACAAGTAATGTCCACAACCTCTAAGTTGGGTCATGGGTGATGCAGAAACCTTTAGCATGTCATGTAAGGTAATCTACTAAAAATATATCAGGTTGTTGGCGGCTGTTGAGTCCAAGCATCACATCTCACCCGAACCATAGAGTTGATGATTGTTGGGTACTAATAATGCTATCTCACTTTCTAACAGGATATATATAATCTTATGCAATATTCTCATGCAATGTCATGTCATATCTACCAATTTTATGTTATTAATGCTAGTATTATTTCACAATAATAACATATACTACTCATGAACAATAAAGCATCTCACATCAATAAAGTGTCCCACATGTATTCATAATCTTTCAAACAAAGAATTATTATCACGAATAATAAAATAGTATGTAATGCCCATTTTCACAATCATACAACGTCACCTTTAATTTTAATACAAACCCAAATCAATTTTTTAATGCAAACCTATTAACCAAATCATATTAATTATAATTATTTAGCTATAAATGCAATGAGGGACTCACTTGAATCATTAGACAATATCTATATTATTTTTATTATCATCATCATATTTATTTATTTATTTTTATTATTTTATTTCTTATTAATTATTAGTATTATTTTATTTTTCACAGAATTGATTTATTTATTTTGTACTTTTACTATATCAAATAATAAGTAAATTCAATTAATTCCAATTACTTATTTTAATTATAATTCATAGGAATTTATGATACAAATATTTTTATATTTTCTTGAAATTGATTCCCAATTTAATTAATTTAATCAGGTGTATCTTAAAAATAAATGAAAATTCAGGGTGCTGATTGATAACATTTGTGAACTTATCATTTGGACCCTATGATAAAAAATTATTTAATTAAAATAAGTTACACTTTACTTAAGAGCTGTCAAACTAGATAATATCCCTATATTTATTAGAATAGTCTTTTTATCTTTCTGGTCCTAGTATGAAATAATTTATTTACCTTAGGTAAATAAAATCATGTGGGCAGTAGAGTATCTTTTGTACTTCTTGATGTGCATGGTTGGGGAGGGATAATGTTAGTTTAATTTGCAGTTGTATACTTGTATGTGAAATGATGAGACAAAATATGCAGCTTTTTATTCTCTTATTTTTTTTTTGGGGGTCACTGTACTGTTGATGTTTTGTTTAGAGCAGGTAAGGTAGTGAGTAGAAACTGTGAGAGAGGTATAGAACCAAGTTACACCACTACTACTGTCTAGGACATATTTATATTTTTGAATTTGAAATGAAGATCAATTTATTTGCCCATTGTCCAGTGATGCCTTTCATCCCTTTTTATTGGATCACTTCCATGATGGATAAGTGGTACTAATATGTTTCTGAAATACTCATTGAGAAATTAAACACTTTTTCTTTGGAGTTTGATTAGTTGCTAAAATTTACAATGGGATGTGGAGAATGTTTTTTTTTTTTGGGTGGGTATTCTTGGCTTTCAGGATTGTCTTTGTTGCTGTCAGGTATTGTCCATAAGGAAGACTTAACTTGGTTGCTTGTTTAAAGAGCCTGTGCCTGATTTCTTAAGTGCTTTTGTTTAACATTTTTCTTCCTTTGGTGATGTTTTACTCCTATACTAATAATTTTTGTTTTCGGCTTTTCTTCTTTCTTTCACTTCATATTTTTGATATTATTTACCTTGTAGTCTTGTTGTTGCTGTCTGTTCAGTTGGTTGCAGAGGCGGCAGAGGACATATGGGACCGATATGGATATGATTTTGGTACAGATTATTCTGGCCTTTTTAATGCACTTTCTCATGTCAACTATAATGTGCGGATAGCAGCAGCAGAGGCAATAGCTGCTGCTTTGGATGAAAATCCTGACAGTATTCAGGTTTGCTTCTTAATGATCATTAAACCCCTTTAATCTTGTTCAGCTACCAATCTGATTCTGTTGTGGTTATATTTTTTAGTTATCTTATGGTTTCATAATGTCTTCAGGAGACACTTTCTGCTTTATTTTCTTTGTATATTCGTGATATTGGGACTGGTGAAGATAATGTGGATGCTGGTTGGCTAGGAAGACAAGGAGTAGCAATGGCACTACATTCTGCTGCTGACATACTTAGAACAAAGGACCTTCCTGTTGTAATGACATTTCTGATCTCAAGATCCCTGGTAATATTTTTGTTTTTGTTTTTGTTTTGTTGGTTGTTGTTGACATCCCTATTATCTGAGATTGTTAGTCAATATCTGAGATTCTGAAAATAATATTTTTTTACTTTATTAGTAATATCAGAAGATATTTTATGATTTCAAAAGTTGTTTGTGATTGCATTGTTATACTGCATCTGTTGGGCATGTGTTTGATGTTGGCGTGCTGTGATGGCTAGCGGCCATTTGCTTTCTTATGACTTAACTTTAGCCCCTTTTTTTTCCATTCTTCTCATAGATTATGGTTTCTTATTTGGTAAGAGCTTGTTTGAAGTGTAAAATGGATGTTTAATATGCTTAGAATCCTGTGGAAGCCTAAAAAATCAATTCATTTTAAATGCTGCAGTAATTCAAATGTTTTGCCCTTAAATTGGCAAGAGAAATTTTAGTATTGATGAGAGTTGTTCTCTTGATATTACAGTATGATTAGATATATATAAAATAAACAGCTCATATTAGTTGATGGATGCAATATAAGTTTATTATTAATTTAATTGTGAGATAGATGCAGTTTTCATAATTTATATATGTCTGTTGAAGTCAGTGGCACCATTGATTTACATCTAAAACAGCAAATAACAAATGAGGTTCAAAAGTTACATATTTAGTGCGGATTAGCTGAAATGCTTATGTTGTTTACAAGGTTTAATGCTTTCATTATGACTGGTTGTGTTTCTCCTATCACCTAGAATGAAATTTGGTGACATTCAGGGGAAAAGTTGAATTGCACAAATCGTAAGAAATTTCGACGGCATGCCACCTTGTGTTGCTGAAATCTTGACAAAAAACTCTTTTTTTGGAATTTCTTTTGGGAAAAAAGGCTAATATTGTTTCAAAAATAAATAATAATCATTCATAAGCATAACAATTTATACGATGTAGAATATAACAAGAGTATAATCATCTGACTACGAAGTTCCGCTTGTTTTACCCTTTAAAAGGATGAGACTTGTCTTGTATGTGTTAGACGGGTTAACTTAAAAGAAAAACAAGGCGTGCCATTGAAATGCAACAAAATTTAACTGTGTTTAGGCATCATGCTGGTGACCTCAACGCCAACCCCACTTCCCACACCCCCGCTCCTCGGCTTCGGTAGTAAGGTCTATAGAAAAGGAAACAATATGAGGGAGAAGGAATTAGAGAACCAAAAGAAGTTCTAGGTGGGGAATCATGCGAGAGGTTGGGAGTCCAAGAGAGAGAGAGAGAGAGAGAGAGAGAGAGAGAGAGAGAGAGAGAGAGAGAGAGAGAGATGTAGGGAGGGAGGGGAGGGGAGGGGGAGGGGTTGGGTTGGGATGGAGGGAGAGAGGGAGGGGAAGTCGTAGGGGTTGCCGACGTACCTGGTTGCACTTTAAACCTCCTCTTTCTAGGGGTGCCCTTTATGTATATAGAATATTATATATATATATATATATATATATATATATATATATATTATTTTCTAGTAATGATATAATTGATATATGTACTTATATATTTATACATTTATACTATGAATAATATTTTTTTGGTACCAGTGACGTGCCTGCAGAATTTCGGTAGAACGACATGCTGGGCCTTGAGCCAAACAGCACTTAATGAAAGGTATTTGGGTTTTAATCCTCACACTTCGCTCTAACTAGGTTATACAATTCATACAAGGTTCTCAATTTATGAAATTATATGCAATTAGAATTCTCAATCATAAGTATGCAAGAAATTTTTTGTTTTGAATTCGCATGTTCTTCTTATATCTTGAACAGGCCATCTCTCATGAAATTATAATAATTAAACAAAGGAAACTCTAGACATGCTTATGATGTATAATCCGCAAATAATTCAGTTCATCTTCGTAAATCATTCAATAATATTCTTTGAAAACATTTGGTGTTTGGAGTTTTCTATCCTCCCTCTCGCTCTCTTCCTTTTTCTGAAATGTCCACTTCAAACATTGATAAAAGTGTTTTAAAAGAAGCTTAAATTCTATTAGTTCTACTGTTTTATTGTATTTTTGTTACAAAAATAAGCCCCAAAGGCCCAGCCATGCAGTCCTCTCTTATGCAGTTTAATTTTAATTCAAAAGGCTATTTCAACACTCTAAATCTAACTTAAAGTACTATTTTAGGTCTTATACTAACTCTAACTTATGACTGTTTTAGCCCTTATATTCTAACTGAAAGGCTATTTCAGTCCTAATTGTTCTAGGTTATTACATCTTGCCTTCTTACTGTTGCAACTTGCTGTCATTGTAGGGTGTTGTTCTTGGATGATGTACTAGATAAGTCTTGCTGGCTTGTCACTGCAATTGGGCTCTATTGTAGTGCATCACTTTGGAGGATGCCCTAGCATAAGATCTAGATTGTTGTCCAAGATTCATGGCATAAAAGATTTAGTAAAATTTTGCTTTGGTTGCCAACTTATTGCAACCCTGTAGGCTTTGGATAGCTCAGAAGGTATAGCAATACAAAAAAAGCATTTGTTTTGTTAAAGATTAGGAAAACTTATAATAGACATGTTAAAGTGAGCACATCAAGTACCTTTGTAAAATTTTTGTGCAAGTTGGCTTTAATTTAAAGTCACATAATCCTGTCTCTCTACTGTGTGTTTGTTTCCTTTAGGGTTGCTTCTTTTTTTTCCCTTTCTACCCACTTCTCATGGGTTTCTTGTACTCTTTTAATTTTTGATGTTAGTGAAATTTCTTATTAATCATAGAAAAAAAAAAAAAGACAGCAGTTTTTTTTGGTTGGCCAATAAGTGCCATATATCTAGATATCACTGAGATCTTTCCTTGATGATCCCACTTACGCTTTTTAATTTGCTACCAGATCTTTGTCACTGGTAGTTATTGCATATTGGTTTGTGAAATCCTCACATCAGAGGCTCCGTTTGATTTTTCCTCACACTTATATGAGTTATATCTTTATTGCTCACTTTTGCCTATATGGCTTTGTATATATCTATCTTTTATATGATCTGGATCTGTGGTTTTTCTTTATAGAATGCCATCACATTTCCTGGAAATTTCTAAATTTGAATTTTGATGGTTGATGGACAGATGCCATAATTTTAACACAACAGCAATAACAATAACAAAATGCCTTGCCCTACTAATTGTTGTTGCCAACATGAATCCTATTCCACAATCGCAAGCTGTCAAAAACTATAAATTTTGTCAGGTTATCAGTATCTAAATCTTTTCTGACCGATTATATCCAGGTTATTTTTGCCCCCTTTCACAATCTTTATGATGTTCATGCTATGCATATGTTACTTTGTTGATGAACCAAGGATTTTATAATTTCTCATTTAGCCGGCATGCTGCTAGTGGCTTTGAGCGAAATTTTGCCGGCATGCTGGCGAAATTTGGGAAAATTTTCCCAAGTGTGGAGAATGGGGATATGTGTAGTTTTTTGTTTAATACATTTATAATGCATAAATGGGTGTTAAATAAATTTATAAGGCAAAAAAAAAAGAAAAAAGAAAAAGAAAAAGGAAAGGGATGTAAAATGTGATTTATAAGTTATTTCATGGATATTGTATACAGAAAATTGCGGGAAATCCACTAGCATCATTATAATTTATATCCGTAATTAAAATTTTTTGTTTCCAAAGAAACAATAAGAACCATTGATAGATCATGTGTCTCTGAACAATAAATTCAAATTTGATTTAAATCCAACAAATTTTGAACCTCCAAATTGGAAAGCATGGCTTTAACTCGTGAATCTCCCCCTGATTCTTCAAATCCTTTTTGTTGAATTGGAGTACAATACGCGTAATCCAAAAGCCCCAGTGTTCTCCACACCAAACCACAACTAAAGCCCCAAATGTGACAAGTTTGTTGTGAAGAAAGAAGTAGAACCTAGATTTCGAGGCATGCCGCTGATATTTCGCGGTGTGTCACTGATATTTCATGGCATGCTGCATAATTTAGGGAATATGGGGAAATCACAATTTCCCTGTTTATGTCGTGCCGCCATCATGGCAAAAACGAAATTTTGCTGATATATCGGCGATATTTATCAGTTCAGTAAACCATGTGTCTAAAATCCTGATCCATGACTTCATTACTCTGCGAAATTGTTTTTTGTATTGTTATATCTTTTGGGCATTGAAAGTCCCAGATCTAGGAAAGGGGGTTGCATTAGGTTGGCAGTGAAAGACTTTTGTTAAATCTCTTATGATATGTGGTTACTCAATCTTTTGATGTAGTTGATTTTTCTTAACACCATGCCGTTCATTGCTTTCCCAGATTTGCATATAATTTCATGCGTCTGGGAATGGTTTTTCGTCTTTCTGGAATCCATTAAGGAAGGGGACACCATTGAGTGATTAATTTGTCATTTCTTGTCCTGCAGGCTGATCCTAATACAGATGTACGAGGAAGAATGATTAATGCTGGTATTGTGATTATTGATAAGCATGGGAAAGACAGTGTTTCTTTGCTATTTCCTATATTTGAGAACTACTTAAATAAGAAGGTACATTTTCTTTTTACAGCTATTTGGGACTTGTCCAAAAATAATTTTATTATTACTTTTTTCCAGTTTCTGAATTAACCTTGTGGCGGTTATCTGCAACAGTGAATGCATTATTTTCATGTTGCTTTTATTCACTTTTTCTCAATTTACAGCCTTCAGATGAGGAGAAATATGATTTGGTGCGTGAAGGTGTTGTTATCTTTACAGGGGCACTTGCAAAACATCTGGCCAAGGTGTGATTTTATTATATTGTCTTTTTATTTTTCAAGATGTTGTGGTAGCGCTGTGATAACATTAGTTAGCTTTTGTAATGTATATTTTGGTATTGTGGGACAGGATGATCCTAAAGTTCATGTTGTTATTGAAAAGTTATTGGAAGTATTGAACACTCCATCAGAAGCTGTTCAGCGAGCAGTTTCTACCTGCCTATCTCCTTTGGTGCTGTCCAAGCAAGTATGTTGCTATTCTAGCTTAAGAAATCTTTGTTAATGATTAGACACTTTGTTTCTAATATTGATGTCTGATTTAAGGATATTTAAAGGTCTGGTGTTACTGTTTTTTAGAAAATGAGGCTGGATAGGTAAGTTTGGCATGTTGCCATTATAGATGACAATTATTGTCAAAATACCAGTGGGTGTTCTATTGGGTTGTCTTGTCTTTACTTTTATATTTCGATTTGCTTTTACAACTAGACATTATCTATGTTATTAAATATTTTTCCTATTTCTGGAGGATTGCATTATGTTATCTTGTGAATTTTGAACTTCTATGTTTGTGTTGAGTGATGCATGCTAAGTGTTTAATTTGCTGTTCGGCCCCTTTTTTTGGATTGGTGTTGTGTAATGTCGTCGTCTTTGGATCTTTTTTCTCTCTGTTTTTTTCCCTTTTTGACTGATATTTTTCTGCTGTCAGTTTTAATGATTAATTTCCTGTGGTATTAGGATGATGCACAGGCGCTTGTTTGTAGACTGTTAGATCAATTGATGCATAGTGATAAGTATGGGGAGCGTCGTGGCGCAGCCTTTGGACTTGCTGGTGTGGTTAAGGGATTTGGAATTTCGTGCCTTAAGAAATGTGGAATTGTGGCTGTACTTCGAGAGGGCCTAGAAGACAGGTTTTCTTTCTTTCTTTTTATTCTTTTCCACACAACTCATGAACATGTATGAATAACTTATCTATTTCTATCATTCGCCTTTGTCGCTAGTCAGTCACACATTTGTGGGTTGTATTCTAGTCTGTCTTAGGTTTCTGATATCATGTACTTCTATATTGTTGTCTTAAATTTTTTTTTTTAAAACTCATTTTGCTTCTTACATTTTGTTCTAATATGCATACCTTTTATTTTTAATTTTTAAGCGGGCACGAATAAAAGCCATGTGATCTATGCTTAATAAGAAATGGTTTTATGAAACCATTCCACATATTTCTGTTTGGTTATTATCCCTGAGGTAAATAAGCATGCAGTATGCAGTATGCTGTACCAGCCTCAACTAATTTGGGCATAGTTTAAAATTTAACTGAAATTGAGTAGTGCTGACAATATTGAAACTGAAATTAGTAAATTTTATCTACTTCAAATTTCTTCCAGAAATTTTCTTCATGCCTGGTGGAATTGATATGAACGAAATGTCACCAGAACTCTTGATGTTAGATATCTCCATGACTTTAACCATGGTGGAAAATCACCACCCACATTAAAGAGGCTAGAAAATATATCTCCTAGAGAATTCAATCACCAAAAGCCATTTTTGCAAAATTATAGATGGTACTCTGTGCTACAGTTATAAGGATATGAGTGTGCTCTTCTATGGCGTAAGGGTTGGGATACCAAATTCAACTGGGAGGAGATTGGTTGAAATTCCTTAAATGCATTTTGACCTTGTGTAGGGAATAGATTGCTTTAATTTTCTAAGCTTTCTCACTGGTAGATTTGAAGATATTCCTAGTGAGGTTTGCCGTTTTGGTGCTGCTTGGTGTTTTTCCAAGCAGCCGAATCGCTGAAATGGGGAAAAAGCATATTTTGGCAAAATTATAGAAATTTAACAAGATGTCAGCAAACTGCAGTGGCATGCCAAAGAAAATTTGGCGAAATGCAGTAAAATAGCTTGAAAAAATAGGTGATTTCAGCTTACAATACTCAAATCGTGCGAAATTTAACTCAATTCAAGAGAAATTTCATACGAAGAGCTCTATTCTTCCCTGCTTGGACAAAATTTTGAAACATTTATTGCTTAAAATCACCCATTTACTTTGGATAAGTAAGTGATTTTAGGGAATAAATGTCAAAAATTTTCGCCCAAATAAGTAATAGAGGTTTTTGTATGAAATTTCATCCAAGACGGGCTAAATTTCACACTATTTGAGCATTTTACGTCAAAATCACCCTTTTTTGGGTGTTTCGCGGCATTTTGCCAGCTTTTTGCTGGCAATCCTCTGTGTTTCAGTGGTACACTGATGAAAATGAGAACATTTCTTTTTACCCCCCATTTTGTGCCGCTGAGGGGCGAGAAGTGAAATTTAGGTGCTGCCAAAACAGCAAACACTGATTCCTAGAGCATTTAACTGGTATGGGCAGGAGGAAATTTTTTCAAAGGGCAGCATTTAGCATAATTCTTGCATAGGAAGAAAATGCACTTAGTATGCTTCTTTGGTCTGTTATGTGCAATCTGTAAGATGGAATGGTTTTTCTTCTTTTAGGCCAGACAATATAATTATAATCATATAACTGGTTAGGTAGGGGTGAAACTTCAACAAAGGGATATCTGGAACAATATATTTTGTCATTTTTAAAGCCTGTTTTGTTTTGGGCTTTTATTTTTTATTTTTTTTTCCAACAGTTCTGTTAGGCCTTTTAAGATTTCAGTTGATTCAGATATTATGACTGGGACATTTTGTTTTGGAGGAGTTGCTGTGAATTCATCTTATTTTTTCCCGTACTGTTAAAATTTGAGAAGACTCAGCTAATATGGTTGATACATTTTGTTTTGAAGTAGTTGCTGTGGGTTCATCTCATTATCTCCCATATATTGTTAGTTTTTATGTTGTTTTGTTAGAATGAAGAAATTGAGTATTGATAGTTTTTTGTGAAGATTTAAGACCATTGGGTATGATATGCGTCAAATATATGTCATCCTAGGTGGGGTTTAGTGGCTGTAAGACAGGATATGGTTTTCTGTGGGAAAGATATGCTGTCATTGATTCTTTATAGTGGTTCCAACTTTTTTCTCTTATATATTCTGGCTCACTGCAGCCATGGCATGTTATTCTTCTTCTTGATATTAGTAAGTATCTTTGTTATTCATTTAAAAAAAAAAAGCATTGTCATTGCAGTTTTGTGATAAGTTGAAGTAAGCAGAGGCTTCATCTTATTTGAGGCTAATATTTTTCTTGGTTAACCACATCCTTTCAGCTAAAAAAGAATTAGACTTTTTAAATGCCATATATGGGTTGTTAATTAAATACTCTAGTCAATATTTCAAACTGTTGGCGGTGAAACAACTTAGTCTTTGGTCAAGATGATTTGCTCTAAGGGTTAGCTATTAGCCTTTATCTATTTGCTCTAATTATGGATGAATTGGCGAGTCATATTAAAGATGAAGTGCCTTTGTGTTTGTTATTTGCGGATGATGTTGATAGGTCACACAGTCACACTAGAGAAGAAGTAAATGTTAAGTTAGAATTATGGAGAGATACCTTAGAGTTAAAGGGTTTTAAAATAAGTTGTGCAAAGACTGAATATATGAAATTCCCCTTTAAAACAAATAACAATATAACTAATGAGACTATTAGAATTGACAAAAAGATGGAGAAATTGATGAATAGCATGGAAGGATTAGAGTTAGTTTGCTTAAGTGGAGGGATGCTTCTAGGGTACTGTGTGTTACACATGTTCCACTTAAATTTTATGTAAGTTTTATGAGATGGCAATTAGACCTGCTAGTTGTAAAATCTTGGCAGCAAAGAAACAACATGTTCAGAAGATTAGTGTTACCATGATGAGGATAATAAGATGGACGTGTGGTAGAACTAGAAAGACAAAGTAAGAAATGAAGATATTCGAAAGTGGTTAGGCATACTATGTATTATGGATAAAATTGAGAGAGCAAGTTAAGGTAATAAGGTGTTTTGGACATGTAAAGTGGAGACCTAGAGATACACTTGTAAATAAGTTGTGAGAGGATGCATATTGGAGGGCCTATGTTGAGATATTAACTTTGAGATAGCAAAGAAAGATCAATGTAAGGTTAAGATAAATTGATCAACAAATCACCTTACTTTCAAGTTTCTTTTGGGGGCTGAATTTTATCTTTAGATTCTCATAAAACCTCTTTCTTACTCTTTCACATCTATGTAGGGTTTGCTTGTTGATTTCATGTTCACTCTTTCTTTTTAATTTATTTTTAAAAAAGCACTAATTTTTCTCATTTATGGTGGAATATTTTTAAATTCTTTCCACTATCTTTTCTCAATTTCCAACTTTAAAACAGGTGTCTGTTGCTATTAAGATGTCCATTTATATCCCTTCCTATAAATATCTAAGGCTTCTTCCCTTTTATGTTCGAACATATTGTCCACTCTCCTTATAGACATGACCATTTAGATCCATTCCTATTAATATTTTCTTTATCTTGGGAATTCCTTTTATTAAACCATCCATTGAGTTAAACATTAATGATGGAAAATGTCTCTTGTCCTATAGTTAATCTCCAATTTTTGGAACATGTGTAATATTATCCCTCACCTTTTTATGCATCATAATTTCTACACAATTTCTGTTGTTTCCTTTCCTAATTTATCTATCTTTATTCATTGGACTTTTCGGCTTTGATTCCTTTTTTTTAGTTTCATATACACACAATATGTTTTTCCTTCCCGTTATTGAATTCACTGACTCTCAAGTTCTTCCCTATAAAAGCTCTCATATTCTATTTAGCTATGTGTTACTTTCTTGGACTACCTCCTTTTGTTTGTGTTGGTTGATTTTGGCATTATAATCCTTATGTACTATAATAATCAGATAGATTTGCAATACGTTTTTCACAAGGATGCCCTAGCTAGTCGTTGATCAATTATCACCACAACTGGTTCTATTGTTGTGCATGGCTTCTGGAGGATATATAAGATCAAGATGATGATCTAATATTCATGTCATAGCAGATTTATCAAAAGTCCTACATGGATTCTGAGCTAATGCAGCCATCCTACTTGTTGCTTGGGACTGGCAATTACAAAAAGAAGTAGCATCAAAATGCCATTTTTGGTGTGATATTCTTCAAATGAAACATTTTTATCATTGGATTTTATTATATCAATATGCAACATCAGCTAAGGAGATGCCCTATATTCTCTGTCTTTGTTGTCTGGTTTCCAAATTTTTTATTGTTTCAAAATGCAGGAATTCTGCTAAATCTCGTGAAGGAGCTCTATTGGGATTTGAGTGCCTTTGTGAGAAGCTCGGTAGATTGTTTGAGCCGTATGTATAGACCTTCCAGTGGTTGTAACAAATATTTCTTTCCAATGTTTGGTTCTTATATCAAATATTTCCTTCTTTTCCAGGTATGTGATTCAAATGTTGCCGTTGCTTTTGGTTTCCTTCTCTGATCCAGTTGTTGCTATTCGTGAAGCTGCTGAATGTGCTGCACGTGCAATGATGTCACAACTTACTGGCCCTGGAGTGAAGCTTATTTTGCCTTCACTGCTTAAGGTATTTAACGTAGATATTGTGGCTATTTCTATGTGTTTTCCTTTTAGTTGTGTCTGGTCTTTTGTTTATTTTCTGTGTCCTATTTTAATGGTTTCACTTGCTGATTTATTGGAAAAGAAAAAATGAGGTGCTAGAGTGCTTTTCACAAGGCCAATATTTTGTTGCCTTTAACATTGGTGATTCGGTGATCACTAAGTCTTGAACCATGTGCCTCTTGCTGTATTTATTTTGTTGAATTTATTTTGTTGTATTTATATTCTTGTTAAATGCATGATTTCCACATGCTCTAGCCTCTAGCAACATTGGCTTGAATGATAGTCCAAATAATCCTTTTGAGATCCCTAGATGAATTTTGATGTTAAGTACTGTTTGTCCTTACATAGGCTTGGGTAGCATCAATCAGAACAGAAAATATTTTCTCCAGGGGAGAAAGAACTGGTTCCCTGTCTCGTCATATTCCATGATATTCATTAACCCATTTGGTATCACTTAGATAAAGGTGATGCATGTGTTATCAGTTATGAGGAATGCAAATGCTTAGGATGGACGAATAGGTAGGATATGCTGAGCACAGAGGTGGCATCAATTTGGGACAATCATAGTAATTTGTAATGGGCTGTGTAGTCTCTGGAGGTGTATTATATGGCATATTGAGGTTCATGGCCTTAAAGTGGTGGAACATTGGGGCCATATCCGGGCGGATTTCATGAGAGCAGTTCAAGAATTTTATAATTCATCTCATTTTGAAAGGAGTTTGAATGCCACCTTTATTTCCCTCATTCCTAAGAAGGAAGGTGCGGCTTCATTGAGAGATTATCGGCCCATTAGTTTGGTGGGGAGTTTCTATAAAATCATTTCTAAAGTCCTTGCTAAAAGATTGAGGGAGGTGCTTTCGGAAGTTATTTCTCCCTATCAAAATGCATTTTTAGGGGGGAGGCAAATTATGGATGGTGTTCTGATTGTTAGTGAATGTGTGGACTCCATTCAAAGGGAGGGTGTTGATGGGATTCTTTGCAAGTTGGATATTGAGAAGGCATACGATCATGTGAATTGGAAGTTTTTATGGTACATTATGAGGAGGATGGGTTTCGGGGCCAAATGGAGATCTTGGATGGAAACTTGCGTCTCTTCAGCATCTTTCTCTGTTTTGGTTAATGGAGTGGCGGCTGGTTTCTTTCGGTCATCTCAGGGTCTGAGACAAGGGGATCCCCTTTCCCCCTTACTCTTTTTGCTGGTTATGGAAGCCCTCAGTCGATTGGTTGCCTGGGCGGAAAATATGGGGCTTATTGAAGGGGTGAAGGTGGGAGGAGGCTCTTTATCTATCTCTCATTTACTTTTTGCGGACGATGCTATGCTCTTTTGCAAGGCGCAAGCCTCTCAACTTCTGGTGGTGAGATCAATCCTGTATTGCTTTGAAGCCCTTTCGGGTTTGAGAGTGAATTTTCAGAAAAGCGAGCTTTTTGATGTTGGAGGAAGTGGCAATTCCTCTATTTTCTGTGGTCTATTGGGGTGTCGTTTGGGGTCTTTTCCTACTTCTTATCTCGGAATTCCTATTGGGGCGGCTTTTAAATCCAAATTGATTTGGGAACCAACGATATCGAGGATGAAAAAGAAGTTGTCGGCTTGGAAGGGGAGTCTTTTATCGAAAGGTGGTAAGATGGTCTTGATCAAGAGTTCTTTATCTAACCACCCAACTTATATGCTCTCTGCTTTATTAGCTCCGATTTCAGTACTTGAGGCCATTGAGAAGTTACAGAAGAACTTCTTATGGGCAGGAGGGGAGGAGTCCAATAAGTATTATCTGGTTTCTTGGAAGGAGGTTTGTAACCCAAAGGAGGATGGTGGCTTGGGTATAAGGAATTTGCGGCTTTTTAATAGAGCCCTTTTGGCGAAGTGGTGTTGGCGGTTTGGCCAGGAGGTAAACAGCCTTTGGAGGAAATTAATTGTTGTTAAGTATGGTTATGATGAGACAAGGTGGCTTCCTGACCAGGTGAATGGGAGAATTGGTTGCAGCTTATGGAGGCCCATATGCAGATTGTCTCCCCTGGTTGAGGCAGGAGTGAAGTTTCAGGTGGGGAGGGGAGATAGGGTTAAGTTTTGGTCGGATCCTTGGTGCTCTGGTGGAGCTCTCAAGGAGCAATTTTCTACACTTTATAATATATCTTCAGTCCCTCATGCCTTTGTTGCAGACCTGTACTCCTTAGGGGTGGGAGGCGTACAATGGAATTTGCAGTTCAGAAGAGGTATGTTTGATTGGGAATTGGAAGACTTGTCCCAGTTTCTGGAGTGCATCAATGGAAAGGATTTTGGTTCTCATCAAGATGTTATGAGCTGGTCAAGGAGCAGTGATGGGGTTTTCTCTGTGAAGAGCCTGTATGGGTTTATTAGTAAGCGGAATCTTAATTTCAGGGTCCACAATCTGTTATGGCAACCTTTACTCCCATCAAAGGTAGGGTTCTTTATGTGGACAGCGGTGCTGGAGAAAATCTTGACTTTGGATAATCTAATGAAGAGAGGCTGGCAGTTTCCTAATAGATGTAGCCTTTGTAGAGCGGATGCGGAGTCAGTCAATCACCTCATTCATTGCCCAATCACAAGTGGAGTTTGGAATGAGTTCTTAGCCAGGTTTGGTGTAGCTTGGGCCCAGCCTCAAGGTGTTTCTCAGCTTCTTTTATGTTGGAGGATCTCAAAAGGAGACTCTCCTTTCAAGGTCTTTTGGCGGTTAACACCGGGGGCAGTGATGTGGGCAGTTTGGAAGGAACGAAATAACAGGATTTTTGAGAATAAGGAAAGACCTCAGGATGCTCTTTTCAAATACTCTCTTAGTTTTATCCTTTATTGGGCGTCTGCAATGGAATCTTGTAAGGGATTGAAATGTCATGATGTATTAATGTGTAAGGATTTCAATGATTTGTAAGGATGGGGAGGGGATGAGGTTTATGTACACCTTTGGTGTACAGCATTGTACCCTGTTTTCAGCTTCTTTTTAATATATTTCTTCATTACCGATCAAAAAAAAAAACATTAGGAAAAAGGATTCATAACATTGATTCTGAAGAGACCACATTGAATTGGCTTGAATGGTGGAGCATGTTTCATTCTACTGACCCGGAAATGTTTTTTGTTTTGATGGGTAAAAGACTAATATATTATAAAGTTAAAGAGAAACATAATACATACGGAGGTGAACACGAAGTGTGTAACCTTCTAAAACATCTTAGTATCCAAAAAAAAGATAAAGACCAAAACAAACTGCCCAAAAATAGGTGACTTCTCAGCACTCAAAGATCTGAGGAATAATCAGACTTAAAGAATTCTTGTATAGATAAACTGTAAAATTTTGGAAGAATCGAATCCCAGCTGAAAATCAGACGCAATACTGATTTCTCTTCACCTCTAAAATTTTTTTGATTTCTTTCTCTCCATAGCACCCACATGATTGCCGCCAGACATGAATTCCATACCGAATAGCTCCTTGTCTTTTGCTTTTTCCACCACCATCCCATTAAAACTTGTTTCATCATGGCTGGTTGCACCCACAAAAGTTCCCATTTCTGGAGAATTAAATTCCATATCTTTGTAACCACCTTGCAATGCAAAAGAATATGATTAACAGTGTCCTCATCTTCCTTGCAAAGTGAAAATCTGTTCAGAATTGACCATCCCCTATTTTTTAAATGATCAATGGTTAATATCTTATCTAGAGCTGCTGTCCACATGAAAAAGGCCACTTTTGATTGAACATGACCATGCCAAATGATGTCGGCTGCCTGAAATTGATCACCAACTGAACTCCTATACCTGAAACATGCCTTAACAGTAAACTGTCATGTATCTATGCCTTTCCATTGCATCCTGTCTTGCCCCTGGTGCAATGTAGTTTCTTGTAACAACTTTAAAAGCTCACTTAACTCTTTTAATTCCCAATCAAAAGGTTCTTTTCAAAGCTGTAGGTTCCAATGAATTAATTGATCCCTTTGGATTATTATATCACTGATTTTTGATTTCTTGAACCTACTGATTCTGTAAATGGCTGGAAACCTGCACCTTAAACTACCTTCTCCATTCCATTCCTCATTTCTGAAGCTGGTTTTAGAACCTGAACCTGCTACAAATATGATTTCTTTCCTGAAGTACTGAAGCCCCTTCAAAATATGCCTCCAAAACTTGTTCCATAGGTCTGATTGGAAGAAACTGGAAACCAGTTTTCCGCTTTGAAACCCTATTTAGCTATTATAACATCCTACCAAAGACTATTTGTTTATATCCAGTGTTTATAGTTTCGGGGTGCTGCCGAAATTTCGTTTTTTTGGAGGTAACGATGCATTTCTGAGGAGGAAAATCGCTTAATTGCATCGCTAGCGATTTTTGGTGGCGTGCTGGCGAAACGGGGTGGTGTGCCGAGCGAAACGGGCGAAACAGGGGAGGGAAATGAAAATTTGTTCATTTTTTATTGGCGAAATGGGGTGGCGTGCCGGCGAAATTTCGTTTCAGGCAATGGGCGGCACGCCCATTGGCACCGAAACGGTAAACCTTATTTATATTCCATATCTCTAGAACCATTTATGATGTAGAGCTTTGTTAAAAGGAATTAGTGATCTTATGCCTAATCCGCCTTCTTCTCTTTGTTTGCAAACCACTTCCCACTTCAATAAGTGATACTTTTTCTCGCCCTCCATACCTTTCCACAGAAATTCTCTTTGTAATGCTTCAATCTTTGCTACTATAGAGGAAGGAATTATCAATACAGAGAGTAGGTATGTAGGATAATTCGCCATGCAACTTCTCAGCAATGTGATTTTACCTCCTTTTAATAAATAGCTCCCTTTTCCATGCTGCCAGATTATTTTTCATGCGGTCAATTAAAGGTTCCATGTTGATGTCTTTTTTAAAGAAGTACCCAATGAGAAACCAAGATAGATAGTGGGCAGAGAACCAGATTTGCATCACATTACTGCACTTAGATGCCTAACATCGACATCTTTACCTATGCCAAATAGCTCACTTTTTGTCAAATTAATTTTCAGACCTGAGACAGCTTCAAAGCATAGAAGAATAGCTCTTAGAATCTTGAGTTGATCTTGAGAGGGACCACAAAATACTAGAGTGTCATCCGCAAGCAAAAAATGAGATATTGCCACTCCTCCTTCACAAACTGTAGCACCAGTCAGCAAATTATTCTCAGTAGCTCTTTGTAATAGGCCACTCAAAGCTTCCATTATTATCGTAAATAGAAGTGGAGAAAGAGGGTCTCCTTGGCGCAATCCTGGAGATGTTCTAAAAAAATCATTCACCAAAATGGACATTGATACCGTGGAAATGCAGAAATGTACCAACCTGCGCTGCCATTCCCCAAAGCCCATCCTTCTTAGCAAGTATAATAAGAAGCTCCAATTAACATGATCATAGGATTTTTAGAGATCAAGTTTGCACATAATCATTCTGCCCTTGCTCCTTAGACATGAGTCAATACATTCACTATCCACCAATACCCCATCCTGAATTTGTCTTCCTCCTAGGAAGGCACTTTGAAATGGTGAGATTAACTTTGGGAGAACCTTGCTTAATCTGAGTGACATCAGCTTTGCAATAATCTTGTATAGACTGCTCATGAGGCTTATTGGCCTGAGGTCATTTAAACGAACTGCACCTTCTTTTTTGGGGATCAAGGAAACAAAAGTGGCATTGCTGCATTTCTCAAAAGATCCCTTTTCAAAGAAATCAGACACCGCTTCAATTAGATCAGCTTTTACAATATGCCAGCAGCATTTAAAGAATGCAATGGTAAACCCATTTGGACCAGGGGCCTTGTCACCTTCCATTTGATTCAAGGTACCTCTAACTTCCTCTTCCGTTATCACTCTTTCTAATCTGTCCCTGTCCTCATCTGAAAGCATGTCAAATTGTAAACCATCCAACTTTGGTTGATAGGATTCTTCTTTTGAGAACATCTTCATGAAATATTCAGCGATCGTCTTTGCTTTTTGCTTCTCATCCTCTATCTGCTGATCTTCCACATCAGTTCTACTTATAAAGTTCAACTGATGTCTTGCATTAGCCATTTTATGAAAGAATTTGGTGTTCTTATTTCCTTCTTTCAAGTTTCAACCATAAGGCCCTAGACTTTTGCCGCCAACTTACTTCTTGCATTTTAGCCCACTGTTTAAACCAGTGTTTACAGTCAGGCATGCCGCCGAAATTTCATTTTTTTGGAAGTAGTGATGCGTTTCTGAGGAGTAAAATCGCTTAATTGCATTGCTGGCGATTTTTGGCAGCATGTCGGAGAAATGGGGCGAAATAGGCAAAACAGGGGAGGGAAATGAAAATTTATTCACTTTCCGTTGGCGATTTGTAGCGGTGTGCCGGTGAAATTTCCCCAAAATAAAAAAAATCCAGTTTTGTCCAGTTTTTTGCCCTCTTTGATTTTTCCACCATTTTGTGTGATGGGCGGCATGCTCATCGGGTCCGAAATGGTAAACCTTGGTTTAAACTGAATTTTCAGATTCTCCCTCTTTAACCAATAACTATGCTGAAGCTCACCATTTTCTTGCTAATAATGTTGTTCTTTTTATTTGTTTGTGTGATTCTATATTTATGTATTTTTAATGTGTATTATATTATTCCTGAAAAATGTGGTTGATTTCCATTATGATGACCAAATTATTTTTGGTTTTTCTTCTTCACTTTTTTGTACCTTAATGCCTCTGATTTTTTCTTTCCTTTTTTATTGCCCAAGGATTTTTCGAATTTTCAGTTGCTGTTCAGCACATCTGTTTAGTTGCTCCTGATACACTGAGCTAGCTCTTGAGCAATATTGTTATGTTTTGTCCTGCTAAGCATGCCCTGTGTTTGCAGTGAGAGCTTGTTTTTGTGCCTGGACTAACTTATTGCCTTGCATTTGATGCATTGAAGCTTAATGCATGTATTTTTTCCATCAATGAAAGGGCTAAGCCATATTTGGGCTTTTCTCTTCTTACCCATTTCATCAGCGAAAGGGCTAAGCCATAATTTTATTTACTGAGTTCATGATATCATGCTTTCTTGAATTGTGGTATATTCTGCTTATTCAATTGGAAAACTGGAACTAACAAGGAAGGCTGTATGTTCTGCTAATTCAATTGGAAGACTGGAACTAATAAGTGAAGCTAGTTGTATGATCATTCAAATTATCTCATTTGGTCAGGGGCTGGAAGATAAAGCTTGGCGAACAAAGGAAAGTAGTGTTCAACTGCTTGGTGCTATGGCTTATTGTGCTCCTCAACAATTATCTCAATGTCTTCCAAAGATTGTGCCAAAACTTACTGAGGTTTGTCCTCTACCATAAAGTTTACTTTTATAGTTTCCAAATTTATTGATTTTTTTTTTTGTACAGAGATTTGTCATTGTCATAACGAATTGTACTGAACACAGGTTCTGACAGATACACATCCAAAAGTCCAATCAGCTGGGCAAATGGCGCTTGAGCAGGTTTCGTGCTTGTGACAATTCATTATTCCTGTATGTGTCTCTCTTGAATAACATTCTGCCTTCTTTTATTTGTAGGTTGGCAGTGTGATAAAGAATCCGGAAATATCTTCACTGGTCCCTACTCTTTTGAGAGGCCTTACTGATCCCAATGAGTATACAAAGCATTCACTTGATATTCTCCTCCAAGTTAGTGCTCTTAATGATATACTTCACATAATGTTTTATGTGTATTGGTCTTTGATATCTTTCTGCTCTTGTTAAACATCTTAACTTTTTGCAGACAACTTTTGTCAATTCAATTGATGCACCTTCACTGGCACTTTTGGTGCCATTAGTTCATAGAGGCCTAAGAGAAAGGAGTGCTGACACTAAAAAGAAGGCTGCTCAAATAACTGGAAATATGTGTTCTCTAGTTACAGAACCAAAGGACATGATTCCTTACATAGGATTGCTGCTTCCTGAAGTCAAGAAGGTGTTCTTCTTTTCATGGATTTATACCTTTTTTTGTATTTTATAAGTTCATGTTTGCCTGGACAGAAATATATGTGTGCATGCCTACACAAATAGATGATTAAATCCTATTTATGCAGGTATAACTCAAATGAATTGTTTCTCATTGCTAATAATGCTGTTACAAACAGGTTCTCGTGGATCCTATTCCTGAAGTTCGTTCTGTTGCTGCACGAGCTCTTGGATCTCTTATAAAAGGAATGGGAGAGGAAAACTTCCCTGATCTTGTTTCATGGTTGCTTGACACTCTTAAATCTGACAGCAGTAATGTTGAACGCTCCGGTGCCGCACAAGGATTGAGTGAGGTTAGAACTGCTTGTTGTATCGACTTTGTTACAATATTAGTTTCTCATTGGATTCTTCTTTGTTCGTCTCCTTTTTTTTTTCTTTTAAAATGTTTTTTTTTCCTTCTTCATCCTCAATTCCAAATTACCTCATGCTCTCAGATTTTTGTACATACTTGCATGATTTAAACTTGGATCAGGGATGAGTATGTGTATGTTTTTTTATTCTCTATGTTGATATATACAATGATCCCAGTCAAAACCAATCTTTGTAAATATGGCCCCTGAATCATTTGATTTCTGGTTATCCAACTATTCCAGAAGTTCCCTTCCTTTATCCAATTCTTGAGGAAACAAAATGGGAAGAAAGTATACAGTGGAAATTCCTCCTCAACACATGTTATGGGTGATGTTTCTGTTATTCCCTTAAAGTTGTGCCTCTTGAAAGTTGTGGTAGGGCCTTGTGACAGTCTTCCATAGCCTTATTGTATCTTCTATAAACATGATCACTGTCATATTAGACTTCCTATTATCATGCTTATGGGTTATGATATCCTCTAAAAACAAATATTTTCCGACACCACAGAGAGGCTTTGTATAATAGCACTATTCTTATCCTAATAAATTATTTAATTTCTTTTTTTTTTGAAAATGAAAAAATACTGAAAAATGGGGCCATTAGAAATTGTAGGAATTTCTATGAATTGAGAGAACCATTCTTCACCAATTTAAAGATCATACATCTCGGTTGAAAGTTCATGGTTCTCCTTGAGGGATAAGGATGAGACCTTTTGTAACTATGTCACAGTTGATGACCAAGCACCATTGTCATTCCTAAGTTGATTGCAATGTTAAGATTTTTGGTTCTAGTAATATTATCTTCATTAGGCTCATACCAGTCTCCTTGGGAATGTTTGCTGGAATCATGATTTTAAAATTTTCTGATTTTTTGCAAAATTCACCCAGAAAATTTTCTTTTTAATGGGAAGTGGCATTTTTAATGTAAAATAATTTGCTTAGCTTAATGTTGTATTATTTGGTTTTTTTAACTAAATATAGCATAGACAGAAATGTAAAATAATTTGCTTAGCTTAATGTTGCTTAGCTTAATGTAAAATAATTTGCTTAGCTTAATGGGAAGTGGCATTTTTCTGGCTCTCCTGATATATTCCTGCTATGAAGACGCAGAATTTCCTTGATATATCGATTTAAAATGTTGGTTTTAAGTCTCACCTTCAGAATGTCAAAATGGCAGGAGCCATTATGTGATGTGGATGAATGACCAAATCCATGGAAGGGCCAAAAGTTTATGTTTGCAAAGTGCAATGAAGTCAGAATGTGCATTAACAATATTGCTTTGTCAGTTAGTTGCAAGACTTTGACTTTGTTGGGATCTTATTGTAAGATTAAGTTAGTGTTTAAAATTTCTGTGGCATGCCATAAAATTTTGCCATTTTCCCAATCAATGGCATGAAACCGAGGAGGAAATGGATTTATTTAATTCCCTCATGCCACTGAAGTTTTAGTGACCTGAGGGAATTTTGTCATTTTTGCCCTGGATAATGCTTTTATAGGCACTTTTGATCAAAATGTTGCCTCATTTTGCCTACATTTCTTACATTCATATCTAGTTAGAGAAAAAAAAAAGGCCTAATGATCCTTTTTTCTCTGCAACAACCGAGAAAATTTGTTTTTGAGTGTTTTTTAATCTATAATGCTCCTATGTGCATTTGTTTGAAAATCTGATGCATTTTTTAACCTTCAGTTTAAGGGAAATGAGAGGGTGGTTGGTTTTGTGGAGTTCTTTGGCTGCTATTCTTATATTCATTTTTTTATCTTTTTGGTTTACATTATGATATCTTATCGTATTAGCAGAAGATATATACTATATCATCGATTTGTCATCCATTGGGATCTAATGGGTTATGCATAAATCTGTCATCCAATTGTTTGATCAGTGGCGGTTCAAAGGGCTAGAGAGGAGAGGCCACATTATATATGGCTTAGTGTTCGATTCAGTTGTGTGGCACATTTGGTTAGAGAGGAACCGCAGAATTTTCCAGGATAGGAGGTGGAGGGTTGAGTGTTGACCATGTAGTGGAGTCTATCATGGCGGTGTTTGCCTCGGGTGTTTGTACGATTAGAGTTTAGTAGATTAAGTATACTAGTGATTGTTGGGATTAGCATAGATACTGTTTCTTATCCCGCCACACTGTTTCTAATATTGATTAGAAGGAGGCATTTTATTCTGTCTTGATAGGGTAATCAGTGTGGAAGCTCCTTGATGTGTGTGGTGTATCTCTTGAGTAGTTGTAGGGAATCTTGTGATCCCATTCCTCATGGGTTCACTTGCTTGTATTGTCTTCTCTAAGCTTTATATATAATATCATCATTATTAATCAAAAGAAAAAAAAAATATCATCGATTTTCTTGTATACTACTATAATTCCTTGTAATGATCTCTTATTTAGAGTTATATATAATTTCATATTGTAATCCAATATGAACATCACTAATCAAAAAAAAAAAAAAAAAAAAAAATTTGTAATCCAATCATTCAGGTTCAGTGTTTACTGGTGCCAGCAAAATTTCATTAGTTACAACAGAAAATAAAATGGAATTTGAAGGATTTCGTTGGGACATAAAAACTGCCTTGATTTCGTCTGGCATGAATGGTGCCTTGTGACGTACGAAATCCACTCATGACGGGATGTAGAGCATGGTGTCGAAATTGACGGATTCTGGCTGACATGTGAGGCATGCCTTATGGATTCTGAAAAAGGAGAAAAAGACAGTGAAAAGGAATGAGAGAGAGTGAGAGAAGGGGGAGAAAGTGGGGACCTGACTTCCACCTTCGTTTTGTTGTTGTTGATATGCAAATGAAAGAACAAAGAGAAACAGAAGGATTTGTTGTTGGTTGTTGTTGATTTGTAAAAGAGAACAAAAAAAGGAAAAGGCAGAGATTAAGGTGTGGACATCCTTGCGCAGGCGTCTCTTCCTTAGGATTTGCTTACTTTGTATGCAGCACCCTATGGTTCCTTGATTTCCAGCTACAGAGAGGAATGTTATCAACTAGGGTCCTCTGACGTTCTTATCACTGTCATTAGACTTAAGAGAGGGAGGGGAGGAAATGGGACTTGTGGGGTTGTGCTATTGATCTCTTCTTTTTAATTATATATATATATAACTTTTTTAGGTTTGATATATCTCTTAATTTTCTTATTCTTTATGGCTATGTTTGGAACTCTAGATTTGGGGAGAATAGAAAAGAAAATGCTAAAATTTTCTTTTCTCTCGTTTGGTTAGAATGATGCAAAGTGAGATTTTTTCTCCAAATTTTCTCTTCTTCTTTCTCTCTAATGTAAAAATTTTTTTCTTCAAAAAGATAGAGATTTTGATAGAAAAGAAAGTTCACCATCAATTATCACTACTCATACCACCCACCCACCCTCCACCACCCACCAACCCAACATTGCCACTCCAACCACCATTGCCACTCCTAACACCACCAACCCCCACTACCACCATTACTAGCATCCACCACTACCACCACCCATTGCCCCACCACTATCACTCCTACCACCACCCTATTGTCCTACACCACCACTACCCCACAACCCACCAGCACCACCACCATCAATGGTCTACTCCTACTACCCCACAACTATCACCACCCACCACTGCCCACCACCCCACCAACGCCACCATTGCTACCATCTCGCCATGGCCCATAACCATCCCACCACCACCCCTACCACCGACCAGCAACGCCCGCTACCATTGCCCACCACCACCACCACCACCACTATCATCTTATTAAAATATAATTTTCTCTTCTTCCCATTTCTCATCTCATCTGAACACCGAAAATCTTCTCTACTTTTCCTTTTTAGGTTTATTTTCTTTTCTCCCCAAATCCAGGGTTCCAAACACAGCCTATATTTTTTAATTTTCATCTCTATGTTAGAACAACGTCAAAACTCGCATGGCGAACCTTGTTCATAATTAATTTCTCTTTATTTCTTCCACATGGTAATGATGGTATATGTATGTATGTATGTATGTATGCATGTACATGTATATGTAGGGGTGTGTGTGTGTGTGTGTGTGTATGTTTATTCTTTATTATTTGGTGGGTTTTATGTATTTCTTTTAGTTGAATTTCTGAAGAACTTTGTATGAAAATTTCAGAAATTTTAAGAAAAATCTAGCTTACCTTCCACAAGTGGGAATTTTTTTTCGTCATATTAGCAAAATATTAAGGGAAAAATTTCCCTTCATCATATTGTTATTTGGTTGCATGTTGGCGATATTTCACTAGTTTTACCTTGGGTGATGTCGAAATATTAAACCTTGATCAAAGCTATACTAATGTAACATTTTCTGTCCCTCATTGGCATCATGAAATTTGGAGGAGAGATAGTTGTATCTTGAAAATTCCTTCATGCTGCCAAAATTTCACCATGAAATCTTGATGGCACGAGGGAATTTCATGTGTGGCGCTTGAAGTCTCTCTTTATGGGATTGTTTTGAGGGTAATGTCGCTTAATTTTATGGGCAGTTCTCCAATTCTCCTTCCTTTCTTTATTTTTTGAGCATAAAAACCCCAAGGATAATTTTTTTTCACCTTGACAACTTAGAGAACACACATTTTTTATTGTTTGGTGAATCAAGGACTCTCATCGCCGTTAGGAGGGTTTGGAGTGTGTTAAAAGCTCAATCCGATGCTAATGTGCATATGTGATTCGATAGAGTTGTTTGCCTTTTATATTTTCATTTTGTATATGTTATTGATGTATTGCCTCAATGGCCTTGATGCTTGCTATTTGTGTACAATTCCTTCTTGTTTTCTTATTTGGAACTCTATAAACTTTCCTTATTAATTTAATCACGTTAAGTATAATTTCTCTATATTCCTTCCACATTCACATTGTACCACTTGCCTGTTTATATATGTTAGTGACTATAGTAATATTTCTTTTATTTTTTTTTTGGGTGGTTTTTAGGATTGTTTTACTTATGTTTAAACCACTAAAAAAGATTTACTCGGGAATTCTAGGAATTTAATGAAATTTCCCCACAATTTCCAGCCAATAAAATTTCGGTTGCTTGGCTTCTTAATTTTGCCAAGTCTGCCTGGCGAAATGCATAGGAAATTGAAATTTAACCTTAATTTGAAGGGCCACAGCTTGTGATTTGAGTTCAGGAAGAGGATGAGTAACCAAGGAAGAATATGAATAAGGAACAGCAACTAGTAAGTGGTAATATCTGTTGCAAGGATGTAATTGATGTAGAAGTTACATGGTTTAGAAATTCAAATGGGATGTGGAACATGAAATTTATTTGGAACATCGAGTTTCCAATCTTATCTAGTCAAATACGCATGAAAAATTTGTCTTTTTTGCTGTTCCTTTTGCTCCTTCTTGCTGTAGTTTTTAGTCTGTCATGTTGATTAGTGGAAAATAGCGTGCTTTCAATTCAGATATAGTTTGTTAGTCTTTTTTTTCATGGTTTTATTCATTTTGGCCGATCATTTTGTGGATTTCTTTGTAAGTTGATAACAATTTAATCTGTCTCTACCTCCAGGTGTTAGCTGCTCTTGGTAAGGAGTATTTTGAGCGCATACTCCCTGATATTATTAGGAACTGCTCTCATCAAAGGGCATCTGTACGTGATGGATATTTGACGCTTTTCAAGGTATTCTTGTTGAAATTTATCTCTATTTGTTTACTTTTATGTATTCACTTTCAGTGTGTTTCTTTGTTTTTTTAACACTGATGGATCTTCATTTCTAGTATTTGCCAAGGTCATTAGGTGTCCTATTCCAGAATTACTTGCAGCAGGTTCTTCCTGCTATACTAGATGGTGAGTTCATTTCCATATTAATTATAATTCATTTATATTGAATTCAAAGGCTAACTAATTATAACCCGCCTTCTTCCCTTTTCCTTTCCTCTTTCTCCTTTAACCTTTTTTACAGGGCTTGCCGATGAGAATGAGTCTGTGCGTGATGCAGCACTCAGTGCTGGGCATGTGTTGGTGGAGCATTATGCAACAACGTTTGTTCCTTCAAAATCTCTGTGCCTTGTAAAATATCTTTTTTTATTTATATTATACTAGATAGCTGATTGTTCCCTCTTTTCTGCCAAATCAGGTCTTTACCACTGCTTCTTCCAGCTGTTGAGGATGGCATTTTTCATGACAACTGGCGTATTCGGCAAAGTTCTGTTGAACTTCTGGGCGATCTTCTGTTCAAGGTGTACTGTTATTTAAGAGATATAATTAAGTCTTTTTATTCTTTTCTTTGGCAATTGTTGTGGTTTATTTTGTGGAATGGATCCAGGTTGCTGGAACTTCTGGAAAAGCTATTTTGGAGGGTGGTAGCGATGATGAAGGTGCTAGCACAGAAGCACATGGGCGTGCTATCATTGAGGTACTTGGGAAGGAAAAGCGTAATGAAGTTCTTGCTGCAGTATATATGGTTAGGACTGATGTCAGCATATCAGTTCGTCAGGTACTGATGTTCATAACATCGTTTGACCTCAGTCATTCATTAACATTTCATACTGTGGCCGTGCGTAAATTTTAATCTAAGTGAACATGATGTTGCCATTATGTTGTATTTTGTTTGTTTGCTTCATCAGGCTGCCTTACATGTGTGGAAAACCATAGTAGCCAATACGCCAAAGACACTCAGGGAAATCATGCCAGTTTTAATGAATACACTCATTACTTCTCTCGCATCCTCCTCCTCGGAAAGACGACAGGTTTTCTAATCTATTCATCTCAATTCGATTTGAATTGATGGTGTATACAAAATTGCTGATTTAGTCTTACACTTTTCCAGGTTGCAGGACGTGCTCTTGGTGAGCTTGTAAGGAAGCTTGGTGAAAGAGTGCTTCCCCTGATTATTCCAATTTTATCAAGTGGGCTAAAAGACCATAGTACTGGCAGAAGACAAGTGAGATTTCAACTGATGAATTTAAATGGGTTTGAGCATCACTTGTTGTAAACTATCTTTGCATATCCTGTTTTCTCTACTTAACCAAAACCTGATATATATATATATCTTTTATGTCACCTCTTTTTCTTGTGGGAAATTATCCTGTTGGAACTGCTTATGTAGTATGCTTTACCTGGGATGGTTCTTTTTGGTTCACGAGATGCTTTTCTCCATGTTTTGCTGCTACCGAACTCCTACTGTGTCCAATTTTATTAGTTCCTTGAGTTGATATGTACCTTTTAGTGCTTCTTAGATGTTTACGTGTTTTGCTATCAATATTAGTGTTATGATAAATGAGAAAATTTTCATTTCTGTTGTTAAAATAGTATGATTCATTCTATGAGTCTTATGATTTGATCCAATTTCTTGCCAAATCTAATCAATTGATGAAATATCGAGGTAGATTTGAATCATACGATTTTTACATTGAGTCTTATGATTTATGATTTAATTCCAATTTATATGATTCAAATGGGAAAATTCACATGACCCTCCCCCTTTTCATCCTTCTTTATGTATGATATAGTAGTTCAAAATAAAAAGAAACATAGTTTGTTTGTTTTAACACCAAAAGACTCTTTTGCTAGGTGACCAAACCCCAAATCTGAGTTATATTAATATTATCTTTTAATATTACAATTTGTATTTTTTTCTAAGTGGTACTTTACAATTTGATTTACAGTTTGACAACCATGACTCTCTCTCTCTCTCTCCCTCTCTCTCTATCTGTCTATATATATAGATATATAATCGATTGTGAATCTTTTCTAAAGGAGAAAACTTTAGTTCGTTAATGTTTATAGACATTTTCTTCACTTGGATCATCACTTCTTATTTGCATGTTTTATTGATTTGCAAATTTTAATGTTTGAGTTTACTGACAGGGTGTTTGCATTGGTCTGAGCGAAGTAATGGCTAGTGCTGGTAAAAGCCAGCTGTTAAATTTCATGAATGAGCTTATTCCTACTATTCGGACAGCTCTCTGTGATAGGTTGGTGCTCTCTTTGTTGTTCTAGATTTAACTGTATTCTGTGTGATAGTTTTTTTCCTCTTTTACAATTTTTTTTTTTAATTTACTTTTTGTTCATCGGCTATGTTTTCCTTTTATTTTACTTGTTAGAAACTTGATTTCATTCATTTTTTTAAGCAGATCAATCATTTTTGCTCATGTTATTTTTCTTTACAGCACGCCTGAGGTTCGAGAGTCTGCTGGCTTAGCTTTCAGCACTCTTTACAAGGTGCTTTATCTTTTTGAGCACTTATTCTTTGGAAACCTTATTTACTTTTTTATGATACCAATTAAAGAAAATTTTATAATGTAGAGTGCTGGAATGCAAGCAATTGATGAGATTGTGCCTACCCTTCTTCATGCATTGGAGGTTGATGAAACCTCTGATACTGCACTTGATGGCCTCAAACAAATTTTAAGGTTGGATTTTTATGATATTTTTCTCAATCTAATGCTTGATTTTTTTTTTCAAATTGATGTCAGATATTTGGTGGCAAATATATATTTTTTATTTTGTTGAACTTTTAATTCAGTGTCAGGACTGCTGCTGTTTTGCCTCATATCTTACCCAAGCTAGTCCATCTTCCTCTTTCGTAAGTGCTTTTTCTCTAATTTTATATTTTAGTATAATGATACTTAGCCTACTTCTACTGAAAGCTTTGATTTGCTTTCCAGTGCCTTCAACGCACATGCTTTGGGGGCCTTGGCAGAGGTTGCAGGGCCTGGCCTCAACGTTCATCTTGGGACTGTTTTTCCTGCTTTGCTACCTGCAATGGGTTCTGATGACATGGTAAAATACAATGTTATTCAAATATGTTTGTCCTCTCTTTTTAGTTTTTCCCTTTGAATGAGGTTAATGTTGATGCTAGAAAAGCTGCTGGTTTTGCATCTGTTCACTTCACATATTGTTGTTATTGATAGAAGAAAAACTTTTTATCTTTCTGTACTAATATGCTTATCCATCAACTGAATTGTGAGATTATTACATTCTTTCAAGAAACTAGATTTTTGTAGTAAAATGGCATACCATATGTCCAAGATTTTACTCTTTATTTTGCTTTTCATTCAAGGCACCTTTTTTTTGTTATATGAAGAATTGGTTATTTTATCTGTTAGTTGTTCCCCCCTTTTTTTGCTTGTATAAAATTGAAGCTGTGCTTTTGATTATCTGTACCTTAAAATGTGGCAAGAGGTAGCTTTTTCTTCAAGATGCAGTGGTGACGTGGGTGGCTAATGGTGGAGTGAGTTTGATGGGTTTAGGTGATTCATCCACTGATTTCTTTTCCCCATATCACCAATGAGTTTGCATTGGATTTGGAGGCATTCATGATTAGAGAGAGTTTAAAGCCACCTGGACAGCAGGTTCTCAGTTGTGGAACCCTCAGTTAATGTTTTAAATTTTTTTTTGAAAGTCCTGGAACATTCCTTAAAAGGTGGTTGATAGAAAATTGAGAGACACATACTCATCATTTTTTTCCTATAAAAGACTGAGGCATTCTAGTTCTAAATGTTGGAAAGTTTTCAGGGGTCTGGACTTGTGATTGGAATCTTGTAATGAAAGTTTCTGTTATTTCAAAGGTTTCAACAAAGTTTCCAAGTGTTGGATTTGTGTATGTGTGATTTGCATGCTTGGAAAATCATATTCATGTTAGTTGGCAATGAAAGACGAAAGGCCGTCCTAACAGCCATGTTTCTGGATTTGATGGGGTGTGGATGAGCAGTGCTTTGCCCTTATTTCCCACCCCGCCATCTCGCCACTTCCTTCGTTTTTAAGAGTGACACGTGGTTGTGTTTCAAGCAGCAATATTGTTTGGACAGAGTTGGGGTTTGCCTTATTTCCTTCTGAAGAGAGAATTTGTTTGCTAAATTTTGTGGTACTAAAGTTATATGCTTAAGTTATCTTTTTTTCTTTTTTCTTTTTTTTTTTTTATGAAGGGATGAAGGATAAATACTTTTTGTTTGATTGGAAAGCAGAGACTGGTTCTTCTTGTGGGTAAGAGTGGATGTCAGGCTGAAGTGGTGGACCATCAGATCAGTTGATTTTAGACTCGGAAAACTTTAATACTTGAGGGTTATTAATTTAATTATTTTTGGTGTACTTAGGTATTAGTTTTTATTCGGTTTACTAAAGTTAGATTGTTAAATTCTATTTCTTTCTTTCTTTCTTTTCTTTTTTTTGGGTTTTGGGTTTTTGGGGGGGTAAAGAAATAGTTTGAGAGTGTTTAAGGCAGGGATCTGACGAGGCTCAATTATGGAATGTTGGGGTCTATTGGAGCCTGCTAGTGGACTCATTTCCTCTTTGTTATTGTAGGATGTTAAGTTGTAGATTCATTTTGGTTCTAGTGCTGCTTCACCTTTTTAGTCTCTTAGCTTTGTCCATTTTTAAGGTTTTCATTCATGTAGTCTATTGGTTGGAGAAAAAAGTATGAATTTCCACTATTGTGATAGCCTTTGGAAATTTTAAGGGAAGTTCTATTTTAAAGTCAATAGAATACAGTATCTTAGGTGTTAGGAGGCATTGGAAGATGAAGCATTTTTTATTGGTTTTTGTCGTGAGTGAAATTTTGAAATGGGCAATTGCGATGTTAAGCCGTAAAGGGAGTATGGTTCTAGTAAATCAGTGATATGAGGGATCATATTGAATTTTGGGAAGATAGATTTGGGATGGGGGGCTTTAGTAATTTTTGGGTTGTTTGCTTTGTCATTTAATCAATTCTTAGGGATGAATCATTTCTCTTTTGAGGAGGTTTTGACTTTGGAGTGAGCAGATGATAGTATTGTGTGGAATGTTTGTGAGATCCTTTTCTAGTTGAACACTGAGTTTTTGAATAATAAACTAAAAACATCACTATAATTTAAGCGTGTTGACAAGTTGGTTCCTCTTCAATTCCATTAATATCTATAACCATACCTTTTATAAATAATGAATTTCTATTCTTATTGGTTCTGGGTCTATATATGTGGTTGAATGCTGGGAGTCGATCATACAACCAAATTTTATATTCAGCATATATTGCGATTTTTCAATACAATAATTTACAAATATCTATGCTAGCAATTTGTAGAAAAATTTTTTATGATGTATAAGACAAAGGAACATATTTTTTCCTATGTTGAAAGTAGAAACATGTTATCATGTTTCTTAGCCTTTTTCTCCCCTTTGAAGTAACCCTTGATTGCCTTCAAATTTTTTAGTGTATGTTTTTTATTCACTAACAACAATAACAGCCTTATTATGCTTTATGCCAGTGAGCTGGATTTTGGCAATGTTAATATTTTTTTTTATCATTTCAGTGTGTCAAAAGACACATGTTCATTTAGATTGTATATCCGAATCCTTTTGGTTTGACTTTATGTTGGTTATTTTTTCTTTTTTCGCTGGCTTCTTAGATCCTTCAATGTATATCCTAATTCCTTTTGGGCTTGGTAGTTGTTCCACACAATGATTGCCATTCCGATGAAATTTCACCGGCTTTGTTGGGTTAAGAAACAGAACCCAAAGATTTCATGGAGGCTTTAAAAAAAACCCTTGTGTTTTGAGTGACACAGGTGGCATGCTGCCTCATGTGACCCAAAACATAGGATAAATCAATGGCGCACATTCTGTAACATCAATTTCATAACATTAACAGTGGGATGCTGTTGGCAATCATGGCGTGCTATTGAGAATCAATGAAAAAGAAAAAAAAAGGAGATGAAAAAAGCTGGAGGGAGGGGAGGAGACAGAGGGAGGAAGGGGGAAAAATGGAATATTTCTACTGGTGTTGAGATGGGAGATGGGCTGCGCGAGTGTGTTGTTTATAAAAAAATAAAGTAAAAAAGAAAAGAAGATTTAATGGAGGGTGTTGCATGGTGGTCCCCTTTCTTATCACTTGAAAAAGAAAGGAGGGTAGGGCTTGCGTGGCATTTATAAAAAGAATACAAGAAAATAAAAAAAGGAAGGAGAGTTTGGTCACATATATATTTTATATTAATATATTAATATTTTCCGAAGGGGTGTTATATAATATCTTAAAATTTTTTTTTGTAGAACCTCATAATCATTTAAAATGGTAAAAACTCAAAATTCCAATTTTTTAGATTTTTTAAAAACTTTAAAAGGTTATTTTGCAATATTTTTGTAATTATTTTGGATTTTTAAATTTTTAAAATTTCTTGGTAAGGCACCACAAAAATTTTAGTGTCGCAAGTGGTGTGATGGCTAATCTTCTTGAGAAAGCACAAATAGACTTTTTGTGGGAGGGTGGAGGTTTCAAGAAAACTCATCTAGTTAAGTGGAAGAAGGTATGTAGGGATAAGAGTAGGGGTGGGGTGGACATAGGCAATCTGGTCTCTCGTAATTCATCGCTTTTGGCTAAATGGCTGTGGTGATTTATCATTGAGCAGGAAAGTCTGTGGCACCAAGTAATAGCTAGTAAATACGTAAGAGGAGATAACTGGTGGTCCGTTAATGTCAGGGCTCGCCCTACAGGTAGATGTCCTTGGAAAGCTGTTAGTTTTGGTGGAGTCCTTCTATCCTCATGTGCGCCTATGTGTTGGTTCTGGTTCTTCCACTCACTTTTGGCATGATTTATGGTGGGGAAACTCTGTCTTATCCTCACGGTTCCCATAGTTATTTTCTATTGTATCTTTCCCTGATGCTTTTGTTTTTGATATTCTTTCTTGGTCCAGTGAGGGTTTGTTGTGGAATCTTCGGTTTAGGAGGGACCCAAGATATAGCGAGGTTGCGGAGTTAGCTTCCCTATTTGAATACTTGAGGGACTGTTTTCTGGAGTCTTCATCTAGTGATAGGATCATTTGGTCTCCATCATCCTCAGGAGCTTTTTCTTGTAAATCTTTCTTCAGCATTTCTTGCCCAGATCGTCTTGAACCTATTGCTTCATTCCCAATGTCAAAGCTTTGGGTCCCTAGAGTGCCCCTAAAGATAAAAGCCTTGCTATGGACTAAACTTTTGTACAGGATAAATACTGCGGATCTGATACAGAGGAGGTGGAAGAGGTATGCCTTATCACTGTCTATATGTTTCCTATGCAGGGAGGCAGGCGAGTGCGTTGATCATTTGTTTTTTCATTGTCATTTCTCGTGGGGGTTATGGATGTGTTTTTTTCAGATGATAGATGTCTCTTGGGTGGTGCTAGAGTCTCTTGGTGCTTGTTTTGTGCAGTGGAGGATTCTGGGCCTAGGGAACATGGGTCGTATTGTTTATGGGATGGCTTTTCATGCAGCGGTGTGGCACATATGGGTGGAGAGGAATCGATGGATTTTGCGTGATGAATGCTTGTCTAGAGACCAGGTGATTGAGAACATCATGGTGGCCATATCATCTTGGGCATCTATTAGACCCAAATTCAGAGGGTGGACGTGCTCTCATGTGATGAGGCATTGGAGAGGGTGTTGTTTTTCCTCATTATCTACGGGTGACGAGAATGTAAGATGGAGTGTTCCAGAGCAGGGAACCTTGAAGATGAATATTGATGGGAGTTCGCTTGGAAATCCTGGTCCTTCTGGCATTGGTGGGGTAATGAGGAATAGTATGGGAGGGATCCCTTTCATTTTTTGTGGATCAGCGGGGGTGGGCGACTCTCTTTGGGCGGAGTTGTTGGCTTGTCTTTTTGGTCTTGTGGAGGCTAAAAAGATGGGCTTGAGAGAGTTCGTGGTAGAAGGTGATTCTTCCACTATAGTGAGATGGATGCAGAGTGAGGATTGTGGATCGTGGAGGTTTGCACATATTATTCACAAAGCCAAAGCTTTGGTACAAGAGTTGAACGTCTTGTTCAGTCATGTACCTCACAAGGCAAATGGTATTGCGGATCGTTTAGCCAAGTACGGGGCTTCTAGATCAGATATATACACGGGACCAGTGTTTGAGGAGTTTGGAGATATATGTTCAGTTTAGCGGTATATCATTATGGGAGTTTCGTCTTTTTGTATATGGCAGGATATTGTCCATAGTGGGGTAGCTTTTTGAGTAGTCTTGTGTAGGAGTTTTTGTGGAGTGTTTTGTCTCTTGGGCGAGGGGCAAAGGATAATATCAAACATACTTGTACTTACATTATACTTTTATATTAATACATGTAATTACTCATTAAAAAAAAAGTGGTGTGATGGTTAAATTTCAGTGAAACGACAAGCGGAGCCCTAGGCAACACTGCACTGAAACCGACACGACGAACCTTGGCTCCACATGTTTAGTATACCTTTATCTTCTTTGCTCCTTGGCTCGCACTTGGACACTCCTGAATGTTGCCCATACTTCATTTTTCCTACTTCTTTGACAAATAAATCCCAACATCTTAATCTTATTGACTAGAAGTGGCAATGGGGCTCGTTGATTTTTAAACCACTTCTTGATCTGCTCCTGATGGTTATGGTTTGCTGGATATTAAACACTAATATTTTAACATTTTACACACAGCTAACGCTTGATTGAAGACCAAAATATATTTCTTTTTTAACTTTTGCGTAGGCTTTAAGGAATACTTGTGCTTTTCAAGATCCCTACTTGTTTGCATGTATTTCCACCTGGTCACTACTTTTGTGTACTACTTTTTAATGCCAGACACATTCATCATGTGGCAAAATTCTTGTAGTGAATCCAGTATCACATTTTGTACATAGCTTGTAAACTGCTAAAAGATTGGTAGCTGATATTTTGCATGACTGAATTTTCTACAAAACTAACTCTTGACTGAAGGCCGCTTCTAGACTGTTATGCGATTAAGTGTTCCATTTGAGATTAGTGAAGGTCTATTGTGCCAATACTAATTCTCCTATGGTTTATGCTAGTTTGGCAACAAAGAAGTAGCTTATTTAACTGATGAACATTGCTGAGATGAGGATGTTGTGATAAGTGTCTAGAAAAACTAGGCAGGGTAAAGTTAGTAATGGGCACATCTGAAAGCATCTAGGTGTTTCTCAATGGGGATATAAGATAAAGAGAAAATAGGTGAACCACTTGAGATAATTTTATAATTTTGGCATGCAAATAAAGGACCTAGGAAGGTGGTTATGAGAATATTTGTAAATTATTTATTGTTAAATTAAAATTTCCTAGCCTATCTTTCTGTATATCGTCGTCCATTATTATTTATGTAATTATTTAATACCATAAAACTACATGTTTAGGTCTTGAACTGAAATAGTTATGTTTCTCCATAATTACCTAGCTTTGAATTTCTTTTTCTATTTTATCCTGATGAAATGCATCTGAATACATCAACTAGCTGCATTTTATGTATTTAATATTTCATTTCTAAGTGACTTTTAACACTGAAACAGTGAAAGCAGGAGATGCAGATTATTTGTTTCTAAGCAACATTAACACTGGGAACAGTGAAAACAGGAAACAAATCAAATCTTTATTTATTCGTGTGCTTTTCCATGTGAAAATGCCTTCATTATTTGCAAAAAATTTGTGAAGTGGAGTTTGATTCAAAATGGAGTTATTTGAGGTAAATTTAAAATCAATGCTGGAATTTGTAGGAGAAAGGTCTAAATGTTTTGTTTGGACTTGAGATTGAAGGAGACTTTGGTTTTAATATGTGCATCCATTTTGATCAATATGCCACAGAAGTTAAGAGTTCGGGGATTCTTTACGTATTTTGATATCTTGGGTGGAACTAGTTATTTTTTATGATGCTTCTAATTCAATACGTAATATATTGTGATATCCTGAACGTAGAAACAATGACAACAAGAAGGTCAATATCCATGTGTAATCTTCTAGGCCGTTGTCTGCATAGAAAATCCATCTAAAATCATTTCATCCTTTCTCAAAAAAATGAAAATAATGCAATTTCCAATTAGGCCATTAGACCTCTCCATCAATCTTTTGCATAAAGAACGAAAATCCTTCATTCAACTCAAATGTCTGGAGCACTGAAATTTCCACGTGGCCAATGCCTATCTCCTATCTAGTCTGCAATAATACATGTATTTGTTCAGAAAGAATGTTATACTATTTTTGATGAGTAATGATAGTATATATCATATAGATATAAAAAGATAGAATGTACATCACGTTTCTACACGGACAACCCAAACCAATGACATAACACCACCAAAATACAAACTCCCCTCAATGAGTCTTACAAAACCTTATTGTATACTGTTGTGTGAGATTTTTGTTCATCATTTCCGTAAAATCAACTATTTTTCACCATTTCATATAAATGAGCTTTTTCTCAATAATTTTGCCCTTAAATTGTGTATATTCACATATATCAACATTGCTTCCATTCCAGAAAATTTTTTTTCTATGCGCAACTAAGAATACATAAGCAAATGCCTAGCTTCTTGGTCTTAAGATGCTATTCCTTGAGGATGGAAGGGTGAGGGCTTCACTCACAGGAAAGATAGAGATTTTTTTTTTTGTGAGGGCTTCACTCACAGGAAAGTTTTTCTTTTGTAATTGGGCATAAGTACGAGTCACAGATTGCGAAAAAAACAGTTGGGTATTTCTTCCAAGAATTTGTAAACCTTTGCAACCAATTGTTCTTCATTGAATTCAAACCCTGAACCTAAAGTTTTCATTATTTCAAATATTTCTTAAATCTAAGTTATATTTGGGGTATTTCTTCCAATTAACTCTGTTAACATTACAAAGGTGACAAATAATTCATTAAATTAGTAATGCTGTGCAAAAGGACTTGCAATTCCACTATGATGCTGTGAACATCATTAGTATTCATAATGACAATAAGTTAATGAGTAGAAAATTTGTCACCCTTGAAGTTGGTTCTTGTGTTTTGATATTATTCAGTAAATAGGTAGCCAATAAATGAATTTAGATTGAAACTTTTGAAATACTTTCCAGCTTCTCCCTAATGATGCACCCCAAATGAATAATTTACCCTTTGAAGGAAATTTTTTTTTCTTTATACACTTTAAATTTTCCTGATGATCAGAGTGGATTCTCTAAACTGATTATATTTTAACACTTAGTAGTTGGATGAGTTCTCCTGCCTTTAGTCCCAAACCATAGACCTGCAGTAGGGCCGTTTTGACCTTGTTCCTTTACAAGATGTGTAATCCATTTGCTAAAGGAGCCTGTTCCCATCTTGCTGTGCTTGGAACCAAAATCAAGACTGCCAGTTGATATCCTTAAACCATGTGCACTTGTTATTCTTATCCTATTTTTTTTTAAAATTTCTATCGTATTTTTGCCCATGCTTTTACTATTTCTTGTTTATTATTGCTCAGTCCGGTGGAGCAATGATGTTAATTTATTGATGTCTTTTAAAAAAAATTTAGGATGTTCAAAATTTGTCAAAGAAGGCTGCTGAAACAGTAGTCTTGGTCATAGATGATGAAGGCATTGAACCTTTGATATCTGAGCTTCTCAAAGGCGTAAGTGATAGCCAGGTATGTTTATGAAGTGCACCTAACAATTTGCAGAGCTTATCTTGTATTTGGTTCAACTTCTTTCTTATCCTACTGTCATGTAAATATATGTTTCTATTTTCAGGCTTCTGTTAGAAGAAATTCTGTCTATCTTATTGGATACTTCTTCAAAAACAGCAAGTTATACTTGGTTGATGAAGCACCAAGCATGATTTCAACTTTGATTATTTTATTAAGCGATCCAGATTCAGCTACCGTTGGAGTGAGTTCCCGGTCACATTCTTATATTTATTTTCTTTCTACTGTTTCTCCATTCTGTAATTTTATGTTCAATTCATCAGGTTGCTTGGGAAGCTTTATCGAGGGTGGTTGCATCTGTTCCCAAAGAAGTGCTTCCTTCTTATATAAAATTAGTCCGTGATGCGATATCAACGTCGAGAGATAAGGAGCGTCGAAAGAGAAAGGTCTGCTAATACTGGATTTTGAGACTGAGTTGCATCATTTGTGGTGAAACTGAAAGAATTTGTTTTTGATATGAACAGATTGTAATTCCTTGTAACGATCTTTTCTCTCTTCTGAAAGTTCATTTCTTTAGAGACTTAAATATCTTGTTTAATGATTTGCAGAGTGTGCAAGTTATCATTCCTGGGTTCTGCCTTCCAAGGGCTCTTCAGCCATTGCTTCCCATCTTTCTTCAGGTGTATTTTGATTCTCTTGTTCCATCCATCTCTAATAAATTTGGCATAAGACATGGGTTTGTTATCTTCCATTCTTTTTGTAAGAAATAGCCACATGAACCAAACATCATGGTCATTAGATTTAGTAGAAAAGGGATTCTTAGTTGCACTCCAAAACTCCATTTAGAGTGAAAGAAAAGCTTCAAAAAATTGAAACAGAGGATTAGTAGAATGGGGTGACCAAAACCTTGAGTTTTTGCACTTCTAATTGGTTAAGAAACTTCTAAGTTCTTTTCAAAAGGATTGAAATTAGTATCAGAGCATATCTTTGAAGATCTACTGCTCTATACCATGTCAGGAGTTGCGAAATACAAAAGAATGAAGCATAAGAAGAAGAAGAGAAGAAAAGATTAGAGTTGAAAAAAGAAAAAAAAAAATTGGAGAATTCAACATGTCTGTCCCAGTGGACTTCCCTTCTTATACATTATAATTAATATATAAAAGTGATAAAAATACCCCTACTAACAAGTATATAAAAAGATAAAAACATCCCTAATTAAACTACCTTACATACAACTCATTTAACGGCTGGAAACCCTTGCTGGAGATGTTATTTTGTCATTATCTAAGGCTCCTTAGAAAAAGAGGCTGGTGGCATGCTGCTGTTTAAATCCAAAACAAAAAAGGTTGTGTGTGTGTGTGTGTGTGTGTGTGTGTGTGTGTGTGTGTGTGTGGGGGGGGGGGGGGGGGGGGGGGGGGGGGGGGGGCGGTCGGTCGGTGAATTGGCGCAAGGTGCTGTAAAAATATTAATACACAGCATTTAGTACTGATTACATTTTTTTTGGTACGTTTTATCTTGACCCTTGGAACATTTTTTCACCTTTGTAGGAAATGGTACATTAGGAAGTTGCTCATTGAAAGTCATGCCTAGCCATGTGTCTGGTCAACTAGTTGTGCATCTCCTTTTGGCTTTCTTAGGTTCCATGCTGCCTAGTATCCTAGGTGCTTTCTTGTAAATAACTGCAAAATTTTGTCAATTTTCTGTTTTCTATTATTTCTGATCTTTCTTGCAAGGAAATAATTAGTTACTTAAATTGCATGTTTTATCTTCCATATGGGCATTACAAATATTTGTTTGGTATTTTGGTTAAGAGCTAGAATACTCTGGAGATTTACACATGTAGGTATTTTTCTGTCGGTCTCTTTCATGTTTGATCTGTGAGATTGTGCATGTGATATCCTCCCTACTGTAACTTCAGGGTTTAATAAGTGGTTCGGCAGAACTAAGGGAGCAAGCAGCACAAGGCCTTGGTGAGTTGATAGAAGTAACTAGCGAGCAAGCACTGAAGGAGTTTGTTGTTCCAATAACCGGGTGTGTAGCATTCTTAATAGCCAATGCACATAATGCTTTGACTACAATAAAAGTGGTTTTTCTTCATGTGATTTTGTATGCTGAAATTTTTTTCATCAAATTGTTTTATATTTTAAAATATTGATCTGTTGAAAGTTGTTGGATTTATAATGTGTCGACATTAATATTGGTCTTTCATTGTAATTGGTAAAATTTGGGTTTGCTTTAAACTACCTTGTATCCAAGGATTTGTCTCTTTTTTACACTTAAATCATGATTGATGGCAAGTTTTGGTTACTTGTTCCACGATAACTCACTACAGTCATCCTCTTTTACCTGAACAGTATGACTCCAAATATCAATGTAAATGCTATCTTGTAAACTCTTCCTTTATTTTGCCAATAATAAATGACAATCCCTTTCTAGTTTCTAAACATGTCATTGTAAACTTCTTCTATCAATTGAACTTGAAATCTTTGGTCAGCCTTTTTTTATTGTTCTCTGACTGTGACTTCCTTTTTTGGTCCACCAAATATGTGTAAAATTTAGATGCTGGATTTTTGTTTGTTTTATGTTGTATTTGAGCATGGAAGGGAACAAATTGTGTGCAAAGTCAATTTGAAGAAAGCTTATGATATGATGGAGCGGGGCTTCCAAAATACAGTTCTTGATTGGGAAGGGTTTGCAACAGGAGATCCCTTGTCACCCTTCCTTTGTACTCTTGTAAGCGTTGTCCTCAGTTCGTTCATTTACTCTGCTTAGGAGTGTGACTTGATTAGAGGTTTTCGTGTTGGAAGTGACTCTATCTTGCTGTCTCACATTCAATTTGCAGGTGATATGATTATATTCATTGAGAGCAACCGGAGTCATGTTTTTTGGATTAAGTATATTCTTAAAGCTTTTGAAATCTTTTTAGGATTAAAGGTGAATCTTTAAAAAAGTAGCATCTTCCGATTCCATGATATTGTGTGGTATGCATGGAGGGAAAGGAATATGAGGATCTTCGAAGGATTGAGTTGCACTTTGTAAAGCTTAATTGACTTCATCAAAGTGTCTGTGGCCTTCATGGGTGATGGTGCCACTGGAGTTCAGAGGTGTATCCTTTTCAGATTTATTGTTAAATTGGCAGGAAACTTGCTTTTCTTGCCCAACCGTCTTGACTAGTTCAGCCAGATGGCGCCCTCCCCCTGTTGGAACCGTCAAACTGAACTTTGATGCGTGCTCCTTGGGAAATACTGGTCCTTTTGAAATTGGAGGAGTGTTGGGACATTCACTAGGCACCAATATTATTGCCTTCTCTGGATCTTGTAGAGAGGGTCTGTCTATATTTTCAGAATTTACAGCATGCTTGAAGGGATAAGAAATTGCTGAGTCAGAAGGATATAGGGATTTATTAGTGGAAGGGGAATTGCGCGGCTATACGACAATATATGTCAGCAAATATGGAGGGCCCTTGGAGAATTAGACATTTAGTGCTTAAGGCTATATCGTTAGGACTTGAGTTGGACACATTGTTCAAAAGAGTACCAAGATCTGCGAACTCTTTGTCATGTAAGCTGGCTAAACAGGGGTTGGGGAGATCTGATTTCTTTGTGTTTTGTCCACTTGGTGATGTGAGGGAGTGAGGTTTTTGGGCGGGTTGTTGGGGAACATCTTTAGGTGACTTAAGGGTGATTGTTGTAATGTACAGCATAATTTTTAATAAATAAGACTTCCCATTGATTAATCCAAAAAATAAATAACTAAAATGCCAAAAAAAAAAGGGGGCCATTCATTGTTAACTTTAAACATGCTTGAGAATGTGCTCATTAATATCTGGACCACAACCTAGGGTAGGTCTTGCCAGAGCCCATCCTGAGATGGGGTAGACTGGCATTTCTGGCAACATAAATGTGTTCAGTATTTTTATGCAAAGTGGTTCCACTCAAACTCAAATTTACTTTCTCATGTTGGCAGCTTGTGGCTTTTTCCTTTACACAAAGTGATGGTAATCTATATACGATAATTATTTATTTTGTGTTGCATGCAGGCCTCTCATTCGGATCATTGGTGATCGGTTCCCTTGGCAGGTGAAAGGTGCTATTTTATCAACTTTGTGCATCATGATAAGCAAAGGTGGGATGGCACTGAAGCCTTTCCTTCCACAGCTTCAAACTACATTTATCAAATGTCTACAGGATAATGCAAGGTTGGTTTAGCTAGTTCCAGTTGTGTTATCAGTTCACGTTCCAGAATGGAATATACCACGGTGTTGACATTTTTTATACATAGATTGTCTTTAATCTTTGTAAAATCAACTTTTTTCTTTCTTTTGGTGTCTCTCTTTTGCAGATGTTTGTGCTTGCCTCTATCGTAAAGTTGATTTAACTTGCTTGTTGTCATTCAGTTTTCTCCTGTGGCAGAGTTTATTTTTTTTGCTTCTGTTTCAGGCAGTCAATCATTTATTGTGGCCGTCATAAGTCTCAATTTTAAGTAGTCAATTAGATGTTATCAAACTGTCATAACCATGAAAAGATAATTAATGAATAAATCTCTTATTATTCCTGTTTGGTTGTTCAATGTTGTGTATGTCCCTTTTTTTTTTGATCCGTCATATTCTTTATATGAGAAAATATATTTATTTGAGATAAGCTAATTTTTTTGGGGCATAAATACAACCTGGACTATTTATTTTGTTCCTGCCAATTATCAAGAAAAAATCAATCCAGATGACACCTTTGTGATGAGGGATGCCTGTGTGAGCTGTCATCCAAAAGTTTCTTACGTCTGGGCAACCAATGTTTGTTTGATCACTTAAGTGTGATAAGCAGTTATATGTATATTGTTCCCCTTGAAGTCCCTTCTAAGAGAGTATATCCATTGAAATAAACTTTCTTATCTTTTTTGGTATGTGTACAACTTGTACCAGTTATTTTATGCCTACCAAATCCGGTGTGATTGAATATAATCCAGGTGACATCTTTGTGCTGGGGAATACCTAGGTGAAGGGTCACCAAATATTTGTTTGGCCCTAGGCAACCAAACTTAATTAAATCTTATAGGGTTTTCTCTGACATTTTTCTTTGCCTTATCGTCTGTTTGACTATTTTGAAATGAATGCACTAAAATTCAAATTTATAGTACTTCTTTCTTTAGATATCCAAAACTTCTATATTCCTGATTGCCAATTTACTACAGTAAGTGCCTATCCACATCTCAATTACTGCAATATACTTCTCTTTACATGCTTTTTGGTACTGTGTGTCATGCAGGATGGTTCGCTCAAGTTCTGCCATTGCACTTGGAAAGCTTAGTGCCCTCAGTACTCGTGTTGACCCTTTAGTTAGCGACCTACTGTCTACTTTACAGGTTATTGTTGTTAACTTGTTATTTATATCTTTTTCTTCACTGCTTACAAAACTGAAATGACATAGGACTGCTGAAATTCCATTTTATTCTAGGCATCAGATGGTGGGATCCGTGAAGCTGTTCTAACTGCTCTTAAAGGTGTCTTAAAGCATGCTGGGAAGATTGTTAGCAGTGCTATTAGGTCACGTGTCTGCATTCTTCTTAAGGACATTATCCATCTTGAGGATGATCAAGTTCGAAGTACTGCTGCTAGTGTACTGGGCACTATATCAGAGGTCTGTTTCATATAATATGTTTGAAGTAACTTATTCCATCTGTTATATTTGAATTCTTTTAATGTCCGAAAGGGGCATTCTACTCAACTATTTTAGTGATGAGGTGTGATTTAAATGTTCAAGTTAGTTTTTTTTTTGCTTATTATTATCTTGGGCATTAATACTCAACAGGCATTAATACTAACTGTTAGTTTTTTGCTAGCAAACACCGGTACGAGAATCACTGATTGATGATGCATTCTCCATGACACACTCCTCTGTTACACAATTAAATTATTGTTATTACATTTTTCGTGCTCATTTGCATGTACATTTTGTGATTCTTGGTTATCTTACTGATCTAATGTTATCGCCAATGTCACAGTACATGGATGATGTTGAGCTGTTGGACCTATTGCAAACACTGACAACATTAGGTTCCTCTCCCACCTGGTCTGATCGGCATGGCTCGATCCTTGCAATATCATCCTTGCTTAAACACAATCCATCCATGGTTTGCCTGTCTCCTATGTTTCTATCAGTCCTAGGCCTCCTTAAAGATGCCTTAAGAGATGATAAGGTATAATCATCTAGAGGAAAACTAATACTATACGTCTGCCCCTTTTTCAAGGTTCATCTTTTAACCTTTTCTGATTTTAATTCTCTCAAAACAGTTTCCTATTCGAGCAACTGCAACCAAAGCATTTGGGACACTTCTACTTCATCAGACCCAAAAGGACCCTATGAACACCAGTGCACATTCGGATCTTCTTACATTTATGATATCCGCTCTGCAAGATGATTCTAGTGAGGTTAGAAGAAGGGCATTGCATGGTCTAAAAGCAGTTGCGAAGGTACATAATTGATTTAGTGCTTCCATCATGAATGTTTGATAGGCAAGCGCATTGATTTTGTCAAAAATCTTTCAAAAGCATTTCAGCAAGATGTTGAAATTAGTAAGTTGTTCTGCAGAAAAATCCTACAGTCATTACGGCAATCATCATAAATTTGGGCCCTGCACTTGCTGATTGTTTGAAAGACAGTAACACCCCTGTGCGTCTTGCTGCTGAACGATGTACTCTGCATGTGTTCCAATTGACAAAGGGTATTTCTTTCCCAGGCATTTCTTTCACTCATCAATTATTTGGAATTCTCTTAGTTGTATTTAAATTTGAGGCTTGGTTAATTGTTTTGGGCAAGTGAGTGTGTCGTTGGACTAATTTTTATGAAATGGGATCCTAAATCCTTGTCATAAAGCTGAGAGATAGGGTTTAAAAAGGAGAAACTGATGAGCTTGATTTATTTTGTGTTGTCTTCGTAGGTATGGAAAATGTTCAAGCTGCTCAAAAATTTATAACGGGTTTAGATGCTAGACGCTTGTCAAAGCTTCCTGAAAACAGGTATTCTTTGATTTTATCTGTTCTTTCTGCCCATGATTTTTTCTATCTTCAAATACAGTTAGATGCACCTGGTTATTAATGTGTGCGTGTAATATGTGTTTCTTAGTTATACATGTTATTCGAATTTTCAGTTCCATGTCGGAAATTTGCCCATGAGATTTAGATGTTTAAACGATGGAAAGCAGTGTTAGCTTTTCCCCTAGAGAAACAAAAACAGGAAAAGATGAAAGAGTTTATCGCATGATTTTAGACCATGGAACATACATATTGGAAGAAGAAAGTTGTCTTATCGTTTGTTAGATCTTTTTATAACACGATTCCTGGATTATGCTGTCCATGTTTTTGATAATTAATGATTTGATTAATAGTAAGTATAGTTACATAGTAAGTACAAGTATGCATGATTCCCTCTTTCCCATCCCTTTTCCCCAAAAGCACTAAAAAGGATACCACTCAATATACCCTATAACACAATAAGTATAGACACTCACATGAACAAAAAACCATAACCCTCCTCATGAAGATGTCACTAAGCTGAGCACACCCCTACAAACTCCTCCAAAACTGGCCCTGTGTAGATGTTTGATCTCGAGGCCCCAAACTTAGCTAGCCAATCTGCAATTACATTAGCCTCTCTATGCACATAACTGAACGAGACATTCAGCTCATGTGCCAAAGCTCTAGCTCTGCTAATGAGATGTGATAGGCTCCACGACCCAAAAAGATCCTCACGCATCCATCTCATGATGGTAATGGAGCTGCCTTCAATGACAAAATCCCTGATTCCCATCTTTTGAGCCTACAGGAGACCAAAAAGAAGGGCCATAACCTCGGCCCGAGTGGAATCACCAGTACCCATTGTGCCACTAGAAATGATGGATATCCGTCCTCGGAAATCCCTCACAACTCCTCACATACCCGAAGGACCGGGGTTATCAGGAGAGCTTCCATCAACATTCATCTTCACAACACCAGACTCTGGCAGTCTCCATATAGCACCTTCCCTCCTTACAGTCCCCACTGAAGGGAACCAACACAACATCCACTCCCCCACCACCTGTTGTATAGTTCCACCCTTAGAATTCTGGTCTAACAGATGCCCAGAATAATACAACCAACATAACTTTATCAATCACCTGATACCTGGTCAAAGATTCATCACGGAAGATTCAACGATTTCTCTCCATCCAAACGTGCCATATCACAGCATGGAAAAGCCATTAAAACTATATTCCTCAAATTCGCAAAAGAAATTTTAAGTGTATTTAAAAAACAATGAAAGACAACTCAAAACCTTTAGGGTCCATACAACAGTGGAATGGCCATGGAATTGAAGAAACCCTAATGTACTTCAGATACCAATCAATGAAAATAGGAGACAGATCTAATAGGTGTGAAAAACGAACACCTAACTAACTAGAAATAATTAATATTGCATGCGGAGACTCATATTTTAGTCATAAGACAGAAAATGGCAACATCCCCATTTGTAAAAACAAATTAAGGTCTAAATTTAAAGAGGACATGCACTCAAGATGTAGAGAATAACATAATAGGAACTAAAGTGATGGAGAAAATTCGTTAAAAGCTACTAACAATAAGACTGGATTTGGTTTGCTCCTACAGCAAATAGAGCTTAAGCTTCTCAATAATACAGCACAAACCCTAGCATCAAAAGCAAAAAGGAAAAAGGAAGAGGAAGGATCCATAAGATTAAGATTTCAGAGCAAAATTGAAAAATGAAAAGACCTTTTTAAACAGATATTAGTATTGCCTGATGGCCTTTTCAGCCTAGGGGTTTTTTTCCCAAAAAAAAAAAAAGATTCAGATATTAGTATTTACCGTCCAGGCAAGCTGGATTATCACTTATTCTAAACCTTGAAATATTGAATCTTAAGATTGTTTGGTGAGGAGATCCAAGATGAAAATGTAGAAACATAATCATCAACATATGACCAAATGTGGGTTCGATGACATGGGTCTTGTCCCTCCATGCCATTCTATCAAAAATCGTATCTTCATTTACTTTATGTTTATGTAGGTCTTGACGTCTTGTTTTATTAACTCCACCCATGTCTTTTTAGTTTTTCTCTTGATCTCTTAAGCCCTTCAATTTTCATCCTCCCACACCTACTTATAGGTACTCTCTTAGTCTTTGCTTTACAATGCCCAAACAACCTTAACACACTCTCCTCAATTTTATTCCTGATGCATGCTATGCACACCAATTTTCAAATATCTTCATTTTTTACTTAGTATTTTGTAGTTTTTCTACACGTCCATCTCAGCATCCTCATCTCTGTAACACTCATCTTTTAAACATATTGTTCCCCTTAGCCGCCCAACATTTTATACCATACATCATAGCTTGTCTAATTGTTTCTTAGCAAGACTTACCCTCTAATTTAGGTGGAACATGCTTATCACAAGGCATACTAAAAGTACCCCTCCACTTAAGCCAACTGGCTCCAATCCTATGTGATCATCAATTTTTTCATCTTTTTGTACTACTGATCGAAGATATCTGAATATATTGCTTAAAGGGGTGTCTCGAATATCAATTTTAATAGTTTCATTAGTTATTCTGGTGTTTATATTAAAAGGGCATTTCCTATATTCAATCTTCATATGACTTATCATCTTGAATATATTAAAATGTAAATCAAACTAAAAATATAAAAATCCTAATCGAGTATGATAGAACAGAGATCATACCTTGATGAATTTGTACTCGAACAGAGAAGAAAAATTCATTTAGAGAAGCAATTAAATTTAACAATCATCAAAACTGTTGATTTCCCTACTTCTTCAATCTCTCGTATTCGGGTTTTAATTTTTGTATTTGTGAGGGAGAGAGGCTTCTTTGATATCTTGCCTTTTCGTTTTTGTTTTTGTGATTACGAGGAAGAGAGACATGAGACCTTGGGATTGAACAAGTCCATTTCTGAAAGAAAGGTAGAAAGAAAATAATTTGTTTTTAGAAACTGAAATTTTCAGCTTTTAGAAACCATTCCATTTCTGAATTTTTTTTTCCTTTTAAATCGATTTGAAAAGTGTACTTACCAAACATCATTTTTCGTTTTTGTTGCCAAAAAATGATACAACTGTTCCTCCAAACGTTACCAAACATCCTCTACATTTTGATTTCACATCGAAACACAATTAAGCAATTGAACTTCGTGTTTATCATTCTAAAAGATTTCTGCAAGAAAGATAGAAAGAAAGTAACGTTACATGTTGTGTATGATTAAAATTAGAGGATATTTAGTTATTGTCTTTTCTTGCAAATGCAGTGATGAGAGTGAAGTTAGCGAAGATGATGTGGCAAGTGGCTAAAAGATTGGTAGGCCCTTTGAGTTGAAGTGAATTTTTATCCAGAATCTGGATAGATGATGTGAGCTAGATCGGCGGGAATCTTCTTTAGGAATTTTTTGATGCAAAATCTTTTCCCATGGCATGGCGTCCGTGTTGCTTTGAGACTGAAAGTCGCACACTTGTGCAAAGAGAAAGAGAGAGAGAGAGTCACTGCTGTTTCAGTTGAGACACAGAACCTTACATCACGTCAGATAGAGGAAAATTTCAGCAACAGTGCATGCTATGCTGCATTTTTGTAAAGCTTATTTTCAGTTCCTGGCATGAGAAGGGGAGGGAATAGTTGATTAGAAATTGAATTGTGAAAAGGGCGCAGGTAAACAAAAGCAATTTTATGTTCCCAGCAATGTCAAATTTTGATTTGACCCTATTTTTATCTTAAGCAATCTGATTTGTACATGTTCAAGAGGCTTTCTTCAATTGTAAAATTCACTGACATTTTCTTTTTCAGCTTTTCATTGTGATGTATAATTTCAGCTTTTGGTTCCTCTGTAACTCTAAATGTGTGAATGGTAAGTTCAAACTGCTTCGAAATGTAATGCCACTTATCTTATACGGTTGCATGCCACTATATTTCTCCACAAAAAAAAAGGTCAAAAATTGTTTCGTTCATCAGGTTTTAGTACTTATCTATTGTCACCCAGAGAAAATTCTATAGGACTTATGCTTATTTTCCCATTCTTCATTTTGAAGTTTCAAGTTGTCTTTTTTCATCTCCATTGAAGGTTGGTCGGTTTTTGTCACAGTAAAGTTTTTTGGAGGATCCAGGCAGGTTGAGCCTGAGGCCCGGAATGTCATGGATGTAACCAATCAACTTGTAGAGTTGGAGTTCAGCACTCTGCATGGGAAATTGGGAATCTCATTTTGTGGACTGTCCCTTGGATATAAATCAACGTAGAAGTCCAATCCCAATTCTTAATACGGTTCTTATCTAACTTTGCGGTTAGTGCATGGAGGTAATTCATAAGCTTCTTGTTTAAAAGTTGTAGGGGTTTGGTTTTAGTTGGGTTCTAGATGGATCTAGTTTTACTCTGTCTGATGCAGGTATTTGTGACATGGGTTTTATCTGGTACCGTTATGGTGGGGTCACAAGACTCACAACTTGGGTTAGTAGTGTTTGGTGAACTTTTAAAGCCCAAGAAAAATGACTTGGATGGACCGGCAGAAAGTATTCATGCTGAAACTTTTAAGATAGGATTTTACCAGTGTATAGAAGACACTTTTCTGTTGGTGGCTATAATAACTTCGTCTGAATCACAGGGTGTTCCTTTTGGGTGAGCAACGAGTCTCCGTCTCCAGCTAGCTCCTTAGCTTTAAAGTCAGTCCGGCCCTTTTCTGACCGAACTATGGCTTCTGATACGTACGTGGGGACTCTGAGCTGAGCTCTGTTTGGCTTGACGTGAAAGGCTTTCCAATCCAGTACAAAATAAAAATCTGATACCTAATTTACTCAATTACATGGTTGTAAGTACCCACTAAGGGGATTTTCAAATGGGAATCTAATTTTAAGAAAGAAGCCATGAAGATGGACCAAAATCTACAGTGGTGATATTAGTGTTCTGTTAGTTATGTGGTAGATACAAGAGCATCACATGTTATTACAAAAAAAAAAAAAAAGAGCATCACATGCCATAATTAATGAAAGCTACGTCCCAAGCTGATAAATTATCATAATTGTTGGGGATGTTGGGCCAAGGTCCATCATCCTACTACAGTATAAGTAAATAAAGTTGTGCTCTAACGTGGCAAGCGTTTCATCCTAACAATTGGTGTTGGAGCCTAGGTCTTGGATTCAAGTTTCCCCAAGAACATGCTGTTGGTTGTTTGTGTAGATGTGTCCTTTGCCTACAGTAGGTGTGGTCTCAGCCTATGGTGCACAGATGTTATGGTGCATAGATGTTACGGGGGTGGGGTTTCAATCTTCAATATTGCACGTTGTGGTTGTGGTAGGCATTGGCTTATGTCTAACCAATAACTTAAATTATTGGTCTAGTGATAAGTGCTTGATCCTAACAATATTTAAGGTGAACTGTCCATTGAAACCATGCAATCGTCAATTTGGAATTTGGTTCAATGATGAAAAGCGCCAAGCACTACTTCATCTGGCACCGGCCGTGGAGAAGGGGTTGTGCCGTCAGTGACACCATGAGAGGTCGCAGTGGTTATAGTGGTGGCCGGTGGGATTGGGCAACGATGATAACGAGTAATAGTGGAAGTGGTACAATGATCCATTTTTGTCTTTGGTGAGCTCGTGTGTTTGATGGTGGCAGGTCACTTGGATAGTGATGCTGGCAATTGTGATGACCATTGTGCTATAGTGATGAGAAATTTCCATAGTTGGAGACTTATTTGGCAATTCCTGACCCAACCCCATAAGTCATCCCGTTTGAATCACGTTCTAGCAGACATCATCTGCGGCATTAACGCCACAATCAAAACTTTGTCCGTTTATTTAGTCAGTGTCATAAGCCATGAAATGTGGTGGTAGTGGTGGTGGCGGTGACATTGTGGAGCTTGTCATGTTTGTGTCATCCCAGTCTTGGTAGCAATTTGAGGTGGACCAATTCGATCCCATTACGATTAAAACAGTTTTACTTACTCATGGAACTCTGTCCCGTTTGACAAGGTTTAAAATGCTATAAAAATTGCTGTTTTTTTTTTCAAAGCTATAAGCATGACAAAGCATAGATTCAGTTTTTAGAACCGCCACAAGTGCAATTGCGTAAGAACAAAATTTTACTAAATTTGGAAAGTTAGACCAAAATTAGGTTCTGAAATTTGTGGAGTTTCGGTCTATCTTGGACATAAAGTATTATATATTTTACTAAAAAAATTTAATTTTCAATATGCAGGCTTCTTCCATAAATTTTCTTTTTTTAGTTATTTAAACATCTATTTTTTTAAATGAAAAATTGGCGAATAACAACGAGATCTCTTCAGTGAAACATACGCTATTCATAGACATCAAAATCCAAGGAGAGCAATGAATTCGGGTGGTAAATGATGTGAGACGACACAAATTAAATTTGATATCTACAGTATGCATATTACAATATCCGAAAGGTATAAAGTGACTATTGAAAAAACCATGATAAATGTAACAGTGAAGCTTTATTTATTGGTCTTCTTCAACTTAAATGAGCTCAAGTCTCAACCACATACCTCTTTATGTGTATTGAATACCCTAAAATCCCAAAACAATTATTTACACCCAAATATCATTTTATCCTAGTTAGTGCCTCCAAGGACAAGAAAATCAAAAAGATACAAGATGGTTACTGTGTTCATTCAATTGGTCAATTCCTGAGTTTTCGGTAGAGAGAGAGAGAGAGAGACTACTGACTGACTGCCAATTTTCTTTCCTTTGAATGAAATGAACAAGGAGGCATTCGAGAATCGAGAATAGAAACTTACCCATTAAACTAGTCTCATTTAATGTTTCCATATTTTTCATTATTTGTTTATTAGATTATTTATCATTTATTATTCCATACCCTGAAGTGTACCACATGGAGAAGAGGGCATAGTAGCATGGATCATGGGATTGCTTGCACCCCAAAAAACTCAAACACAAGAATAGAATAGAAGCCTCCTTCAGCAGTTGAAATTTCAAGTTTTCAACAAACACCCTCCTCTCTCCCTTGCCTTGGCATCCTCGTCCAAAGTCCAAAACCGTATAAAATAATCTTAGTTAGAGAGCCTCTATCTGGTATCTACTACCTGTACAACCTTTAATTTACAGACACCCAACAGGTCAGATCCACCGATAGGTCCTAATCGATGATGAATCTGTGGGCCATGTTTGAGCCATTAGATCTTATATCTCTGTCGGAGATGGAATCGGTGGGCCATGTTAAAGCAACTAGATCCATGCATCTAAGTAGCACCTTATAACTATTTTTGGATGGCAAAAGCAAATTAGCAAGCAATAAAAGGAGAGATTGAGATGGAAGAAAGAAACAGTAAGATTGAAAGTTTGCTGTTCTTATCTAAAAATAAAAATGAAAAGTAAATCGTGCTGTTTGAAATGTATTTATGGCTTATTGTGAGGTGGCAGATGCATATTCAAGCTGTAATAAAAGAGAGGTTGAGATGGGTAGGTCTGAGTTTTTATAATGCTTTGGGAGCCGCTGTTCTTGCCGGTGCAGTTTGCAAATGGGGTTGAAGATACGGCTCAGATTCAGCTGCTGCTGAGATGACGATGATGATGATGATGGTAGTGTTGGTGTCTGCGCGGGGTAATTAACGTGTACCCACCACCCCCATCCGAGCAATAAAAGAGATTAACTACAGCTCCTCCTCTTGTTACAAGTCGTTGTCTTGATTACTTCCCTTGGTGTTGGTGTGTTTCCTGGCTATTAAGAGGGCTCTGATTTGGTTGTGTTCGATCTTTTTGTTTTGCTAGTAATGGTGTTCTAGGCATCACAGTTTCTTTCTTGGCACTGAATGACATGGATACCGTGAGGATAAAAAAGAGATGTTCAACCCCTCCTCTTCTTCTTCATGTTGTGATCTTTGGGTTGGTGTTATTTGAAATATCTACTACCGTTGCTTCAGAGCTGAACTACACCACTTTTAGGCCCGTAGGCAGCTTGAGACTTGCAAGGATTCAGAAGCACTTGGACAAGATCAATAAAGCTGCACTCAAGACAATAGAGGTATGGATCGTCAATGATGTTGTTTTGTTAGTCATTCGGTTGATTTTCCATCTGGGTATGTTTTGTTTCAATGTTTATAACTGATTTCCCATCTGGGTATCTCCTCTTTGTCTTTTTTGATTGATTTTTCAGAGCCCAGATGGAGATATTATAGATTGTGTTCATAAACGAAAACAACCAGCGTTAGATCATCCCCTTCTAAAGAATCATAAGTTCCAGGTACAGAAAGAAAAAGACAATCTCTCTCTCTCTCTCTCATTCTCTCTCTCTCCCATTCATGTTAATATGTGTTATGTTTGGAAATGTAAAAGAGAGTCCCATCGGAGAGGCCAAGACCCAGGGGAATGAACGCGGAACAAAATCTGATGAGAGAAGATAACAGCAGTAGTCAGGCACTAAGACGTGCATGGCAGCATTGGCATGAAGCCGGCGACCGGTGTCCGAAGGGCACCATTCCGGTCAGGCGAAGCACAGTGAATGATGTGTTGAGAGCCAAATCTCTTTATGATTTTGGAAAGAAACAACGTAGGCTGCCTCTTTCAAGATACAAAGATGCACCTGACGTTGTCAGTGGCAATGGCCATGAGGTATGTATGCATCTCATGTATATTTATGTGTATATCTTCATCTCTTTTTGTGACTTTTGGGGGTTGAAATTAAGAACTACTTGTGGGTAGATGAATTATGAGTTGATAATGAATGCCACCCTCCTCTGTACAAAAGATAAGGCATAATGCTGCAACCTCTACAGAATTCAAGGATGTTGAGTAACTTGAAATATACACACAGTATCTGATCCATTGATCTTCTGGGTCCAACTAGTGTTTAACTAAAATGGATGCTCAATGTCTAGGGTTTAATGATCCACCATAACTTGTGATGGGGCTTGTGTCAGGTGACCCCACCAAATGAATGGTTTTGATTAATTGAGTCTCAGTTCTCATCAAATTGAGTTCTCAACCGTCTCATCTTCACTGAAATTATACTGGTAGGGATATCTAATGCAAACTTGTATATAATTTCAGAGGTGTTTGAGTACCTTTTAATCTACACAGCATCTAATCCATAGATCTTGATCATTATTTGATCTGTCTGGTCCAACCAGTTTTCTAGGGTTTATCATCATAGATTGTGATGCTTGAGGTGACCCCACATAATGAAGTTGGGATTAATTGAGTTCTCAATTCTGTCTAATCCTAGCTGAAATGATATAATTAATTAATTGGTGTAGATGTCTAATTTTTTGTTTCTGCACACGATTATAGCATGCGATTGCATACACGGGAACATCACAGGAGGTGTATGGGGCGAAGGCTACGATAAACGTGTGGGACCCATCAATCGAAGTGGTGAGCGAGTTTAGTCTCTCGCAGGTTTGGATTCTTTCGGGATCCTTTGACTCGGATCTCAACAGCATAGAAGCTGGTTGGCAGGTACTTCTTCATCTCGTATACTGCGCCACACCGTATCCAACAACATCTTTTTAAAATAACATGTGGGTTTAATGCTAACATACACCGCCCACGCACACACGCGCGCTCACACACGTATGTGTATAAATAATTTTCTAAAGCTTTGATCCTTCTACTAGTCAGGTTAGTCCGGAGCTTTATGGCGACAGCAGGCCCAGATTATTCACTTATTGGACGGTCAGATCTCTCTCCCTTACTGCCTCTATTTATTTATTTATTTTTCTTCTGTTTCATTCTCCTATAACCATAAAATAATTAGGGATACTTACAGTTTAACCCTTAAGGTTTCCAACAATCCCACTTTTTCCTATAAGATTTGTAAAATACTATTTCACTCTAACAACAGTTTACCCCTTGAGGTTTCCAACAATCCCACTTTTCCCCCTAAGATTTGTAAAATACTAGTTCACTAATAACTTTGAAATTTAAGAATTTAACTTAGAAAATGTTAATTGACGAATTTGTCCCCTATTATTTACATTTGAAAATGAAAAAAAACTTTATTTAACCCTTAGGGCAGATGTGAATGGGATCTAGTTTTTGCATATAAACATTGTACTAAGCCACAAAAGGGTAATCTTAATATTTAATTTTAAATAATCAGAATAAGAGGAGGAAAAATTATCATTATATGATTTCCACCTCATCAACACTGTTAAAAGTTTAACTGTCAAACTTCTAAAAGTAGGAAATTGTCACACATATAACCTCAGAATATTCAACTGGTATTTCAAAAACCTCAAGAGATAAACAGTGACTATAAGTTATGAGCTAACACTTGCTGAGCGGTTTGATCGAAGATCAACGGTCACACCTGCATCTTTTGTCAACCTCAATAGATTACAATTCTCCCGAATGGTTGGTGAGCTTATTCTGTCGGTCCCACCAAGACCTGAATTGGGTGGGCCGTGTTTGGATTAATGAGCACATGTGCCACGAAAATGACTCATGTTCCACGATACATAGAGACTAGTAGAAGATAGGTGAGGTGGTCCAAGTGAGTCGGACTATGGTCCCTCAAGAGTGGGTGGTCACATAACTACAACCCTTACCTGCTCAACTACTGTTAGGGCTGGTTCGAGCTTCTAGCCAAATTTACAAGGATGGCTCGAGCTTGGCGTCTGGCAAAATTTAGAAAAAAGTCACAGGTATGATCGAGCTACTACGTCGTTGAAAGGAACCAAATTGAGAGCCACCACACCTGGTGGTCCACCACCCAGTTGGTCGTGAAAGTAAGCTAAATGTAGGCCGCTTGTACGCTTAACCAACACAAGATCACACTACCAACCTTAAGCTAGGGCCTTACACAACTAATAAAATCGAACTCTTAAATTGGTTAACCCATCTGATCTAACTTGGGACTGTCCGGTTTTACTGTTTTAATGTTTTTGTATGAACAAGGAAACGCTCCGGCCTCCACAGGATGTCCAAACATAACTCTCTTGCTCACCGGGTTTTTCTGTAATATTACAGAGCGACGCATATCAGGCTACAGGCTGCTACAACCTGCTTTGTTCCGGATTTGTGCAGACTAATAGCAAGATAGCCATTGGAGCTGCTATTTCGCCTGTGTCGTCCTTCTCCGGCAGCCAATTTGACATCACAATTCTCATTTGGAAGGTCAGCCAACTCTCCCTGATAGAACTAATACTCATATTTATCTAGTTGATGTAGTGAAAGATGTGAACTCCCTGTTCATTTTGCTTCAGGACCCAAAGATAGGAAATTGGTGGATGAGCTTAGGAGACAACCAGCTAGTGGGGTATTGGCCTGCAGAGCTGTTCACTCACTTGAAGGACCACGGAACCATGGTTGAGTGGGGTGGTGAGGTGGTGAACACAATGTCTAATGGTGTGCACACAGCCACCCAGATGGGCTCAGGCCATTTTGCAGATACTGGGTTTGGCAAGGCGAGCTACTTCCGAAACCTTGAGATTGTTGATGCTGACAACAGCCTGAACTCAGTGGAGGACATCTCCACCCTTGCCGAGAACACCAACTGTTACAACATCAAGAGCTCCAACAACAATGAGTGGGGCACTTACTTCTACTACGGCGGGCCCGGTAACAATCCAAAATGCCCATGATCATCTTCATCAGCTCTTATAACCACCTTCAAGTAAAAACCTAAATTCTCCATTCTTTCTACAAATGTCTATTTCAATCCCTTCTTCTGAATCGGTCATTACATAAATTCCATTGTTTTGTAATACAAACCATCTGATCACTTATCCTTGTTCCCTGTAAAAGGAGGAGGAATTCTTTTTCTTCTTCCTCTCTCTCCCCTTGTTTTTGTTCCTTTATGAAGTAACCCAAAAGAAAAAAAAAACGAAATCCATGAAATTTAAGGGGATATCCAAAAAGGTCGACTATCAACTTCCCTTTATAAATGCATTTGTATGGGATGGTTCCCCTTGCCTTTATTTCCCCGCCTTTTGACTTCTTCCCCCATTAATATAATGGCTTTGATTCAGTCATCAAGTCAGTTAGAACAGCATTTCAAGGCTTTGCCCTAACTCTCCATTAATGAGCTTGGTTTTTTTTCAAAGACAAGAAAAAGCATTCACAAGCTCACACTCCCAAGCCTCCCATATATGGTATAAATGTGACTCTGACTTTGAGCCTTCTTAGATGCTCATTTCAGGGGAGATACTCCTTCTGACTTTAAATCTAAAGAGGAGTTGGAGATATATTAATTGGTTTAGAGTCATTGCCAGAGCAGTTTTGGCTGCTTTTAGAGAAATTTTGTCTTCTCCATTAAACAATCGCATTAATGGTGCTTTGAAAACCATCAAATTGCTGTGACAATAGCGATCTTTATGTATAGGCGCGCACACACACACAAGAAAATGTGCCCAAGAAAGTGAATCTGAAGTTTTAACTAGTAAACAACTATTTCAATAATTGAACAAGTTGAGTGGAAGCATTTGAATTTGGTTCACCATACCTTTCCCAGTAAATTGCTCCATCTTCTGTTTCTTTTCAGTTTCTTCAACTTGCTTAAGGCTGCTACATAAAACTCCAAAACAGATTATTGTTAGATAATATACAAGCCAATATTAACCAAGATGAGGAGAAGATGATGATAAGACTAGATGCAGGCCATGAACACAAAGAGTAAGCTTTGGCAACAAGGGACTGTTAGGATTCAAGGCTCCATGGAGCTACAGAGAATTGGTGATTTCACATCCATGGGCACATAGGATTAGAAGAAGCTTTAGAAGTGAGGAAGTATTTGGATTCAAGGTCATGATCAATTTTAGAGAATTCATATCTATTTCCTTTAATGACTTGGGTGCACCCATTCACTTGCGCATTTTCAAAAATCTGATTACCCAAGTTTGCATTTCATCACATTTAAAGGGTGATTCTTTGCAACTTCATTACTGCAACTACACTTGGTCAATGGAACAAACCTAACTACCAACATACCCATGTGGAAAATTGAAAGCAATCTGCCTAATTTCAAAAACTTCAAAGAATGAGTGTCTTCAAAAGTGGAAACCCCACATTATGGGCATCTTCTTATGAGTTAGGAATGCAGATATTGCATTAACGGAGCTTCATTCTGGAAAACTGATATTTTATCCTCTGTGAATGAAACACTCTTTTAAGTTCATACAGATTTAAATTTACCAAAGCTGTTATGAGGCCATCATTTTCTTTCACAAAAAGCCAAAACATTGATTCATGTGTCTCCAGTCAGAAATATTCAAATCTACACAAATAAGGTCCTTCAAGGAGGGAACACAAAATAGAATTAAGAATAGGAGGAAAGAGCTTCTAACTCAAAGGAGAAATGCCTGTTCCTCACTTGATACTGTCATGACATGGTTCCTGTTAGGAAGGTTTATTTCAGAAAAGGAACCAGGCATGGATCTGTGCGTTGTGGAAGACCAGTCCGAGCTCCCAAAGCTCTACACCCTGCAGCTGCCTGGAAGTAACCCCCACAGGCAAAAATCATGGATAAAACCATTATTTTTAAATTCCATTTTTTTTAAAACTTCCAGCAAGAGGGGCCATAAAATTACCACTTGGGCTGCAAAGGGTAACATTTTCTCAGGTTCCATATCCGCACAAATAGCTACAATCAATACACATCAGATAAGTATCCATATCAGTCATCAATATGTACACTGAACTACTAACAATAACAACCATCATATTCTGAATGACTCATAAAGTTCCATGTTTATGTATTTTAGAAGAGCAAGCGGTGAGAGAAATAATCATTTATGAGTCACTACTAGACACACTTCTGCAAATTGATGGAAGCAACATATATAAAAAGAATAGCATACAGAGAATAATTTGCTTACATTGCAGGGGAAATAAATATTCTACCACATACATAATTACTTACATGACAAAAATTAAGAAAGTCTTCATTGTGGAAAATTTGGTTTCGCTTACCATAGAGAACTGCTCCAATAAATGCATCTCCAGCACCAGTGGTATCAATAATCTCTGAAGATGGTATTTTCTCAGCTGTTCCTACAAGTAATTTGCCACTCACATTCCCTATATCATTTGCTCTCAGCTGCTTCACTGACTGAAAGTTTCCAGTTGCAAAGATATGAATTGCTAAATCATAAATCAGATCTAGTGTCATTTTTCAAAGTTCATATGCATGACCTTGGATAAAAATTATAGGCTGCTGCATTATTGCCATGAAATTTTGAAATAATCAAAGAAAAGCATATTTTGTAAAGCACCTTCGAGACTACTTCAGAACTGGAAAGAAGCTAGTCGAGGAATCATGCAATAATGATCATTGATCACAGTCATGCTTATGAGTGACACTGATTTTCAAACTCCAATCAGGTTCAGTCCCCAAATATATCTTAATTTTGTGAATATTTTAGCAGAAGCCTTTTTCTTGTGGAAAATTTTATGAACTGATGGATTGCCTATCTTCCAGACTGGAAAGGGTAACATCTTATATAATTTTATTGGTCAGACGTGATCATATAATTTCTTATACGAAACACCTGTAGCAAAATCTGGAACTGCACTCTTCTCTCAACCTTAACTAGCCTGCTTACCCCAATGACCAGAAAGGGGAGTTCAGAAAAAAAAAAGGTAGAGAGATTATATATATATAGAGAGAGAGAGAGAGAGAGAGAGAGAGAGAGAATTTCAAATTTAATAGGCATTGGTGTACCTTTGATGAGATACATGTGGGAATGCGATTCTTATCATCAATCCTCTTTTTGAGTAAGTCAAGCAAGTTATCTACATCCATTTCTTCCAACTCAAAACCTTCAGCTACAGAAAGCATGCCATTGAAAAGTAGAATTAATAAATATAATAGCAATTTAAGTAAAATGACATCTTATTTTGACCCTCATATCCAATTTCTCATCCACAGTTTTTTCCCTTTATTTTCTTTTTCCTCCCTCTCACAGGTGTGTGGTGGCCAGGTTGGTGGCATAGCAAACCTACCCACAGAATTTTGCAGAGCAGTTGAATCCCAACTCTCGTGAATGAAAAACACATTACAATCACAATGATACGGCACCTCCAATTGGATAATTGACACAGCTAAGCTCACCATTTATTCTTCTATCAAGCATTATGCATCCATCCTCTCCCAGGGTCACAATCACAAATTTAACTTTAGGCAATCTCAAAAGCATTGCAACAAGGGCAGTTGGAACTGTTGGGGCCTCCGTCCATGCCTGCCATAAGACATTCAAAAATGCACTTCAAAATAAATAACAATTGATAAATGAGAATCAAAGAATGATTTAGAAAGGCCACTTAAACCTCAAAAGAACAAAAATTAGAATATCATTATTAATTTATTACTAAAACACTAATTTTGGATTTCTGATGACGGTAGCAATATTTGTCCTCTTGTAGCGGAAAAAAAAGTTCCCGAGAATTTTTTTCCTGTTGAGATTAATTATATACATAAAATAATAACACGTCATGATATCAGAGGTTATGTCTTTTTACTTTGCAAAATCTCATAATTTAAATGGGCAGACTGCTAAATAGCCTAAATCAGCTAAAGTTGAACTCATTTATTAGGTAAAACATAAAATTTTATATGGGAACTTAATAAAGAAGGCTCCAGAAGATTTCCAATGGGATCAGAACAGCTAAGATAGGATCTTCAAAAATGCATCTCTATAAAATAGAAATTGATGACCTAAAATCAATGACCAATTCACAAAGGCCAGTTCAACCTTAAAAGCTGAAGTTGAAGGATCAAACACAAAAGTTAGTGTCCTTATTACTATTGGAGAAAGTTTAGATTAATAAAATAATACAATCACTGGAATATACAAAATAGCAAGAGTAAGAATACATGAGAGGTTGAAGAAAAAGATAGAAGTTTTATAGAATAATTCTATGGTTCACAGCATTCCTAGTGAATCTGTTTTAGAGATACTACTTGTACAGATCTTAGCACTTTTACTGAATCTTTTTCATACACACATAAGCTCATATGGTTCTTTACTGTTCAACACTCTGCTCTACGCATATATCAGGCTTGATGGATGTTTCTAAAAAGTATACTTTTGAGCTTGAATGAAATACATCAATAATGTAACACTGTAGACGTGTTTCTCAACTTAAGCAATCTAATTCTAATTCTAACCATCATTCAGTTTCCTGATATATCCCTCACTACCTCCCTTTCCACAACAGTTCATATTAATCAAAGGGAAAATTTGATTTACAAAATACATATGTCACAATACATAAAATCACCTCATATCCCACTGTTATGGTTTTTTGTTATCTACCATCCAAAATAAGGGATATTTGATCAAGAAGTGCACAAACTCCTGTAACTCTTCCAACTCTCAATTTTTGGTTTAAATCAATTGGCAATATCTATGAGTTTTTATAAATCATTTGATGTTTAAGTTTGAAAACTTTAGAACAAATGATATTATTCAATGTCCCGATACCAAGTACCAAATAGGACATGGCCTATACTAGTTTATACTAGAGATATTAGCTGATCCACGTCTAGACTAATAAAATTGGACCATACCACTAGCCTTTTCCTAGAAAAGAGGAAAAAGTTGGTTTATAGAAGAAAATAAAGGGGGGAAAACCAACATAAAACTGCAATTTTTGTTGGATTTATAATCTAAGGTATGGGATAACTTGTTGAAGTAACATTCTTCCAGGGGTTACCCTAATGTCTTTAGTGGTGAATTATGCCAAGTAAGAATCACAATATAAAAAAATCTCCAATCTAGACTGCAACTAGGAGCACATGATTATATTGCTTTTTCATGTATTTGGGACTTGTAATATGAAACTTTAAGAAGTGAAATATGTACAGTTATGTCTATCTATGCATGTGTTAATTGTCTAATATTCTTGTTTTTTATAGTATTTTGAGCTAGCTAAGAATATGAACAAATAAATTAGATTCCCATAAAGTTCCACTCAAAACATCTTCACAAATTTTCCCACATTTCTCAGACTTCTTTGGAGTAAATACTTTTCGGAGATCCCTTGTCCTAAATTTGCTTCACATCTTTTTAAAATTTATTTCAAAGTTACATTCTGTATACTTCGTATTAGTTCAGTTAGTTTTCATATATTTCAATACCAAGGTACAACTCTGAAATTCCAGTCTCAATTAAAAGCAACAAAATATATGTAACTTTAGATGCCAATATATCCTTTATCATCTCCCAATTTCTTTCCAAATTTAAATATAATATCTGACTTTTCAATCTAAACCCATTGTCATAAGAAGCTCACCATTCTCACTGTGTGTGTTTGTGTGGGTGTAGGTTCTCAAAATTTAAGATGGAAGTTTAAAAAAGCTTCTGCACAAAAACTTTGCATCTCACTAGGTTAGTGAGTCTCAATCATTTCACCAGATAACATCACCTCAAAAATAGAAAGAATCAAAACCAAGTGTAGGTCCCAGGAGGGACGGACTGGCACAAATATAACCATTGGCATTTTTATGCTTAGTGGCTGCAGTCAAACTCAAACCTGCGCTTTGAAACTGGCAGCTCGTGGCTTCTTCTATCATACAAAGTGATAACTGATAATCCCTAGAAGGACAACAATCCCATGCATGCCACACTAAAGCAGGGTCCTAGAACTGACAGACTGGCAGCAGACCTCACCTTTCATCTTCATAGTTTTAGGAACACTTTTTTTTTCTTAAAGTTGTTTTCCCTTCTTGTTGCTTATCTCACTGAAATTTGAAAGGGAAGGTGGCATGTTTCCATATTTCATGTTAAATTATTTTGTTGTATACACATGCCATACTTTGTCTAAACATCATTAGCATACCTGAGGAAATTTTGATGAGCATACAACATAATCTGCCAGACCCAGAAGTTCATCCAGCCCTTCCCTTTTCCTTTCGGCATCAATTAAAATTGGTATTTTACTATTAGTTGCCTGCAAAGGAAAATTTTATAAGTTGCTAGTTACTTCAGACTGCAAAATGGAAGGAGAAATCACAATCTTGCAAAGATGTAATTAATTGTCATATTAATAAAATCAAGAGAAAAATCACATTACCATTTGATACTAAAATGAGAATATTATTTTCAACCACCGAAAAGGGAGAACATGATTAGATTTTAGACTAACACATGCCAACTCATAAATACATGGAGCTAGACCAACCCAAAAAGCACCTGACAAAACCCTAAGAAAGCTTGATTGCACCAGCCTAAAAGGGTTCCAGTACAGTTTTTCTTTGCTGTAGGCCCAAAGTAAGGTGGCGTTTGGGATTGCTCATGCTTATGGGTAAGTACTTATTGAAAACTTCTCTTATCTAAGTACTTATCCATAGTTGATAAAATTTCCTTTTTTGAAAAAAACTGGTGTTTGGTTCATACGTCTATTTAAGCACTTAATAAGTAGAACAAATGGCAAAAATTGAAAGATGCACTGAAATAAATTGATTCAGTAATTTTGACAAACATTTGGCATGCATGACCTTATAAGCAGATTGATGTCTTTTCCTATTGACCAATTTGCCATCGATGTTCAATGATCACTGATTTCACTGGAAAATAGGAAGATATGAACAAAGAGAAAAAGTCAACCAAGAGAAAAAAGAGGGCCAGAGAGCAGAAGCCTGATCAGAGAAGGTTTACTGAATCGAGAATTACTGAAATCGGTGAGTTATCAATGACTGTGAATGATCGGAGCTTGGAAGCAAAGAAGTAGACATTATCAAGAATGTCTGAGACACCATAATCTGACCTACAAGCAAAAAACGGAATGAACCCAACAAAGCACATACTCTTTGAAGATACGTGCTGCAGTATCAGAAAATATTTCACTTGCTTCCATGTTTCACAAACCAAAAGAAAATCTTGGTCACTAAGACTCCATTAGCAAAGCTGAGATGGTGGAGCACTATCTCTCTCCTTGGTCAATGGGTCATACTTTAGAAGCCTCCCATGGGGCTTCGCCTTCAGTACGTCCAACTAAGATGAAATTCCATGCTCCCGTCTTTGGAATGCACAGTACCATCCCAAACATTGGCTTACCTAGAAAATGAGATTTCAAAGTCAATATTCTGTTTACAGTCATTAGTAGATCACTTGTGGGAGATCAATCTATTGCTGGAGTTGCTTTGCTGACCGGAATCAGTAGATCACCGGTGATAGAAGAGTACCTGAGTGTGCTGACCGGAGCTTGGTCGATGGCCAAAGAATAAGAGGTCATCGATTTCCAGGTCAGGAAGCTCGCTTGTTGTAAGTGATAGGGAGAAAGAGATTGAGAGGAGAGACAGATGAAGAGGTCAGGAAGCTCGCCTGTACTCACCGGAGAAACAGTTCTCGTTGAGGAAGAGCGAAAGACAGAAGGAGAAGTTTTGCAGAGAAGTTTTCGTGTTGAACTCGATTGAGATACGAAAAGAGATGAGCTTATCGTAATAGAGGAAGAAGAAGCTACTCTCAAGAGCTTCTCCTTATGGGTCACCTTCCTTTACTACTTACGGGTAATCACTTACCTATTTCACATAACCAAACACTTTATTAACTTAAAAAAGTACTTTAATAATCTATAAGAGGATTTAAGCACTTTAATAAGCAATCCCAAACGCAGCCTAAGCCTGGCTCAGACCACCTTATTAAAAATATACAATAAATATTATATAGGTATTATCTGATACTAACCTCAAACATATGCACTGTTAAATGATTTTTAGTCCAATAAATCATGTCATAATAACTTAAAAGAACAGATAACCCAAACCTAAGCTCTAATGGACCAAACTACTGTTTTATAAAGAACGGATATGTGGTTAAGCAGAAATAAATACATAATAATTTTATCTGGCAGTAGAGAAGGCTGATATGAAGCTATAAAAAAATCAATAGTTTTGTGATGTAACAAAAACATGCCCTTTAGTGTATGGTCATCCAAGCATATCTTTAGCTTGCATCAATCTGAACTGAAGCCAGCTTGAATTAAAAAGATGAATCTTTTGGTTGGGGTCAGGCTCAATTCTTTAGCATTCAGTTCATACTGGCAACAGTTTGGACCAACTAACTTCAAGTTGGGCTAATCCCTAACGGGTCAAAAACCACACCCAATCCACTCTATTTACATCTATAATACAAACACAGATGTTCTCTTTCCAGAAAATAAGATAAATTATAATTTTATGCATTCAAATCCTGTTTGTAAAGGAAAAATCTGGGAAATAGAAAAATTTTCTCATCTGCCCTTCCATTTCTCTTGGTGGGCCTTTCTATAAATTCCACATGCAGTTACATAGACAATACAAGCCATCCATTTCATAAATGGACAAACTGATTAGCCAACTTTGCAGCCCCTTTTCCATATAAACCATATACCTGTAGTACATTGGCATACTTCCTCCACCAAAAAACCACTCAAAATTTCAGTTTTTTATATAAAATTATTAAAGCTTTAGCACTTCACAATGTCATATGGGGCAGAAATTCATATTATGAAGAGTGGCAGAAGCTGTATACATATGGGTGTGTTACTTTTGGCTGCCAATTCATCCACATGATGCAATGGGCCTACAAAGAACTATTCACTGGACAGCCCAACTAGAAAAAAAAAATCCCCCACAACAGGAAGATTTTAGTTAAAATTTTACCCGGGAGTTGACAAATTTTTATTGCAGTTTGGATTTCTTCGTGAGGATTAAAAGTGATATTATATAGTACATATAATAGTAGCTGGTTCAAAGGTTTTTCCCCACTTAATTTGGAGTGGCAAATCAGACCCTCATGGCAACACTATTACTTACTGTAAAATAAGCCTCTGTCTTTATTTTATTTCTAGTGGTTTCCTTGAAGGTTCCTTATTTGGTCTAGAAGCACTTTCCTTGGTTAGATGTCACTGGTTAAAACTTCAAATAAGGACTAAAATGCTGAGACAGCCAAGTTTATTAGGAATCAGCATCTGTGAATCAGTTACTAGGGGAAAACATCTCAGAGAGTCATAATATCCATTTCCTTTGCTATTACAGGAGGATTAAAAATATCATGCTTGATCGAGGGTCCCATACATGATCTGTACCTTGAAGAAGTTCTTCAAAGTGGGTGGAATGTCATATGTCCCAGGAACAGATGTTTATCCCACCCATCAATGAGTGTGGAAACTGAATAAGTTACATGAATTTACAAATCAATCAGAGTACACCTGGTCAATGGAGATATAAAAGCCTATACCATCAACAGAAATTTGTGAGGAGAGAGTTCAATACTTTTTTTTTGAAGAATAATGATGGTTCCTAGGCCCTAGCTTCAAATGAAAACAATACATCGATCATATTCTTGTTTATTTTGTTATAATTATAGTAACTACATAATTAATTTCATCAAGAATTGCCAAAACAACCAATAAAAACCAGATCACAAAAAGTAAATGACAAACTAATTAAAAACAAGATAAATTCATAATTACCTCTTGTGCAACAACAAATGCAGTTTCAGGCAATCTTCCATCAAAATAAACCAGTCTTGTTCCATCCAATGCAGATAATAACTTTGATTTGGAAAGGTCATCTGGCACCATGGCAGGGTGCCCTGGAGTGTGAATACAAGTCCGGGTCTTCCTAGAGACATTACTCAAGATTAATCCACCAAATTACAAATTCAAAAGAGTGTATAATCATAAATATTAGAGAGCTTTCCTCCACGATGACTTTTTGAACTGAATATTTAAAATCAAAGCATTTAAGCAATCTCCTAGACTTCACAGCTTAGTAAGAAAAGAGAGGTCCCAGTGACTTCTCACTCAGGCAGCAATCTGAGACGCTACCTCCTGGCTCTAGGCTTGTGAAGCTATGAAGCAGCTACCTGGTGGAACACAAGCATCTAACAAGCTCTAAAGAGCTAAACATAGAAAGCCGATCATTTGTGGGTTGATATAAGTTAACATTGCTTTATACTCTAGAAAGGGAACACAAAAACATTGCACTTGAAAAGAAAATTGACTTGGGAATGGAGAGTTCAAGTTTACCTATGCTTCAAAATGAAAAGTTCACAAAAAAGTAAAGTTTACAAATAGATTAATAGAAAAAGTAAATAACACTAAAAACAATAATACACTGACGTTTCATTCACTTCTTGCTGCACTGTAGAAGTGAAAGGAAAAATAAAGATATAAGTTAACATATAAAAAAAACCATTAGAACTTCCCCATTGTACAACTCTGAAATGTCATATAATGTTGAAATATTAAAATTTCAATTATCTTTTTCAGAGACTGAAATTATTGTTTTAGTTCAATTTTAAGTGGCCATGAGGTTTAAATACCACACTACCCAAACTTCCCACATCTAATTTCATTTAAAATGCCTTAGATTCATTATACAAAAATTCAGTAGATGCATAAGAGGATGTTGCTGCATTGTGAGAAAGGGCACAATAATTCTCATATACAATGGAAGATATGAAGCTCAATCATGGTTTCTACCATGGAGCTTTCCAAAATTATGCTTCCTAAGGATTTTTGGAAGGTACTTCTTTCATTCTTGCCAAGACTCCTAACTATTTAGACATAAGATATGAAACATAGTTTTTTTATTTTCATCATCCAAAAGTAACAAATAAAAGTTTTTCACAGGCCCTGTTATTTTAGTTTTCCAAATTAACACCACAAATTTGAGTCCCTAATATGCTGTGTCATAACTTTCATGTTTTCAAGAACAACCCCTCTTAAACATAATAGCTTCAACGGACTATTACCTGAGGTAGGTCCAGCCAAGGCAAGGTCCCACAAGGGGTAGGGTGGAACAAAACCTAACCTTTGCTGCACAAAGTGGCTGCGGTCAAACTCAAATCTGCATCCTCATGCTAGCAGTCTGAGACTTTTAGTATCATACCAATTGAAGGACCCTATTTTCATGTTCTAAAACTAGGCCAATTTTATATAAGAAATATGCTTTTGTCTACTTTTTCATTTTTTCTTCAAAACTTCTCCTATTTTAGATATGAGACTCAAAACACCTTAAATCCTAAAATTATTTTCTTTAGAAATGGGTAATAGTTTCTTGTTTTTCAGAAGCTCTACAAAACCATATATTTGAGCTAAGGGAAGTTTTGGGTGCTAAATTGCCAATTCTTAGTCCCAAGCAACCCTAAGATTACCATCCAAACATGTTTGTCTGGTCTAGCCTTTTTGTTTTCCAAAACCACCCCTTTCTCTCCTTGTTGGGGAATCATAAAGGAAAGCAGGAATATCAAAATAAGGTATTGTTCAATTCTTTTGCTTTGCAAAAAGTTAAAGTTTCCTTTTTTTAGTACACTAGTCTTCTCCAACATTCCAAAGAATGCATTCTCATAAAATCTTTTATACTTTATAAGAGAGGAGATGTTTGATATCTTTGAGGCTTTTACTACTTTTGTAGCTATTGCGTAGCTATATTCTAACTTAATGGTGTTCCTAATATTACTTGTTTGCTTAAATCCTTGACTAAAATAAATGGAGTTTTGAAACAAATGTTTTCATTGCATATGTGTACGTTTGATAATTTGTAATTAGAGCTGGAAAAATGTGAACCAACCCGACAGGTCAACCCGAACTGATCCGAGTTAAACGGGTTTGGGTTGGTCCGTTTATCAATTGGGTTTGGTGCAGTTGGGGAAACCACCAGTAATTAGGTTAACCCGATTATGACCTGGCACCCGATTAAAAAAAATAGTGACAAAAGTGTCCCATCCCGACCCGATTAACCCTCAACCCGACCCAAACCCGGTACAACCTGATCTAATTAACCCCCAACCCTATTTTAATCATATTTTTTGAAAAATAAAAAATAAAAAAATAATAAACAGGTTGGCAGGTTGAACCCGTTTATTGGCGGGTTGGGGATTTTCCAACCCGCCTTAATTTAGTCCAACCCGAACCTGACTCGATTAACCCCCAACTTGATTATGACCCAACCCGAACCCGGCCCAACCTGACTCGTTGCTAGCTCAATTTGTAATTTATTTGTAAGCTAGTTCCACTTGCAGTATGTAATTTTTCTTTAGTTTTTTCAAAGTATTTTGATGGTACTAATCCTTCTTGTATACAATTTAGATCAGCACCACTATTTACTAAAGCTATTGTTTGAAAATTATGTTCTTTATTTATTACTGAATTTGATTCTAATTATCCATTTTCTATAATTGACTCTTGAAATAATGTCTAAAAATTTATTGTGTTCAAATTCTTCTATTTCTTGTGATGTGGAGGCTTCGCCTTCCTTTTCCTCTGGTATTTTTCTCATTTCATTATAGGCAAGGTGATTTTGTATATTCATTTGAGCTTATAAATTATTTGTTATATTTTTTAGTTCTTTTAATTCTGATTTGAGTTGATTAATCTCATGTTTTAAGTCTTGAATGGTTATTTCTTCTGTTGAATTAGATTTAAATCTATTCATAATTTCTTTGAAGTTATATAGATTTTGTGTTTTATTAGCAACTTGTTTTTCTAAATAGTTTGTGTTTGGCTTATTAAGAGATTGTCTTAATTTTTGTAATACTAACTTCTTTTCTTCTGGATTTTGAATTTCATCTATAATATCTAACAATAAGTTTTGTTCTTTTGTTAAAACACAAATATTTAATTTATCACAACAGTTTCCTGTGTAAATTTTTGGCTTGTTTTCTTCTTCTGATTCTATTTCTTCATCCGAACTTGATTCAGATTCTGAGTTGATTTCATCTTATTGAATTTGATTTACTTTTTCATTGTTTGATTCTTCAGTTTCTTTTTCTTCTGTATTTGAATCTTGGAGTATTAAAATATTTTGTAACTGTTCTTTTAATTCTTTTGATAAATCTAATTCATTTAATTTTTGTTTTAATCTACATTTGTTAGCATAATGTCCTATTCTTCCACATTTATAACATGTTCTATCTTTACTAAAAATTTTCTTGTATTTATTAAAAGGTTTCGAAGATTTTTTACCCTTTGAAGTACTTGGTTCGTATTTTTTATCTTCTTTTACTATGTTTTTTGATTGTTTATTAAATCTTTTATTTGACTTACATGGTTTTGGTTTATATGACTTATACATCTTCCTTGATTTTGTTGATGGTGTCTTAATTTTTTCAAATCCAAATTGTTGACAGAAACTTCCCAATTCTTTTCTAGTTGTTAAATTATCTTTTTTAAGTTTATTTTTTAATTGAATTTTAGTACAGATTGATAAGGCTTTAGAATTAATCGTTGATATTAGATCTCCATAGGTTAATTTATCATATGGGATTAAACCTTTGTATTTTTCTGTTAGTTTGGTTTTTATTTTGGCTGATAAGGCTTGGGGTAATCCAGATAAGAATTTTTCTTTCCAAAAAGCTTGACTATAATCTTCTCTTAATAATACTTTGGCTAAAAACATGTCTTTATACCATTTGAAGTCTTGCAATTTCCTACACCTAAGATTTAATAAAATTTCTGAGGAATTATCTTTGAGTTTGGAAGGGTCTCCTATGTACATTTTCATAATTGTATAAATTAAAGTTTCTACTGGGTTTGGTATCGCTTGATCTGCTTCTGTTTTAATTGGTTCATCATTTTCATCAATCTTAACTGAGTTTAAAATATTTTCTCTATCTATCTCTGTTAAATACTTATCCCACCAATGTTTTAATTGTCCTGTAAATCCTGCTATTAAGGCTTGAGCAATTGCTTGTTCAGAAACATTTTCTTGTCTGATTTTGTATGCTGTACTTACCATTGTCATATGTTGAAGTGTTTCTAAAATTAAATGTTCAGATTTTCCATCTATATTCCATTCATAAATTGTATTTAGGTGAAAAGAGGCTTGTGTAAATTGGTTTTTCTCTTCTAATTGCATATCTGGAAAGCTTGGTCTTGGGTAATAATTTATAGTGTTTTTCCATTTCATTTTATTTATTTCTAATCTATTTTGATCATCTAATTTTTCAATTGTTATTAAATCTTTTTCTTTTCCCTTTTCACCAAGTCTAAATTGTTGTGGTGTCATTGGAGTTCCTTGTGTGTCTGGAATTACTAAAATTTGTCTTAATCTATTATCAATTTCTTCTTCAAAGTCCTTACTTTTTAATTGAGTTGATAATTGTTTTGGAATTTCTACCGGTTTAAATATTGGAGTATATTTTGATGATGAAGGAGGAGCAATTTCTTGTTTTTGTATAATTGTTTCTATTCTGTCTACTTGTCTTCCTATTGTTTGTAAGTGTTTATTTGTAAAGTTGTTTTGTTCTATTATCTTATTTATACTTTTATTTGTTACTTGTTCCTTTTCATTATTTTGTATTTTGAAAGGTGCAGCTATGATTTCAGTTTTATTTATATTAAATTTTATTTGTTCTTGTGGAGGATGTACAACGGTGACATTTTTCCCATTTGTACACTTTCAAATTATTGTTGGTTTTTCTAAAATTAATAAATCAAAATCGAACCATTCAAAAAAGTACATATTTGCTTGTAAAGTATTTAAAAATTCATAATATTTTGCTTGAATTTTATCTCTTTGTTCTTTTGTATATGTTTCTAAGAATTGTTTTCTTTTTATTTTGTTTTTGTCAGGATAAAAATCTTTTCTTAAGAATTCTTTATCTATCTTAAATTTCTTTTCTATTGTCATCAAGCTAGGATCTGTTTGAGGATCTTGCATTTGTGAATAAGTTGGTGAAAGATTTGTATCTTCAGAATCTTTATCTTCATTTGTCTCTTGATCATTGTTTTGTTTATACGTAGGTTTAACTATGTTTGCCTGTGTCCTAATTCCTGTTAAGTCTATCATTGATGGAATTGAAGAATATGATTTTCTAGAACTATTATAAGACGGATTTCTATTAATCTGGGGATTTTGACTGCTTGATCCTACTTCTAAATTTTTAAGATTCAACTTGGTTATCCTATTTGATGGAAACTTAATTTCTACACTACGATCTTCATATTGGATTATTTGTTCTAATCTTTTATTTTCTTTTTTAGAAGGCGGAATTGCTAACTGAATTTCCCATTCATTGGGTAACTTGACATCATTCCACTTAATTGTTTTGGGGACAATAACATTTGAATCCTGGGGATTTGTCTGGATCAGATGTGTCTCACCTTTTGGACTTATAATCCTAACTAAAGGATCAGCTATGGTGGTCATTGCTTTATAATGAATTGTATATATGATTGAGAATGGGAGAGAACCCGGAAGCATATCATATCTTGAAGATTTGAGATTTAGAACTAAGGATTGTAAAATTCCTGGATCTGTTAAAGATATAGAAAAATTTGGAAAACAATTGAAGTAAATTGGACCATTGTAGAAGCTTGATTCTATTATTCCTAAAAGAAAATCATTAAATTGGTTATGCCTACAGTCTCTAAAACATAACAAAAGTGCAGTATTTAATCCTTGTCTTGTTAAAGGTTTGACAACTACCTATATCATTCCTACGTGTATATAATTATATTTTTGCCTATGTTTTTCCAAAGTCTTTTGGCTTAATAAATGGATTTTCTCATGTTCATGTTAAGGAAATTGTTTGTGCTACAGTCTTAATTGTATAATCTGATATAAATTTAAAACTTCCTTTTTTGTAAACTTGATCAATTGGTATTTTGGGAATTGTCCAATTATTTAAATCCTTTTCTATATTTGTTAGATTATTTTCTTCTACATTTAATGTTTGACCCAGATATAATGTTTTCTGAGACATACTTCTCCTCAAATAGTTCATAAGGGTATTTTGGTCTTTTAACTTCTTTCTTAGTAATCAGTATCTCTTCTCCCAGACTGTCAACGTCTTATGCCAAAACACGGCCACATCCCCAGCCTTCAAACGGCTGCGCGACTTGGGGTTAGACAGAGTTAAGATACTTCAAACTAAGAAATGATTAAAAACCCTTAAACTCTTACTATCCTTGGTTAAGAAATGGCTCTGATACCACTATATATATATGTATTTTTTTTTTGTTTTGTTTTGGATAAAATAAAAAAGTAATTGAACATGTTGGGTCCTAATTTTCTGTTCAGCTATAAACCTATCTATTACAAAGTAAACTACCCCCAATGATTGTATGAAAAACAGCATCTAGGCCTGATTTTTTGTTTTTTCAATAATATCCAAAACTTATCATCTACCGGGGCACATACTTTGCCCATCCGTCCACCCCAAAAGTATGATACATCTCAAAATAATAAAAGGAACAATAGAAAATCGATATTTAATAATTTTAGATACTTAATATTGTCCAAAAGAATGAGAATTGACCAAGCATATGAAATAAGATCCTCACGTTTGATTGTCAACAATGACATATGTAAATGGTGAATTCCCCTCCTTAGAGACCTGGAAGTAAGAAAGATTGCTGTCAAAAGAAGAGGGTTTAGTAGATATTCAGTATCATAACAGTGATACCTGTTAAAAAAAACCCAATAATAAAGCCATAAATATACGACATAAGTCTACAAAAAGAAAATGAAGTCAAAAGGGGATAAAAAAAGAAATATGTAATCTTAGAAGTCAATAAAATACGTGTTGCAATGAGTTGCTATATCAATAAAGCAATGCTAAATTAAAATGAATCAAGCGAAATTACAAAGATTGAGGGTGCAACTCTTTCATTGTTACTTTTTACTGAGGCATGCATTCTCACTTCAAATTAGCTATTTTAGAGATCCAACCAAAAATTCACTATTAAGATTTCAATAAATGGGATCTGAAAGTTTTTTCCTTTTTTTGCCCTTTCAAATGGTAGATTATAGTTATGTACATTAGCATTAAGTAAAAGGGTAAACAATCTCGATAAAATCAGTATACATAAAGGATACTTAAAACTAAGAATACAAGATATTAACTATCAGCCTGTACTATAATTAAGTTACGGTATCTAAGCCATAGGAGATTAAAAAGACAAGACTTCTTCAGAAGGATTATGCACCTAGCTTTCAGCAAAAAAAATGCAAAATGAAAACTGAAACAGTGTAACCAGTAATCTACTCTTTTCAAACTGCTTTCCTTGTCCTTAAAAATTATTTCATTCCTCTCTTTCCACATTTGCCACAAATGGCAAAGGGGATGAGCCAACTTTATCAGTCTTCAACCAACTTGCACCAAATTCTGCAAAATCTAGCATGTTATATATCCCCAATAAGGCACTCCACTTAATAGTCATAAACAGGAAATACAGCATCAAATGTTTGCTAATTCTGCCTCCAAACAACACAACCATTTGTTGCCCAAAAAAAATGCCACTTTTCCGACACACCTTCAGGTGAATATTAATAGACCTAGGTGAGAGATAATGCTTTAGTGAAAAAATGAACAGAGAATGTTCCCTAGTTGTTTCAAATCAATTTATTGAAGTTCAACTCCTCCATTTTTTGGGTAAATAATACAACGGGGACAAGAACATCAGCATAACTTTTTTTTTTTTTGATGAAAACATCGGCATAACTAATCCCAAATGAAAGACTCCATATTAGACATCAAATTCCATGATGTTCCACAGTAGCCAATTCCAGCTCCTTCATGAACACAATAAGGCTGTCAGTGTAGCCACGCAGATGGCTTTACCCACTGATTGCTGGAAGTGTTGTGTTCCAAGTGAGTAGTTGAAGGTGGAAGGTTGTTGCTGCCTTTGATCTTGATGTTTAAGGTCCCAGAAGTGAAGCTTCTACAATGAATCGCTTCTCCCCTTCCCCACGCTGGCAGAGAAAGCTCGACGAGCTGGGTTTTGATAACAAGAGCTACTGTGCAGCCTTAGACAATGCTAAGAAGCACCATACTGAAGTGTCACACCTCAACAGCCATGCATAAGGGGGTAAGCATGACCTCATCTTAATTTGGCAAACTGGGTTTAGTTTTTAGAACATCTGGACATGTGGATTTAAGCACAAAGTTTTTTAGGAGTTACAATATATGTTTCTGTTGTGTATGTGACTTGAATTAAGTCAATGTTTAGATATGGGCCATACTGTACACTTAGCCCTAGCTTTCGTGGGTCGAGTGCGGTGAACTCGGGTTTGCAGGGGGCGCGCCCGGGGTTCGAGGGGTATTTTTGTAACTTGGGTGTCTCTTGTATAAAACCCAAGAATTAGGGTTTCTGGTCGTCATGTTGAGAGATTGTGTTGTTTTCGACCAGGAAAGGGTTGTGTGTTTTGTAACCCTATCATCCTTTGAAATAGGCATCCTTGCCGAACCACGTAAATCGCGTCTCTTGTTTACTTTGTTTTTTGTTTCGTTTTGTTGCTGTTCACTTTTCACTACAGTTTCGGGAAGATTTCTTCATTTCTATTGTTTCTTAATTTGTTTTTATATTAGAAACAGGATTTCTAATTTATTGTTTTTCATCAATTCCTAATTATAGCAAGAAAAAAATTAGGAACTACAAAGTCTATACGAGTATGTACCACCTTATTCAACACAAAATACATATATATTTATATATATATAGTATGTACCACCTTATTCAACACAATATATATATATGTTTATAAGAGTATGAATGTCAAATGCATAAGGTAGTCAATTTTTTTGGATTCTGGAAATTTTTTGTCAAAGATAAAAAAAGGTTCCTGCTCCATTTTTTGTAATGTTTGTGAGCATCACACCCAATCATATATGGACCTTTTACTCCTATATGATATTCCTAAACATAAAATAGTATAAGATGTATTTATACTATTGATTTTCATCATAATTCTACATGGGCTCAATCCTACGCTACCAAACATGATTTCTCAAGGGAAGCAAGCTTCTGCTTCTGTGATCATAGAATCAAATAATTCTTCTAGCAGTTTTCATACATTATTTTATATCTCCATTAATTTAGTAACCTAGCCAAATCAAATTCTTGAGAACTTGAACACCAACTAAAGCAAAAGGTCACTTGCATATGTTAAAAAAGTTTGGCACCTAAGTATCCAAATCTAATTGTATAACTCATACCACCGATCAACATATAATGCTACTAAGAGAAAGAGCTTGAATGATAGCTCAACTTGAAGCAAGATGAGGTATAGGTATGCACACCCTCCTATGAATAAAAGTGACTACCATGAACTTACCACTAGATAAGAAGTATCAACACCATCGGCCTCTAACTCCTCCAGTATACCTCTCCCTTGAGAATCATCAGCAACCTAGCAACAATGTGAAGATTCATGCACATGAGTCAGGAACTTAGGAAAGCACCTAAATCACATTTTCAAGTATTATTTTTTCCTCCAAACCAAACCATTCACACAATATAAATGTACATATAAAATTTTCTTGTCACTGATAACACTATTCAAGCATACAGTATGTTGAGCAATTCACGTCGATAACAAAAGATAACTGGAAACAGCTTCTTAATATAATAAAAACAATGTGACTGATGACATCGACATTGAATTCAATAAAATTCTCAAAACAAACATGTTGAACAAACTAAACATGAATTGAATTGGAAAACCTTGGAAATAAGCCTTGGATTCAGACCCAAGCGAGCAGCACAAGTTGATGCATTCCCGGTATTCCCACCTCCTTGAACCTGTGAAAACAAAACATGCGATTCTCATAGAAGAGACATCCTATTCATTGTAAGTCAACATCACAAATGGAAAATTACATAAAAGCTCCCAAACTTGAACAAAAAGGTAGTGAGCTAAAGTTGTACTGATTATAATTCTAGTTTGCACTCAACTATGTTGTGCCATCAGCCATGTCATAGCAAAGTTAGGATCTTCTTTTAAGTTCAAATCTATGTATAATAAGTAAAATTTATGTGTTACACTTATTAGAAATTTTACAAATTAATTCATTATAAACTATAAATTTCCAAAATTAAAAACCTTTTCAAACTTATGAATCAATTTGCTAACCAAAAATAATAATAAGAATCATAAAAGAAAAGGAAAAACAGGGACCTGTCTAATAAATTCCAAAGTTATATTTGTTTTTTTACTCAAAAGGGAAAAAAGAGAGAGAGGCAATACATGCATTCCTTAAATTCATATACTCCACAGCTCAGATATGCACAGATATATATCGGTCAGCCTCCTCTGGGTCAAAGGAACAGTAAAAGTCAATTGTATGTGTCATTGGGTTTATTCGCCCGAGTCAAACTCGCCTAAAATGGCGAGCCATTTCTCAAGTCACATGATCCTCAACAAATGAGATCATTTGATTCAGAGGCTTCGGTTCACAAACTTCACATATACAGAGAGTCTAGCGGCCATGCTAATTCGAATTTCACATGGTGCAAACAAAACATAACGGCGCAAACTAGATCGTGTCCGTAGCTTTACCTTCAAACTCGTGCTCCGAATCTTGTCATCCGGTTTAGGATAAGCAGCTACTGTCGCCAAGAAATCCACCGACACAGCACCAAAACCTAGCTGCTAAGATACGCCTTCGCCAGAACGAGAGGAAAAAAAATCGCTACCGCTAACATGCGCTGACAAACTTCGGAAATCCAATGGCAATCAAATCTCAACAGACACCATAATCAAAGGGTTAAAGAGGAGGAGACGCACCACCGTACGGTGCTCCGGGAGAGGAGGAAGTGAAGGCGAGGGTTCTGGTGACGCCCGAGGCAGCGAAGGCGACGACATCCTCGTCCTGAAATCTCTCTCTTACAAATTAGATATTTTATGAGAAAGAACGAATCAATGTTTTATCATCGATGGAAGTTAGAAACTGAATCACCTGGTTGGCTGAGACTGAGAGGACGACGCGAGGGAAAATAAGCTCGGGCGTGAAGAGGAAGAAGAAGAGGCGAAGGAATTGATGATGTGCGTTGCGTTGGGGAATATGGAGACTGACATCATCTCCTCTAAAACGAGCGAAAAGATGAGAGAGAGAGTATTCGAATGGAAGCTTAAATTTTAATTTTGGATAATGTTAGAGCTGACTCGTCGTTACCGTTGTACGTGAGGATTGGGCTCCTAGGCCCTACGTGGGTCAAACGGTTGGTTCAGCACATGGGCCTAATATTGCAAGACTATCTAGGATAACTACCTGTACATTCCCAAGGGCTTTTTCGTATCCATACCCATACCCCGATATTGTAATATATTTACATTTATATACTCATGCTTTATGTTATTTATACTAGTAAGGTGCACGTACAGTACTACACGTTGTGAGATCAAACTATTGGAACTTGCAAAAATGAATGTTAGGTTTTAGAAGATTTGAAGCATTTTTGTCAATTTTATCCTTGTACTAATTAAAATTGGAATTCTTTTGTAAGGGCAAGGGTGGAAAGATGCACACTCTTTGTTGGCACGATTCCCAAGGGGTGCTTCGCTTTAAATATAGTATAGATAGATATACTAGCAAGATGCATGAGCAATGCTACACATGTGTAAGAAGGGATAGAAGGAGAACGTAGGTGAGGACAGTTTTTAAAACTGATTGTAAGTTTTGATCATTGTACCCTTAATTAATAAATCTTCTCAATAGGTGTGCAATGGGCCTTAATTAATAAATCTTCTCAATAGGTGTGCAATGGGCTATTTTGGAAAGCTGTACACTTTTGTTTGGCACGTTTTCCAAGGACTATTCCCATTATACATATATATACACACCCTAAGTCATTGATTTTAATCTGCTTAGTTGATAGTTATTTATTGACTCATCCATGCCATATAGTCATTTGTTTATAAATCTAAACGAATAATCTATACTGTATTTAATGTGAGAAGGGCCCTTGGGAATCGTGCTTAAGACTATGCACAACTTTTTCAAAATGCTCATTGCCTATGTTGTTTGGGTTTCAACAGTAGAGTAAAAAATATGCCCCTTCGTTCAAAACCCAATAGCTACAAAACCGCCTCCCTCTACATGTAGTACTGTGAGACATGGAAAATCAATTTAATGACTTCCTAATCATCACACATGATTCATTAAAACAAGGAGTCGCTACCATTCTGTTTAGGTGTGAATGGACACCAAAACCATCAAATCAAATACCAAAAAAGGCAAAATTAGAGTAAAAATAACTCTATTTTAAAATACAAAACAAAAACAACTAGAGATGGGTAAGGGGATTAGGTTATGAACAGGGGAAGGTGTTAGGCACCCCTATTCATCCACACAAGGTGGTTGCCAGGTATTGTTCATGTTAAAAATAAAGAAGGCTTGCTTAATAAATAAATAAATAAACATAAAAGTAACAAAAGTGTATGGTTTTTCATATGAATATCCCGATTAATTTAGAACTTTCAATATGATCACACCATTCCTAGGGTTTCATGATTGAAATAAAATTGACATAGAATCAAAGAAAACCAATCTAAAGTATAACCTGAAAAACTAGCTTTAGGCTAAACCATTAAAAGGTTGAAAAACTAAATTGAAATCTCTTGATTAAAACATTGAAGAATAAAGTTATTTGGAGTACAGATCTAATCTGGATCTCTCATTAGTGGAAAAACATAGCCCCCACTCAACCCATGTTGATGAAAAAAACATCAAAAGGGAGAGTTTAGACCATATGATCCTTTCTCCAAGATTAAAACAATTTCAAAATTAAATCATGAAACCCTATAGGTTACTTTCAGGCTTTTGGTTTTAGATCTACCATATAGATCATGGTAGATCCAGAATCCTAGCCAAATATCACAAAAATCAAGAAAACAGTGATATAGGTGCTATATGTGTGAAAAACCAAAACTGTAGGAGGCAATGGGGATCTCATGTTGTAAACAATCTGAATCCATATATATGTAACGCTCCAGACCCATAACCAGCAAGATATTGTCCGCTCTGGGCCCACGGGCCATCACGGATTTGTTCTTAAGGATAATGCGAGAAAACTTCCCAGGGGTCACCCATCCTAGCAATGCTCCCATGCGAGCATACTTAACTTTAGGGTTCATAGGGGATTTAGTCTCGTGTTGCTCCTTAAAAGGCATCTTGCTAATTTGGGAGTCTTAAGACTACTTATAGCATCCTTAGCGTTGTGGGATCCCAACCATATGCACATCCTCGCCTGGTAGCTCGCCCAGTGAGATTATCTATTCACCCGCCCACTCTGACAGCCAGGATGTCACATACTCCCCTCCATGGGACAACGCGTCCTCGCGTTGGCCCGAACCCCCACACTTTCCGGTCGGGGCAGTCTCTGATACCATTTGTAACGCCCAAGACCCATAACCAACAAGATATTGTTCGCTCTGGGCCCACGGGCCCTCACGGATTTGTTCTTAAGGATAACACGAGAAAACTTCCTAGGGGTCACCCATCCTAGCAATGCTTCCACGCGAGCACGCTTAACTTTAGGGTTCCCAGGGGATTTAGTCCCGTGTTGCTCCTTAAAAGGCCTCTTGCTAATTTGGGGGTCTTAAGACTACTTATAGCATCCCTGAGCGTTGTGGGATCCCAACCATATGCACATCTTCGCCTGGTAGCTCGCCCAGTGAGATTACCCATTCACCCGCCCACTCAGATAGCCAGGATGTCACACTATAGGATTCTTCCAGATTCAGAATAAAACATTTACATAACATCCATAGAGTAATAAAAACCACATATCACAAATTATAGCGCATGGGGGTCTGCCCTATGGATCCACCTATTCTCTTTTCCCCTAACTCTCTCTTCACGTTTTATGGCTCGAGAAAGATTCTTGAGGTACTTGGAGGTAGGTTTGGGGACACAAACACAAACAATATGCTTTATTCTAAAAAGAGAGAAGAACAAATTATAAGGTTCTATTCTAAGAATCCACCTGTTCCCTTTTCCCCTAGCTCTCTCTTCACGTTTTACGGCTAGAGAGGAGTCTTGAGGTATTTAGAGATAGGTTTGGGAATACAAGTATAAACTAGGCCTTATTCTACAGCAATGGAGAAGATTAGACTATTTCTAGAATTAAAAACAGAAAATCAAAGAGAAAAGGGACTTGCCTGGATTGAGAAAGCAGAAAAGCAGGGATTCCCTTTTTCACTTGGAGCTCTTCAGGCTTTAGATTCTTGGCCATTTGCTTGAAGAGAGGCCCTCTATTTATAGGCAAACCTAGGGGTATGGTTGGTCTCAGATAGGATTTTCGAATCTTCCAGACTGAATTAAAAAAGGATTTAATATCAATCCATTAAACCACAAAGGATAAATGAGAGGATTCGAATCTCTCAGAGAGAGATTTGAATGTAGATAAGGCTCAGAAATCGAAAAAGGATAAATTCGCTCAAAAACCCCGTGCCCGTATATCTACTACGGTCGTGCCCTGCCCGTATTGTTAATACGGGCACGGCGCGCCCGTATATCAATTGTGGGCATAACAAGACCGTAAATAAATTACGGGCATTGCATGTCTAACCAAATTTTACACTTTATTAACTTGTTTCAAATCCCAATTACATATTTTCAATTATTTTCTCATTTTGTAGTGCAATTTGGGGTGTCTATAAGTACTGCACGTGCACTCCTTCTAGTTATCAATAATAACAATGACTTGAGATATAAATACAATAACTATGATAATATAAATATATAAATGAAAATATAAGATAATATAAAGACATGAATATACAAAAAATATTATTTTATAGAAGTTTACTTTATTCAATTAATAAAAATGAACAAAAAAAAATTAACAGACCAACCTTAACATTGGAATGCTTTTATTTTAATCAATTTTAAAGCTGTTATTTCTAGGTATAATTTCAAGTTTATATTGTTTGAAATGAAAAGGAAAATTTACGTTTAAACCCCCTCACATTTGAGAAAGATGCATTTACATCCTTGACATTTGAAGAAATATACAAGTAGCACCCAATTGATAAAAAGTTTGTTTTGCCGTGTAGTTGACTTGTTAAGCAATGTGGCTGGTCTTGCTTTATGATTGGGATGAAATTGACAATTTTAGTGTTTTAAAATTGCTTCCTGAAGAAGGTCTCTATTGCTGCGGCTATATATACAACTACGTCCAATGATCAATATCAACATTCAACTCAATCGCCATTTGATCACAAGCTTGTCTTGTGTGATTAATGGATGTTGATGAACCTTACAATTGTCATTTGGTGAAGAAATTGCAGGCTTAAATTATCATGAGAACTAGTCAAATTAATCTTATAAGTTTCTTCCAATCAAAAGAATTAGAATTTAAAACAATTTTTTATGAGATTTTTAAATTTCAATTCTTTTGTCATCCAATCACAAGAATTTTAATTTTATCCAATTCCAGTTATTAATGAATTGGAATTGGAATTAAAATTCTTAATTCTAATTCCAATTCATCAAACCAATCGGGGCCTTGTACTTTTTTTTTCAACAATTTGGAATGTAAGTTGAAAATTTTCTAGATTTTTTTAGCATGTTTTTAGAATTTTTTTTTACTTTTCTTTTATTTTGGCCTAAAAACAACATGTACCGAGACACTTTCTAAATTTCTTTTCGAATAATAATTGTAGTGTCAATGGTGATAATGGTAATAGTTGTACGTTGGTGACAATAGTGGTGATGGTCGTGGCAATATTGGTAATAGTAAGGGTGGATGTGGGACAATAATGGTAGTGGTGGTGGTGGTGTTGGTTGAAATAGGAATAGTTGCAATAGTGGTAGTGGCTGTGGTAGCAGTTGTGGTAGTGGCAAAATAGTAATCTATTTATTTATACTATATATAAGGAGAATATGCCCCTTGGGAGGTGTGCCAAACCTAATGTACACTATCCCCAAAAATTTCTTAGATACAATTGTTAAGAACCTTAAATAAAAGGTGTCACAGTCATAAAAAGGGTATCGTAGTGACGAGGGCTCAAAATTAAAGGTTTATTGATTGGCTCAAAATTAAAGGTTTATTGATTTCATTGAAAAGAAGTGACAAAAGGGGGTTGTTTTTGGAAGGTAGCGATGGGCTCAACTCATTAACGAAGGGTGGGGCCCGGGTAAACATACGTGCTTTTCCATCCGTGTACGAGTTTGGCACTGCAGTTCGATCCCAATTCCCAAAAACAATCAAAGAACGTCTTTTCTTGTCTGGGAATCCAATGTCTAAATCCACCTGCAGATCGTACTCACGCACAAAATAAGGTATAAGGGAAAGCATTTCTTTTGGAACTAGAATCCAGTGTTCCCTGTAACCACCGGTTGGAATGGAATTTGGATACGTGGGTTCCTCCTGACATGGGTATTTATCCGTGCATTTCACGTTGGCACCACTGAGTGGCATCAGGTGAAACGCTCTCCAAAATAAAGGAATGAAATCATTTGCCATACTACGGTGTGACAAACTTTTGCAGCGGTCACGTGCAACATTTCACGATCTGTGTCTTTTCACATTTTTCAATGTGAAAAGGCACTTTTACATTGAAAAACACAGGTCGTGAGATGTTGTATGTAACGCCCCGAACCTAAGTCAGTCCAAACCGGCATCCGACCCGAATCCGGTTCGCTACTGTAATAACCTGAATTTAGCTCAACAACCAAATCCGAGGTGTTACTGGCTCATATCAAATACATCATCAATAATATACCAGACCAAAGAAATAATATCCATTCACTTTATTATACTATCAGAGTTGCGGAAACAAGTATGTGGGGAAGTGTAGTCTAAAATCCTCAATAAACATTTAAGTTGATCATCAATCATTAATATCAAAGTCTGGTAAAATAAACTGGTTACTATCTCTCTCATCTCTCTAGTACATCGAATCCAAATGAATAATAATCTAATCAAAAGTACTAAGTCTATATCAATCATCCACCTCAAACAAGATCCGGATAATAGTAATCCTCCGGTGTATACTCAGCTACCTCTCCCTGGAAATCACTAAGATCCCCCTCTCGCGTATCAGTTGAAAAATGAAATAAAAGTAGGGTGAGATACGAATATCCTAGTAGATAACACATGCATGATTAAACAGTTAATATAAGTAAAGTAACAGTTCATGTACGATTAAGCAATATTGACTAATCAGGCTCGTATAATCATTCATATCATTCATGAATATAAAACAGTTTGATAAACAGTTCTAGAAATGAATTTCAGCATGTTCTAATATAAGAATCCAATATCAAGATCGATAACATAATTCATACTTTGCTAGAATGCACTAAGCAGTCGCATCCAGCCAGTATCTCAATCACATGCCTCCAGCATGTATACAATAATAATATCAAGTGTTGTGATTTCAGTGTCATTGTAGGACTCACAAAGATAGATAAACCTTTTGAGATGATTCTTAACCAATTGTTATACCACCGTGTGACTTAGGAGCAATGCTACTAATGATACTCAAGTCCCATGCAGCGTAGCTTAAACAAGAGCCGTAGTCACTGACTTATTGCACATGTACCCATCAGAGTTGGCATGTACCACCATTATGCAGCACCAGAATCAATATATGGAGATGGTTGCTTATCCATATGTACAGGGAATCATCAGCGGCTCACCGGGGTGTCCCTCCAGACATAGGACCTTCCCAGACAAACAAACTTGCAAAGGAAGCGCATCGCATATAGGAGTAACTTAACCCAAATGACATATCCCTCAGCTATCTAGCTACAACTATGGATCTATAACCAGCTATGCCCACTAGACTTCAAAATTCCCTAAAATATAATATTTCTATAAGGGTTGGTGCCTAGCAACATATAAAGGTTAAATCTGTCAATTACTTCAATATTCGGTCATCTGAGTTCTGAATTCTCTTTATATAGTTTTCTGGTTTATAGTGTCATTTAGAAGATGTTCTAGTAATTAAATACTAGTTAGGTTTTCCAAAAACTAGGTTTCTCCATTTCTTTCAAAGTTTGGCAACTAATGTCCTAAATACTTTCCTAATTTATTTTTCTGTAAAACAGGGAATTAGATAATTTATTTTAGTCTTAAAACATCTTATTTAATCATTAAAATTGTCTAAAAATAGTTTGGAATTGAATCAGGATGTGAAATTACGAAAATCTGCAAAATCTGAACAGAGCGCCTAGGATCGCTCAGGATCGCCTAGGATCGCTCAGGATCGCCTCGGCGGTCTGTGGTCGGCTGTAGTTCAAAATCGAATGCCGACGGTACGTCTTCAAGCGGTCTACGGCGGTATACAGTTTATAACGAGCGCCTAAGATCACCGAGCACAGTCGAAGTAGGCGGTCGTTCGAAAACGAACAGAATCAATTCCAAAACATGATTTTTCTCGCCTAAACTTATTCTAACATATTTATAACATGATTATCTAACTATATACATCATTACATATCATAAAAACATGCTTTTGCAATTAAATGGACGTAAATACAAATCAATCGAATAAAACAGTGTCACCTACCTCTTCTACGCTGGTTTCTCTCCTTCTTCTCCAAACAAGAGTTCTCACAGGTGCGAGGTAATCCCTGGACGATGAAGAACTCAACCTAGCACCCTTCCTTCTTCCTCTTCTTCTTCTTCTCCTTCGGTCGCTCGTTCGTTCAAGGTTGTCGCTTGCGGCTAGTCAATACGAGCGAATTACAAAGAATACGTTTATGTTATTTTAATTGGTATTTATACTCTTTGATCACATGCATCTCACCTATAACTTCCTTATACACTCTGCTCAATCAGAATACATACCTTGATATCTTATGATCAGACGGTCAAATCTGCGTCTAATTCTAGATCTCCACTAATTAGATGATCTTCTACAATAATAAAATATTTCCATCAATTATAACTCTCAATAATATTATTTATTAATTTAATTTATTATTTAAGGAAAATTCGGGATTTTGCATTGTACATGGCAACATCTTACATTGCTGTAAATGTCTGCTGCACAGTCTCGCCGTAGACGAAACCCCAAAATAAGACATGGACATATTCATCAATTTGACATCCTTCATCTTCTACAACTGTAGCTAGAAACAAATCAATGATTCCAGCTGAAGGGTTGGTCTAGCGCAGGAAGTAATGTTCTTCGGGATGAAATCTTCTGCTACGTTTACTTGAATTGGCGCCTGCTTTGGCCCTGAAATGTTGTCATGTGGAGCATATCACGATTAATCTTTTTTTTTTCCATGTGGGCTCCACTTGAGACATTTAAACAATAGAAAAACACTGACCATGAGATGCTCCACATGGTAGCATCTCATGGCCAAAGCAGGCACCAATTCATGCAAACATAACAGAAGATTCATTCCATTCTCTTGGAGATAACAAAGCTGTCCTAATTGGGATGAAACCATCTGCTGCCATTTATTGCTGTCATTTATTGTTGCGATTTATTTAGCATTCCTAGTAAGTGATTTCATATGTAATTTGGTACACCACATTCATATATGCTATATAGTTTTAATCCCCCATACAATAAAGGAAATAATAGATTCATAGTATAAAATTTGACATATACAAACTTATGGTAGTAATGTCAGAATAGAAATCTACTACCATTTCCTATTAGCATGCATCTCTACATCCAAGGGATACAGATTCCCATGTATCTACTTGTATTGTAGTAATCACAGTAGATAATGTAGTGGAAGATTTTTACTTGGGATATGTAGCAGAAGATTTAGGTTTGAAATCTTCCGTAATATTTTGTTGCGGCATTGGTTTTTGCTATGGGCGTAAGATACTGTGGATTATTTCATGGTTAGTGTTTCATAAGTAGGCCACACATGAAGCATTTACAATAATGAAAAAAACATTGATCATAAGATAATCCATTCGGCAACATCTCACCATCATAGTATAAACCAAAGACGCAAATTTTTTTAAGAAGATTTCATCGTATGTTTTGGACGGTGGGTTGACCCGTTATGCGCAATTATAAAGTTGTCAACTGTTGGAGTTATAATTCCTTCACTACAAGCCCCTATTATGTCCCTACCATGAGTTGTCGGACGTGTCCCATCGTTATAATAAAGATGAAATCATCCCAAGCATGAACATGGGAAAACTACATTGCAATCCATAGCCCACCCGCATCATGTAACCTTTTACATCTCATATGTCCTTTCATTCTTTCATTTGGCATGCATATCTAATAAGTTCTTTTCTATGTAACGTGGCGCACCTACATCCATATAAGCGGGGCGGAGCTACATAGAGCTCAGGTGGGCCACTGCTGACCATAAAATTGTAAAACCTTACTATCTAATTAACATATATATAATTTTGCCCACCCTAAAATATTTAATTTGCCCCCACTATCCTTCTAATATCAACCGTTCATCTTTCATATTTAGTTCAAAGATTTACTTTGCTCACCCTAAATAGTAGGTATAACTGTAATATATTTGTACTGTTAATAAAGAGAAGAGAGGGAATATTCCTTCTAGAATCTAGTTTCCCTTTTCTTTTTCTAAGCATTGCCCTCCCTAAACAAAACAATCCTCCACTATTTTAAACAAGTTGTAACTACCTTGGGATGTTTATCTAAGCGAGCCCACGTTTTTTAGGCGCGTGGCACCTGAAGCCCCTAGTCTATACTAATATAAAGATAACAAGGCAGATTCAGGAATATTGAAGTGTTGCACACGTTTTTCTTGATGGGCCCACATTCATTTCCTATGTGCATAGTGCGTGTGTAGCGCCTATAACTAATAAAGAGAATACGGTAGAAGATTTATACTTGCAACGTGTAGCACGGATTTGTAGTAGAAGATTTAGGCTTCAGTTTGGCATTCATTTTGGGTTGAGTAACCCTAAATGAGTTTGCAAATGACGAAAAAAGGTTAGGTTTGGTGTGTGGTAAAAGACGATTGATTCTTGTAGATTTTATAAATATTACAAGTTTGCCATTATTTTAAATTAAATAAAATTTTCATAAATGACAAGTATGGGCAGATTCCTGTTTGTAGAATATTTCTTAAAACTCATTCCCCAAATGGAACCAAAAACCCTGTTTAACCTCTAAAACTCATTCTAACCCCCTAACACGCGCCTTAGTGGCCAATTGTTGGCCTAACACATGCATATATTGAGCAGGTTTAATTTAGATGGTTTACCCATTAATTGGCCAAATATTTTATGTTAAAAGAGAACTTAAGAGGGATTAAGTGGGTTGTTAAGTCTAATTAATTAAGGAAGTTTGGGTTTGGGGTTTGGTTGAACATAAACCGGTTCATACCCTCTTCCTGGTCGAACCCATTTGCCAGCTCTTCAGGATCGATCATCATGTGATTCTCATGTAAGCTGTAAACACTGCACATGCATGGATATGTAAGTCCATACATCACATGAGTACACATCAGGTGTACATCTTGATTTTTAACTGTATACGCGCAATCAGTCATCTTCACGGGCGTACATGACAGTTTCCATTAATGATTTAAGTTCCTGATGGCAGCCCTGACTATCAGTAGAATTGAAGAATATATCCTGTACCCAGACAGCTGTTTAATTCATGAAAAGAAGCCCTGCAAGGGATGTAAATGCCAGTAGTGAGAGACCAAGAATCCAACTTCATCACTTTGAGTGAACTTTCAAGAAAAAAACAAGAAGCGCTTTAATGGGTAGCATTATAAGCAGGAAGAGGAGAACATCTGGGGATGATACAGAAGATCTAAGGGAGAAGATAAAGCTTCTCCAACATGAGCTTAAGGATACTAAAATTAAAAGGGACAAGGAGATTCGAGCGTACGATCAATGGGCGAGGGTGTTCATGGTTAAAAAGGGAGAGTGGAAGCAAGAGAGGAGGAGGTTCAGAGAGGAGATTAGAAGGCTGAGGAAGAGGTTGCAGAAGAAGGAAGAGAAAATTAGAGCAATGGAAGGTGATATTGTAGGCAGGAAGAGTGACAAGGAGTGGCAATTGTTGGGTGCTAACTTCCTTGTGGAGCACTTGAGGGAGGTACAAGCTCGCCGGGACGAGACCGTTGAGAAGTGGAAGACACTCTACCTTGCAATCAAGACTGAGCTTGATGATCTCATAGAGAGGACCCAGAGAGGTACTGCTATTTTTCTCTATCTCCCTCTGTCTCATATATACAAATATATATAGATATTGCTCTGTACCCTTATGGAATTAGCCCTATTACATAAGAAATCAACTTCAATTTTAGTTTAGAATTAATTTGCAACAGCACCAATTTGGAATATTTTTATGAATTGCATAAAAAGAAGTTCAGAGTTATATTTTATATGTAAACAGAACACCCCTATATTCAAGTTCTGTTGTTAGTTTTATATAATTCAGGTTGAAATTAAAAGTGTGAGAAATGATGTTGGATCCAATGGGTTCATTTTGTAGGTGAGAGAATGTATCTGGGAGTTGAGGTGGAATTCATGATAGAAGGACTGCAGAAAGAACTGAAATCCAAGGAAGAAGAAATTGAAGTCCTGAAAGCAAGATTATCCACTGTGGAACAGGATAAGGCAAGGGGGGATAGGGAGGTGGACATACTGAGGCAGAGCCTGAGAATCACGAGCAGCAAAAAGAAGAAAATCTTTGTTTTTAGGAAGGGTTTGGCAAGAAGATTGCACTTGTAAATATAGTATAAGATGCTATAATAAGCTGCCCATAGTGAATAATTACTTATATTAAGGAGTGTATAATTTGTTCAATGAATGTAAGCTTGCAGCAATTGAGACAGGAAAACAACCAGAACATTGTCCATCAACAATTTAGTGCAATTTTTTTCAAGAAAGCTACAGACAGTGCCATTTCTAGCATTACCCTGCTACATGACTAGTTGAACTGAAATCTCGTGGGAATCTGGTCCTATGAATTTGAACATCCATCTAGTTGGAGAAATTTCATTTTAAATGCCAGGGCCAGGGTTTTTACACAAGAATTCCCCACAATGAGTTATCATGCCTTAACAGAGGAGAGCTTCTGAGAGAACTGGTCATCAATCAACATGGTAGATTTCAACAACTAAAATCTGTGAAGGAAATGGATGTATTGCATAGATTGCTTGTATTTAGGAATAATTTAACCTTCATTTCAGGTGTTGTTGCTGACGATATATATTACAATACTAGATGATTATAACTGCAATTGTTGCACAAATTACTTCTAATTTGGAAATGCAAGTGGAACTTATCTTATATACGGTGGCTCCATTGGTGATGTTGATATAAAAATGCAGCTAAATTCATGTTTTAATCACTCACATGTATGCATTGAGAATTCAGAAACAAGATTCATCCAGCAAGATTGAAGCCACTCAAATGATGGCCTCATTTATTAGGTGATTTTGACAAGGCTTTCAAGGAAATTCATCCCACCAGAACAGATCGGTGAGTGCAGCACCAGATATAAATGAAAAATAACTCAGCAGCTATAACACAGGAAGGTACAAAAGATACTGACTGAAGCAGGAATTTTAAAAGTAGAAGCCAAGTACCCCATCTCTCATCCCCTCTCATCTTTTGTTAATCAAAATAGGGAAATTCCAAAAACAAAAGGAGACTAGAACACAACAGCCATTATTATTTGACAAAAGCATTGAGAGAAGGCCTCCATGCTCACTCATATACCCCCTCAATCTGTGGCAGATTGCAGATAGTTTGTAGAGGACCTGATCTGTTGCGCTGTCTCATTGGTAAACTTCTCTCATACCCAACCAAGCTTGAAGATGAAAGGGGTTTGTTATCTCTCTCCAAGCGAATCTGAACTGTATATAATTAATAAGGAAAGAAGAGGCATACCGACAAGCCTACTGTGGGGTAGCAAAACCTGCATTCCACTGTTTGCAGTAAGAAAGGGCCGGGTTGGCATTTAAGTCACAATGGGGACCATATGATTCCTCCTTGCTATGGCAATTTCCTCGGTTGTCCATATATGTCATTGTATATGAGCTTTAGCGCATGCCCAACTTCACCCATAAATAGCTGCTGGGCCACTCTGAGATCCTAGATCCCACATTGTACGAAGAGAAGAAAGTGAAGGTCCATACATATAAATATATATAGGCTTGTGATTCCTTCAAGCAACAAGACTTTTTAAGGTTAAACCCAAAAATAAAACCATAAGGTCCAATGAGCTAAAGTAGACAATATCATAGATAGTGGGATCAAGCATTACAGCCATCTATAGGTGGGCAGACAATAAAGCAATTGCTTAAATGCCATATTGTCAAATCATAGTTCCACCCATGAAAGGATCCACTAATTACTTTAAACCTTCTCTGCTACCCAATGATAGTCGTCTATATGTTAGGCCTTGTTGAAAGCAGTGGTTCATATTATTGGTCCAAGGTGGAAAGGGCTTGAGGATAGGGGTGCTTATCGGGCCGTGTCAGCTAGAGCCGGCAAAATGTGACCCGACCCGACGGGTCAATCCGATTATAAACGAGTCGGGTTGACCCGTTCACCGTTCATTAATTGGGTTGGGGAACCCCAACCCGCCAGTAATCGGGTCAACCCGATTATGACCCACCAACCCGACGGGTAACCCGATTAAAGAAAAAGAGGTGGCAAAGTGTCCCATCCTAACCTAATTAACCCCCAACCCTATTTTTTGAAAAATAAAAAATAAAATAATAATAAACAGGTTGGCGGGTTGAACTCGTTTATTGCCGGGTTGGGGGTTTTCCAACCCCAACTTAATTTAGTCCAACCAACCCGACCCGATTAACCCACAACTCGATTATGACCAGACCTAAACCCGACTCGTTGCCAGCTCTAGTGTCGGCCCAAGCCCAGCATGCGCCGAACTTAGTTGGGCCAACTAGGTTCGTGGATTGGGTTTGAAAAAGGAAATGGAAACCATCAACAGCAAGGTTCAAACCTAGCTCAACAGCTTTCAAGTCTGTCTCCTTAACCACTAGGACATATCGACTTCTTGCATCAATGGAATCATAATTAAATTATTTTAGCTAAAAATTAAGGATACCCCCACGATTGTTGGAAAATATAATTATAGAATCTCTTATATAATCAATCAAAGCTAAGAAAATAATTAGGTATAAATAAACCCAAAAAGCTGTTATAAAATCTCCAATTAAATATATTTTTTAAGTGCATGGTTTTTAATTAGACTACTTTAAGTCTTTAATGGGTGTAATTTATATTTTTTTGAGCAAAATCTATCCCAATATGTGTAAGACAATTTTGTGAATAATAAAAATATTTTTTAGAATTTTTTTTGTGACTTTTTTGTATTTTTTTTTGGTTTTTTTTAAAAAAAATTGCTATTAATACCCGTGGCCCGTCGGCGGGCCTGGCTAAACGGGCTACGCGTGCCACGGCCCGCCCCAGTTGTGCCTGGGCCGTGCCGGACTGGCACGATAAGCATCCCTACCCGAGGACCCTGTGGCTAGTACATTACAAGGGTATTTTTATATTTCAAAGATATTGAATTTAGGGTTGATATATATATATCATATTGTAACCCTAATTGGAAGTTTAATGGAATTTTCGTCTGGATGTAGGCGCATTGCCAAACAATTTAATCTCTGCGCGTTCTTATTCTCTATATCTTTTTTATTCAACAACAAGCGCTTTTCGTGAAATTGTTGTTTAAACACGTTCTTTCTTTAAATTTTGTTTTCCTCAAGTAGGAGTTCTCCATTCTTATTGTCTTTCATGCCGTCTCATACCCTTTTCTTTCTCGGCAAGCAAGCCCTAAATTGGTTGACCACGTAGAACCGCCCAAGGGTTTTATTTTAAAGAAATAAATTTCCGCGTAGATGTTTAGCACAATTATCAAAACAACAGCTGGTCGGTCGTTTGTTTGTGGAGAAAGGCATGCTTGTCGCCTCTAATATAGCAGGCCCACATCACAAAGATTTCTTAGGTTTGACGAGGCCACTTTGTGAGTTGTTAGTAACAAATGAAAAGCGTCCAAGTTGAGGTTCTATATGTAGTAATTATGTACTACTGTTGAAACCAAGTTTTTGGGTTTATTTCGACGTCATGAAGTGGAAGACTCGCAAGACTTTGGGATCAAGATACTTTGACTACCAAAAAAAAACCAAAGGACTTTGGGATCAAGGTAACCTTATTTGGATTGCAAATGCAACTCCATTATTTAAGATCACCTTACCCCGTTTGTCGGTTGGTGTTCTATATATATATATATATATAATAATAATAATATAATTTGATGTCCTAAGTAATCTTTAAGTTTTTATGTATGGTATTGCATGACATGCCACCTACTAAGTAATTACCAAAACATGGCCACAAATCAAAAGAAAAAAAAAGGGAAGCTGCATGCGAATGTAATTTGATAAATATAATAAAATATGTAAAACTAAATTAAATATATCGACATCATTCGATACATATCTTTCATTTGTTTTATATGTGAATTCTATGTTTCCCATACTATAGTGAGTTGGTAACAGGATAAACAAGAAGTTTAGAGTTTGTCAAAACTTTCCTCATTGCTATACGTATGCAAAACCAGACCAGAATGTTCTTGGCTATCAAGTTGTGATAGATGGTCTAAATTTGTGACAATACATAACTAGATTAGAAATGGAAGAAAAAAAAAATCCAAAGATTAATCCAATCCTAACCCAAGCTAACGGGCATGGTGGGTTTATTTGTTTGAGCAAGTTAATTAACTTTGTATCATACATCTATAGCAAGCCCCAGTGAATATTTCTCAGGATTCTAGCTCTCCTTTTATTTGGAGATAACAAACCCATTGAAAATCTCTAAAAGACTCATCCGTCCAACATCTGTCCAATAAAAACCATCCACCCAAATTGCTCCCTTTTTATTTGGTAACTACTTTCGTATTATCCCCTAAAAAAACTACCTATTAAAATGAGATGTGCATTATCCCCTAAAAAACTATCCACTAAAGGGTCATACCTGAATTACATGTGCACATGTACCGTAATGCACGTGCCTCTTCTAATGTGCATTACTCGAACCGAACTTGATTATCTATTACTATTATAAAGCTAACCCAACGTTTTCTGTTTGACATTCACTCCTTAAAAAGCCCTCCAATTCTTTTCAATTTTACACTGGTTTGTCAGTGCCAGGTATCATAACTAATTGCTCTAATTCTTTATTCTCCGGGTTATTTGAAAAAAGCATTCAAAATTTTACAAGGACATCACCACCCATCACATATAAACTCAAATCCATTGATCTAACAGAAGGATTTAGTTTTGGTCCCTTGAAATAGTCCACTGCTTCCCCCAACAGGAAACCATGCGATCTAAGATGTTGCCATGAGGCAAAAACTGGGACGACCTGCGTCGTTTTTCGTCTGGAAGAAGAGGTAGAACAAGTGGAGTACGTGGGGGAAAAGCTGACAAAGTGATAAAATGCCCGGAGGAAACAAATTGAGAAATAAAGAAAGAGCATTTGCCAACAGAAACAAAAAGAAAACATACAAGTTACAAACGGAGAGAGATGAAGGGGCCTTGTTTTATCACTATTTTACTCACAAGTCTCAGGTCTGTGTCAAGATGCGTGTATATACAAATGCAACTATATCGTATATACTAACAATCAATCCCAGGACCCAGACAATTTCAAACGAGAATAGTCAAGAGACAGCTAACTTGGCCGTCAATTGACGTGTCGATCGCTGGCATTTCGCTATTTGTAACGTACGTAACGTCAACGAAGCCTCCCTTCTCTTCCCCTCCAAGGATCCGTTCTCCCAATTTCAGTCTTTCTGCTTCTTACTTTTATTACCTATGAAAATTCCGAGATGCTTCGTACGTACCCTCTTTTTCCAACGTCACCACAGTATTTCATGATCCCATAACCGCTGCTTTGCTTCTGGTACTTCAAATACTCCACCGGGAGAGAAGGCAGAGAACTAAAAATGGCGGAGGGTGCAGTGGGTTTCGCACTGCAGAAGGCAGACCTTTTGCTTGAGCGTGAAAGAAAGTTGCTGGGTGAAATCCGTAGAGAAGTGAAAGACATTAAAGATGAGTTGGAGAGCATGGTGGCGTTCCTCAAGGACGCAGACACCAGGGAGGAGACCGACGGAGGCATCAAAGTCTGGGTTAAGCAAGTGAGGGAAGTCGCTCACGACACGGAGGATGTCATTGATGAATTCATGTTTCGATTAGCTCGAAACCAGGACGAGCATGGCTTCCTCGGTTTTCTTCATAAATCCTACCGATCCCTCATGACCATCAGAGACAGGCACCGAATTGCCGCCGAAATTGAACATATTAAAGCTAGGGTTCAGAAGGTGTCGGAGAGGAGCCAAAGGTACCGGTTCCGCAGCTCCGGTTTCTCGAGACGAACATGGCATGATCCCCGAGGAGACACTCTGTTGTTAATGGAGGAAGCTGAGCTTGTCGGCATTGACCGGCCAAGAGACGATCTAATCCGGTACCTACTCAGGGAAGATGCGAGACTTCGAGTGGTTTCGGTTGTGGGCATGGGTGGTCTGGGCAAGACCACTCTAGTTAAGAAGGTCTTCGATGGCGAACAAGTGAGGGGAAGCTTCCAACATCACGCTTGGGTTACTGTATCGCATTCGTTGCGTGTGGAGCATATCCTCAGAGATGCCATATCGCTTCTCTTTAAGGAAATCAAGCAAGCAATTCCTCAAGAAGTGACCACCATGAAAGAAGGTGATTTGAAGGTCACCCTCAGGGAATTTCTTCAAAACAAGAGGTTCCTGATTGTTTTCGACGACATATGGAGGAAAGATATCTGGGAAGCCATTAAAGTCGGTCTGCCTGATGGAAATTGTGGAAGTCGTGTCATGCTTACAACACGACTAGTTGATCTGGATCCTGCTTCTTCTTCATCCAATGAAGCTCGCATCTACAGGTACAATCTGAAACACTTGTCACCCGAAGAATCCTGGACTTTGTTCTGCAAGAAAGCATTTCGAGAGAATGGTTGCCCTCAACATTTGGAGACAGTCTCTCGAAGTATCTTGAAGAGATGCCAGGGACTGCCGCTTGCAATTGTAGCAATTGGGGGTGTTTTGTCGACGAAAGACATGGCGAGGACAGATGAATGGGACTTGATTCATCGGAGCTTGGGTTCGGAGCTGGAAAGCAACGATGTACTAAAGAGCATGAAGAGAATAATCTCGCTGAGTTACAGTGATCTTCCCTTCCATCTCAAACATTGTTTCCTGTACTTCAGCCTTTTTCCTGAAGATTATCTGCTCAAGTGCTCGAGACTGGTGAGGCTATGGATTGCAGAAGGGTTTGTTGAGGAGACAGAAGGGAAAACCCTGGAAGAAGTTGGGGAGAGCTATGTCTCTGAGCTCATCAATCGAAGCCTGTTGCAGGTGGGAGAAATTACAGATAATGGAAGTGTTGGAAGCTGTAGGGTTCACGATATAACCCATGAAATCATCGTTTCAAAGTCGAGGGAGGAGAATTTTGGGGCAATAATATCTGCAGAACAAGCGAACTCACAGTCATGGCGTGAAAAGTTTCGACGCATATCAATCCACAAGAAGCTTGGGAGTCTACGGGAGAATCACAGATGCCTCTCCAATCTTCGTTCCCTCTTCTTGTTCGCGCTTGATGGTACACATCTGAACTCATCCTCCATGTTTCTTGATCCTCTACTTAGTGGTTTTAGGCTGCTTAAGGTACTGGACTTGAGAGGCACACCATTGAAGACTTTTCCCATGAAGATTGTGAATCTCTTCAATCTGCGTTACTTGTGCTTGAGGGACACAATGATTGCCAGAATCCCAGACTCCATTGGTAAGCTCCAAAACCTCGAGACTTTAGATCTTAAGAACACCTATGTAACAAACTTGCCGGCCGAGATAGAAATGCTCCGGCGACTGCGTCATCTTGTTGTTACCCACAACGATAGCTGCATGCGTTACGAACATTTCAGCGCTCCAATGGCAGTAAAGTTTCAAGTTATGGGGCTTGGCCATTTGGCTGCTCTACAAACTCTCTACTACATAGACGTGAGCAAGGACAGCGCCATTGTTGCAGAGCTTGAGAAGCTAACCCAACTCAGAAAGTTAGGAATTTCAAGGTTGAGAAACGAAGATGGGAGTGACCTCTGCCGTTCCATACAAAAGATGAGAAATCTGCATACCTTACATGTAGCTTCAATACACAAGGAGGAGGTACTTGATCTAGATTCTTTATCTTCACCCCCACCACTTCTTCAACGATTGTTTATAACAGGAAAGGTTGGATTGAAGTTGCCGAAGTGGATACATTCCCTTCACAACCTCACAGTGGTTGCTTTGATATGGAGTCAACTACGGGGTGAGGACTCACTTCAGCCATTGCAGGCTTTGCCTAATCTGCAAACACTATGTCTCCGTAGGGCTTATACGGGGAAGAAGTTAACGTTTGTGCGGGAAGGATTCCAGAGCCTGAAAGTTTTGTATCTGATTGAGTTGACACAATTGAGATACATATCAATGCAGGAGGGAACAATGCCTAATCTGAAAGAGCTGTACATTGACTGTTGTAAGGAGTTGTTGTGGGCACCAGAGGGCATTGAATGCCTCAACAGCCTCACGGAGATGACCTTTGTGAATATGCCTGATGGGTTTGGGACGGAACTGAGGATCAAGGACAAGCATCATCCTTATTATAACTACAAACATGGCGCTCACATCCCAAGTATCAATTTTTTCCGGAGGACCGATGAAGGGTTTGAGGGATATGTTCCCATGTGATTCATTCCTCTCTTAAGAATGTGCCACTGTGAGTGACTAGCAATTGGTGTTCCTTGTATAGTTGCTTATTGTTTTTCATTTGTATCTGTACTTTTGGCCTTCTTCTAGCTTTTTGTATAGTTGCAAATAAATGCCGGACCCTTTAGCTAGGCATTTCTCATATTGTCAAATAAGAGGTTTTTCCTTCAATTTTTGTTTTTTTTTTCGTTTGGTTATGATAATGCGGACCAATAAGTGGCCATAGTCAGATTTTAAAGTAGCTTGATGTAATTCAAAAATTTCACCCGCGTCTAGCATATTTTTCTTTTTATAGTAGCAGGATCACTGTAATTGTCACCATAGAACTCAACAATTATACTTACTTGTTCGACACTATAATTCGATTTTGCCCTTCTAAAATGAACGTCGGCCGCCTTCTCTTGACTAAGGCCGACATTAGTTCCAATCATGAAGTAGACAAGCCACATTGCTTAACAAGTCAACTACACGGCAAAACAAACTTGTCATCAATTGGGTGCTAATTTAGAGTCGGCAAAATGTGACCCGACCCGATAGGTTAACCCGATAATAAATGGGTTGGGTTGACCCATTTATTAATTGGGTTGGGGAAACCCCAACCCGCCGGTAATCGGGTCAACTTGATTATGACCCTCCAACCCGATGGGTAAACTGATTAAAGGAAAAAGGCGGCAAAGTGTCTCGTTCTGGCCCAATTACCCCCAACCCGACTCGAACCCGGTGCAACCTGATCTAATTACCCCCAACCCTATTTTAATCATATTTTTTGAAAAATAAAAAATAAAAAATAATAATAAACGGGTTGACGGGTTGGGTTTGGGTTGGGGGTTTTCCAACCCGCCTTAATTTAGTCCAACCCGAACCCAACCCGATTATGACCTGAACCGAACCCGACCCGTTGCCAGCTCTAGGTGCTACTTGCATGTTTATGCAAATGTCAAGGACATAAATGCATCTTTCTCAAATGTCCGAGGATTAAAGTGTAAATTTAAATTTTCCTTTTCATTTTAAACAAACTCGAAATTATATCTAGAGATGTCAGCTTTAAAATTGATTAAAGGAAAACAATCCAATGTTAAGGTCGATCTGTTATTTTTTTTGGTTTATTTTATTAAATGAATAAAGTAAACTTCTATAAAAGTAATATTTTTTTACATTCATTTCTTTATATTATCTTATATTTTTTACATTCATTTCTTTGTATTATTTTATATTTTCATTTATATACATATATTATCATATTTATTGTATTTATATCTCAAATCATTGTTATTATTGATAATTATTCGGTTAGATTTATGGACAAATGACTATATGGCACGGATGAGTCTCAATAAATAACTTTCAATTAAGAAGATTAAAATCAATAACTTGGCGTGTATATATATATATATATATATATATATATATAAACAATAGAAAGCATGAGCATATAAATACAAATATATCATAACATTGGAGTACGGACACGAAAAAGCCCCTTGGAATGTACAGGTAGTTAGGCCATTGTAACTTATAATTAGCTCTATTTAATTTACACGAAAGAAGAATGGGAAAAACCCAAATCTTCCAAGAGTTGTATTTTGAAGCCCATTTTTAGCTTAATTTATTCTTCTTATCTTAAACTCTTAAAATTTTATGTTATATATAACGTGAAGCAGTCTCTCTGAGAACGTGCCTGAAAAGAATTTTATTCCAAATAGAGAGAGAAAAAGCATTTCAATCTAAATGCCAAAGAAAGATCCCATTAAGGGTCTCCATATCTTCAAACTTTTGAAGGCCCTTTTTTTATCAAACGGTTTAGCTCGGGGCCATATCAGCTGGAGCCTATAATGGAACATCTGTTGGTCTAACGGTGGGCAAAATATACACGTCAACATCATTTATAGACGTGTACAACCCATTCACCATTGGACTAGCAGATCTTCCACCAAGGAGCTCCAGCCGATTTCAAGTCGTTTAGTTTGATCAGGAACCTCAATAATGATTCTAGAAACAAATCACGTGAAACATGATCAATAAAGTCATTTTATATAACTCGTAAGAATATTTTCTTGAAATCCCTATTAATGAAAGGTCTTATACTCCCACATCATATTATGATATAATGCTCCATTAAAGTTCACATGGCTTTAAAATATTACACCGGAAAGCCAATTTGTTTGACGGAAGAAATTGGGCTAACAATTTCGGTGTTTTTCAAAATCAAACCAAATCCGAACCATTGCTGGTGGAAAAAAAAACAGAGAAGAAGAAGAAAGGAAAATTAAGAAAAAGTTACTTTTCAAAAATAATTGACCTAAAGAGTCATTTCTCAAAAAGAATTAAAAAATAGTATAAGCACTCATATCCCACTTAAAATGATCTCATGTTTCATGTAACATACGCTTATGATTTGGATTGGATTTTAAATTCTATAAATCGAATTAATTTTGGTTGGGTTTTGGGTTGATGTTTTAATTAAACTGAACTGAACTAAACAAAGCCAGACCTAAAGTACGCTTCAGTAACCTAAACCAACCGAACCTATACATTTATTTTTGATTCGGCTTCATGTCATAGTAATCAGTTCTCAATTTGGTTTGATTGACTTTGGATTAATAGTCACAAACCTCAGCCTTAATCTGGAGTGAGTAGAGATATGATTTTGCCCTACTAAAATGAGCGTTGGCCTTTTCTTGAGATCAAATAATGAAATTCATTTGGCCCTTAGTAATCAGTAAATTACTAACCTACTATTGATAAGTTAAACTTATCGCGGGGTAAAACTAATTTAATACCGGTGCAATATGCAAAAATCAAAATTATAAATACTCAAGTGTGTATTAATCTAATCAAATATGCATAATTTTACAACTCTAAAAGTATTATAATATATAGTGTAGTTTATACCCATGTTTGTGGAATTCACGTGAAATGTTAAATATCAAGGGTAATAATCATTATTTGAAACTTATTACTTTCATATAATTGATAAAAAGCAATTTATGATAATCAGCAGCAATAAAAGAATCATGAAATCATAAAACATATTCATGAATAAATTTCCTATTTTTATCAATATTTTCCAAAATTATATTTCACGCAATAACTCATGGGTCTTAAAGTTAGTATTGGAGTATACCCGATAGCTGTTGGTGGTTGTCAAAGAGGGTCGATATATCATTCTACCTCGCCTACAACACTAATACTATCAACTTTCGTATAATTAACAAACACGACAAGTCATTTTTGGGTTCATCGAATCCTGTGTCAAATTTCACAAAACCAAATTTTAAACGAAGATAAAATACTTGGGAATGCAATAGGATCAAACTTAGAACCTAGAGGTGCATAAAACCTAAGATTTCAAAAACTCAATGACACACATGACACATCATAGCAAAGGACCTATTAAAATTAACAATTGCTCTAACACTAAATCCAAATTCTTTAAGTAATAGATTTACTAAATACAATGCAATAGAAATTAAGTTTTACACAATTTGACAGATGAACTTACCCATCTCTAATCCTACATCCATTATAAATATATAATAAAGAATCATTCTCATAGCTAAAACTATAAGGGGATTGGCCCAAACATGAAAAATCTAAATAATTAAACCATAACCGTGGTAGTTAGTTTGTCATCTCAATAATTAGTAATGAATATAAATACTACTTTATTAGTTAACAAATTATATAGAATTAAAATATGTACTGAGAAGTATAAGGAAGAGGATCCTCTGTGAAGCGAGAAGGCAATTTATGGGGTACCTCAGGTACCCCATTGTTTACTGTGAAACAGGAAGGCACCCCCGATTTATGGGGTATCCCATGCAAACAATGGGGTACCCCATTGTTTATTTGAAGCTGCCCTTGTAAACCGAGGGTATCTTCCTGCTTCACTAAATAATGGGGTACCCCCTTGTTTGCCTGGGGTACCTCATTGTATCTCTTGTTTGTCTGGGGTACCTTCCCGCTTCACAGAGGATCCTCTGTAAAGCGCTTCATAGAGGATCTTGGGCGGAAGTATAAACCATCATGAGCACTCAGGTCGTCAGTCCCACTTCTAAAATGGAGTTTGTATAATATTTTAAACGTTCTGTTCGGAAAATCATAATGAGTTTAACTCACTGCAACTATTACAACTCAACAACCAAAATACTAATTTTATCTAACACTTACAATAAATTAAAACCACCAATTAAAATAATATGACAACTTATTTCTTCCATTGGAGACAAAGAACAGTCCCGTAATCCTTCTCAGACCAATCCGATGAGATTTACAAAACCAAGGAACCAAACCCAACTGAAAAGAATGGAAGAACTACCTTTATTCACGGCATCACCCAACTTAATTAATCATTAAAGACCCAACTCCAACACCAGCACTACTAGAAGAGGATGAAATTGGAAGAAGGAACAGGGGAGACCTGTAGATGGACTTGACTGCTCTTGTATGCTCAGGTCGTCTCCAGAAAACCCCAAATAACTCATAAAAATTGATAACGTGTGGTGCCAGACCACCTAAACCATTCGTACCTCAACCCACTTAGTCGAAATGACCACCTCAACCCAAGTGTAACTAGGGTCCAAGGCAAAACACTCTAAAACTCTCCAAAGCCTTTACCCAATAAGAATAAACTAAACCCCTTTAATGTTATTTTAATCCTTCTAAAAAATCAAATAAAATCCAATAAATACCAAAAATTTACCACAAAGCATCCATTATAAATTTCTCCATCCATACGGTTACAATTTCAATTGAAACTTTTTGTCCAGACATGAAAGCTAGCTCCGTCCATGTAATATTGTATTGCCTCTCGATCCCCGCCACATTCTTTTTTTTGCAAAAAACTAAAATCTATTAATAAGCTTTGCGAGAATACATTACTCCCCTAGCATCATTAAACAAAGAATTATGTAAGAATGGGAGTGGGGACCGTAACCAAGTACATGGATAACAGTCAAGTGCATAATTGGTCGGTGAATCAGCAATTTTGCTACCTTCTCTATACACATGAGAGAACTTCACCATATGAAATCGAGAGCACCATGACCTAATCTCCACCATTAGACTTCGAATTCTCCATTGAAACTGTTGGTTTTGACTCTGTAAAAGCTGAATAACTACATGCGAATCACCTTCAATTAAAGATCATATAATGAATTCCCAACGCAGAAACTAAGTTACTGGCATTAATTGTCATATGTCCCCATCCTAAGCCGAATTAAGAAATGGGTCACCGTTGTCTCTAATTTCAAGAGAGAATCACAAGATGGAATCCCGGACAAGGTAGTGGTAGCTGGTCTTCTTTGGAGGCATATTCGGTGTATATTCTCGTGCAACATGCACATATTTTACTTAGTATAATGTGGCTTCCATATCCAGAGAATCAATTCTATCAGTGATGGAATATATAAATTCTAGAAAATGCGAAGTTAAGAGAAATGTCTTTGTCATGGTCAAAGGTACATTGGATTAAAAAACAGGGAAAAAAAAAAAAGGCTATTTTTGGTGGAATGCACCGTTCATTGACAATCTTATTACGAGGGTGACTCACGTGCGCTACCGCAATTCCAGAGAAATTACATGTCAAGCAATTCCCAGGACATCGACGTCTTCTCTCTCTCTCTCTCGTGTAAATCTAGATGTGGGAAGAACGCCTGATGAAAGAAGATGACCGATCCAGTTACTCTTTGGACGTCTTCTAAAGCAGAACAACCTCTCATGGCTACATGTAATCAATCCTCTCTCTCTCTCCACAACTCTCCTGATTACAATCAAGAAAGAAGTTCCAAAGTACCATGAAAGTTAGAGGATGGCTGCTCATCTATCCTCCCTTTCCGGTTTCATATATCGTAGAGCGCTTAAAATCCTTGAAAGCGACATTTAGCAATTAACACTTATAGTAAATCTGGTGATTTGTGTTCTATTTTTCGTGTTATAAGGTGCTCTGTTTGTTTCTGCCATCCTGTTTGTTATTCCAAAACAGGCTAGCATCAAAGTCGCAAGGTTTTCTAAAATGGAAACTATTTAATACAAGATTGAGAAATTTCATGAGCAGAGAACAGCTTTAATTGTTCTCTGCTCATGAAAAAAAAAAAAAAAAGAGAACAAACAGGATGGCAACTGAAGATGCAGTTGAAAGAGAACAGCTTTAATTCATGGCAACTGAAGATGCATACTCTATTAACTCAGTAAATTAACCTTACACAGAGAGTTAAAGGGCAAGGGGAGGCAAGGGGCCATGGTCCCCGAACTTAATTTTTAAAATTTCTTACGATAATTGACTATCTAATTTCTTGTTTTTGAAATTAAAATATGTGGGCCCATTTGCCTTGGGATCCACCCGTTTGCTTAAAATTGAAAAAAAAAAAAACTTTCAAATGAATTAATGCTGGTTTTCTTCTCTTGTTGATTTACTTCTATTTCATTTCCTTGTTATTGTGATGTTCATCTGAATGTAGTTGCATGATTTTTACCCATTATGATGAGCTCTCTCCTGCATTGTCTCATAATCTAAAATTTAATTTTCAGTCTTAAGCAGCTTGATCTTCATTGAGATGAAGTTCATGCAAGGGTTCCCAGATATTATAATGAAACTGTGGGACGAGTGGGAACTTCGAGCGTTGGTTTTGCTCAGCCTTATCTTACAAATCATTCCCATCACCAGAGGCTGCGCCAGAAAGTATATTTCCAAAATTAAGATCAGAGTCACTCTTTGGTGTGCTTACTTGATGGCAGAATGGGCTGCAAACTTTGCTCTTGGACTCCTCACTAGATCGGAATCAAAACATGACTGTAAAGACCAATCTCCAAGCACAAATAACGTACTCAAGGTATTCTGGGCACCATTTCTTCTGTTACATCTTGACGGCCCAAATACCATTAGTGCTTACTCCTTAGAAAATAATGAGTTGTGGTTAAGACACTTCTTGGATTACTCTTTCAAGGTGGGATGGCAGCTTATGTGACATACAAGTCCGGGAATGAATCCGTCCTCTCAATCCTAAGCATTCCGATGTTTCTTGCCGGAATGATCAAGTATGAAGAGAGGACATGGGTTCTCAGGTCTATGATTAGTAAGGCATTCAGAGACTCTTTACTCACTTCTGCTGATTCAGGGCCCAATTATGCCAAATTCATTGAAGAATATAGATTTAAAAAGGTCGAGGGGTTAACTGGGTCTACAGGAGACGTTATTCAAGCTCTAAAGGTAACCGATTATAATTCCTACCTTGACGATGAAACACACGTTGATGTTTGAGATACACAACCATCAGTTACCAAGGTCGATCTTCATACAGAAACGTTAGTTGTGGCCTATGACTTCTTTTCAATCTTCAAACTTCTGTTTTTGGACCTTATCCTCAGTTTCCATGATCGCAACCACAGTAGATCCTTCTTCAAGAATAAGTCCTCGAAAGAAGCTTTCGCAGTGGTTGAGATTGAACTTGGGTTCATGTATGACATCCCTTACACAAAGGCGACTGTTAATTATACTTTCGTCGGCATCTTTCTCTGATTTATAACTATCCTGCACCGTTATTGTGTTGTATTCTTCCTCATTGCCGAGAAGTAGAATTACTCAATCGTCGATCAATTCATAACTTACCTATTGTTGGTTGTGGCTATTGTTCTGGAGATCTATGCAGTCATTTTATTACTTTCCTCAGACTGGACTGATCTTTGGTTGAGTAGATGTAAGAGAACTTTCATTCTTCAGCAGTTCATCTATATGTTTCAACTGCCTAGCAAACAAAGATGGTCTAAATCTGTGGCACAGTACAATCTACTATCAGTATGATTAGAGGAGAAGCCGGCAACACTCCCTGGAATACAGAAGTTATTTTACAAGTATGAAATGCTGGAAAGGCACAGATATAAGACTTACAGTGATGTCTCTGAACGATTGGAGAAAATGATTTTCAATGATCTAAAGGAGAAGTCATCCAGTAATGAAATGGATCTTCAGGCCTTATGTACATGCAGATGTGGTAGTGCACTTGAAAAGTACGAGAGTCTCAGCCAATATGGGTGGAGCATCAATTCGGAGTTCGACCGAAGCATTCTTCTTTGGCACATTGCTACCGAACTCTGCTATTACCATGATTTTGGGGATGATCCTCCTCCGTCCCAAGTCTCGGAAAAAGGTGAAAATAGCAAGCTTATTTCGAACTATATGTTGTACCTTTTAGTCATGTGCCCTTTTATGCTGCCAATGGGGATTGGGAAGATCAGATTTAGAGACACTTGTGCCGAGGCATCGGATTTCTTCCATGACAACAATTCGTTCCTCTCCAGCAAAGCCGAAGCTTGTAAGTTGTTGCTGTGGGTGGAATCTGAAGAAGTTCCTCCGATCACCATTAATGGGGACAGATGTAAGTCAGTGCTGTTTGATGCATGTAGATTAGCCAAGTCATTGCTGTGGGAGGTTGAGATGAGGAGGTGGGAGATGATAAGTCAAGTGTGGGTTGAGATGCTTTCTTATGCTACAAGCCAATGTAGAGGGAATTATCATGCTCGACAACGCAGCTAAGGAGGAGAGCTTCTCACTCATGTCTGGCTTTTAATGGCGCATCTTGGTATTACAGAGCAATTCCAAATAGCTTAAGGTCATGCAAGAGCAAAGTTAATCGTGAAGTAATTACCATTCCAACAAAAAATCAAGAAATGGGAAAAAGATATAAGTGTTATACTTGGCTTCTATTAGTGTTTTGAGCCCTTATTTATACTTTCTCTTGCATCGTTATTGTGTTTGTAATCTTCCTCATTGCTGAGAAACAGAATTACTCAATCGTCGACCAATTCATAACTTACCTATTGTTATTTGTGGCTATTGTTCTGGAGATCTACGTAGTTATTTTATTTAGTTCTTCAGACTCGACCGATCCTTGGATGAGTCAGCACAAGATTGTTCTGGAGATCTACGCAGTCATTTTATGAAGTTCTTCAGATTGAACCAATCCTTGGATGAGTCAGCACAAGAACATTTCCATAAGCAAACCGAGTGTAAGCACTTCATTTTTGCGCTCCCAGAAAAGCTGGAAATGCAAAACCCAACTAAAAAGTCAAACCCTAAGGGGTCGAAAAATTGACTTTTTGATCAAGTGAAAATTGGCCATCTTGCTTTATCTCAATGGATAGAGAATCCCGACACGAGTTCAACGCAAATGAGTTTGCTGGAATCGGAGTCAGGATGAAGGTTCTGTGGGCCGGTCAAACTTGAGGGTGAGCCGAAAGTTGACTTTTTGCCAACCCCAGGTTAGGTGCTTAGCCCTATGTCATTGGATAGAGGGCTCTGATACGGTTCTAACGCAATTGAGTTTGTTCAAATCGGAGTCCGGATGTGAGAGATATGAGCTGTCAAAGTTTCCGAGCAGCAAAACCAGAAATTGCACACGTGGCGACAAACGCAGCAAAATATCTCAGGGGACAATCTTTATATATCCAAACATGCAAAATATCTCAGGGTTTAAAGCAAAATTTCGCAGGGACCAAATCTGGGAATATTCAAGAGTATCGGGTGAATCTGCGAATATCCAGGGGCTAAATCCGTAAATATCGGATTTGTATTCGATTTCAAATGTCGGATACACGTATATTTGTGCATATCCGACATATATTGTCGGATACAAGAGATCTTCTGGCGAGATTTGCGCCGATTCACCGACAAATTCGCGGCGGCATTTAATTTTCGGAATTATTATGTTTTGTATTGATATTTTATGTCGGATACAAGTGGGGCTTAGTGTATCCGACGGATACACTAAGGATATAGTGTATCCGACCTATATGGTCGGATACATTAGGATTTTCTATTTAAAGGGCCAACAGTCCCCTTCAAAGGGGTTGGCTATTTGATTGGCCTTGGACCTCCTTGCCCCACTTTTGCTCATCCGAATCCTCCCTCCCCAGCAACCCTTTGCCTTCACCACCTTCCCACTCCACCCCAAGGTGGCTCAACCCCTTCTCCTCCTTCTTCCTCTTCATTGTCACCCCAACAAGAGAGGGTGTCCTGTTGTTGCTGCTGGAGAGAAGGCCTCCAGCACCTGGTTTTGCCTCTAAGGAGTTCCATACACGGCTTAAGGGTCTCCCCACCCCTAGGTATTGTTCCCCTTTATGTTTTATACTATATATATGAGGTTGAGCATGTCTTGAGCCAGGAAAGGGGGCTGTTTACCCTTACTGTAATACATCCTCTGGCATGCATTTTTGTTCTTTTTTTCTTTATCCACACCACATGAAGGTCTTCAACCTCATTGCATCCCGCAGATCTCTTATGTTCTCTTCTTACGTTGTCTTACTTTTCGTTCGTCAGTTGTTATTCCGTTTTCGCGCGTACTGTCACGGGTAAGGACGAAGAGGGGTTTGAATTTGAAATTTTCAGAAAAATGCACGCAATTATTTTAGTCGCAAATAAACGTCGAACCACGACGGAATAGCGTCGTTAGTTTTAGTCGTTCGACGTTACCCTTTCTCTTTCATTTATCGTCTCCGTGTTTTTTGGTTTAAAATTAAGAAGGACGCGTGTCGCGCCCTTACGGTTCCAAAGACCATTCGAAGAATGGTGACACTGGAAATTGATTGGATATTTGTAAGTTGCGTAATTTCTTCTTCTTACTTCTATTGCCTATGAAAATTCCAAGGTGCTTCGTACGTACCCTCTTTTTCCAACGTCACCCAAGGTGCTTCGTACGTACCCTCTTTTTCCAACGTCACGACAGTATTTCATGACTCCGATAACCGCTGCTTTGCTTCCGGTACCTCAAATAGTCCATCGGGAGTGAAGGCAGAGAACTAAAAATGGCGGAGGTTGCAGTGGGTTTCGCACTGCAGAAGGCAAACCTTTTGCTTGAGCGCGAAAGAAAGTTACCGGGTGAAATCCGTAGAGAAGTGAAAGACATTAAAGATGAGTTGGAGAGCATGGTGGCTTTCCTCAAGGACGCAGACACAAGGGAGGAGACCGACGGAGGCATCAAAGTCTGGGTTAAGCAAGTGAGGGAAGTCGCTCACGACACGGAGGATGTCATTGATGAATTCATGTTTCGATTAGCTCGAAAGCAGGACGAGCATGGCTTCCTCGGTTTTCTTCATAAATCCTACCGATCCCTCATGACCATCAGAGACAGGCACCGAATTGCCGCCGAAATTGAACATATTAAAGCTAGTGTTCAGAAGGTGTCGGAGAGGAGCCAAAGGTACCGGTTCCACAGCTCCGGTTTCTCGAGACGAACATGGCATGATCCTCGAGGAGATACTCTGTTGTTAATGGAGGAAGCTGAGCTTGTCGGCATTGACCGGCCAAGAGAGACGATCTGATCCGGTACTTACTCAGGGAAGATGCGAGACTTCGAGTGGTTTCGGTTGTCGGCATGGGTGGTCTGGGCAAGACTACTCTGGTTAAGAAGGTCTTCGATGGCGAACAAGTGAGGGGAAGCTTCCAACATCACGCTTGGGTTACTGTATCGCATTCGTTGCGTGTGGAGCATATCCTCAGAGATGCCATATCGCTTCTCTTTAAGGGAATCAAGCAAGAAATTCCTCAAGAAGTGACCACCATGAAAGAAGGTGATTTGAAGGTCACCCTCAGGGAATTTCTTCGAAACAAGAGGTTCCTGATTGTTTTCGACGATATATGGAGGAAAGATATCTGGGAAGCCATTAAGGTTGCTCTGCCTGATGGAAATTGTGGAAGTCGTGTCATGCTTACAACACGACTAGTTGATCTGGATCCTGCTTCTTCTTCATCCAATGAAGCTCGTATCTACAGGTACGATCTGAGACACTTGTCACCCGAAGAATCCTGGACTTTGTTCTGCAAGAAAACATTTCGAGAGAACGGTTGTCCTCAACATTTGGAGACAGTCTCCCGAAGTATCTTGAAGAGATGCCAAGGACTGCCGCTTGCAATTGTGGCAATTGGGGGTGTTTTGTCGACGATAGACATGGCGAGGATAGATGAATGGGACTTAATTCATCGCAGCCTGGGTTCGGAGCTAGAAAGCAATGATGTACTGAAGAGCATGAAGAGGATAATCTCTCTGAGTTACATTGATCTTCCCTTCCATCTCAAACACTGTTTCTTGTACTTCAGTCTTTTTCCTGAGGATTATCTGATAAAGTGCTCGAGACTGGTGAAGCTATGGATTGCAGAAGGGTTTGTTGAGGAGACGGAAGGGAAAACCCTGGAAGAAGTTGGGGAGAGCTACGTCTCTGAGCTCATCAATCGAAGCCTCTTGCAGGTGGGAGAAATTAAAGATAATGGAAGGGTTGGAAGCTGTAGGGTTCATGATATAACCCATGAAATCATCGTTTCAAAGTCGAGGGAGGAGAATTTTGGGGCAATAATATCTGCAGAACAAGCGAACTCACAGTCATGGCGTGAAAAGTTTCGACGCATATCAATTCACAAGAAGCTTGGGAGTCTACGGGAGAATCACAGGTGCCTTTCCAATCTTCGTTCCCTCTTCTTGTTCGCGCTTGATGGTACACATCTCACCTCATCCTCCATGTTTCTTGATCCTCTACTTAGTGGTTTTAGGCTGCTTAAGGTTCTGGATTTGAGAGGCACACCCTTGAAGACTTTTCCAAAGAAAATTGTGAATCTCTTCAATCTGCGTTACTTGTGCTTGAGGGACACAATGATTGCAAGAATCCCAGACTCCATTGGTAAGCTCCAAAACCTCGAGACTCTAGATCTTAAGAACACCTACGTAACAAACTTGCCCGCCGAGATAGAAATGCTCCGGCGACTGCGTCATCTTGTTGTTACCCACAACAACGATGCCGGCATGTGTTACGAACAACTCAACGCTCCAATGGGAGTAAAGTTTCAGGTCATGGGGATTGGTCATTTGGTTGCTCTACAAACTCTCTACTACATAGGCGTCAGTAAGGACGGCGCCATTGTTGCAGAGCTCGAGAAGTTAACCCAACTCAGAAAGTTAGGCGTTTCAAGGTTGAGAAACAAAGATGGGAGGAATCTATGCCGTTCCATACAGAAGATGAGAAATCTTCATACCTTACATGTGGCTTCAATACACAAGGAGGAGGTAATTGATCTAGATTCTTTATCTTCACCCCCACCTCTTCTTCAACGACTGTTTATAACAGGAAAGGTTGGATTGAAGTTGCCGAAGTGGATACACTCCCTTCACAACCTCACAGTGGTTGCTTTGATATGGAGTGAACTACGGGGTGAGGACTCACTTCAGCCATTGCAGGCTTTGCCTAATCTGCAAACACTGTGTCTCCGTAGGGCTTATATGGGGAGGAAGCTAACGTTTGTGCGGGAAGGATTCCAGAGCCTGAAGGTTTTGTATCTAATTGAGTTGAGACGAGTAAGGTACATATCAATGCAGGAGGGAACAATGCCTAATCTGAAAGAGCTGTACATTGATTGTTGTGAGGACTTGTTGTGGGCACCAGAGGGGATTGAATGTCTCAAGAGCCTCACAGAGATGACCTTTGTGAATATGCCTGATGGGTTTGGGACGGAACTGAGGATCAAGGACAAGCATCATCCTTATTATAATTATTATAACTACGAACATGGTGCTCACATTCCAACTATCAATTTGGCAGGACCGATGAAGGGTTTGAGGGTTATGTTCCCATGTGATTCATTCCTCCGTTAAGAATGTGCCACTGTGAGTGACTAGCAATTGGTGTTTCATTGAGTTCTTTGCTCATTGTTTTTCATTTGTATCTATACTTCTGGCCTTCTTCTAGCTTTTTGTATAGTTGCAAATAAATGCCGGCCCTTTTAGGTAGGCATTTCTGTTTTTTTTTTCGTTTGGTTATGATAAGGTGGACCAATAAGGGTTCATCGTCAGATTTTCAAGTAGCATGATGTAATTCAAAAATTTCACCCAATTGAAGCGTCTAGCATAATTTTTCATAATAGCAGGATCACTATAATTGAATTCATTGAGTTCTCCACCATAGAATTCAAGAGTTACACTTACTTGTTCGACACTATAATTCGATTCTATCCTTCTAAAATGAACGTCGGCTATTTCAATTTCGTCTCCGTCTAAAATGAACGTCGGCCTTCTCTTGACTAATTAAGGCCGACGTTAGTTCCAATCATGAAGTAGACAAGCCACATTGCTTAACAAGTCAACTACACGGCAAAACAAACTTGTCATCAATTGGGTGCTACGTGCATATTTCTGTAAATGTTAAGGACATAAATGCACCTTTCTCAAATGTCCGAGGATTTAAGTTAAATTAAAATTTTCCTTTTCATTTTAAACAATAGAAACTCGAAATTATATCTAGAAATTTCAGCTTTAAAACTGATTAAAAGAAAAACAATCCAATGTTAAGGTCGATCTGCTATTTTTTTTTGTTTATTTTATTAAATGAATAAAGTAAACTTCTATAAAAAAGTACTTTTATAGAAGTTAGCCCATTGGAATGTACAAGTAGTTAGCCCATTGTAACTAATAATTAGCTATATTTAATTTACACGAAAGAAGAATGGGAACAGCCCAAATCTTCCAAGAGTTGTATTTTGAAGCCCATTTTTAGCTTAATTTTTTCTTCTTATCTTAAACTCCTAAAAATTTATGCTATATAGAATGTGAAGCAGTCTCTAAGAGAACGTGCCTGAAAAGAATTTTACTCCAAATAAAGAGAGAAAAAGCATTTCAATCCAAATGCCTAAGGAAGATCTAGGGTTGCTTACTGGCCCGAGCACGGCACGGCCCAGCACGCCTGAGGCCCGACACGCCGGCACGGCTGTCTTCTTAACCACTCAAACATAGTAACTTCTTGTATCAATAGTATCATAATTAAATTACTTTAGCTAAAAATTAAGGATACCTATAATTATAGAAGCTCTTACATAATCAATCAAAACTAAGAAAATAATCAGGTATAAATAAGCCTAAAAAGCTGTTATAAATCTCGAATTAAATATATTTGTTAAGTCAATGGTTTTTAATTAGACTACTTTAAATCTTTAATGGGTGTAATTTATATTTTTTGAGCAAAATCAATCCCAATAAATGTAAAACAATTTTATGAATAATAAAAATATTTTTCAGAATTTTTTGTGATTTTTTTGGATTTTTTTATTTAAAAAAGGGTTTTAATACCCTGGCCCGCCGGCCCGTAGTACGCCGGGCCCGCGGCCCGCGCCGGTACGCCCCAGGCGTGCCTGGCCGGCCCACGAGCAACCCTAGGAAGATCTCATCAAGGGTCTCCATATCTTCAAACTTTTTGAAGGACCCTTTTTGATCAAACGGTTTAGCTTGATCAAGAACCTCAATGATGATTCTAGAACAAATCATGGTTTTCGGTCTCTGTAGTCTCGCTCTATCTCTCTCTCTCTCTCTCCCTCTCACCTATTTTCGCTCTATCTCTTTCTCTCTCTGCAAACTCCTCCCCAATCTTCCATCTCTCCCACTCTCTCTACTACAGGTAGTCTTACTCTCCCTTACGTGTTCTCTACCACGAAAGCAACCTAGTTAGGGTTTTGATCGCTTTCTATTGATTTGGTTTTAATCTCATTTCGGTTAACTTCGATCGTTTCCTACTGATTTGTTACTGATTTGATTTTGATCTCAGCTCTTCTGCTCTGTATCTTCATAGAGAAGGTATGTTCGAATTTCTATGAACTCTCAAAGCGTTTATCAGTCTGTTTTATTCTGATTTAAGAAGATGATAGAAATGCGATCCAAAAGCTCTGTTGTATTGTATATTTTCTCTTTCAAACCTGAATTCAGTTAGTTTTTATGTGATTTTTTATAATCTTTCATGAATCTCCGTTTTCTTTTTAGATTCTTCTATTGTTTCGGTTACACATCTTGATTACCACAGGTTAATAGATGAATTCTCACCCGAAGATTACTATGATTTGCTGTTATCTTTCTGGTTTATTTTGATTTGAAGAAAGATGAGAGAAATGTTATCGAGAAGCTCCGTTTCATTCCAGTTCTTTAGTCCCGTTGATGGAGAATTCCATCATTTTCGATATTATGGAGATCAAAGTGGCGATGCTGGAGAATTTGTCTCTCACACACACTCTTAATCCTCGTATTAGTTTTGATTCTGCTTAAAATGTTTTTTAGGTTGAATGCCCTACATATTCTGACGAAAATAGAAGATGAAGATAGAAGAATTCAGATCTGAAAACAGTATTCCTTGCTGTATTTTTCATACTATTCATGGGAGTATTACATCACCCTTTATAGGATCTTACCTAACTATGAATAAAGAAAGAAGCTTTACATTCTGGAAACATTCCAGAGAATATCTACAGCAGTACAATGAGTTAGGAAATGATTCAAAACAGATCCTATAATCAAGGAACTAATCAAGGAACTAATTCTTAAACGGTTAAGGAAATAAATCTCCAGATCCTTCAATTTAGGAACTAATTCTTCAACACTCCCCCTCAAGTTGGTGCATAGATATCACACATGCCCAACTTGTCTACTAATTTTGAGAAGATCCGATTTGAGACAGCTTTAGTAAGAAGATCGGCCAATTGATCTTCTGATCTGATCTTAGGTAACTCCAATATACCCTCATCAAGCTTTTCTTTAATAAAGAATCTGTCCACCTCTACATGTTTTGTACGATCATGTTGGACTGGGTTATGAGCAATATCACACGCAGCTTTATTGTCACAATACAATTGAATGGATTGCATAGATGAGTACCCCAAATCTTGTAAAAGAAGTTTCAGCCACAACGCTTCACAAAGAGCAAGAGCCATACCTCTGAATTCAGCTTCTGCACTTGAACGAGCAACAACATTTTGTTTCTTGCTTCTCCATGTAACAAGGTTACCCCCCACAAACGTAAAGTAACCAGAAGTTGATCTCCTATCATCTTTAGCTCCAGCCCAATCAGCATCAGTATAGGCATCAATGTTGTAACAGTCTGTCGCATCGATGTTACAACAGTCTGTGTTTTTAGTGAACAGAACCCCTTTTCCAGGTGCAGATTTTAAATACCTCAAGATGCGCATGACTGCATTCATATGTTGTTCTCCTGGATCATGCATAAATTGACTAACAATACTTAATGCATAAGCAAGATCCGGTCTTGTATGTGCTAAATACATCAATCTCCCTACAAGTCTTTGGTATCTCACTTTATCAGTTGGAACTTGGTCTGACTCAACACATAACTTCAAACCTTCTTCCACCGGTGTATCAGCTGGTTGACATGCTGACATTCCAGTTTCTTGTAATAGATCCAAGGTATACTTTCTCTGTGACAGAAATATCCCTTTCTTAGATCTAGATACTTCAATCCCAAGAAAATATTTTAAAGAACCTAGGTCCTTCATTTCAAATTCTTTAGATAAGTACTCTTGTAGTGCCTTCCTTTCTTCTGGATCATTCCCTGTGACTACCATATCATCTACATAGATGATGAGTGCAGTGATCTTACCTTGTTGCCTTTTTAGAAACAATGTATGATCTGAGTTGCTTTGATGGTAGCCAAAGCCTATCATGGCTTTTGTAAATCTTCCAAACCATGCTCTTGGAGACTGTTTCAATCCATACAAAGATTTCTTTAATCTGCACACCTTCTGACTGTGTTTTGCTGGTGTCATGTAACCCGGTGGAAGGTTCATATAAACTTCTTCAGATAATTCTTCATGTAGAAAGGCATTCTTTACATCAAATTATTGCAATGGCCACTCCAAATTTGCAGCTAAAGACAACAACACCCGAACAGTGTTGATTTTAGCTACCGGTGCAAATGTCTCTGTGTAGTCAATCCCATAGGTTTGGGTGTACCCTTTTGCCACAAGTCTTGCCTTATACCGTTCTACCATGCCATCTGCCTTGTACTTCACAGTGTAGATCCATCGACATCCCACTGGCTTCTTCCCTGGTGGACAATCAACAAGTTCCCAAGTTTGATTCTTTTGCAAGGCATTTATCTCTTCATTCATAGCAACTTTCCATCTTGGGTCAGCTAAGGCTTCCTGCACACTGTTAGGAATAGCTACAGTAGACAATTGATTCACAAATGATTGATTTGATTCAGACAGATTTTTGTGAGACACATAATGACTCATGGGATACTTAACTCTACTAGACAGTTCAGGTTCATATGTGGGCTTAGGAATACCTCTGGTTTGACGATGTGGCAGCTGTTTTATTTGTGGTTGAGATCCTCTATCAGGAACATCCTCAGTAGATGATTGGTGTGGTATATTGACGGGAGGCTCGCCCTCAAATAGGAATGGACTGGTGTCTTCTGATTGTGTTATTCCTTCTGTTTCACCAGTGCCTTCTATTTGTGTTCCTCCTTCAGTTTCTGGCCATTCATCATCATCTAATTCAGCAATATTTTCTGCTGTTTCTGTGACAGACGGTTCTGTTGCAGCAGGTGTTGCAGCAGGTGTTGCAACATCGTTAGGACAGACCTCTCCAGCAGCAGTTTCTTCACAAATCTGATATTCATACTGTATCAAATCATAATCTAGAGTCTGAATTTCCTTCTGATACTCCCCCTGAAGTTTAGACTCAGATAAGAAATACATTTCATCTTCATGGAAAACCACATCCATTGTGATAAACATGCGTTGAGTTGGAGGATGATAACATCGGTACCCCTTTTGGTGTATAGCATATCCAACAAAAACACATCGCAACGCTCGAGGAGCTAACTTGTTGCGTTGATGTTTATAGAGATGGACAAAAGCTACACAACCAAAGATATGAGGAGGTAAATTTGGGACACTTGTTGTACCAACAGCAGTAGTAAGAACTTGGAGGGGTGTCTGGAATTCAATAGAGCTAGAGGGAACTCTATTGATCAAATATGCTGCAGAAGTAAGGGCTTCTCCCCAATAGGATAATGGCATATGGGCTGCAATCAAGGAGGCACGAACCACTTCCAACAAATGTCGATTTTTCCGCTCTGCAACACCATTCTGTTGGGGTGTATTGGAACATGTAGTTTGATGGATAGTGCCATGGGCGTGCAAAAACTTTTGAAGTTCAGAACTTTGATATTCTCCACCATTGTCACTCCGAAGAATCTTGACTTGGGCATTGTATTGAGTTTCAACAAATTTATGAAACTTTTGAAATAATGAGTTCACTTCACCTTTGGATTGCATTAAATATAACCAAGTCATCCTTGTACAATCATCAATAAAGGTAACAAACCAACGAGATCCTCCCAAAGTAGTGACTTTAGATGGCCCCCAGACATCAGAATGTATCACCATAAATGGAAGTGGACTTAATGTCAAAGTCAATGGAAATGGTGTGCGATGGCTTTTGGCCATTTCACATACATCACAATGGAAACTAGAAGCATCCACTTTTATGAATAAACTAGGAAATAATTTCCTTAGATAACCAAATGAAGCATGCCCAAGACGTCTATGCCATAGCCAGATTTCAGATATCTTCTTCTCCCCCTCATAGCCATTCACTGCCAAGACTTGATGTAACTTGTCTGAGATTCCGGACACCAAATCCAGATAGTATAGCTTGCCTCGTCTAATACCACAACCAATCGTCTGCTTTGTTTGGATGTCCTTAAAAACACAACAATCAGGCCAAAAGATTATAACACAAGATAAGGCTTTAGTTATTTGAGAAACTGACAAGAGATTATATTCTAAAGATGGGACAACCAAAACAGAAGTGAGGTTTAAAGTATCAGTGAGGGACAAGGATCCTTCCCCAATAACTGGGGTAGTGTTACCATTGGCAGTTGAAACAATTTGTTGTGAGGAAGGTTTAAGAAGATTTACCTGTCTAGAATCAAATATCATATGATCTGTAGCACCAGAATCAATTATCCATGTACTATTAGAAACAGGTGAAGAAATATTAAAAACCTTACCACCGTTATCTGTAGTGGCTACTAACACGGAGGAAGTCTGGATTTCGGCATCTGTTCCAACATCTGTTGCAACATCTGTTGTAACAATAGCAGCAGCAGCAGCAGGTCCAGTTTTCTTCTTCCGGGCTGCACGGCTATGATCCCACCATTCGGGATATCCCACCAGTTCAAAGCATCGATCTTTGGTATGCCCAATCTGATTGCAATGGGTGCACTTGTATGTAGGCTTATCAACACCATTTGTACGCTTTGGAGGAAAGTCTCTTTGGCGGTCCTCTCGGTTGTGGGTTGGGCGGTTGCGGGTCATCATTGCGGAAGCTTCAGATTTTTCAGATTCCCCAACCAGGGTTGCTCGACGTACCACCTCTCTTCGAATTAATGAATAGCATTCTTCCAAATCTGGAACAAGTTCTTTGCGTAGAATCTCTCCACGAACTTGATCAAATGATGCATCCAATCCAGCAAGAAATATGTGCACCCTTAGTCGTTCAATAGACTTTCGGTATGCAATGATATCATCAGGATCCTTCATGACAACTTTATCACGATGATCCAATTCTCGGAAAACTCCGGTTAACTCTCCATAATATTCTGAGAGAGACTTTCCCTTTTGTGCAGCTGTAAATGCCTTTTGATTTAGAGCAAATACCTGCAATTCATCACTTCCATCATAGAAGGCTTTTGATAGAGCACTCCAGATGTCGTAGGCAGTGGATAAGCGTACATAACGCTTCATAATTTCTGGAGTCATGGACATCAATATCCATCGTTTCACTTTCTGATTTTCAGCATACCACCTTTCATAGCCATCTTCAAATTCTGCAGGTGGCTTCGTCTTACACCGAATATAAGAGAGTTTCTCTCTTTCGGCAATGTGCATCTCCATCAACTGTGACCAAATATCATAATTTGATTCATTTAAAATGATTCCAGCATTAAAAATACCTTCAGATTGAACAACAGTAGAAACCGATCTTGGTTGAGATGGTTCCGGCATGTTGTTGGAGGAAGAATCCATCAGTTGTTGATGGACGAATTCAGCAATAATCCTTCAGATCGTTTTGCTCTGATACCATGACGAAAATAGAAGATGAAGATAGAAGAATTCAGATCTGAAAACAGTATTCCTTGCTGTATTTTTCATACTATTCATGGGAGTATTACATCACCCTTTATAGGATCTTACCTAACTATGAATAAAGAAAGAAGCTTTACATTCTGGAAACATTCCAGAGAATATCTACAGCAGTACAATGAGTTAGGAAATGATTCAAAACAGATCCTATAATCAAGGAACTAATCAAGGAACCAATCAAGGAACCAATTCCTATAATCAAGGAACTAATTCTTAAACGGTTAAGGAAATAAATCTCCAGATCCTTCAATTTAGGAACTAATTCTTCAACATATTCTGGATCTTGTATGGCACGACAGAGGAAGCCCTATCCATTTCTAGAGATATTTCATAGTCCAAAAGAAGTAGGTATCTCTTGGCTTTACTTTTCCTATTTTTTCTGTTCGGAATTCATTATTTTCCCCTTCTTGTTTATTGTCTCCGTCCATTATCTGAAGAATATTGCAAGAAGAATCACAGATAAGAGGTAAGATAGATTACAAGAAGATGCTCGCTTGTCCATTTATTTTTTCTGGACTAGCAATGAACCAGAGGTTTGAGATTAATTCATTTTTGGTTTTTTTATGGATTCTGTGGGTTTTAATTGCTGGGCATTAGGTTTGTTGGGATGGGTGGGCAGGTTCTGTCGATGATTCTGGAGCGATCTGTTCATCCTGATATATGGAATTGTCAAGCAGGTAAGCTTTTTACCTCCCTGATGTTGGTTTTCAAAAGATCTCATATTGCATGATCTTGACTTGAAAAATGCTTTTTGGTTTTGAATCTTCCATATTTTTCTTCGTTTTCTGTTGTTTTAACTCTTGTGTTCAACTAATTAGACTCCACTTATTGTTGTCTACAATGCACAAGCACAATGCATGTGTGGATAAATAGGCTTGCGTCCTGGAATTACTTACATTGGATGCAAATCGGCTTCAAAGAGATTCGTCTCGGTAAGCTGAAATAGTAGATGAGAAATGTCATTTTATTCCATTTTCTGCTTAATGTTGAAACTGGAAAAAAAACTTGTAGTTCTTTATAAATCAAATCAAAATGTGCTTATTCCCACACATAATTTCTTACCCTCTTAGAAAAAGTGGTTAATTTCTAATGAAATATTGATGAAGCCATTTACATTTTATGATCATGTTCTTCTGGAATTTGGACTTTCTCTAACACTTAGCAAGAGTGAAATTACAATGCTTCTACATGCTCTAACCTTAACGCAACATGTTCTAGTTTTATGAATACATTTTTCTCATCAATTTGCTCAACATGTAGGATACTCTGTGTGATCTCTCTAAGGGAGGGAAGGAATCATTCCTCCAACCAAAATGAACCGGTATGACATGGATTAAAACTGCATCAATACTTAAATGAAGGAAAATGTCCCTCATTCTTGAGGGATATATATATTCAATTATATTGAATATGTATTTCTTAATATTTATTTTGGCTCCTAGTAGCTAGCTGAGGTTTTCTGTGGCCTATTTTATAGAGATGGGTGCCTGATAAGTTAAGTAGATATAAATATGGCAAATTTTCATTTCTTTTTTAACATCTTAAAACTTTATTGCGATATTTTGCAATGATGTTGGTTCATTAATGGAATTGGTTAATAGAACTATCAAAGCAAAGCTTTTATGATGTTTTTTAGCAATGGGAAGTAGAAATCCTTTGAGCCATATGCTTCAGCAAAAGAGCAACCAAAGTTGGATTTGACTGATGAAAAGAGTTTTTACAGTTTGACACTTCTAGAGTTCCTATCTTAATTACCTTAACGAAGGGGATCGGAAATTGGATTTTTGTTATGTTTTTCTTACCAATTTGTACATGCTAAAATCAATTTTTATTGTTTTTCTTGTTTTTTCCTAATATTTGGCTCTGTCTGTTCTTCTCTTTCATGGGCTGATATAACAGGATGTAATGGTGTCCACAGTCTCATGGGTTGGTCGAACAAGGGATTCATTGTGGGTGTGTGTGCTCGAGCTCACGTGAAATTTTAAGTGTAGGGGTAAGGGTGTAATTTGTGTGGGGCAGGGGGGTTATAATTTAATTTGGGTGGAGCACAGTGGGGCTCGTGGGAAAAGTATAGGGAAACGGTAGGACGGGTATGGGCAAGGGGCAGGAACGGATTTTTTTTTGGGTGCAAAATGATCTTTTAGCGGTGGGCATAGCCGCCGCAAAATTGCGCTGCCGAAACTTTTTGGTTTTAGCGGCGGTCATTGCCCGCCGCTAAAAACCTTTTTTTTTTTTTTTTCTTTTGTAGTGACGTGAAACATGATCAATAAAGTCATTTTATATAACTCGTAAGAATATTTTCTTGAAGTCCCTATTAATGAAAGGTCTTATACTCCCACATCATATTATGATATAATGCTCCATTAAAGTTCACATGGCATTAAAATATTACACCGGAAAGCCGATTTGTTTGACGGAAGAAATTGGGCTAACAATTTCGGTGTTTTTCAAAATCAAACCAAATCCGAACAATTGCGGGTGGGAAGGAAGGAAAATTATGAAAAAGTCACTTTTAAAAAATAATTGACCTAAAGAGTCATTTCTAAAAAATAATTAAAAAATAGTATAAGCACTCATATACTTAAAATGATCTCGTGTTTTATGTAACATACGCTCCTGTCCCATGTAAGACTGTTATTGTGTTTCATGTAACATGCGTTCTTGTTCTATGTAAGAAACTTGCGTCTTATGTACAATTAGCTTGTATCTCTTTAAATTTAATTATATTTTTAAAAGTGATTTTATAATTTAATTTTGATGGATTTTTTTATAATTTTTGACAAAAAAATGATTTTTTACACGAAATTGTAAGAGCCGAAGCCGATAAACGCATTCATGAGTTTGGGGTACCACACACGTAAGCCTTTCTGGGGCCTGCCTTCTCTTTTTATAAATTTTCGACAGTTAACTTTTTTCTTATTTTTTTCAACCAAAAAAAAGGTTCCCTCACGAGTCTCTGTTTCTTTCCTCGAGGTTTTCTTCCGTTACCACAAAGACGGACGAACGAGAAAGTTTCTCATTCTTTTAACCAAAAAACCAAAAAAAAAAAAAAAAGAAAGTTGCTCATTCTTTTAACCAAAACGACAGAAAAACGGAAAGAAAAGTTTCGATCTTCTTTCAGGAGAGAACTCATTAACCCAAGTTGGGAGAATCATGGCAAGTTAGTGAATCACGGAATAGTCCTGAATATGGATGCAATTTGGTTTGGTTAAAACCGATAACCTATTCAGGGTTGGTTTGAAGGCTTATGGTTTGGATTGGATTTTAAATTCTATAAATCGAATTAATTTTGGTTGGGTTTTGGGTTGATGTTTTAATTAAACTGAACTGAACTAAACAAAGCCAGACCTAAAGTACGCTTCAGTAACCTAAACCAACCGAAACTATACATTTATTTTTGATTCGGTTTCATGTCATAGTAATCAGTTCTCAATTTGGTTTGATTGACTTTGGATTAATAGTCACAAACCTCGGCCTTTGTCTGGAGTGAGTAGAGGTATGATTTTGCCCTACTAAAATGAGCGTTGGCCTTCTCTTGAGATCAAATAATAAATTCATTTGGTCCTTAGTAATTAGTAAATTGCTAACCCACTATTGATAAGTTAAACTTATCGCAAAGTAAAACCAATTTAATACGGGTGCAATATACACAAATCAAAACTATAAATACTCAAGTGTGGTTAACCTAATCAAATATGCATAGGTTTACAACTCTAAAAGTATTATAATATATAGTGTAGTTTTAAACCCATGTTTGTGGAATTCACGTGAAATGTTAAATATCAAGAGTAATAATCATTGTTTAAAAATTATTAATTTCGTATAATCGATAAAAAACAATTTATGATAATCAGCGGCAATAAAAGAATCATGAAGTCATAAAACATATTCATGAATAAATTGATTAAATTCCCTATTTTTATCAATATTTGCCAAAATTATATTTTACGCAATAACTCATGGGTCTTAAAGTTAGTATCGGAGTGTACCCGATACTAACTTTCGTATAATTAACACGACAAGTCATTTTTGGGTTCATTGAATCCTGTGTCAAATTTTACAAAACCAAATTCTAAACAAAGGTAAAATACTTGGGAAGGCAATAGGATCAAACTTAGAACCTAGAGATGCATAAAACCTAAGATTTCAAAAACTCAATGACACACATCATAGCGAAGGACCTGTTAAAACCAACAATTGCTCTAACACTAAATCCAAATTCTTTAAGTAATAGATTTACTAAATACAATGGAATAGAAACTAAGTTTTACACAATTTGATAGATGAACTTACCCATCTCTAACCCTACATCCATTATAAATATATAATAAAGAATCATTCTCATATAACTAAAACTATAAGGGAATTGGCCCAGACATGAAAAATCTAAATAATTAAACCATAACAGTCGTAGTTAGTTTGTTATCTCAATAATCAGTAATGAATATAAATACTACTTTATTAGTTAGCAAATTATATAGGATTAAAATATGTACTGAGACTATAAACCATCATGAGCACTCAGGTCGTCACTCCCATTTCTAAAATGGAGTTTGTAAAATATTTTAAACATTATGTTTGGAAAATCATAATGAGTTTAACTCATTGCAAGTATTACAACTCAACAATCAAAATAATAGTTTTATCTAACACTTACAATAAATTAAAACCTCCAATTAAAATAATATGACAACTTACTTCTTCCTTTACCACTGCAGATAAAGAATCGTCCCGTAATCCTTCTCAACCAACCCGATGAGATTTACAAAACCAAGGAACCAAACCCAGTTGAAAAAAAATGGAAGAACTACCCTTCTTCACGGCATCACCCAACCTAATTAATCATTAAAGACCCAATTCCAACACCAGTACTAGAAAATAGAGCTGTAAGTTTTGCCCGGTCCGCCGGAAGCCCACCCAACCCAGCCCGAATAACAGTCCTGTTTAAGAAATAAGTTTGGGTTTGGGTTTGGACCAGGCTCAATCTTAAGCCCGAAGTTGAGTTTGGGCTGGGCTCGGGCTAACATGGTACAACCCGAAAAGCCCGAACTATATATACAACTAAAAACCTAAAACTTTGTATATTGCAACCTCCATATGACTTTGTGTTTGTTTTTCATCTTCTCCCATCTCTCTACCATAGAAGTCGGAACTGCTCATCCCTCTCACTGTCCCTCTCTTCTAGCATCAGTGCTTCACATCTCAAAGACACAACCTAGCTAGAGAAATTCCCCAAGAAAAGAGCTTGATCGGTAGCAGCTAGCAAGGATGATTCCGGGAAAATCAAGTGCCGTCAACAAAGTGCCTGTTCGTCTTTGTTGTCTCATCTCTCCCTCCTTCGCAAGAAAGCATAAACAAGGGGCCACTCGGTGGGGACTCATTCGATTGACATCCATCATTCGAGGCGGGATATCTAGAAAGGAAGTTCTCCCTGTTAGAAGAATGTGGTTTCCATAGATCAGCACCTATAAACCATGTGTATATATTCCAAAGAGAATATGCAACTGTTGACCCTGCACTTGTGGATGTAACACTTTCCACTGGAATTTCTTCAGACCGCTATTTTTGTTCAATAAAGTTGGATGCCTCATGCAATGTTTGGTCTAAGATTCTATTGCTTTTTATTTTCTCCAGAAATTTTGTACCCGTTTAAGAGGCAGAAATAACTAAAGCTGAATGTGTAAATTAACTCTGGGTGCAGCATGCCACTGGTACAAGAGAATTGAAAGGCAATGCAAAACTTTATTTGTCCTTTATGTGCGAAAATCATTCAAGCTTTGCAGAGGTGTCAGGAAAAGTTTCACATTCGAACTCTATTTGTTCTTGGACATAATACTAGAAGAGATTTTGAAGGAAATGCATGCCCTATCTTCAATGGTTTTCTGGTTAGTTAATTCCTTAGAATTTTTCACTTTTTTGTTTTACATATCAGAAACAACTAGATATATTTATCGCAAGAGCCTCTTCTTTTTGAATTTCCTTTTCATATTGGCTGCAAATAATGGGAACTTTTTACTTGTATATGAGGTTCTGTTTTAGTTTCTTACAAGTTAATAAGCAAGTCTGGAGTATTTATTTTGGTGGTTGGCCATAATTGGCAAAAGAAATCAAGAAAGATAATCTAGCTTCCTTAATAGGAAATAAAATGTTTAGTTAGGAGTTGCATTCATAACTGTACTTTGATCCGTTATTGCTAGGGCCACAATTGTTACACTTCGTGGGCTCATATTCACTTCATCTTCCACCATGATGATCCCTGTTACTACAACCACTAACAAACTTTATTATACATATCGAAATATTCTAATCTTATATATGTGAATGTATCATAGCATCAAGTAAAATAAAAAGTTTGGATTGGCCCGAACCCGACCCGAACTCAAGAAATAATTTTAGGGTTGGGTTTGGGCTCAAAAAGCTTGGGTTAGGGCGGGTTGAGGAGACTTTGGGTTCACTAATTTTATTTAGGGTTGAGCCCGAACTCATTGAAACCTAGCTCAGCCCGCCCTACTTACTGCTACTAGAAGAGGGTGAAATTGGAAGAAGGAACAGGGGAGAATTGTAGATGGACTTGAATTCTCTCGCATGCTCAGGTCGCCTCCAGAAAGCCCCAAATAACCCATGAAATTGATAACGTGTGGTGGCAGACCACCTAAACTATTCGTACCTGAACCCACTTAGTTGAAATGACCGCCTCAAACCAGGTGTAACGAGGGTCCACGGCAAAACACTATAAAAGTATCCTCCAAAGCTTTTACCCAATAAGAATAAATTAAAACCCTTTAATGTTGTTTTAATCCTTCTAAAAAATCAAATAAAATCCAATAAATACCAAAAATTTACCACAATCAATAAAAAATTATTAAAATTGGATTATGAGGACTATTGTAATTTACAACAAATTACAATAGGGCATCCATTGTTAATTTCTCCATCCATATGGTTTACAATTTCAATTTGCGAGAATACATTACTCCCCTAGCATCGTTAAACAAAGAATTATGTAAGAATGAGAGAGGGGCCTCATGTTCGTTTTGTTAATATATAAACTTGTTCTCCACAAAAAAAAAAAAAAAAAAAAAAAAAGTACACGGGTAACAGTCAAATGCATAATTGGCCAATGAATCAACAATTTTGTTGCCTTCTCTATACACATGAGACAACTTCACCATATGAAATCGAGAGCACCATGACCTAATCTCCATCATTAGACTTCAAATTCTCCATGGAAACTGTTGGTTTTGACCCTGTAAAAGCTGATAACTATCTGCGAATCACCTTCAAGGATCATATAACGAAGTCCCAACGCAGAAGCTAATTTTAATCCCCTCCAAAATATGTGCCCATGAACGTCGATCAGGATGCATGGTGTTGGTCCTATGAGCATGACCCTTCAATAAGAAAAGTTATTGGCATTAATTGTCATTGTTTTACGGGAAACGAAATGGAGGAAAAAATGTCCCCATCCTAAGCCGAATTAAGAAATGGGCCACCGTTGTCTCTAATTTCAAGAGAGAATCGCAAGATGGAATCCCGGACAAGGTAGTAGGACTGTAAACGGAGCGGATCTGTATGAATCCGAATCCGAATCAGATTACGATTTAGGATATCCGTATTCGTTTAACTATCCGACGGATCTTTCGTATGTCCTACCAAGTCCGAATCCGATTGTTATTGCTAAATCCGTATTCGTATCCGATTGTATTCGAATTCGATTAAATATTCGAATCCGTTAAGAGATCCGAAAATCCGATTAAATTTCACCATTACAGCATGAAAAAATTAGAAAAAATTACAGCATAAAACTTCTACTCCAGCTTTCCCCATAAAAAGTTCTATCTTGATCAGCATCATCACTTTCTGTTGGCTCATGTGGGGTGTTGGTTGAAAAAGATTCCGACCCATCTTCTATCAGTGAAAAAGACAAGCTCATTGTTAAAACGCCGATGGACAAGAGAATGCAAATCAAGGAGGACAATAAGATACTAACCAGAGCAACCATGGTACTCAGGAAGCTGCTTAACTGTAGATACTTGAAAGCTTTCAGGAAGCAGACAACTGCACATGGTTCCTGAAATTAAAACCAGAACATGGTTCTTCAACTATGCCATAAAAAACTACACATAGAATACATACAACTGCACAAGATCCTGAAATTAGAACCAGAATATGGGCCTTCAACTCTGCCATGAAGAACTACTCAACATGCACACCCGCAACAACACCCACAACCCCATACACATGCAATTGAACACACAAAAAGGCACAAAGAGAATACCAAGTTGACAAATGAAGCTGAGTAGTTAGTATCATAACTACTGAATTAAGAAAGCTGGATGGAAAACAATAGAAAGGAAAAGAAAAAACAAACTTGGTAGCCTGTAAAATTCACTTGTTAACTAAAATAAGCAACATCAGTCACAAATTTGCTGCAGCTGAATCATCCAATAGTTGAGGGATAAAGAAAAAGGGGGAAAAAAAAAGAGAGAGCATGAATGTCCAAGAAGTAGCAAATTATGGAGTCTTTTAGTACCTATTTGGGCAAGCCGATTAACCCATCCAGGTATTTGTTTCCCTGTCAATCTCAAGGATATGTCATTTGTAAAATGATTGCAATTCTTGGAGAGCAGGTGGTAGGTGTCTCCATGATATTCTGCTGCCAAATTCTCCATAAATAATCGAAATTCAGAGGGAGACATATTTGTGAAGCCCAAAGGGACAGAACATCTATAGACAAAACCCGGGCAGCTCTTAGGTTCAACCTCAAATACTCCACTGGTTGGAAAGTCATGAGCTCCGAATCCATACTCCAAGCCATGGACTGTTCCCACAAAATACAATAAAGATGTTACAATAATTCATCAAATGAAACCAAGACTTGGTTCAAAATCGGAAAAGAAGAAAAAAAAATAAAAATAAAGGGATTTGAACAGTCCCCGTTTATTACAAATATGAAAAAACTTATCTCAATTCAACCAGAACATTAAGATAAACAAAGAAATCAATATCCTCCCAATTAACTAAAGACATTGTGTATTTTGTGGTTTGAACCGCCGTGAAGGCAGTTCATCCAAAACCATCGAGGAAGTTAGAAACACGAATTCCTTTTGCCATTTGCAAATAACAAAGGTCGCAAGCAATCTCAACTTCGCAACTTTGGATCTCCGTGAAAGAAAACAGCATAAACGCATAAGAATAGAAACAAAAAAAAGGGGGCGTTAAGATCTAATTCAGTGAATAAGGGTGTGAAATTGAACCAAGTACCTGATGTTTGGTTAGACGTCTCCTGATAGCTCTGGTTTTCTTTGGACGCAGATCTAGCGGCAAGAAACTTCTTATTCTTGTAGGCTTCCCTCAATGCCGCCTTTTGTTTCTGCGAAATCACCGTCAAAACCTGCGCTATCGACAACCTAACCACCTTTCTGCAAACACATGCAAGCCAAATGAAAACCGTTATATGAACGCCGATAAATCTACCTTCTCATGAAGCGCTTCAGAAAAATCCTAATTTGCCAGATGACATCTGATCTACAAGCATTAACGACCGAAGAAGAAGTGCATACATCTTCGAAAGCTTGTTTGGAGCTCCACCGGTGACCTTCGCGACGCGAAGCAGAGCGAGTTCTGCTTTCAGATCCCTCAACTGATTCAACAAATCGGTCTTCGACTTGCCTCTGAGCTCGTGCACCTTGATTCTCGCTGTGTTTTTACAGAACAAGCCAACAAGAACATCAATAAGTTAAAATTTTCCATCTTCAATGCTTTTAAGAAACCACAATCGACAAGATCTGAAGCCTTATTCTTCGTCTTCGTTTCCTTCTGAACTAGAGAGAGAAAGAGAGAGAGGGAGAAAGAGCACGGTGAGAAGAAGATATCGAGTGTAGAGAGAGGGCAGCGAAGTGAGCGAACCAGTGCAAGCAAGGTGTTCGGTCTCCTCTTCTTCAGTTCTTCGTCTTCGTTTCCTTCAGATAGAGGGTTAGGGTTTAGGGAAAAATCGAAATATTGCTTTTATAGATAGAGCATAAAATTACTTTATTATCCTCAATACTATATGTAATTTACAAATACATTATACTTATTTAATCGGATTCGGATCTTAATCGGACGGATATTGCCCTGATCCGAATCCGAATCCGATTATAAACAGATCCGAAAATCGGATCTGAATCCGATCCGACGGATCATTTAATCGGTTAAAAATCCGATTAAATCGGATAATTTAATCGAAAACGGACGGTAAAAGGGTCATGATCTGATCCATTTACAGCCCCACAAGGTAGTGGTAGCTGGTCTTCTTTGGAGGCATATTCGGTGTATATTCTCGTGCAACATGCACATATTTTACTTGGTATAATGCGGCTTCCATATCCAGAGAATCAATTCTATCAGTGATGGAATATAAATTCTAGAAAATGCGAAGTTAAGAGAAATGTCTTTGTCATGGTCAAAGGTACATTGGATTAAAAAACAGAAAAAAAATGCTATTTTTGGTGGAATGCACCGTTCATATATACCTGATGAACTACTCCAACATTAACGTACGTGGAAGACAGAAAAATTATGAAAAATGACAACAAAACTTTTTATTGACAATCTTATTACGAGGGTGAGTCACGTGCACTACCGCTATTGGCTGGGGTGCTCCATGACTCCAATTCCGGAGATATTACAACTCAAGCAATTCCCAGGACATCGACATCTTCTCTCTCCCTCTCTGTAAATCTAGATGTGGGAAGAACGCCTGATGAAAGAAGATGACCGATCCAGTTACACTTTGGACGTCTTCTAAAGCAGAACAACCTCACATGGCTACATGTAAGCAATCCTCTCTATCTCTATCTCTCTCTCTCCACAACTCTCCTAACAACAATCAAGAAGTTCCAAACTCTCTATCTCTATCTCTCTCTCTCCACAACTCTCCTAACAACAATCAAGAAGTTCCAAATTACCATGAAAGTTAGAGGATGGCTGCTCATCTCTCCTCCCTTTTCGGTTTCATATATCGTAGAGCGCTTAAAATCCTCGAAAGCGACATTTAGCAATTAACACTTGTAGTAAATCTGGTGTTTTGTGTTCTATTTTTCGTGTTAATGTGCTATGTTTGTTTCTGCCATCCTGTTCGTTATTCCAAAACAAGCTAGCATCAAAGTCGCAAGGTCTTCTAAAATGGAAACTATTTAATACAAGATTGAGAAATTTCATGAGCAGAGAACCAGTGGCAGAACCAGGACTCCAAACTTGAGGGGGCAAAAATTTTTTTCAATTAACACTTATACATAAATTATAGAAATTTCATAGAGATAGAGGGGCAAACCAGAAATTTTAAGGGGGGCAAAACATAAATTTCAATTAAAAATACATACTTTTAATTAAAAAATAAAAATTTAGGGGGGGCAATTGCCCCTCCTAAGGATAGCCTGGTTCCGCCACTACAGAGAACAGCTTTAATATATGGCAACTGAAGATGCATACTCTATTAACTCAGTAAACCTTACACAGAGATTTAAAGGGCAAGGGGAGGCGAGGGGCTATGGTCCCCGAACTTAATTTTTAAAATTTCGTACGATAATTGACTATCTAATTTCTTGTTTTTGAAATTAAAATATGTGGGCCCATTTGCCTTTGGATCTACCCATTTGTTTAAAATTGAAAAAAAGAAAAACTTTTCAAATGAATTAATGCTGGTTTTCTTCTCTTGTTGATTTACTTCTATTTCATTTCCCCGTTATTATGATGTTCATATGAATGTAGTTGCATGATTTTTACCATTTATGATGAGCTCTCTTCTGCATTGTCTCATAATCTAAAATTTAATTTTCAGTCTTAAGTAGCTTGATCTTCATTGAGATGAAGTTCATGCAAGGTTTCCTAGATATTATAATGAAACTGTGGAACGAGTGGGAACTCAGAGCATTGGTTCTGCTCAGCCTTATCTTACAAATCATTCCCATCACCAGAGGCCACACCAGAAAGTATATTTCCAAAACTAAGATCAGAGTCACTCTCTGGTGTGCTTACTTGATGGCATAATGGGCTGCAAACTTTGCATTTGGACTCCACGCCAAATCGGAATCAAGACATGACTGTAATCTTGTAAAGACCAATCTCCAGGCACAAATAACGAACTCAAGGTATTCTGGGCACCATTTCTTCTGTTACATCTTGGCGGCTCAGATACCATTAGTGCTTACTCCTTAAAAGATAATGAGCTGTGGTTAAGACACCTTCTTGGACTAATCTTTCAAGGTGGGATGGCAACTTATGTGACATACAAGGCCCGGAATGACTCCGTCTTCTCAATCCTAAGCATTCCGATGTTTCTTGCCGGAATGATCAAGTATGGAGAGAGGACATGGGTTCTCAGGTCTATGAGTAGTAAGGCATTCAGAGACTCTTTACTCACTCTTGCTGATTCAAGGCCCAATTATGCCAAATTCATTGAAGAATACAGATTTAAAAAGGTCGAGGGGTTTATTGTGTCGACAGGAGACGTTATTCAAGCTCCAGAGGTAACCGATTATAATTCCTACATTGACGATGAAACACACGTTGATGTTCGAGATACACAACCATCAGTTACCAATGTCGATCTTCATACAGAAACATTAGTTGTGGCCTGTGACTTCTTTACAATCTTCATACTTCTGTTTGTGGACCTTATCCTTACTTTCCATGATTTGCAACCGCAATAGATCCTTCTTCCAGAATAAGTCCTCGAAAGAAGCTTTTGAAGTGGTTGAGATTGAACTTGGGTTCATGTATGACATCCCTTGGCTGTGTGCTCTTTCTCCTTTGGTTTTTAGCTTCCTCTTTCTCTTGCTGTTGATCGTAGGCACTTGGTACTTGCATCTACGTGGCTGATTTATCCTTCCAGCAAAGGCTCTGGTTTTGATCTTCTAGCATTTCACACTCTCTCGTGGAAAAAGGGAGAATCTCAACATGGGCTCTATAGGAACGTGTTTCCCCTACACAAAGGCGACTGTTAATTATACTCTCGTCAGCTTCTTTCTTCAATTTATAACTATCTTGCACCGTTATTGTGTTTGTATTCTTCCTTATTGCCGAGAAGTAGAATTACTCAATCGTCGACTAATTCATAACTTACCTATTGTTGGTTGTGGCTTTTGTTCTGGAGATCTACGCAGTCATTTTATTACTTTCCTCAGACTGGAGTGATCTTTGGTTTAGTAGATGTAAGAGAACTTTCATTCTTTAGCGGTTCATCTATATGTTTCAACTGTCTAGCAAACCAAGATGGTCTAAATCTGTGGCATAGTACAATCTACAATCAGTATGCTTAGAGGAGAAGCTGGCTGTACTTCTCGAAATACAGAAGTTATTTTGCATGTATGAAATGCTGGAAAATCATAGATATAAGACTTACAGTGATGTCACTGAACGATTGGAGAAATTGATTTTTGATGATCTAAGGAAGAAGTCATCTAGTAATGAAATGGATCTTCAAGCCTCATGTACATGCATAGGTGGTAGTGCACTTGAAAAGTACGAGAGTCTCAGCCAATATGGGTGGAGCATCAATTCGGAGTTTGACTGAAGCATTATTCTTTGGCACATTGCTACTGAACTCTGCTATTACCATGATTTTGGGGATGATCCTCCTCCGTCCCAAGTCCAGGAAGAAGGTGAAAATACCAAGCTTATTTCGGACTATATGATGTACCTTTTAGTCATGTGCCCTTTTATGCTGCCAATGGGGATTGGGATAATCAGATATAGAGACACTTGTGCCGAGGCGTTGGATTTCTTCCACGACAACAAATCGTTCTTCTCTGGGAAAGCCGAGGCTTGTAAGTTGTTGCTGCGGGTGGAATCTGAAGAAGTTCCTCCGATCACCATTAAAGGGGACAGATGCAAGTCAGTGCTATTTGATGCATGTAGATTAGCCAAGTTATTGCTGTAGGAGGATGAGACGAGGAGGTGAGAGATGATGAGTCATGTGTGGGTTGAGATGTTTTCTTATGCTGCAAGCTAATGTAGAGGGAATTATCATGCTCGACAACTCATCCAAGGAGGAGAGCTTCTCACTCATGTCTGGCTTTTAATGACACATCTTGGAATTACAGAGCAATTCCAAATAGCTCAAGCTCATGCAAGAGCCAAGTTAATTGTGAAGTAATTACCATTCCATCCAAAAATCAAGAAAGGGAAAAAGATGTAAGTGTTACACTTGGCCTCCAGTAGTGTTTTAAGCTCTTATTTATTACTTTCTCCTGCACTGTTATTGTATTTGTAATCTTCCTTATTGCTGTGAAGCGGAATTAACTTACCTATTGTTTGTTGTGGCTATTGTTCTGGAGATCTACACAGTCATTATATTAAGTTTTTCAGACTGGACCGATCTTTGGATGAGTAAGCACAATAACATTTCCATAAGCAAACAAAGATGGTCTAAATCCGTGGCACAGTACAGTCTACTATCAGTATGCTTAGAGGAGAAGCCGGATACATTCCTTGGAATACAGAAGTTATTATGTATATATAAAATGCTGGAAAAGCACAGATATAAGACTTACAATGATGTCTCTGAACGATTAGAGAAATTTATTTTCGATGATCTAAAGGAGAAGTCATCCAGTAATGAAATGGATCTTCAAGCCTTATGTATTTGCAGAGGTGGAAGTGCACTTGAAAAGTACGAGAGTCTCAGCCAATATGGGTGTAGCATCAATACGGAGTTCAACCGAAACATTCTTCTTTGGCACATTGCTACCAAACTCTGCTACGCCATGATTTTGGGGATGATCCTCCTCCGGCCCAAGTCCAGGAAGAAGGTTAAAATAGCAAGCTTATTTTGGAATATATGTTGTACCTTTTGGTCATGTGCAATTTTATATTGCCAATGGGGATTGGGATGATACGATTTAGAGACACTTGTGTTGAAGCGTCGGATTTCTTCCACGATGACAAATCGTTCTTCTCCGGCAAACCCGAGGCTTGTAAGTTGTTGCTGTGAGTGGAATCTGGAGAAGTTTTTCCAATCACCATTAAAGGGGATAGATACAAGTCTATGCTGTTTGATGCATGTAGATTAGCCAAGTCATTGCTGCAGCAGGATGAGAACAGGAGGTGGGAGATGATGAGTCATGTGTGGGTTGAGATGCTTTCTTATGCAGCAAGCCAATGTAGAGGGAATTATCATGCTCGACAACTCAGCCAAGTTGGAGAGCTTCTCACTCATGCATGTCTAGCTTTTATTGGCCCATCTTGGTGCTAAAGAGCAATTCCAAATAGCTCAAGGTAATGCAAGAGCCAAATTAATTGTGAAGTAATTACCATTCCTACCAAAAATAAAGAAAGGGAAAAAGATATAATTGTTACACTTGGCCTCCAGTAGTGTTTTGAGCACTTATTTATTACATTCTCCTGCACCGTTCTTGTGTTTGTAATCTTCCTCGTTGCTGAAAAGCAGAATTACTCCATCGTCGACCAATTCGTAACTTACTTATTTTTGGTTGTGGCAATTGTTCTGGAGATCGACGCAGTCACTTTATTAAGTTCTTCAGACTGGACTGATCTTTGGATGAGTAAGCACAAGAACATTTCCATAAGCAACTGAAGATGGTCTAAATCTATGGCACAGCACAGTCTACTATCAGTATGCTTAGAGGAGAAGTCGGCTACATTCCCCGGAATACAGAAGTTATTTTGTATATATGAAATGCTGGAAAATCACAAATATATGACTTACAATGATGTCTTTGAAGGATTGGAGAAATCTATTTTCGATTATCTAAAGGAGAAGTCATCCAATAATGAAATGGATCTTCAAGCCTTATGTACATGCAGAGGTTGTAGTGCACTTGAAAAGTACGAGAGTCTAGCCATTGTGGGTGGAGCATCAATTCGGAGTTCGACTGAAGCATTCTTCTTTGGCACATTGCTACCAAACTCTGCTATTACCATGATTTTGGGGGTGATCCTCCTCCATCCCAAGTCTAGGAAGAAGGTTAAAATAGAAGGCTTATTTCGAATTATACGTTGTACCTTTTAGTCATGTGTTTATGATGCCAATTGGGATTGGATGATCAGATTTAGAGACACTTGTGCTGAGGCGTCGGATTTCTTCCACGACAACAAATCGTTCTTCTCAGCAAAGTTGAGGCATGTAAGTTGCTGCTATAGGTGGAATCTGAAGAAGTTCCTTCGATCACCATTGAAGGGGACGTATTCAATTATGTGCTGTTTGATGCATGTAGATTAGCCAAGTCATGTGTGGGTTGAGATGCTTTCTTATGCTGCAAGCCAATGTAAAGGGAATTATCATGCTTGACAACTCGGCCAAGAAGGAGAGCTTCTCACTCATGTCTGGCTTTTAATGGCACATCTTGGTATTACATAGCAATTCAAAATATCTCAATGTCATGCAAGAGCGAAGTTAATTGTGAAGTAATTACCATTCCAATACAAAATCAAGAAAGGGAAAAAGATACAAGTGTTACACTTGACCTCCAGTAGTGTTTGAGCTCTTATATATTACTTTCTCTAGCACCATTATTATGTTTGTAATCTTCCTCATCATTAAGTTCTTCAGATTGGACCAATCTTTGGATGAGTAAGCACAAGAACATTTCAATATGCAAACCAAGATGGTCTAAATCTATTGCACAGTATAGTCTACGATCAGTATGCTTAGAAGAGAAGCCGGCTACATTCCCTAGAATACAGAAGTTATTTTGCATATATGAAATGCTGGAAAAGCACAGATATAAGACTTACAATGATTTGTCTGAACGAATGGAGAAATTGATTTTTGATGATCTAATGGAGAAGTCATCCAGAAATGAAATGGATCTTAGAGCCTTACGTACATGCAGAGGTGGTAGTGCACTTGAAAAGTACGAGAGTCTCAGTCAATATGGGTGGAGCATCAATTCAGAGTTCGACCGAAGCATTCTTCTTTGGCACATTGATACCGAAATCTACTATGACCATGCTTTTGGGGATGATCCTCCTCCGGCCCAAGTCCAGGAAGAAGGTTAAAATAGCAAGCTTATTTCGGACTACATGTTATACCTTTTAGTCATGTGCCATTTTATACTGCAAATGGGGATTGGGATGAAACGTTTTAGAGACACTTGTGTCGAAGCACCGGATTTCTTCCATGACAACAAATCATTCTTCTCCGGTCACCATTAAAGGGGACAGATGCAAGTCTGATGCATGTAGATTAGCAAAGTCATTGCTGTTGGAGGGTGAGACCAGGAGGTGGGAGATGATGAGTCATGTGTGGGTTGAGATGCTTTCTTATGCAGCAAGCCAATGTAGAGGGAATTATCATGCTCGACAACTCAGCCAAGTTGGAGAGCTTCTCACTCATGTTTGGCTTTTAATGGTACATCTTGGAATTACAGAGCAATTCCAAATATCTCAAGGTCATGCAAGAGCCAAGTTAATTGTGAAGTAATTACCATTCCAACCAAAAATCAAGAAAGGGAAAAGGATATAAGTGTTACACTTGGCCTCCAGTAGTGTTTTGAGCACTTATTTATTGCATTCTCCTACTCCGTTATTGTGTTTGTAATCGTCCTCATTGCTGAGAAGCAGAATTACTCAATCGTTGACCAATTCATAACTTACCTATTGTTTGTTGTGGCTATTGTTCTAGAGATCTATGCAGTCATTATATTAAGTTCTTTAGACTGGACTGACTTTGGATGAGTCAGCACAAGAACATTTCCTTAAGCAAACCAAGATGGTCTAAATCTGTGGCACAGTACAGTCAACTATAAGCATGCTTAGAAGAGAAGCTGGATACATTCCCTAGATTATAGAAATTATTTTGCATATATGAAATGCTAGAAAAGCACAGCTTTAAAACTTGCAATGATGTCTTTGAACTAATTGGAAAAATTGATTTTTGATGATCTAAAGGAGAAGTCATCCAGTAATGAAATGGATCCTCAAGCCTTATGTACATGCAGAGGTGGTAGTGCACTTGAAAAGTACGAGAGTCTCAGCCAATTTGTGTGGAGCATCAATTCGGAGTTTGACCACAACATTTTTCTTTGGCAGATTGCTATCGAACTCTACTATTACAATGATTTTGGGTATGATCCTCCTTCGTCTCAAGTCCAGGAAGAAGGTGAAAATAGCAAGCTTATTTCGGACTATATGTTGTACCTTTTAGTCATATGCCCTATTATGCTACCAATGGGGGTTGGGATGATCAAATTTAGAGACACTTGTGCCTAGGCATCGGATTCCCTCATTGACAACAAATCGTTTTTCTCTGGCAAAGCCGAGGCTTGTGAGATGCTGCTGTGGGTGGAATCTGAAGAAGTTCCTCCGATCACCATTAAAGGGGACATATGCAAGTCTGTGTTGTTTGATGCATGTAGATTAGCTAAGTCATTGGTGTTGTAGGGTGAGATCAGGAGGTGGGAGATGATGAGTCATGTGTGGGTTGAGATGCTTTCTTATGCTGCAAACCAATGTAGAGGGAATTATCATGCTCGATAGCTCAGCGAAGGAGGAGAGCTTCTCACACATGTCTGGCTTTTAATGGCGCATCTTGTTATTACAGAGCAATTCCAAATAGCTCAATGTCATGCAAGAGTCAAGTTAATTGTGAAATAATTACCATTCCAACTAAAAATCAAGAAAGGGAAAAAGATATAAGTGTTACACTTGGCCACCAATAGTGTTTTGAGCTCTTATCTATTACATTGTTCTGCACCGTTATTGTGGTTGTAATCTTCCTCATTGCTGAGAAGCAGAATTACTCAATCGTCGACCAATTCATAACTTACCTATTGTTTGTTGTGGCTATTGTTATGGAGATCTACACAGTCGTTATATTAAGTTCTTCAGACTGGACCGATCTTTGGATCAGTAAGCACAAGAACATTTCCATAAGCAAACCAAGATGGTCTAAATCCGTGGCACAGTACAGTCTACTATCAACATCCTTAGAGGAGAAGCCGGCTACATTCCCTGGAATACAAAAGTTATTTTGCATATATGAAATGCTGGAAAGGCACAGATATAAGACTTGCAATGATGTCTTTGAATGATTGGAGAAATTGATTTTCGATGATCTAAAGGAGAAGTCACCTAGTAATGAAATTGATCCTCAAGCCTTATATACATGCAAAGGTGGTAATGCCCTTGAAAAGTACGATAGTCTCAGCCAATTTGGGTGAAGCTTTAATTCGGAGTTTGACCAAAGCATTCTTCTTTGGCACATTGCTACCGAGCTCTGCTATTACCATGATTTTGGGGATGATCCTCCTCCATCCCAAGTCCAGGAAGAAGGTGAAAATAGCAAGCTTATTTCGGACTATATGTTGTACCTTTTAGTCATGTGCCCTTTTATGCTGCCAATGGAGATTGGGATGATCAAATATAGAGACACTTGTGCCAAGGCGTTGGATTTCTTCCACGACAACAAGTCATTCTTCTCTGGGATAGCCGAGGCATGTAAGTTGTTGCTGTGCGTGGAATCTGAAGAAGTTCCTTCGATCACCATTAAAGGGGACAGATGCAAGTCAGTGCTGTTTGATGCATGTAGATTAGCCAAGTCATTGGTGTAGGAGGGTGAGACCAGGAGGTGGGAGATGATGAGTCATGTGTGGGTTGAGATGCTTTCTTATGTTGCAAACCAATGTAAAGGGAATTATCATGCTTGACAACTCAGCCAAGGAGGAAAGCTTCTCACTCATGTTTCACTTTTAATGGCGCATCTTGTTATTACAAAGCAATTCCAAATAACTCAATGTCATGCAAGAGCCAAGTTAATTGTGAAGTAATTACCATTCCAACCAAAAATCCAGAAAGGGAAAAAGATACAAGTGTTACACTTGGCCTCCAGTAGTGTTTTGAGCTCTTATTTATTACTTTCTCCAGCACCGTTATTGTGTTTGTAATCTTACTCGTTGCCTAGAAACAGAATTACTCAATCGTCAACAAACTCATAACTTACCTATTGTTTGTTGTGGCTATTGTTCTAGAGATCTACGCAGTCATTATATTAAGTTTTTCAGACTGGACCGATCTTTGGATGAGTAAGCACAATAACATTTCCATAAGCAAACAAAGATGGTCTAAATCCGTGGCACAGTACAGTCTACTATCAGTATGCTTAGAGGAGAAGCCGGATACATTCCTCGGAATACAGAAGTTATTATGTATATATGAAATGCTGGAAAAGCACAGATATAAGACTTACAATGATGTCTCTGAACGATTAGAGAAATTTATTTTCGATGATCTAAAGGAGAAGTCATCCAGTAATGAAATGGATCTTCAAGCCTTATGTATTTGCAGAGGTGGTAGTGCACTTGAAAAGTACGAGAGTCTCAGCCAATATGGGTGTAGCATCAATACGGAGTTCAACCGAAGCATTCTTATTTGGCACATTGCTACCGAACTCTGCTATGCCATGATTTTGGGGATGATCCTCCTCCGGCCCAAGTCCAAGAAGAAGGTTAAAATAGCAAGCTTATTTTGGAATATATGTTGTACCTTTTGGTCATGTGCAATTTTATATTGCCAATGGGGATTGGGATGATACGATTTAGAGACACTTGTGTTGAAGCGTCGGATTTCTTCCACGATGACAAATCGTTCTTCTCCGGCAAACCCGAGGCTTGTAAGTTGTTGCTGTGAGTGGAATCTGGAGAAGTTTTTCCAATCACCATTAAAGGGGATAGATACAAGTCTATGCTGTTTGATGCATGTAGATTAGCCAAGTCATTGCTGCAATAGGATGAGAACAGGAGGTGGGAGATGATGAGTCATGTGGGTTGAGATGCTTTCTTATGCAGCAAGCCAATGTAGAGGGAATTATCATGCTCGACAACTCAGCCAAGTTGGAGAGCTTCTCACTCATGCATTTCTAGCTTTTATTGGCGCATCTTGGTGCTAAAGAGCAATTTCAAATAGCTCAAGGTAATGCAAGAGCCAAATTAATTGTGAAGTAATTACCATTCCTACCAAAAATAAAGAAAGGGAAAAAGATATAATTGTTACACTTGGCCTCCAGTAGTGTTTTGAGTGCTTATTTATTACATTCTCCTGCACCGTTCTTGTGTTTGTAATCTCCTCATTGCTGAAAAGCAGAATTACTGCATCGTCAACCAATTCATAACTTACCTATTGTTGGTTGTGGCAATTGTTCTGGAGATCTACGCAGTCACTTTATTAAGTTCTTCAAACTGGACCGAGCTTTGGATGGGTAAGCACAAGAACATTTCCATAAGCAAACGAAGATTGTCTAAATCTATGGCACAGTATAGTCTACTATCAGTATGCTTAGAGGAAAAGCCTGTTACCTTTCCCAAAATATAGAAGTTATTTTGCATATATGAAATGCTGTAAAAGCCTATAAGACTTACAATGATGTCTCTGAACGATTGGAGAAATTGATTTTTGATGATCTAAATGAGAACTCATCTAGTAATGAAATGGATCTTCAAGCATTATGTACATGCAGAGGTGGTCGTGCACTTGAAAAGTACGAGTGTCTCAGCCAATATGGGTGGAGCATCAATTCGGAGTTCGACCAAAGCATTCTTCTTTGGCACATTGCTACCGAACTCTGCTATTACCTTGATTTTTGGGATGATCCTCCTCCATCTCGTGTCTAGGAAAAAGGTGAAAATAGCAAACTTATTTCGGACTATATGTTGTACCTTTTAGGCATGTGCCTTTTTATGTTACCAATGGGGATTGGGATGATCAGATTTAGAGTCACTTATGCCGAGGCGTCAGATTTCCTCCACGACAACAAATCCTTCTTCTCCGGCAAAGCCAAGGCTTGTAAGTTGCTGTTGTGGGTGGAATTTGAAGAAGTTCCTTCAATTATCATTAAAGGGGACATATGCAAGTCTGTGCTATTTGATGTATGTAGATTAGCCAAGTCATTGCTGCAGGAAGGTGAGACCAGGAGGTGGGAGATGGTAAGTCATGTATGGGTTGAGATGCTTTCTTATGCTGCAAGCCAATGTAAAGGGAATTATCATGCTCGACAACTCAGCCAAGGAGTAGAGCTTCTGACTCATGTCTGGCTCTTAATGGCGCATCTTGGAACTACAGAGCAATTCCAAATAGCTCAAGGTCATGCAAGAACCAAGTTAATTGTGAAGTAATATTACCATTCCAACCAAAAATCAAGAAAGGGAAAAGATATAAGTGTTACACTTGGCCTCTAGTAGTGTTTTAAGCTCTTATTTATTAGTTTCTCCCGCATCGTTATTGTGTTTGTATTCTTCCTCATTGCTGAGAAGCAGAATTACTCAATCGTCGACCAATTCATAACTTACCTATTGTTGGTTGTGGCTATTGTTCTGGAGATCTACACAGTCATTATATTAAGTTCTTCAGACTGGACCGATCTTTGGATGAGTAAGCACAAGAACATTTCCATATGCAAACCAAGATGGTCTAAATCTTTGGCACTGTACAGTATACTATCAGTATGCTTAGAAGAGAAGCTGGCTACATTCCCTAGAATATAGAAGTTATTTTGCATATATGAAATGCAAAAAAAGCACAGAGATAAGACTTACATTGATGTCTCTAAACGATTGGAGAAATTGATTTTCGATGATCTAAAGGAGAAGTCATCTACTATTGAAATGGATCTTCAAGCCTTATGTATATGCAGAGGTGGTAGTGCACTTGAAAAGTACGAAAGTCTCAGTCAATATGGGTGGAGCATCAATTCGGTGTTCGATCGAAGCATTCTTCTTTTGCACATTGCTGCTGAACTCTGCTATTACCATGATTTTGGGGTGATCCTCCTCTGTCTCAAGCCTAGGAAAAAGGTGAAAATAGCAAGCTTATTTCGGACTATATGTTGTACCTTTTAGTCATGTGCCCTTTAATGCTGCCAATGGGGATTGGGATGATCAGATTTAGAGACACTAGTGCCAAAGCGTCGGATTTCTTCCACGACAACAACTCGTTCTTCTCTGGCAAAGCCAAGGCTTGTAGGTTGCTGTTGTGGGTGGAATCTAAAGAAGTTCCTCCGATCACCATTAAAGGGACAGATGCAGGTCTATGCTGTTTGATGCATGTAGATTAGCCAACTAATTTTTGCAGGAGGGTGAGACGAGGAGGTGAGAGATGATGAGTCATGTGTGGGTTGAGATGCTTTCTTATGCTGCAAGCCAATGTAGAGGGAATTATCATTCTCGACAACTCAGCCAAGGAGGAGAGCTTTTCACTCATTTTTGGCTTTTAATGGCACATCTTGGTATTACAGAGCAATTCCAAATAGCTCAAGGTCACGCAAGAGCCAAGTTAATTGTGAAGTAATTATCATTCCAACCAGAAATCAAGAAGGGGAAAAAGATATTAGTTGTTTACTTGGCCTCAGTAGTGTTTTGAGCTCTTACTTATTACTTTCTCCTGCACCATTATTGTGTTTGCAAGAGAGGAAGAGGTTCAAAGACGAGAGTAGAAAGCCGAGGAAGAGGTTGTAGAAGAAGGAAGAGAAAATTAGAGCAATGGAAGATGATATTGTAGGCTGGAAGACTGACAAGGTGTGGCAATTGTTGGGTGCTAACTTCGTTGTGAAGCACATGAGGGAGGTTGCTCGCCGGGACAAGACCGTTGAGAAGTGGTATACGCTCTACCTTGCAATCGATACTGAACTTGATAATCCCATAGGGAGATCCAGAGAGGTACTGCAATTTTTCTCTATCTCCCTCTCTGTCTCATATATACAAATATATATAGATATTGCTCTGTACCTGTGCACACCCCGATTTCGGTCGCACGACGAGGCGCACGCAAAACGATGCGTGCCTCGGGATTTGTTTGGAGTCGCCACTGCCTGATGGGGTGCAGGCAGACACCTGGGTGCCTAAGTTCTTCTACTAAGGCTTTTGGTCTGCGGCTTTTGAGATTCTAAGTAGGGGCTCGGTTGCGGTCTGGGGAAGTCCGTAGACACCCCAGTCCACCCCGTCAAGTGACGGGTCCCATAGGTTTCCCTGGTTTGAGTCAACTCAGTTGGTCTCTCACTCATCCGATTCCTGTTCCAGCATGTAATTTGATTAAGTCTGGCGGGACCGCCAAAGTGGTGTGGGTCCCTTTACTTGATTTTATCTTTTTAATTAAAGTGATGTGGGTCTGATTGGACGGGCCCCGTTGGAAGGCCCGCGGATTCCTTGGTGGGCTTGGTCGAGCCCACATGTCCCTTGGTGGGCCTCAGTCTAAACCTGAGAGGCCCTTTGGGCTTTGGTTTAAGTGAATTGATTTTATTCAAATTCCAGTTTGATTATTTAAGTGATTTCTATGCACAAGTGGGCCGGGACTGTTTGTGGGCCCTTGAGTGGGCCACATAATTGGTTGCCAAGTGGTTTTGATTATCTTTCTTATCTGTGCCAAAATGGGCCAAGCATTGGGCTTGGGGCCCTTTACCTGGGCTTGGGCTTGAAAGCCCAAGACTTCTTGAGTTAGGGTTTTGAAACCCTAACCTTGGTTGGTCAATGGGCTTGGTGGGCCCGATAGGCCCTGCCCTTTGCCTCGGCCAAACCAAGCCTAAATCTAAGCATGCATGTTGCCCCAGTTGGGCTTTGATGGGCCTCACAGGGTCTGGCCCGCTCAATTCCTTTAATCGTCTTATTTAAGCATAATAGGTTTGTCGGGCTTGGTGGGCCCCTTTGGAAGGCCCACTGGAATTCACATTGGACCGGGTCGGTCCATGGCCCATCTTGGGTCTCCGGGTGACCCGGAAACCCTTCTGGTTCATGTGGTTTGGTCAAACCAAGCACAAAAATAGCACAAAAACACAAAAACAGCAAAAAACAACATTCTAGCAGTGTAGCCGGCCTGAGATGCCGGTTACACACAAGTCTTAGTGTATCCGGCATCCTTAGCCGGCTACACATGGGCTTCAGTTGATCCGGCCTGAGTTGCCGGATCAACCTACAGAAGCTATTTTTTTGGATTTTGGCATTGGGGTTGGTTTCTTGGGTCTCCTAGGATGTGCTGGGGGTCGTATGGGCTCCTGTGTGAGCCCATAGTGGTTTAGACCGAAGCCACTTGGCTTCTCTCAAAGGGGATTTCTAACCCAAAGGCAAACAAGGAGATTGAAAGCAATATTGGGACTTGACCTTGAACAACTAAAAAGGAGGACAAGTATGGCCATGGGGGTGTTGCTGCCACCTCCAGCAGCAACTCATGCGAGTCATGATAGTGGGCTACCAGGGGAGGTGGTCATGCTTGCACAAAGGAACACATGCTCCCTTAATCACTAAACTTTCCAGCATCTCCACATATGCACACTTTATCTCTAATCATGCTCATAAAAGCCACTTACTTAGCAGGAGAGCAAACCAACAAGAAGGGATGAGGAAGGGGGGTTACATGTGGGATACAAAAGATGGGATGCACAAGAGGAACATGCTCCTCTTTTTGATGAAAATAGAACAAAATAAAGAAAACAAGCAAAGTAGTGGCCGAATGGGGGGTACATGACCACCTTCAAGCCATCAAAGTACCTCCCATTCTTTCTTTATACTACCAACACCTCACCTTTCTTGCCATGTGAGAGTAACCATTCTCAAAGTGGCTTACAAGAGACTAGTGGGGGAAGGAGACATGCAATATCCCATAACAAAACATCATATATGCAAACATGCTTCAAATCACTCTATATTCATATATGTTAAACAAAAGTCATGGGGAAGCCATACCTTGAGGTTGGAATCCTCTTTGAGGATGTGCTTGAGCCTCCTCGTGGCACCGCAGTCCTTGGGCAGCACCTCCTCCTCTCCAAACAATCTCCAAGACCTCTTTCTTCTCACTTGAATGCGGTGGAGAATGGTGGTGGAGAATGGTGGTGGAGGGCTTAGGAAGCCATGAAGAGAGCTTGGGAGAGATGGGTGAGATGGGAGAGAAGAGGCATGGGCTAACCAAAATGTGCTCAACCCCCCATACGTATGGGGGGTTGGTCTTTTTATAGAGGGGGGTATGGGTATGCATGCATGTGATGTGCATGCATGCATAGGGGACATAATTATGGGGGAGAGAGAGAGAGATAGAAGGTTATGGATGGATGGCATGCATGTATGATGCACATGCATGCTCATCAATCATGAGAGAGAGGGGATGCATGCATGGGTGATGATGTATGATCATGGGGGGGGGGGGGGGAGAGAGAGAGAGAGAGGGGTGCATGCATGGATGATGCCCATGCATGCCCATAGGGGACATCAATCATGAGCAAATCTTGGTATTTGTGGATTGGTCCCTGGAACTTTGGATTTTTACAGATTTAGTCCCTGATACTTTTGGATATTTACAGATTTAGTCCTTGATACTTTTGATATTTACAGATTTAGTCCCTGATACTTTTGGATATTTACAGATTGGTCCCTGGGATATTTTCTCAAGTTTTGATGCTTATGGATCTAGTCCCTGATACCCTTGGATATCTGCAGCTTTACCATTGAGATATTTTTCACTGATTTGGGTAATTATAGAATTAATCCCTGAGACCTTTTTGCTCTGCTGCTTGCCACGTGTGCAGACTCTTGCCATGTGTGCAGTTTTCCAGCACGCTGCCCTAGAACTTCAACTGCTTACATCTTCTTCATTCGGACTCCGATTTGGGCAAACTCAATTGCGTTAGAACCGTGTCGGAGTCCTCTATCCATTGGCATAGGGTTAAGCAGTTGACTCGGGATTTAGCAGAAAGTCAACTTTTTGCTCTGCTTAAGTTTGACCGCCCGCAGAACCTTCATCCGGACCCCGATTCCTGCAAACTCAGTTGCATTGGAACCGTGTCGAGATTCTCTATCCAATGACCTAGGGGTAGGCCTTTGGATTGGATTTTAGCAGAAAGTCAACTTTTTGGCTCTGCTCAAGTTTGACCGCCCGCAGAACCTTCATCCGGACCCCGATTCCTGCAAACTCAGTTGCGTTGGAACCGTGTCGAGATTCTCTATCCAATGGTATAAAGCGAGGTGGCCAATTTTCACTTGATCCAAAAGTCAACTTTTGCCCCCTTAGGGTTTGACTTTTCAGCTATCTTTTAGCACATTTTTTCTCTTTTATTTGGTTTGATCAAAATTTAGGTGCTTACAGTACCCTTATGGAATTAGCACTATAACGTAAGAAATCAACTTCAATTTTAGTTTAGAATTAATTTGCAGCAGCACCAATTTGGAATATTTTTATGAATTGTATAAAAAGAAGTTCAGAGTTAAATTTTATATGTAAACAGAACAACCTATATTGAAGTTCTGTTGTTAGTTTTATATAATTTAGGTTGAAAAAGTGTAAGAAATGATGTTGGATCAAATGGGTTCATTTTGTAGGTGAGAGAATGTATCTGGGAGTTGAGGTGGAATTCATGATTGAAGGACTGCAGAAAGAACTGAAATCCAAGGAAGAAGACATTGAAGTCCTGAAAGCAAGATTATCCACTGTGGAACAGGATAAGGCAAGGGGGGATAGAGAGGTGGACAGACTGAGGCAGAGCCTGAGAATCACGAGCAGCAAAAAGAAGAAAATCTTTGTTTTTAGGAAGGGTTTGGCAAGAAGATTGCACTTGTAAATATGGTATAAGATGCTATAATAAGCTGCCCATAGTGAATAATTACTTATATTAAGGAGTGTATAATTTGTTCAATGAATGTAAGCTTGCAGCAATTGAGACATGAAAACAACCAGAACATTGTCCATCAACAATCTAGTGCAATTTTTTTCAAGAAAGCTACAGCCAGTGCCATTTCTAGCATTACCCTGCTACATGACTAGTTGAACTGAAATCTCTTGTGGGAAGCTGGTCCTATGAATTTGAACATCTATCTAGTTGGAGAAATTTCATTTTAAATGCCAGGGTTGTTGCACAAGAATGCCCCACAATGAGTTATCATGCCTTAAACAGAGGAGAGCTTCTGAGAGAACAGGTCATCAGTCAACATGGTAGATTTCAACAACTAAAATCTGTGAAGGAAATGGATGTATTGCATAGATTGCTGGTATTTTGAAATAATTTAACCTTCATTTCAAGTGTTGTTGCTGAAGGTATATATTACAATACTAGATGATTATAACTGCAATTGTTGCACAAATTACTTCTAATTTGGAAATGCAAGTGGAAGTTATCGTATATATGGTGACTTCATTGGTGATGATGATATAAAAATGCAGCTAAATTCATGTTTTAATCACTCACATGTATGCATTGAGAATTCAGAAACAAGATTCATCAAGCATGATTGAAGCCACTCAAATGATGGCCTCATTTATTAGGTTATTTTAATGCTCACTCATATACCCCCTCAATCTGTAGCAGATTGCAGATAGTTTGTAGAGGACCTGATCTGTTGCTTTGTCTCATTGGTAAACTTCTCTCATACCCAACCCGGCTTGAAGATGAAAGGGGTTTGTTATCTCTCTTTTTTTTGGTAATGAGTTTGTTATCTCTCTTCAAGCGAATCTGAACCGCATTTAATTAATTAATAAAGAAAGAAGAGGCATACCCACAAGCCTACTGTTTGCAGTGAGAAAGGCCCGGGTTGGCATTTAAGTCACAATGGGGACCATATGATTCCTCCTTGCTATGGACTTTTCCTCGGTTGTCCGTACTGTCATTGATTCCTCCTTGCTGGTCCACATTGTACGAAGAGAAGAATGACATGTCACCTACTAAGTAATTACCAAAACATGGCCACAAATCGAAAGAAAGGAAAAACGAGAAAAATAAAAAATAAAATGGAAGCTGCATCCGAGTGTAGTTTGAAACATATAATAAAATATGTAAAACTAAATTAAATACATCGATATCATTCGATATATATCTTTCATTTGTTTCAAAAGTGAAAGCTATGTATCCCATATTATAGTCGTGAGTTGGTTACAGGCTAAACAAAAAGTTAAAGAGTTCGTCAAAACTTTCCTTATTGCTATACGTATGCAAAACCAGACCAAAATATGCTTGACTATCAAGTTATGATAAATGGTCTAGATTTGTGACAAGATAAACAAGATTAGAAATGGAAGAAAAATTGGGTTTATTTGTTTGTGCAAGTCAATTAACTTTGTATTATACATCTATAGTAAACCCATGGAATATTTCTCAGGATTGTGGCTCTCCGCCTTTTATTTGGCCGCAACACACCCATTAAAAATCCCTAAAAGACTCATCTGTCCAATAAAAACCATCCACCCAAATTGCTCTCTTTTAATTTATTTGGTAACTACCTTTGCATTATCCCTTAAAAAAACTACCTATTAAAATGGGATGTGCATTATCCCCTAAAAAACTATCTATTAAAGAGTCCTATCTTAATTACATGTGCATATGAAGATTAATGCGCGTGCCTCCGCTAGTGTGCATTAATTGAACCAAATTTGATTATTTGTTACTATTATAAAGCCAACCCATCATTTTTTGGCTGACGTTTACTTCCTAAAAGGCCCTTCAATTCCTTTTTTTGTTGTTGCTAACATTCACTTCGTAAAAAGTCCTCCAATTCTTTTCAATTTTACTCTGCTACTGGTTTGTTAGTGCCATGTGTAATAACTAATTGCTATAATTCTTTATTCCCATAGGTATTTGAAAAAGCATTCAAATTTATCTAAGGGCATCACCACCCATCACATATAAACTCCAATCCATTAGTCCAAGAGATGGATTTAGTTTGGTCCCTTGAAATAGTCCACTGCTTCCTCCAACAGAAAACCATGCGATGTGAGTAAGATGTTGCCACGAGGCAAGAACTGGGATGACCTGCGTGGTTTTTGGTCTGGAAGAAGAGATAGAACAAGTGGAGTACGTGGGGAAAAAGCTGAGAAAGTGATAAAATGCCCAGAGGAAGCGAATTGAGAAATTAAGAAAGACCATTTACCAACAGAAACGAAAGGAAAACATATAAATGACAAACAGAGAGAGATGAAGGGGCCTTGTTTTATCACTATTTTTCTCACTATTATCTCACAAATATATATCTAAGTATATAGTATATACTAACAATCAATCCCAGACTATTTCAAACGAGACTAATCAAGAGACAGCTAACTTGGCCGTCAATCGACGTGTCGGTCGCTGGCATTAATTGTGCTATTTGTAAGTTACGTAAACGTCAACGAAGCCTCCCTTCTCTTGTCCTCCAAGGATCCGTTCTCCCAATTTCAGTCTTTCTGCTGATCTTCTTCCTTTTATTACCTATGAAAATTCCAAGATGCTTCGTACGTACCCTCTCTTTCCAACGTCACTACAGTATTTCATGATTCCATATATAAACGCTGCTTTGCTTCCGGTACTTCAAATTCTCCATCGGGAGAGAAGGCAGAGAACTAAAATGGCGGAGAGTACTGCAGTGGGTTTCGCACTGCAGAAGGCAGACCTTTTGCTTGAGCGTGAAAGAAAGTTACTTGGTGAAATCCGTAGAGAAGTGAAAGACATTAAAGATGAGTTGGAGAGCATGGTGGCTTTCCTCAGGGACGCAGACCCAAGGGAGGAGACCGACGGAGGAATCAAAGTCTGGGTTAAGCAAGTGAGGGAAGTGGCTCACGACACGGAGGATGTCATTGATGAATTCATGTTTCGATTAGCTCGAAAGCAGGACGAGCATGGCTTCCTCGGTTTTCTTCATAAATCCTACCGATCCCTCATGACCATCAGAGACAGGCACCGAATTGCCGCCGAAATTGAACATATTAAAGCTAGGGTTCAGAAGGTGTCGGAGAGGAGCCAAAGGTACCGGTTCCACCGCTCCGGTTTCTCGAGACGAGCATGGCATGATCCTCGAGCAGACACTCTGTTGTTAATGGAGGAAGCTGAGCTTGTTGGCATTGACCGGCCAAGAGACGATCTGATCCGATACCTACTCAGGGAAGATGTGAGACTTCGAGTGGTTTCGGTTGTGGGCATGGGTGGTCTGGGCAAGACCACTCTGGTTAAGAAGGTCTTAGATGGCGAACAAGTGAGGGGAAGCTTCCAACATCACGCTTGGGTTACTGTATCGCATTCGTTGCGTGTGGAGCATATCCTCAGAGATGCCATATCGCTTCTCTTTAAGGAAACCAAGCAAGCAATTCCTCAAGAAGTGACCACCATGAAAGAAGGTGATTTGAAGGTCACCCTCAGGGAATTTCTTCGAAACAAGAGGTTCCTGATAGTTTTCGACGACATATGGAGGAAAGATATCTGGGAAGCCATTAAGGTTGCTCTGCCCGATGGAAATTGTGGAAGTCGTGTCATGCTTACAACACGACTAGTTGATCTGGATCCTGCTTCTTCTTCATCCAATGAAGCTCGTATCTACAGGTACGATTTGAAACACTTGTCACCCGAAGAATCCTGGACTTTGTTCTACAAGAAAACATTTCGAGAGAATGGTTGCCCTCAACATTTGGAGACAGTCTCTCGAAGTATCTTGAAGAGATGCCAAGGACTGCCGCTTGCAATTGTGGCAATTGGGGGTGTTTTGTCGACGAAAGACATGGCAAGGATAGATGAATGGGACTTAATTCATCGCAGCCTGGGTTCGGAGCTAGAAAGCAATGATGTACTGAAGAGCATGAAGAGAATAATCTCTCTGAGTTACATTGATCTTCCCTTCCATCTCAAACACTGTTTCTTGTACTTCAGCCTTTTTCCTGAAGATTATCTGATCAAGTGCTCGAGACTGGTGAAGCTATGGATTGCAGAAGGGTTTGTTGAGGAGACAGAAGGGAAAACCCTGGAAGAAGTTGGGGAGAGCTACGTCTCTGAGCTCATCAATCGAAGCCTGTTGCAGGTGGGAGAAATTACAGATAATGGAAGGGTTGGAAGCTGCAGGGTTCATGATATAACCCACGAAATCATCGTTTCAAAGTCGAGGGAGGAGAATTTTGGGGCAATAATATCTGCAGAACAAGCGAACTCACAGTCATGGCGTGAAAAAGTTCGACGCATATCAATCCACAAGAAGCTTGGGAGTCTACGGGAGAATCATAGATGCCTCTGCAATCTTCGTTCCCTCTTCTTGTTCGCGCTTGATGGTACACATCTCACCTCATCCTCCATGTTTCTTGATCCTCTACTTAGTGGTTTTAGGCTGCTTAAGGTTCTGGATTTGAGAGGCACACCCCTGAAGACTTTTCCAAAGAAAATTGTGAATCTCTTCAATCTGCGTTACTTGTGCTTGAGGGACACAATGATTGCAAGAATCCCAGGCTCCATTGGTAAGCTCCAAAACCTCGAGACTCTAGATCTTAAGAACACCTACGTAACAAACTTGCCCGCCGAGATAGAAATGCTCCGGCGACTGCGTCATCTTGTTGTTACCCACAACAACGATGCCGGCATGCGTTACGGAAAATTCAACGCTCCAATGGGAGTAAAGTTTCAAGTCATGGGGATTGGTCATTTGGTTGCTCTACAAACTCTTTACTACATAGACGTAAGCAAGGACGGCACCATTGTTGCAAAGCTCGAGAAATTAACCCAACTCAGAAAGTTAGGCGTTTCAAGGTTGAGAAACAAAGATGGGAGGAATCTATGCAGTTCCATACAGAAGATGAGAAATCTTCATACCTTACATGTGGCTTCAATACACATGGAGGAGGTACTTGATCTAGATTCTTCATCTTCACCCCCACCACTTCTTCAACGACTGTTTATAACAGGAAAGGTTGGATTGAAGTTGCCGAAGTGGATACACTCCCTTCACAACCTCACAGTGGTTGCTTTGATATGGAGTGAACTACGGGGTGAAGACTCACTTCAGCCATTGCAGGCTTTGCCTAATCTGCTGACACTGTGTCTTCGTAGGGCTTATATGGCGAGGAAGCTAACGTTTGTGCGGGAAGGATTCCAAAGCCTGAAAGTTTTGTATCTGATTGAGTTGAGACGATTGAGATACATATCAATGCAGGAGGGAACAATGCCTAATCTGAAAGAGCTGTACATTGATTGTTGTGAGGAGTTGTTGTGGGCACCAGAGGGGATTGAATGCCTCAAGTGCCTCACGGAGATGACCTTTGTGAATATGCCTGATGGGTTTGGGACGGAGCTGAGGATCAAGGACAAGCACCATCCTTATTACAACTAGAAACATGGTGCTCACATCCCAAGTATCAATTTTTTCCGCAGGACCGATGAAGGGTTTGAGGGTTATGTTCCCATGTGATTCCTTCGTCAGTTAAGAATGTGCTCACATCCTTCTTCTTGCTTTTTGTATACTTGCAAATAAATGCCAATCCTTTTAGCTAGGCATTTCTCATATTGTCAAATAAGAATGTTTTTCCTTCAATTTCTGTTTTTATTTTTTTATTTTTTATTTTTCGTTTTGTTATAATAAGGTGGACCAATAAGGGGCCATCGTCAGATTTTAAAGTAGCGTGATGTAATTCAAAAATGTCACACAATTTAGTGCGTGTAGCATATTTTTTGATAGCAGTAGGATCACTATAATTGACTCCATTAAGTTCTCCACCATAGAACTCAACAGTTACACCTAGTTGTTCCACACTATAATTCGATTATGCCCTTCTAAAATGAACGTCGGCTCTTACAATTCCGTCCCCTTCTACCAAAGCGACTAGATATGTTTCAAAAAAGTAGGCATCCGGCATACAAAAGGGGCCACCTAGAGCTAACCGCATTAATTAGTTTATGGGCCATGGGCCGTTATGTTCGGGGGTGCCTTCTGGTTTTGGGCACAACCCAAGCATGGCTGGCACGAGCCAAACATGCTTGAGTCATGCCCTTCTGGCCCGTTTGACAACCTTACATATACCAAGACAAGCTTCGGCTTTTTCCTCTTTTTTTTTTTTATTTTTTTATTTATCACCTTCTAAATTTAAATATTCATTAATTATTTGAGATTTCCAAGATTTTGAAGAGTTGCAAGATCACACAGGATTCCATGAAAGCTCAATCTGGGAGATGACATCTACTGAGTGTTATACTGCATTGGTTACTTCTGTGGCCATGAGATACTGTCATATGGAGCATCTTGTATTTTTCATTATTTTGCTTGGGACCCACTTGAAAAAACAAAAGTCGTGAGATGCTCCATATGGCAGCATCTTACAGTCATAGCAGTGACCAAGGTAGCATAACACTGCAAAAGATTGATTTCATCCCTGATTCTACTTTAATTTTGTCACGCCCCAGACCTGAATTTATTCTTAATAAAATAAATCCAAGCCCAAAATATGAACCTTGTGAGCCCAAAACAAACAATTAAATCTAGACTATAAGATTAAAGAAATCAGAATACGCAAAATCTAAAACCATTTATTAATACCTCGACTAAAATGTAAAATCATGACATCGAATAACTAAATAAAATCCTCAATAATAGTCTGGAAACAAGGCCAACTATCTATTAATTCTACTAACAACAAATTCAAAATCCATAAATCAATAAGTCAATAAAATAAATCATCTTGTAAACATAAAAGACGCCCTACATCAAACAGTAATGGTCGTCTTCAACAAAATCCTGCCCCACTATGTTTTACCCATTCCGGAACGTTCTCACCCGAATGATCTGAAAACAAAACATTTGAAAAACATTTTATGAGATTGAAATCCCAGTAAGAAGTAATATGCATGTAATAAAACACAATCTATATAATTTATCAAAAACCTTTCATGAGGTATAAAGACAAAAAAAAAAAAAAAAAAATCAACTTTTGATAATCTCTCAATCATAAGCAAATAGAACTTTACAAGTTTTCGATATAAAACGAATAACCATTTTCAAACCAAGCATAATCAAACAAATCACGATGTGGCATCTAAGGCTACAACTTGGGTCAGTTAAAACCGAAACTGAACCGGTCCAACCCGACTTTGGGTTAGTTTAGTTTGGGTTATATAGTCCTTGGGTAGGTTTTGGTTTTAAAAATAGAGAACCAAATTTGTTTGGTTTGGTTTTGGGTTGAAGGCTCGAGTTAACCGAACTGAATTGAATTTCCTAAGTGTAAAACCAAACCGAACCAAACTGAAATATAATAATATATATAAAATATATAATAGATAAAATAGTTCTTTGTACTTGGTTTTCAACTCTTTAAATTTGGTTGGTGATGATCAGTACACTAAGTTTTTGAGTCATGGTGATGAAGCAAATGATCCCGAGGAAGACATTTTAGATTTGATTGTATTTCATTAATTTTGTTTTGAGATAAAGTTGAATTGTCAATTAGTTAGTGTGCAAGAAGAAAAAAGTTGTTGTGTGTATTATTTAAATTTTTTTGGGCAAAAGTGGGAATCTCTCTCTTGATAACAGGTTTTAAGTATGTGAAAATGACCCAAACCGAACTGAATTATGGGTTTGGTTATGGGTTTTCTTTAAATAATTGGTTCAGTGTTTGGTTTGGATATTTCGATTCTAAGGTCGGTTTGGTTCGGTTTTGGGCTGACCATCAATAACCTTGGTTTGGTCTTGGGTTGAGGCCAACCCTAACCAAACTGCACCAAGTTGCAGCCCCAGTGGCATCACAAGACTCATGAAATTAGATTTCTTTGAGAAGTCAACTACCCGTTCCAATTTACCACCTCACGACTTATGTGCGAAGTCGACCTACTCAGGGTTTCAGGCATCTTCTTATTGCGAAGCATCCAAACCAGATACAGGAATGGTTGGCAAGTACAATCTAGTCAAATTGCAACCATAAACTCAAGAAAGACCTTACCAAGATACACAATGGTATGGATTGCTACAGCTCAACCAGATACAGGAAGACCTCACCAAGATATATGGTGGTACACATACATGGACCATGGGATTAACCTAACAAAGATTGGCCCATTTCATTACCTAGCTGACACATGGATCCATACATAGCTATGTTCGCTAGACACTAATCTAAAACCAAATATTAATCCAATTCTTGCCAACTCTATGCATTTACCACTCCAAGATACATGGAGGAAACTCGAATAATTTCTACAAGGTACATGTAGATTCCTCGCAAATAATCCATAAAATTTTCATTTAAAGCAATAACCTAACCATCCACCACGTACAAAGAAAATATGAATTTAAAATGATGCATTATTGTAATATGACATTAACATGGTTTTCAAAATTAATTATACATATTTAATTACCTATTATTATAATTTACAAATATTCTAGTAATACTAATAATATGGGTCTAAAAGTTATTTTCTTAATATCCACACGATAATTAGTATAATCATTTCACTCTAAGGTAATACAAAGTAATTAGTATTAAGTTATAATTTCTAAGGTATTAATTTGTAAAATAATCCATATGAGGACATGACAATGGGAAAGGTCATTTCTTCTCAACATTGCACTTTTAGCACCAAAAGTCTATAAAAATAACAAAGGAGAATTTAAATAGGGTAAAAGTGTGAATACTAATCTTATTTTTACTTTAACTCTTTAAAATTTCTATATAACCTAAAACTATTTTACATTTACAAACTAAGACCCCGGCATTAACGACCCATTCTTTCTTTCTCTTTCGTGGAAAAGCAAACGAACCCCACCTACCATACTTGTCTCCCTCGTTCAATTCTTCTCTCTCTCTCATCTCAAAGAACCACACGATTTCATAGTCATTACATAATTTGCATATAACAGTAGCTTCTCAAGAAATTTCAAGAAAATAAAAGGAAGCAGATCTCATTATCTAAATCCAGCGACACCCAAATCTCAAAGGGAGTAGGTGACAAAAACCAGAAATACCTATGGGGAATTCATAATATCTTGTAGGTGCTCATGGTTGCTAAGAAATTACAGGTTGATAGTACTTTGAATCTATGTTAAAGTAAATCTGCAACAGAGAAATTTGATGCTGTACAGAATATGTAACAGAAATCAAAATATGAAATCTATCTAATAGAAGAAGAACAGGGATTCATTTTCAATGATGTACAACAACCAAATCAATAAAATCACAAACCAAATCAAATCGTCTAATAACACTGCTATTTAACGACAAACCCAAAACCATGCATGTTTTCAAGATGATAAGGGTTACTACTTACTTGTAATGCAACAGTAATCCCAAGGAAAACTCTTGAATGTGGTTCACTCTTTTCAGTGGTTCCTCGAGCCGCAACTTGCACAAACTAATTCCAAAACAAACTCTCTCTTACGCATGCTTCAAAACAATTAAACCCTATATTAAAGGAAAATGATTCCATGCTTCACAACCACACACAACACATTCAAACAAGCCAATAAAATTCTAGATAAAAATTTTGAATATTACTTACCTCTTTAAAACATCATCCCACCGTTGGATTTTAGAAAGATTCTAGAACTTGGCTTTCCATCTCATCACCTAAATAAATAATATAAATTAATTAATAAAATTTTCTAAAATCCCTAAAATAAATTATTTATATTATTTAATAAACCAAGGGTGTTGCAAATTTCTTGCCATTTTTATTAATAGCCTCTAATTTAACTTATCAATGAAAACAAGCTATAAGCCATTACATTTAACTTATCAATGTAAATTTCTTACCTCCCTTGAGGTATGACATAATTACACTTACCTCCCTTGGGGTTTCTGATATAACACTGTCACCCCTTGACGTTTATGTGTGGGTCACAATAACACCCGCTCACTACACTTTCTGTCAAAAAAATAACCGCAGATGATTAAAAAATAAATAACTTTTGAATGTATGACTAAAAATTAATTTAGTCATACATTTTTGGAAAATTAATTTTTAGTCATACATTCAAAAGTTATTTATTTTTTAATCATTTGTCATTATTTTTTTGATGGAAAGTGTAGTGAGGGGGTGTTATTGTGACCCACACATAAACGTTAAGGGGTGACAGTGTTATATCAGAAACCCCAAGGGAGGTAAGTGTAATTATGTCATACCTCAAGGGAGGTAAGTGTAATTTGCCCTATAATTAATAAGGAAAGAAGAGGCATACCAACAAGCCTACTGTGGGGTAGCAAAACCTGCATTCCACTGTTTGTAGTGAGAAAGGGCCGGGGTTGCATTTAAGTCACAATGGGGACCATATGATTCTTCCTTGCTATGGCAATTTCCTCGGTTGTCCATATCTGTCATTGTATATGAGCTTTAGCGCATGCCCAACTTCACCCATAAATAGCTGCTGGTCTACTCTGAGATCTTGGATCCCACATTGTACAAAGTACAAAGAGAAGAAAGTGAAGGTCCATACATATATATATATATATAGGCTTGTGACTCCCTCAAGTAACAAGGCTTTTTAAGGTTAAACCAAAAAATAAAACCGTTTGGTCCAATGGGCGTGTAAAGCGGGCAATATCATAGATAGTGGGATCGAGCATTACAGCCATCTCTAGGTGGGTTGACAATAAAGCAATTGTTCCTACCTTTGCCATATTGTCAAATCGTAGTTCCACCCATGAAAGGATCCACTAATTACTTTAAACCTTCTCTGCTACCCATTGATAGCTATCTATATGTTAGGTCTTGTTGAAAATAGTGGTTCGTATTCTCGTCCAAGGTGGAAGGGACCTAAGGACCTTGTGGATAGTACGTTACAGGGGTCTTTTTTTTATATATATTTTAAAGATATTGAATTTAGGGTTGATATATATATATATACATGTTGTAATCCTAATTGGAAGTTTAGTGGTCATGTATAGTGGATGTAGGCGCATTGTCGAACAACTTAATTTCTGTGTGTTCTTGTTCTTTTCTTCTTCCATATTTTTTCTATTCAACAGCAGGCGCTTTTCGTGAAATTGTTGTTTAACACGTTCTTTCTTTAAATTTTGTTTTCCTCTAGTAGTTCTCCACTCTCGTTCTCTTTCATGCCGTCTCATACCCTTTTTCTTATCGGCAAGCAAGCCCTAGCTTGGTTGACTACGTAGAAACCGTTCAAGGGTTTTATTTTAAAGAAACTAGGGGGTTGCACGCGCTACGCGCGTAGAAAACGGAGCCCACTTTGACAAACAATCAAGGTAGTTACAATAATGAGAGATTGTTTTGTTTGGGGAGGGTAATGTTTGGAAAAAGAAAAAGGGGGCCAGAATCTAAAGGGAATATTCCCACCTCTTCTCTTTATATATAGTATAGATAAATTTCTCCAGAGATGTTTAGCGCAATTATCAAAACGACAGCTGGTCTTCTACCCAAAAAAAAAATCAAAACAACAGCTGGTCGGTCGTTTGTTTGTCGAGAAAGGCATGCTTGTCGCCTCTAATATAGCAGGCGCACGTCACAAAGATTTCTAATTAATTAGGTTTGACAACCACTTTATGAGTTAGTAACAAATGGAAAGCGTCCAAGTTCAGGTTCTATCTGTACTACTGTTGAAACCAAGTTTTTGGGTTTATTTTGACGTCATGAAGTGGAAGACTCCAAGACTTTGGGATCAAGAAAACCTTATTTGGATTGCAAATGCAACTCCATTATTTAAGATCACCTTACCCCGTTTGTCGGTTGGTGTTCTATATATATATATATATATATATATATATATATATAATTTGATGTCCTAAGTAATCTTTAAGTTTTTATGTATGGTATTGCATGACATGCCACCTACTAAGTAATTACCAAAACATGGCCACAAATCAAAAGAAAAAAAAAAGTGGGGAAAGCTGCATGCGAATGTAATCTGATAAATATAATAAAATATATAAAACTAAATTAAATATATCGACATCATTCGATATATATCTTTCATTTGTTTTATACGTGAGAGCCATGTATCCCATATTATAGTCGTGAGTTGGTAACAGGCTAGACAAAAAGTTAAAGAGTTCGTCAAAACTTTCCTCATTGCTATACGTATGCAAAACCAGACCAAATTATGCTTGACTATCAAGTTATGATAAATGGTCTAGATTTGTGACAAGATATAACTAGATTAGAAATGGAAGAAATTTTGGGTTTATTTGTTTGAGCAAGTTAATTAACTTTGTATTATACATCTATAGCAAACCCCAAGGAATATTTCTCAGGATTGTGGCTCTCCGCATTTTATTTGGCCACAACACACCCATTGAAAATCCCTAAAAGATACGTCTATCCAATAAAAACCATCCACCCAAATTGCTCTCTTTTAATTTATTTGGTAACTACCTTTGCATTATCTCCTAAAAAAACTACCTATTAAAATGAGAAGTGCATTATCCCCTAAAAAACTTAGTAAGGGTTCCTATCTTAATTACATGTGCATATGAAGAGTAATGCATGTGCCTCCACTAGTGTGCATTAATCGAGCCAAACTTGATTATCTATTACTATTATAAATCCATCCCATCGTTTTCTGGCTGATGTTCACTTCCTAAAAAACCCTTAAATTCTTTTTTCGCTAACATTCACTTCGTAAAAAGCCCTCCAATTATTTTCAATTTTACTCCGTTACTTGGTTTGTTAGTGCCATGTGTCATAACAAATTGCTCTAATTCTTTATTCCCATAATTATTTGAAAACGTGTTCAAATTTATCTAAGGGCATCACCACCCATCACATATAAACTTGAATCCATTAATCCAACAGATCGATGGATTTAGTTTGGTCCCTTGTGAAAAACAGGGTTTTGACTCTAACAACACCTAGAGGGGGGTGAATAGGTGAAGCACAACGGAATAAAATTTTCTATTAATTAAAGACAAGTCCTCAATTAATAGGCATGAACAAATCCTAAAAATAATTCCAGAAAATAATTACTAACTATCAAGTCACCCAAATTGCAAACCAAATAAAGCATGTAAAGGAATAAACAAGACAAGCAATTTAGTGACGAAGGGAAAACTCTATGAGAATTCTCACTAGAGAAAAACCCTCCAGGCTATGCAGGAACCACCTAAAAGATCCAATATGAAAAGAAGACTTACAACCTGTAGTTTAGACTACTCAACATCCCTATGCTAGACTCTACAACTCACAAACTTGAAAGTATCTGAGGAACTCCTCAGATTTGTGCCACAGCAACACCTCAGAACTCTGAAAATCTTCTCATACGATCACCTAAACGAACTCGCCTGGTATCTGTAGGAACTCCCACGATTCAGTCTCCCCAACCCGGAACTCTAAGGTAGAAGAAGAAAGAAGAAAAGAAGAAAAGAAAGGTTTTGTGGCTTAAAAGAGGAAAACCTAGAAGCAGACTTTTCCATAAGAGAAAAGAATATTTATGTCTTCTAAAACGTGGCTCTCTTAGGTTTAGAAAGACCCTAATCCTATTTAAAGGTTCCCCAAGAAGTTTGAAGTCAATCCGAATTAAAACGAGTAAATTATGCAATTTTTTGCAACTTTTTCTGGAATTCGCAGATTGAACGTTCGAACGGTGCATCAAACGTTGATCAAACGCCACCCTTCAAAAATTTCCGTTCAAACGCCAGATCAAACGTTGGAGAACGCAACTCTCGAGTTTGTCTGCAGAACTTGAATGGTCGAACGCCAGGTCCTGTCTTCTCGAACGCAACTTTCGGGTTTCTCTGCAAACACTGAACGTTCGAACGCCACATCAAACGTTCATCTAACGTTGAGCATAAAAAGCTCATTTTAACTCCGTTTGCAATGCTGTTTGAACCATGATTTCTTGAACTCAATCTAAACATTCTAAATACACTTAAACACACTTTTTGGCACGGAATTAAGCCAACATAAAATATTGAATCTAACACATTGAAATAGTCCACTACTTCCTCCAACAGAAAACCATGCGATATATGTGAGTAAGATGTTGCCATGAGGCAAGAACTGGGATGACTTGCGTAGTTTTTCGTCTGGAAGAAGAGGTAGAACAAGTGGAGTTCATGGGGGAAAAGCTGAGAAAGTGATAAAATGCCCAGAGGAAGCGAATCAAGAAATAAAGAAAGAACTTTTACCAACAGAAACAAAAGGAAAACATACAAATTACAAACAGAGAAAGATGAAGGGGCCTTGTTTTATCACTGTTTTACTCACCAGTCTTAGGTCTGTGTCAAGATGCGTGTATATATAAATGAAACTATATAGTATATACTAACAATCAATCCCAGGACCCAGACTATTTCAAACGAGAATAGTCAAGAGACAGCTAACTTGGCCGTCAAGGGTTCATTTGGTGGTTGTGTTGGTTTTGTGTGAGGATCCTAGAGATCTGCTACCCCAACCCCACTTCTCCCAAAATGAGTTCAGTCGACCAAAGAAAGCTTGCCTCTATCCCCTATCTGTTTTTTGGTTTGCTGTTTCTGGCTCAGATCAAACGTGCATTTGGAAAGGAGGCTACAGCTTTTTCCCTTTTTGTGGTGGTTTTACCCCTTGGGACTCATTCTGGTCTTTTTTGCAGGATCGTCGAAGAGATCCCCAAGTTTGATGGTAGCCATTTTTGTTTAGGTTCTTTTGTTTTTAGCTCGAAGGTGCAGGGTTCTTTTATGTTTAGCTTTAAGATGCAGGTTGCTGTTGGTGTTGTAATCCTGGCTTATTTGCAGAAGGTTTTTGTTCGGGGTCATTTGCTGTCCGGCTTCCACAGTCGATGGCTCCCCCTTTCGAGGGATTATCAATCCGCCTAGTTGCGGACCCATCTTTAGGTTTTCTCGACGGTCTTCCGTTGGGAGTTATGGCTTCATCCATTTGCCTAGTTTCCGTTATGAAATCTTCCGCAAGTATGCTTAGGAGTATAGCATCTTTAGTGCTTTGCCTTTTCAGCAATTATGGTAATTTTTTTAGATGTTTTTCAATTTAATTGGATTGTAATTGAGATGGATGTATCTATGTTTTACATTAATGAAATCAATTAACCTGGCTTCGAATAAAAAAAAAATTGAACTTGGCCGTCAATTGACGTGTCAGTCGCTGGCATTTCGCTATTTGTAATGTACGTAAAGTTAACGAAGCCTCCCTTCTCTTACCAAAAACTTGGCCGTCTATTGACGTGTCGGTCGCTGGCATTTCGCTATTTGTAAGGTACGTAAAGTCAACGAAGCCTCCCTTTCTCTTCCCCTCCAAGGATCCGTTCTCCCAATTTCAGTCTTTCGGCTTCTTCTTGCTTTTATTACCCATGAAAATTCCAAGATGCTTCGTACGTACCCTCTCTTTCCAACGTCACCACAGTATGATCCCATAACCGCTGCTTTGCTTCCGGTACTTCAAATACTCCATCGAGAGAGAAGGCAGAGAACTAAAAATGGCGGAGGGTGCAGTGGGTTTCGCGCTGCAGAAGGCAGACCTTTTGCTTGAGCGGGAAAGAAAGTTACTGGGTGAAATCCGTAGAGAAGTGAAAGACATTAAAGATGAGTTGGAGAGCATGGTGGCTTTCCTCAAGGACGCAGACACAAGGGAGGAGACCGACGGAGGCATTAAAGTCTGGGTTAAGCAAGTGAGGGAAGTGGCTCACGACACGGAGGATGTCATTGATGAATTCATGTTTCGATTAGCTCGAAAGCAGGACGAGCATGGCTTCCTCGGTTTTCTCCATAATTCCTACCGATCCCTCATGACCATCAGAGACAGGCACCGAATTGCCGCCGAAATTGAACACATTAAAGCTAGGGTTCAGAAGGTGTCGGAGAGGAGCCAAAGGTACCGGTTCCACCGCTCCGGTTTCTCGAGACGAACATGGCATGATCCTCGAGGAGACACTCTGTTGTTAATGGAGGAAGCTGAGCTTGTCGGCATTGACCGGCCAACAGACGATCTGATCCAGTACCTACTCAGGGAAGATGCGAGACTTCGAGTGGTTTCGGTTGTGGGCATGGGTGGTCTGGGCAAGACCACTCTGGTTAAGAAGGTCTTCGATGGCGAACAAGTGAGGGGAAGTTTCCAACATCATGCTTGGGTTACTGTATCGCATTCGTTGCGTGTGGAGCATATCCTCAGAGATGCCATATCGCTTCTCTTTAAGGAAATCAAGCAAGCAATTCCTCAAGAAGTGACCACCATGAAAGAAGGTGATTTGAAGGTCACCCTCAGGGAATTTCTTCGAAACAAGAGGTTCCTGATAGTTTTCGACGACATATGGAGGAAAGATATCTGGGAAGCCATTAAGGTTGCTCTGCCCGATGGAAATTGTGGAAGTCGTGTAATGCTTACAACACGATTAGTTGATCTGGATCCTGCTTCTTCTTCATCCAACGAAGCTCGTATCTACAGGTACGACCTGAAACACTTGTCACCCGAAGAATCCTGGACTTTGTTCTGCAAGAAAACATTTCGAGAGAATGGCTGCCCTCAACATTTGGAGACAGTCTCTCGAAGTATCTTGAAGAGATGCCAAGGACTGCCGCTTGCAATTGTGGCAATTGGGGGTGTTTTGTCGACGAAAGACATGGCGAGGATAGCTGAATGGGACTTAATTCATCGTAGCCTGGGTTCGGAGCTAGAAAGCAATGATGAACTGAAGAGCATGAAGAGAATAATCTCTCTGAGTTACATTGATCTTCCCTTCCATCTCAAACACTGTTTCTTGTACTTCAGCCTTTTTCCTGAAGATTATCTGATCAAGTGCTCGAGACTGGTGAGGCTATGGATTGCAGAAGGGTTTGTTGAGGAGACAGAAGGGAAAACCCTGGAAGAAGTTGGGGAGAGCTACGTCTCTGAGCTCATCAATCGAAGCCTGTTGCAGGTGGGAGAAATTACAGATAATGGAAGGGTTGGAAGTTGTAGGGTTCATGATATAACCCATGAAATCATCGTTTCAAAGTCGAGGGAGGAGAATTTTGGGGCAATAATATCTGCAGAACAAGCGAACTCACAGTCCTGGCGTGAAAATTTTCGACGCATATCAATTCACAAGAAGCTTGGGAGTCTACGGGAGAATCACAGGTGCCTCTCCAATCTTCGTTCCCTCTTCTTGTTCGCGCTTGATGGTACACATCTCACCTCATCCTCCAAGTTTCTTCATCCTTTACTTAGTGGTTTTAGGCTGCTTAAGGTACTGGACTTGAGAGGCACACCCTTGAAGACTTTTCCCAAGAAAATTGTGAATCTCTTCAATCTCCGTTACTTGTGCTTGAGGGACACAATGATTGCAAGAATCCCAGACTCCATTGGTAAGCTCCAAAACCTCGAGACTCTAGATCTTAAGAACACCTATGTAACAAACTTACCCGCCGAGATAGAACTGCTACGGCGATTGCGTCATCTTATTGTTACCCACAACAACGATGCCGGCATGCGTTACGAACAATTCAACGCTCCAATGGGAGTAAAGTTTCAAGTCATGGGGATTGGTCATTTGGTTGCTCTACAAACTCTTTACTACATAGACGTAAGCAAGGACAGCGCAACTGTTGCAGAGCTTGAGAAGCTAACCCAACTCAGAAAGTTAGGAATTTCAAGGTTGAGAAAAGGGAGTGACCTCTGCCGTTCCATACAGAAGATGAGAAATCTGCATGCCTTACATGTGGCTTCAATACACAAGGAGGAGGTACTTGATCTAGATTCTTTATCTTCACCCCCACCTCTTCTTCAACGACTGTTTATAACAGGAAAGGTTGGATTGAAGTTGCCGAAGTGGATACACTCCCTTCACAACCTCACAGTAGTTGCTTTGATATGGAGTGAACTACGGGGTGAGGACTCACTTCAGCCATTGCAGGCCTTGCCTAATCTGCTGACACTGTGTCTCCGTAGGCCTTATATGGGGAGGAGGTTAACGTTTGTGCGGGAAGGATTTCAGAGCCTGAAAGTTCTGTATCTGATTGAGTTGAGACGATTGAAATGCATATCAATGCAGGAGGGCACAATGCCTAATCTGAAAGAGCTGTACATTGATTGTTGTGTGGAGTTGTTGTCAGCACCAAAGGGGATTGAATGTCTCAAGAGCCTCACGGAGATGACCTTTGTGAATATGCCTGATGGGTTTGGGACGGAGCTGAGGATCAAGGACAAGCACCATCCTTATTATAACTACGAACATGGTGCTCACATCCCAAGTATCAATTTCTTCCGCAGGACCGATGAAGGGTTTGAGGGATATGTTCCCATGTGATTCATTGTGACTAGCAATGGGTGTTCATTGAGTGCTTTGCTTATTGCTTTTCATTTGTCTGTACTTTTGGCCTTATTGTTTTTCATTTGTGACTAGGCATTTCTCATATTTTCAAATAAAAGGGTTTTCGTTCTATTTCTGTTTGTTTTATTTTGCCCAGATTAAGAGATCACATCGTCTGTGGGAAAAACAAAGGAAAAATTAGTTTTTAGTTGTGCTTTTTAAACGTGATTAGATTCAGTCATCCAATTCTTTATAATTGGAAATTAGAGATACTTTTCTAAAATAATTAACAAGTGTCATTTTACTTTTCATAAAAAATTTCTTCCAAAAATACCCTTAAAAGATTTTACAGACCTCTTTAAATACTTGCAATAAATCATGATTACAAAGGGTTGACAAAGGTATTTTTAAAAGAAACTCTTTGTGAATATAAAAATAACACTTATTCTCAATTGCTTAAATAATGTACCACTAATTGTTAATTAATAAGAATAAGATGACTGAATGTGAATTATTTTAAAAAGTATCACTAAAAATCAATTTTCCCAAAAAGAAAGGGAGAAGAAGAAGAGAAAAAGAAAAAAAAAGGGGAAAAAATGCTATAATATCCTGCAACAAACATGCATGTGATCGGCCTATCAAAATTAAAATATTAAGCGACAAATGCCTACCTCACGAATGGGCCAATCATATGCTTGATATAGAATGCATGTTGTAGCCTGCGTCAAACGAATACTTTCAGAAGTTAAAAGTCGTCTTTAGCTAGAAATAAACTGGGAAAGTTGGGTGGACCTCCGCAGCCTGAGTTGTCACTGAGCTTGGCCTATTAAGGCACGGCAATGGGCCCTTTCGTTCCGGGGCGCCTTTGGTTTTGGGTACATCCCAAGTCTGGCTGGCACAAGCCAAACATACCTTAGTCATGCCCTGGTGGCCCGTTTGACAAGCTTAAGACAAAGGCTTCGACTTTCCAAGTTTTTTTTTTCTTATTTATTACCTTCTAAATTTAATTATTAATTGTTTTAACCTTTGAAGTTTTTTAATAGATCAAAGATGCCATATGATTCTGTGAAGGTTTTCACTGTTCTGCTTGGGTCCCACTTGAAAAAAAAGAAGCTCTGAGATGCTCCAATGGTAGCATCTCACGTCCGACAGATGGTTTGGGGAAACCGTCTGATAGGAAATTAATTGCCAAAATAAAACCTAAAAATACGAAGGTACCCAATCGACAAATTTTAGTCTTTAGACCATTTGATAGTATGGCAGGCTTTATCCATGAATTTGTTGGTGTTAACTAGGGGTGCCAAACGGGCCTGCTCCGCACAGCCCGGGCTCGTTTAGCGCATGCCTAGCGGGTGGGAAGCTGGTCGTGCGATGCTGGTCCATTAGCCAAAACCCCGGCATGGCCCAGCCTGTGGCACGCCTAGAGCTGGGCCGTGCCATGCCAGGCAGGCCCGCCTAGTGGGCCTGCTGCATATTTTTTTGGAAAAAAAAAGAAAAAAATGAGAAAATTAGTAAAAAAACCATAAAATAATTTTGAAAAAGTAAGTTTACTTACCTTTTGAACCGTATTGAGATAAAGAGTTGCAAAAGTATTACTTGTGTCGATTACTACTTGGTCGTCCAAATAGTAATCGAGGCAAGTAACAATTTTGCAATTCCTATATAGACGTAAAGTGGCTTGTTCAATGATTTGCTAATGATCAAGTTCAAGGAGCACTGTAACTCTACAAAGAAAATGAAGGAAACAAAAAAAAATTTAACTTTCTTAGAGTCATGTTAAAAGTTTGGCCAATGGTCAGCCTAGGGACCCCGCATGTGAGCACTCTGCCGAGTCTTCCAGCCATTGGCCAAAACTCTAAACATGACTCTAATGAAGTAAAAAGAGAAGAGAAGAGATGAGAAGAGGTGTGGTTTGGAATGGGAAGGATTAGGCCTATTTATAGAAAACCAAAAGTGGCATTTTACCACGTCTATCCTCAAATATGACTTTTATTTGGCTGTTAAAAGGGTGGAAATGGTCATTTACAGTCAATTATATGCATACCCTCCCTAATATGGCTGTTGGGGGGTAAAACAGTAAAAAAAAGTGGTAAAAATCACTTTAAGAGGGAAAAAACGGCTAGCCAAATGGCTAGCTGTTTCGTGCCTGGCGGGCCGTGCCGCCTGCGTGCCGAACAGGCCAGGGCCCGCCAAGCACGTCAGGCTATAGAAAAGTTCTGAAGTTGAGTTTTTTTTTTTCAAGCTTTACTTTAAGAGACTTATTTTCAGACTTTAGAGATTCAATCTTTAACTTGTATCCACTCACACATGAAGTAGACTCTTCAAATTTGGCTTGAAGATCTTCTTTCTTGAGTTCAACTTCATTAAGCCTTTTAAGAGTGGATTTTAATTGGTTTTTCGCCTTCAAACACTCTTTAAACAGCTTGTCATATACTTCTTGTATGCTTTCCTCGTCATTTGACTCACCATAAGAATCTATTGCATTCTCACTTGGTATAGAGTCTTCATGATTGCTAACATCACTACTTCCAATAATAGAAGCGAACGCCATGTAGTTTGGACTTTCCTCTGTATAGGAGTCCTCACTATCTCGATCAGAGGCACTCTCATCATCAAATAGGGTAGCATTCATAGATTTCCCTTGAAGTTTCTTGAACGTGGGACACTCAAACCTGATGTGACAAAAACCCTGACATTCATGGTGTAAAACCCCGAATTTTCCTTAAATAATAAATTAAATTAGCAAATAATATTACCGAGAGTTATGATTGATAGAAACATTTTAATATTGTAGGGGGTGATCAACTTAGCGGAGATCCAGAATTAGACGCAGATCTGACCGTCCGATCGTGAGATATCGAGGTATGTATTCTAATTGGGCGAGGTGTATAGAAGAGTTGCATGGGAGATGCATAGGATCAGGGGGTATATATATGTATAAAGAATTAACCTAATTCTTATACGTGTATTCTCGCTCGTATTGAAGCCGCAAGTGACGAACTGTTCGAACGACCAAGAGAAGAAGAAGAAGAAGAAGAAGGAAGGGCTGGGCGTGCGTTCATCGTCCAGAGAGTTTCTCAGTGATAGAGGTTCGCCATTGTGCAGAATAGAGAAGGAGAAATCAGCATATAGAGGTAGGTGACATCGTTTTGGTTTAAAATTGGATTTACCCTTGTTTAATTGCAAATGCATGTTTCTATGATATGTAATGTTGTATTTAGTTAGCTAAGCATGTTAGAAATACATTAGAATGAGTTTAGACGAGAAAAATCACGATTTAGAACTGTTTCTGCTCGATTTGGTAAGACCGCCGACCTCGACTGTTCTAGGCGCTCATCGGCGATCCTAGGCGCTGGTTATAAATTTGAGGACGCCGTAGACCGCGGGACGACGGACCGTGGGCGCTCGAATTTGCACTACTGCTGACTGAAGACCGCCCGGAGCGATCCCAGGCGCTCTCAGCAGAAAATCCAATTTTTCATATTTTCGAACCTAATTCAACTCTAAACTATTTTTAGACAATTTTAATGATTAATTAAGGTCTTTTAAGACCAAAATAAATTATCTAAATCCCTGTTTTACAGAAAAACAAATTAGGGAGATATTTAGGACATTAGTTGCCAAGTTTTGAAGGAAAATGAGAAATGTGATTTTGGAAAAGCCTAACTACCATTTGATAATCTAAACACTTCTAAATGGCATTATAAATCATAAAACATTATAAAGAGAATTCAGAATCCGAATGACTGAATAACGAAGTAAATGTACAGATATAACCATTATATGCCGCTAGGCACCAACCCTTATAGAATTATGATACTTTAGGGAATTTTGGAGTCTAGTGGGCATAGCTGGTTATGGATCCATAGTCGTAGCTAGATAGCTGAGGGATATGTCATTTGGGTTGAGTTACTCCTATATGCGACGCGCTTCCTTTGCAAGTTAGTTTGTCTGGGAAGGTCCTATGTCTGGAGGGACACCCCGGTGAGCCGTTGGTGATTCCCTGTACATGTGGATAAGCGACCATCTCCATGTATTGATTCTGGTGCTGCATGCTGGTGGTTCATGCCAACTCTGATGGGTACGTGTGCAATAAGTCGGTGACTACGGCTCTTGTCTAAGCTGCGCTGCATGGGGCTTGAGTATCATTAGTAGCATCGCTCCTAAGTCGCACGATGGTATAGCAATTGGTTGAGAATCATCTCAAAAGGTTTATCTAACTTTGTGAGTCCTACAATGACATTGAAAACACAACACTTGATATGATTATTATTATTGTGCACGTGCGGGATGCATGTGATTGGGATATTGGTTGGATGTGACTGCTTAGTACATCCTGGCAATGCGTGGATTATGCTACTGATTTGGCTATTGAGTTCTTATATGAAAACTTGCTGAAAATCATTTCTCGAACTGTTTATCAAACTGTTTTGTGTTCATGAATGGTATAAATGATTATGCGAGCCTGATTTATTGATGTTGCTTAATCGTGCATGAAATGTTACTTTGCTTATATTAACTGTTTAGTCATGCATGTGTTACCTACTGAGATATTCGTATCTCACCCTACTTGTATTCCATTTTTTTCAGCTGATACGCGAGAGGGGGATCTCTTAGACTTCCAGGGAGAGATAGCCGAGCATTCGCCGGAGGATTATTATTATCCAGATCTTGTCTGAGGTGGATTGATGTTATAGACTTAGCATTTTTAATTGGTTTATTATCCTTTATTTGGATTTGATGTATTAGAGAGATAAGGGAGAGATAGTAACCAGTTCATTTTACCAGACTTTGATATTATTGATTGATGGTCAAGCTTTATGCTTAGTTGAGGATTTTGATCTACACTTCCGCACATACTTGTTTCCGCAACTCTGATAGTTTAATAAATTGATTGGATTTTGTTTTCTTTGGTCTGGTATGTTATTGATGTTGTAATTGATATGGGCCAGTAACACCTCGGATTTGGTTGTTGAACTAAATTCGGGTTGTTACAGTAGCGAACCGGGTTCGGGTTGGGTGCTGGTTTGCACTGACCCGGGTTCAGGGCGTTACACATGGCATCTAATCTGCTGAAGTTTCTTCAACCGGGTGTCCTTAGGATTTTTTGAGTCCTTATACTCAGATTTGACTTTAAGCTTATTGTCTTTACCACTAAAACTCCCCTTAGACCTATATCTTTCATTGCCTTTCCTTGGTTTTTTTAGTTTGAAAATTTTTCTGAAATTCTTTACAAAGAGAGCAATATCTTCATCTGCCATAAATTCATCGCTAGAGTCATCATACATCTTCTCTTTTATTGTTTGAAGAGCAATAGACTTATTCTTCTTAGTTGGAGGGAGAGTTAAGTTCATAAGTCTGAATCAAACCTATAAGGTCTTCTATCCTAATACCATCAATGTCCTTACTCTCTTCTATGGCAATAACTTTGGGTCTATACTTTTCAGGAAGAGCTCTAAGAATTTTTCCTACCACTCTATTTTGAGGAATTCTATCACCAAGGTTGAAACTGGAGTTTACTATATCACTTAATTTGGCGTAGAAAGAATCAAAAGGTTCATCCTCTCCCGTCTTTAATTCTTCAAACGTAGTGATAAGCATATGCAATTTGGAATTCTTCACAAGAATAGTTTCCTCATGAGTGGTTTCTAAAATATCCCAAATTTCTTTACTGGTCTGACAAGTGGACACCTGTTTGAATTCGTTAGCAAATATTGCACTAAAAAACGCATTGACACCTTTACTGTTGTGATTTACATCAATCAACTCTTCTCTGGTCCATTGAGTAGTATCTTTGGGCTTAACTTCACCATATATAATAATAATGGGTGGAGTCCATCCTCTCTCAACACTTCCCCAAACCTTTTCATCAATAGCCTTCAGATAGGCTCTCATACGGACTTTCTAATAGGAATAATTACTGCCATAAAAAAAAGGTGGGGCAGTGGAAAACTTGTCCATAACTAACAGAGTCAAGGATCCGGTTAACCGCTCTAATACCAATTGAAAAACATGGTTTAGACTCTAACAACAACTAGAGGGGGGTGAATAGGTGAAAATGATTGTGGAATAAAATTCTACTAATTAAAGACAAGTCCTTAATTAATAGGCATGCACAAGTCTTAAGCAAATAGCAACAAATCACACCAAAATTGCAAATAAAATAATGAGACAACACAAGCAATATTAGTGATGAAGAGAAAACTTTAAGGGAACTCTCAAAGAAAAAAAACCCTCAGGGCAATCAGGTGCCACCTCAGAATATTTCACTATAAGAAGAAGACTTACAGACTGTAGTTTAGACAACCCAACATAGACTCTTGACTTACAGCGTAAGTATCCAAAGAACTCTTCAGATTTGCAACCTTGCAACGATCCAGAACTCTAAATATCTTCTTTGTGAAGTGCCAAACGAACTCGCTCAGCAATTGTAGGAACTCCCACAAGCAAACTTTCCAACCCAGAACTCCAAGGCAAGAGAAGAAGAAAGGAAAGAAAGTTTGATGGCTCAAAGGTAGAAAGAGAAGGAGAAAAGCTTCGTTTCTTTACACACACAATTTAGGGTTCCAAAAACGACTTAAGTGAGTCTATTAGAATCCCTTAACGATCCTTATATAGGTTAGAAGAAGGTCTAGGAGAAGTAGGAAACAAATCAGAAAAGATTGGAATTTTATAAGTGATTTTATGTATTGAACGCAGCTCTAACGTTCAGTTCGTAAAACTACTTCACCTCATCTCGTTCGAACGAAGGACTCACATTGGGTTCAATCAATACTAACATTTGAATGACAGCTCTTACGTTAGGTTAAAATACACTAACGTTCGAACGTTGGCTCTAACGTTATTGAACGCAACTCTCGAGTTTCTCTGCAGACTTTGAACAGCCAAACGGAAAGGCTCACGCTCTTGAACGCTACTCTCGGGTTTGTCTGCAAACATTGAACGTTCGAACGCTACTCTCAGGTTTGTCTGCAATTGTATTTTGCACTGAATGTTCGAACGGTGCTTCAAAAGACTATCTAACGTTCATTATAACTTCTTCAATTTGACTCCGACTTTGACGCCGTTTGAACCATGACTCCTACAACCTATTCCAAACAAATTAAACACCTTGAACACTTACTTTTTGACACGGAATTAAGCCAATCTAAAATATTGATCTTAACACAAATCAACTCAAAGGATAAGAGAATTAAGATATATCAGAGTGTACTAAGGAACTTATGTTATTCATTAATATATTAGCTTAGTTATTACATCAAAACTCAAATAAAAGGATCAACTACAACTCAACTAAACTAACCCACTTTATTACTAGATCACCTATTACTACTCTAAGAAGTAAATGTTATTACATTAATATTCTTATTTCAACTTGTTCCCATCATTTCTAGCTCGACTCGGGGATGCGTGAGTGTGCGGGCATGCCAGCATCTGTGCCGATTCAAGGAGTCAGAAACTTTTCACCCCAGCACCGATCGCACGCAGAATCAGACTGGTTGCGGTTCGGATACGACCTAGCCGCCTGTAGATTTGGAGACTTCTGATCTGGCGATTGCTGAGAGGATTGGGGTTTGTCCTCCAAGGTTCTTCCCCTAATTTTATGGCAACATGGACGACGGCCACATTGGTGGTGGCCGTTTGATTGAGAATCTGCAGAAATTGAGGGCTGTGTGGGGTGACGGCTGTTTCAAGGATGGATGGTGATGAGAATCAATAAAAGATAAAAAGAAAACCAACAATTTCTCGATACATGCTGCATGTTTCCCTATAGCCGTGATCGGAGTATAGAGAGAAGAGATCCGGAGCTGCTTTCAAGATTATTGGTTCCAGAGTGTACATAGTGACTGCCCTTAGCCTTGGTTGAAGGAGTAAGCAAAATTATACCTAGCCATGATCAGAGTAGGGCGTATCTTCTTAGCCTTGCTTAGGAAAAAGGGAGATCTCCATGTGTTATTACGACAGGAAGCAACAAGAGGATATGCTACTTCATGCTATGAGGATAGCATGAGAGTATAGTGGTTTGAGGAGATCAAAATAGCTAGATGTAGTAGTACGTGTTGTGTATTGATCCAGGGATCCCTTTCCCTTATCTGCAAGTCCCTATTTATAAGCTGTTTTGCTTGATCACAAAGTCTCCCAATGACCCACTCTTAGGAAATTAAGCCTCACATTATACAAACCTCCCATGTTTCTAGGAAGTGAGGGACGCCACTTTCCATCTTTTTAGAGAGTCCTTATCTTGTAGACTATTTCCAAACCAATCTTATATAATGGAGTTTCTTAATGGATCATACTTCCCTATTTTAGGGACACTTATAGTCACGTAAGACTCAATTCTACCGCTAGGCTACAGCAGGTGTAAACACAACCTTTAGAATATCCAAGTCTTCAATCCAACTAACAATATATTCTAATGGTGTCATCTCCAATAACGCCTGAAAACAAAATATTTGAAAATATGAATGAGATATAAAATCTCAGCAAGTAGCAACATTAATGCTAAACCTATAATAATAACTTCTTTTAAAAACCGTAAGTATAAGATTTCGGAAAACACTTCTACAAAAACCAACCAAATCAATCATAATATCAATAAGCACAAGAGAATTAATCATATAGAACACCCAAGCTGTAGAATCATAATAAGAATTTTATCATGAACAAATCCATACTTACCGTTGTCATTCATTGGTTAAACCTTACTAGTGCTATTACTTGGCTGAGATATAGACCATTATTTGTCTAAGAGTACAACCATTAATTGGCTCACGTGCGTCCTATTAGTTGGCTAAGGTTAAGGCCACTAGTTGGCTGCATGAGCACTACTATTAATTGGCTAAGTGCGTGCCATTAGTTAGCTAAGAATAAGGCCATTAGTTGGCTGCATGAGTACTACTATTAATTGGCTAAATGCCTGCCATTTGTTGGCTAAGAACAAAGCCATTAGTTGGCTGCATGAGCACTATCATTAATTGGCTAAGTGTTTGCCGTTAATTGGCTAGAGATAAGGCCATTAATTGGCTGCAAGAGTACAGCCAATAATTTGGCTCACGTACTAACTTACACACCATTATTTGGGTAGGAATAGGCCAGTAATTGGCTGTAAAAGTTTGGCCAGTAATTGGCTTACGTGCATGCCATTAATTGGCTAAACAATGTTAGAAAGAAAGGAAAATCACTTTCATGTTTAATCATATGAACAGGAGAAGAGTTATTGTACATACATTTTATATATCAAGCTTCTACAAATTACTGTATAAGGCTACATCTTAGACATATACATAAAATAAAATATCAAACTCGATTAAAAGATCATACTTAATTGAGTTTCGGAATTTTATAAAAACACGAGCTTATTTTATCAAAGCATATCTTATATAAAATATATGTATATAAAATGGTCCAGGCTGCGCTTTTTAAGGGTTTTTCGATGAAGCCCAAGCCTCCCCTGAACTCAACTTCGGGTGTAAAAAGAAGCCCAAACAAAACCCCAATTAAATACTGAATAACGGCCCCTGTTGACTCCATTCAGTCCATTGTTGTCCGTGACAGTCAAAAAGTAAAAGTGACGACCTTTTCTTTAGAATCTATGGCAAGGTACGGGCACATTTCGGAGCTCCACTAATCGTCATCGATGGTTATTCTGATACGTTGTTTCGGCCCTTCCCAGAAATTCAAAATGCAAGAAAGAAGCATTTATTCAAAATCAATTACTACAAAAACTAGGAATATAATACAGGATTTTAAAAATTTTCCATGCCATTGACTGCTGTCAATAAATTGGTCTGGCCCAAAAAAAAAGTCCCTGCCCTTCTTGATCTCCAGTTGGCTTTTAGGGGATCAGTTTTGTTATTCTGAGTAGATGAAAAATAATTGAGAAGAGTCGGCACTGATGCTCATGGATTATGCTCATATAAAGATTATCTTGACGGCAAAGTCACTGGATCGGATAAGCAGACTATAAGAAAAGGTTGAGAGTGCCCTCCAGAATCCAATAAAACATAAAAGGGCACCAAACAAAACTTTCCCCAGTGAGCACGTATTGATCCCGACAAGCCCAAAACCCTTGAAAGCGGGTCATCCCCCTTTTTACCTCTCTCCGTAGGTTTGCTGTTGATACAGTGAAGCATTTCTTCGAGCACCTGAAGCTCTGGGCTGCAATTCGTTGATGAAATGAAGGGCAGCAAACAAGTGCTGTTAAAATTTGCAGAGAAATCCAAGGTGTCCCTCTTCTTACCTCTTATGTATTCTCTGAACTTTGAAATTCTATTCTACTTAAAACTGTGCCAACAACCCTTTCGTCTCTCTCTATTTCTCTCTCCTTTACGCTGTTGAGTGGTTAATATTGGTTTAGAAGTTTTTACAGAATATCTTGGCATCCAATTGGGAAGGTGTACTCAATACTATCAAAGCTGATGCCAAAGGAAGGTATGCCATATGTTAAAACATTAATAAGAACCTTTTTGTTTTTCCGTGTCACTGTAGATGTACTCTTGGGTGAGGTACACCTCACTGGGTACTGAGTGATGGATTTTGTTTGTTGATCACCATTTTTGCTGGTGGCAGCAAGGACATTCACAGTTCAAAAGTTAAGTACCTATTCAACAAGGGGAGGGCATATATTTGGATACCTGAAAAGGATTTGCACAACGTGGTATGGAATTTCTTTATGCCATTACTTCACTTTGTTTAGCTATCTGGTGATTGATATTATATTTAGCTGAGTTACATTGATAACAGGAAAAATAACTTCACTTGGGGTACGTTTGGATTACAGGAATTTGATGGTAGGAATTGGAATTCGCAGCTAAGGATTTCAATTCTTGTGTTTGGTTGACCAATTTCCATGAGCATTAAAATTCACGTGGGAAAAAAAAGACACCCAATTCTCATGATTCATGAGAATTACAATTTATACCTATGAAGTGTTTTTATTACCATTGATTTTTTGCAAGAGGGCTCATTTTTATTTTTTTTCTATAACATAAGAAATGTAGCTGATCAAAGTATAATTTAATATTTAAATTTAGAAAGAGAAAATTCTGGAAAAAGAGTGGAATGCTCTAGAGTGAGAAAACCTTGAAAGAAAACTCTAGAGAGGGGGACTCTAGATAGAGAAAAAGAAGGTTCTAGAGAGAATTTTAGAGTGAGCGATACTTTACAGAGAAGATCTAGAGAGAAGGTTCTAGAGAGAGAAAACTCTAGAAAGAGAAGGAAAATGGTCTAGAGAGAGAAAATAGAGAATTATAGAAACAAGAGATTGCTTTAGAGAAATAAAATCTATAGAAAATTCTAGAGTGAAAATTCTAAAGAGAGAATTTTAGAGAGAGATGATACTCTAAAAAGAGAATCCTAGAGAGAAAATTTCTAGAAAGAGAATTATAGAGAGAAAATTCTCTAAAGAGAGAATTTTAGAGAAAGGAATGACTTAAAAGAAAGTCTAAAGAAAAAGTTCTAGAGAGATAAACTCTAGAAAGAGAAGGATTCTAGAGAGAGAAAATAGATAACTATAGAAAGAAGAAAATGCTTTAAAGAACGAATATCTGGAGAAATTCTAGAGTGAAAATTCTCTGAAGAGAGAACACTCTTGAAAGAGAATCCTAGAGAGAGAAAATCTTACAAAGAGAGATATAGAGTGAAAACTAGTAAAAAATCTTTTCTAGAGTGAAAATTCTCTAGAGAATTTTAGAGAGAGAAAACATTCTAGAAAGAGAATCTTATAGAGAGAAACCTATATAGAGAAAATGATTTCTAGAGTAAAAATTCTTTAAAGAGAGAATTTTAGAGAGAGAAAATACTCTAGAAAGAGAATCCTAGAGAGATAAAATCTTCTAGACAGAGAATTATACATAGAGAAAACATAAATAGAAAAAATCCTTTCTAGAGTGAAAGAGAATCCTAAAGGAACTCTTTTTAGAAAAAGATTTTAATACATAGGAATTGAAAATACTCTAGAAAGAGAATCCTCAAGAAATCCTTTTTAAAGAAAATTATAGAGAGAGAAAACATATATAGAGAATCTTTTCTAGAGTGAAAATTCTCTTTTTGTAGAATTTTAGAGAGAAAAATTATAGAAATAGAATTAAAAAGAGAAGATCCTAGAGATAGAAAATCATCTTGAAAGAAACTCAAAGATAAGAAATAAATAAAATTAATATAATGTTAGCTCAAATTATATATGTTTTGATATATGTAAGCATTACGTAAGATATAAAGAAAAAAATTTGAATTCCCTAATACCAACCAAACAATAGAATTTTAATACATAGCAATTGAAAATTATAAGATTTATAATTCATATGCATTTCAATTCACATGTATATTTGAATTCTTGTCATCCAAACGTACCCCTTGGATCTTTCGGTTATTATATATCAGATATAACGTGTATAATTTTGATTGATTACAAACTTTCCTTCTTCCTTTTTTTATAATTTAGTAATCTTTTCAACTCCCCTTATCTCCATGTTAAAACTTAAAACATGGGCCCCACTTGTGATTGATTTTATCAACTTAATTGTGGTTATTTAATGAGTGCACATACTCTACAACTAAGGGACAGCATGCGGCCATGCATTACGTGCCTAGCAAATTACATGGGGCCTACTTAGAAACAATTTCTAAGTGGTAATGCTAGTGTGGCATAAAAAATTGGTAAAGAGGGGTTCTTAATTCTCTTATAGAGGATTGTTTTATTTGTGAAAGGCAAAGTCTGAAAAAAAAAAAAAAGGAGGAGACCAAAATCTAAGAATATTCTTTACTAATAGTATAGATGATGACCGCACGAGAGACATTCAACTTTCAAAATCATTTTTCACAAAAATTTTATTCAAGCTTTCATTTATTTTCAAATTTGATGGACCAATCAGAAGGCCATTGTACATACAACGGTTGTAGTAGTATGCAATAGGATGGAGATAAAGATTGGATAATATTGCCAAATATGTAGTAGTGTCTTAATTTTAAACAATCCCAATATGTCAATAAATACCACATGAGATTCCTTTTTTATGAGAGACATTCGAACGAAGAAAGGTTGCGCATTCTCCACGGAGGCGCATGAGCTGGGATGTTGTTAGGTTTAATATTTTAGTTTGGCTTTATTCAGTGCCAAAAAGTGTGTTTAGAATGTTTAGTTTGAGTCCAAGAAGACATGGTTCAAACGGCGTCAAAATCGGAGTCAAATTGAAGAAGTTATGCCCAACGTTTGATCAACGTTCTCTGTCCGTTCGAACGTTCAATTTCTGGAGAGCAACGTTTGCTGAACGTTTGCTGAGCATTCGAACGTTCATGTTCTGCAGACAAACCCGAGACTAGCGTTCGACCAACGTTCTCTGTCCGTTCGAACGTTCAAGTTTTAAAGGCCAACGTTTGCTGAACGTTTGCTGAGCGTTCGAACGTTCAAACAGCAAAATTTCCGAAAAATTACATAACTTACTCGTTTCAATTCGGATTGACTTCAAACTTTTTGGGGAACCTTTAAATAGGATTAGGGACCTTCTAAACCTAAGAGAGCCACGTTTTAGAAGCCCTAAATATCCTTTTCTCTTCTGAAAACCCTTATTCTAGGTTTTCATCTTTTGAGTCATAAAACCTTTCTTTTCTTCTTCCTTCCTTTACCTTGGAGTTCCGGGTTTGGGAGATTGATCGTGGGAGTTCCTACGGATACCAGGCGAGTTCGTTTGGGTGATCGTGTGAGAAGATCTTCAGAGTTCTGAAGTGTTGCTGTGGAGCAAATCTGAGGAGTTCCTCAGATACTTTCAAGTCTGTGAGTTGCAGAGTCTAGCATAGGGATGTTGAGTCGTCTGAACTACAGGTTGTAAGTCTTCTTTTCATATTGGATCTTTTAGGTGGCTCCTGCATAGCCCGGAGGGTTTTTCTCTAGTGAGAGTTCTCATAGAGTTTTCCCTTCGTCACCAAAATTGCTTGTGTTGTCTTTTTACTTTATTTGCTATTTTGTGTAATTGGTTATAGACTTGTGCATGCCTATTAATTAAGAACTTGTTTTTAATTAGTAGAATTTTTATTCCGCTGTGCTTCACCTATTCACCCCCTCTAGGTGTTATTAGAGTCAAAACCCTGTTTTTCAGATGTGATTCTCAATTCCGAGATCCACTATCTTTAGTTCGAAAAGAAAAAATCGAAATGTTGCAATTATGAGAACAACTTACAATTAAGAGAGCGTTTCACCTGGTGCCAGCGTGAAACGCATGGCAGGATGCCCATGTAAGGAGTGGGGCCCACACATCCAAATTCTATTCCAGCCGATGGTTTCACGGAACCACCGGATTTTGGCTCTAGAGGAAATGCTCTTTAGTTGGCCTGGGTCAAGGCTTAGGGTTTGGGGGTGTATTCCCTCCAAGGTCTCAAGTTCAAAACTTTAGGTGCTATCAATTCTTTGGGGTTACTTGTATAAGGTTTATGAGGCTATGTGAGTTGCGGGATCTTGCATAAACCCTCAGAGATTAGTCGGTCGAGCGTAAGTGGACCCGGATATCATGAGTTCCAAAAAACACTTATAATTAAGGGGGACTTTTCAAAATATTTTGTTGACTTGATTCCTCTTTGGTGTGTAACGTGGAAGGGCCAACAAATAATTTAACTCCGAATGGATAAAGAAAGTTTAGGATATCGGAATATAGGATACATAAATAAGTGCTATGAATCATGTTTTGATCTGCAATATCCATGTTGCACATTTCAATATTATTATTTTGTTGTGAAATGATGAAAGCTGCTGTTTTGTGAATCGAAAGTATCATGGCCACAAGCAAGAGATGAAAAGGGTCTAGATAACAGCTTACAGTATTGTGGAAATTGCGCTCAACCGGGCAACTTCTTGCTCTCTTTCTATCTCACAATCAAAATAGAATTAAATCAAATGAAACCAATCATGTGTTGATATAACCCAATGCAAAGAAGAGAAGAAAGGGTGTCATAAGCATTGTAATGTTCAGATACAATGAGGGGGGGTTCAAAAACCATCCTCACCAGATCGAAGGGTGAGGACTAACAGCTCATCTCTAGTTGAGATATTTTAAGTTGTTCGAGTTGCCGTTATAACAATTACTAGAAGAAAAGAAACTTACATATTAGTATAACCAACTTAGGCCTCATAATATAAGATAGTATTTTGTTATTCAGTAGATGTATTTAGCATGAAATTAATAATCTCAAGTATGATCAAGTGGAATTGCATCTAAAAAAATAAAACTTGTTATAAAAAGATGTGGGTGAAACTAATTATTGTAGGATCAAAATTATCCAAGTTAAGATCTTCTTATAAGTATCTGACATCAATTAAAACTCATCAAGTTGTAGCCAACAACCGATTAATTTCTGGTTAATTAAGTGGTGATCTTAACACTTTTTTTTTGGGTGAGGAGGTAACAATATAGTAATGCATCACTTTAATGCTTTTGTATAAATACCTAAAATCTGAAGTCTCTACCTTGACTCTTAGTCCTTCGATCTTGAGCTCCCTCCTCCGATAAGGTTGACGTCCTACTCCATCTCCACTCGAATGCCATCCGTCGGTCCAAATACCTCTCTGCTTTTCTTTCTGATGAGTGGAAAAGAGACTCGAACAAGGAATCGGAGAACTGGGAGAAGGTTTTCCGCCTGAGTCTGCGTGTTCTGGCGTCAATTGGATTGATCGATCCTCATCTGAACGAGTGCGTCTTTGTTTAACTCGTATTCAAAAAAGTCAATGTGGTTATAGATTTAATTGTTAAGCAGATAACCTTTTCGGGACACCTATTGTCGTAATCTTTTGATTGGAGATTTGAGGAGTTGAAATCCTGTGGATCCTTTATCTGGACTCCTTACGTGGATCTTCCACAAAATTTGTGCCATGTGCTATTTGAAGCATTAAGAAAATTACACCATTCAAGGGGCACATGGCACAAATCTTGTGAAGGATCCATATAAGGAGTCTAGATAGATAAAGGATCTACAGGATTTCAATTGGGTCTCTTTCTGAACTGCTACCTCATTCTCTCACCATTGACTTTGTTTTTAACACGTTGACTGAACTGCTACCTCATTCTCATCCACGTTGACTGAACGTAGAGGACTTTGTTTTTAACACGTCATCTCATTCTCCCACCATTGTCTGACTGTCCTAATTGAGGAACAAGCAACAATGGTCATATTGAGCGTGCCATTGAAGCTTTGGTCATATTGAGCATACCACTGAAGCTTCCGTATAATCAAAGAGACGCGCAGAAAGTCAATCTGGAATGTAATCATACCAAAGTCTCATTTATAAAATTTCAAATGTAGGTCAACTGTTGAAGCTTACTTTTCAAAGGAATGGAAAACATAGGCAGAAGTATGCGGTTTCAGAGGAGTTCTTCGTTTGAAGCACGCAGATCCAACAGTTTGCTGCTCGTGCCTCGTGTCCGAGTCCATCTCTTCAGAATGTGCCGGAATTACGACCTACGAGAGGCTATCTGGATCAATGAGACTAATCAAGGAATGCATGCCAATAGAAGATTTTTAATCATATGAACTGAAGGATTCAGAACTTAGATTACTTTGCAATACCTGTAAATAATCATTAAATTGGTAGAAAAAAAAAGTGGTGTTTTATCAAAAAAATTTAAGATTTAGTCGACAAAGTTTTGAATTTTAACTTTTATTGCACCTTTATTAAAATAATTAATTTTTAGTGTCATTTCACTGTTACAAGTAAATTCTTCCAAAAATACCCATATACAACTTACTTCCGGGACTTGTACAAGCAATAAATTGACTTGCACAAGCTATTTTAGATTTGTGCAAGCAATAAAATGACTTGTACAAGTCAATAAATTAGCTTGTACCATGAATGAGTGACTTGTACAAGCCATTTGGATGAGTGATGTAAGGGCATTCTTGGAATAGTTGATTTGTAATATTGAAATGGCATTAAAAATTAATTATTTTGATAAAAGTGCAATAAAAGTTAAAACTCAAAACTTTGCCAATTAAATCTTAAATATTTTGATAAAGCACCACTAAAAATTAATTTTCCCAAAAAAAAAAAAGAGAAATTTTTTGGAGAAAATGTTTTTTGTATGGTTGGTGTAATTATGGGTACTTGAACTAAGAAATTATGTAAAGGGAAGAAAAAGAAAGAAATATGAGAACAAGGATATGTATGATTGAACCAAAAAGATTAAAGGTACAAAAGACTACCAAAAAGTAGTTTCAAGGAGAAGAAGCACAAGACAAGATCAATGAAGCTACTTTGAAGCCAAAAAAAAAACTACACTCAAACCAGCTAGAGTTTTGAACTAAGAAAGTAGAGTTATAAAAGATTATTGTTTCTTATAAAGAAAACAAACCAAAAAACATTAGTCTTTATGAAGAGGTTTATAGGCCTGTGTGAAGATCATGGACTCCTATTGTGATATCCCGATCCCACATTGGAAACGAATGATACCCGGTATGGTATAAGAGTCGAGGGGAACACTTAACCAAGTGAGGTGCCTTTTGAGGACAAAATCATACGGGCTGAGGCCCAAAACGGACAATATCTCGTTGGGTTGGGTCGTTACAAATGGTATTAAAACTAGATCCGGGTCCAATAGTCTGTGGCTAGTGTGGGTCCTGGCATTGCCCGAGAAAGGTGGTTGGACCGATAAGAGCAGGTCCATAAGGGGTTGGCAGGCTTCTAGGTGGTTACTGCACGGGGACGTGCAACCCTAAGAGAGGGGGGGGGGGGGATATTGTGATATCCTGATCTCACATTGGAAACGGATGAATACCCGGTATGGTATAAGAGTCAAGGAGAATACTTAACCAAGTGAGGCGCCTTTTGAGGACAAAATCGTGCTGGTTGAGGCCTAAAGCGGACAATATCTCGCTGGGTTGGGTCGTTACACCTATAACTTTGAGTTGCTTCATCCCATCTTTTTGTACTATTACTGTAACATGCAGAAGGTATCCTTTTTCTGTTTGTTGACTCATCAATTCTCCATGAGATCTGATTGATCCTGCAAAATTGTAAAACATTTAAATTAGAAAGTTAATGTATAAACTACATATTTTGAAGTTTGTTATTAAATTTACCACAATATTGAATATGTAATCTTTGTATGACAGAAGTTTTTCTGCTTCTTTTCCAAATACTATTTTCAGAACAGTGTTTGTTGAATCAATTAACTCTACTTTGACTTTGCACCTAAATTTGAAAGTAGTTACGATTTTCATGAGGAATTTAATTTGATGAAGTGAGAATTATAAGAAATTTCTGTTGTATTTGAAATTTTAATTATGTACTGACCTTGGTTCTACAATTACATTGTCATTTTGGCACTGTTGACATGAGAAGATCGTACCTACTTCAATAGTTTCTAAATGACTTTGCGCAGAGATTGCTCTTCGGCATGAGAAGATCATACCTACTTCAATAGTTTCTAAATGACTTTGCACAGAGATTGCTCTTCGACAATGATTACAGGACATGTATTACAATTGCTATTGTGGTAATATTCTACTAATTGATGAATTTAACCAAAAGTTGTCACCCTGTGATGAATACAAGTAATTAATTAATTACGTAATTAATTTTGGTTGACAGAAGTTGACTTATGCGGTTGAATTATACTAATGAAAATATGCAGCATGTAATTGCAGAATAAGCTTTGAATAAGCAAATCATAGTAAATCATATAATTCAAAAAGCAAGTTGTGCAAAGTTTATGGGTCACTTTGAATAAGCTTTGCTTTGAGAACATATTCAAACAATAGCAAATCATATAATTCAAAAAGCAAATAAACCATAGAGGATGTCACTAGTAAGTGTATGGATAAGTAGATTGTATCATTGCAAATATTGATTCGCGGTAAAGTGTACTATCCATCATTCTGTATAACAGAAAATTCTTTAAATTTATATAAATCATAGGAGCATTAGTGTTACAAGAATTATAATATTATATTATAGATTATATTTACCATTATGCTTGCAATTATGCTTATTAATTAATAACTATCTGTAATCACATCGGAATCTTCTTTGGAACTGATGTTATTGAATTCCCTTTTTTTTTCTGTTTATTTGTTTGGCTCCGGTAAAATGATATTGTTGACAACATGGCGAGAGCAGAACCAGATTTAGATTAAGGTATGAGATGCAAGGAAAGAATATTTTCACTGATTCCCACTAAATGTTATTCTCTTTGGAGAAGTTTCTTCCTATTTAAAGCTAACAATGGTGGCCTCTCATGATAGTTGTACTCAATTTCTTCTCTCTCCCTTGCATTTAAAATCATTAATCTTTCATAAATAAAACTCAAAATTGATCAGTTCAACTGGTAGAAACTTTGATACATTGCACCAAAGGTTGTTAAAGAAAGTTTCAAGGCAGTAGGATTTGTAACTTCGAAACCAATGGATCTTACATTACAAAAAAGTGTCTTCTTGCGGCACTTACTTGTAACGTCCAAGGAAAAGGATGCCGCTAAAAGCCTCTTCAATACACGCTCCCATAAATTGCATTTTGTTATTACCCAAAAAAAAAAAAAAAAAAAAAATAAGTAAATTGCATTTTGTTTAACAGCATTTTGATATAAACGCTGCTGAACCCTACAAGAAAGAAAAGCGTTTTTGGTCCCACCTCCTTCTCTCTCGCGCCCAAATCTTCTGTAAATCGCATTTCGTTTAACCGCGTGCTGAAACAAAAGAGGAAAGAAAACAGAGGCGTTTTTTTCCCACCTCCTTCTCTCTCGCGCCCAAATCCCGTCTCAATCGCGCGATCACAATCTCCACTCAACCGCTCCTCTCTCACTCAAATCTCCATCGATCATGTTGGTAAAAAAACCCTTCAAAAGAATCTGTGTGATTTTCGAGATTATTTCCTTATATCTCCTTTCCAAATCCCATATCGTTCCATATCTTTTGCTGAACCCGCTTCTCTCTTGCTCAAATCCTTCCTTGCGAAGTATATTTTGGCGATCGACTAAAACGCCTTTGATTTATGAAGCTGTTGTTGTTCATACAGTGGATTTTGGATACCGGCCGCCGCAGTGTATCGTGAGCAGCCCAGGTAAACTCTCTCTAACTACAATCAATGTAGATGCATAAAGAATTTATCTCAGATCCAGAAAACTACGCCTACCCATCTGACCATGATGTTTACAGCAGACGGTGAGCCCTAGACCAAAACCACTCCATCCCAGACCCTAGCTGAACTCCTTCGTGCTACCCCCAACGAACGACTGCTGCGGACCTTCCGATTGCTGTGTGAGAGCGCCGACCGGAGCGGTCGCCAGACTCGCCACTGCCGACTCCTCCCCTTAATCGTTATTCGGTCTTCTCCATCGACTTCTCCCCTTAATCCTTGTTCTATCTTCTCCGTTGTGTAACGTAAGAGGCCGGCTGTTGAGTCGAGTATAGGGCCACTGCCGACGGCTACTGTTCCTTCTTTCACCTGGCTGGGTTTTGTTTCTAACCAGAATAGAGTAGCCGGCGATCTAAAGGCGCCCTCAACAAAGGTGAGCGACTCTTTGATTTTGTGGTTTAGATTTGCGAACATTTTGATATTTTGTCTTTGTACGTCTCACAGTCATTTCAGGGACGGCCTGTGACTGTGAGAACGGAAAAGAATGTCATGTGGTACTCTATCTACTTCCACTGTGGAATGCATCTGTATTAATGCTTAAATTCATTTGTTGTTTTATTCATTTACTTTACTGATGAAAGCCTGTTTGGGGTAAATCTCATGATGAGATTCTCATCTGTATTTTCCTCTGTTATTTGGGGTAATGCATTTGCAATGTGCTTTTGACGATCAAGATGAGGTTTATGCTAGGGGAAGGGGAAAAGGGTGTTTGTGGGGGTGATTGGATTGGGTTAGCAGCAACACCTGCTGCTGTTCAACCTAACAGAACCACCTTTTAGCAGTGGTTTTTCTCTTCTTTTTCTTCTTTATTTTATTTTTTTGGATGCCTTTGGTGGTGAAGCAACCAAGCCGTATTAATTTAATAAAGGGCTGCATTGACTAAGCTCTGCTGTTTCATTTGTAAGGTATTATCTGTCTACTGTTCAGAAGCTGCTTGAAGAGGAGGAAGAGGCAATGGATATTGCTATTGAGAGCATTCATACCATTTTGGGCCATTTCCGAAACGAATTATCCATAATTGTGACAGTAGACGAGCAGGTCGAATGGCTACAAGGACAATTAGAGCAGATGCAAAGCTTCTTAGAAGTTTCAGATGGTAAAAAAGACGCAATGACAAAGATCTGGGTGTCTGAAATCCGAGATCTTGTCTATGATGCCGAGGATATCTTGGACATCCATAGCATCAGTACAGCACGCCAGACTGGAAGTGGATTTCTGCGTTTTTCCTTCCTGGTGAGCCCTAATTTGGTTGTTCGTCATGAGATCGGGAAAGGGATACAACAGATCAAGATGAAGATGGATGGAACTTGGCCCAACCGATCTGCTTTTGAGCAAGAGATTTACTCACAAAAAGAGAGTCTCATGATCACTAATGGCCCAAGATTGCAAGAGAGGAGACGATCTTTCCCTGAACTCGGCGAACCAGATTATATTGTTGGTCTGGAGGAGGACGCAGGGGCACTGATACAACGATTGTTTGACATGAACGGAGGACGCGTGATATCCATAGTTGGCATTGCAGGTATAGGCAAGACGACACTTGCACTCAAAGTCTATCATGAAGTGAAGGATCATTTTGAGTGCTGTGCCTGGGTTTATGTGTCTCAAGAATATAAGTGTCAGGACTTGCTACAGCAAATTGCACAACAGGTTATGGGGGATGGCAATGTACTAATGACTGAAGATTATTTGAAGTTGAAACTAAGCAAGTTCTTGAAAGAAAGGAGATATCTGATAGTGTTGGACGATGTATGGAAGACAGAGGTTTGGGACGACCTAAAAGCGGCCTTTCCCGATGTGGGAACTGGAAGTAGAATCATTCTCACCACGCGAAACCGTACGGTAGCTTCGTATGCTGATCCCAGAAGTCTTCAACATGAGCCAAAGCTTCTGAACGTTCAACATAGTTGGGATTTGCTTGTGAAAAGGGTATTTCTAGAAGAAAGCAATTGTCCTCAAGATTTGGTAGAGACCGGGAAAAAGATTGCAGAAAGATGTGGGGGACTACCACTGGCTGTCACAGAACTGGGAGAAGTGCTTGGTCAGGAAGATCCGAATTTGAAGGCATGGAGGCGAGTGCTTGATCGTTTACATTGGCACCTCAGTCAGGACAACACAACATTCTCGGAAACCTTGGCCATGAGTTATGACGACCTTCCCTATAATTTGAAGCAGTGTTATCTCTATTTTGGGATCTTCCCTAAAGGATTTGAGATACCCATAAGAAGGTTGAGGGGGTTGTGGCTTTCAGAGGGACTCATTAAACAACATCAACAGCAGCAACAACAACAACAGTGCCAAAGCAGTGATGAAAATGTCCCTGAAGATACAGTAGATGATTACATAAAGGAGCTTGTTGACAGAAACATGATAGAAGTGGTGAGGAAGAGACCGGATGGGAGACCCAAGTCATGTCGCATGCTTGGTGTTTTTTATGGTCTCTGCTTATCCAAGGCTGCAGAAGTGAACTTGTTCCATCTCCATCGTAATACAGCACCAGTTTCCATAAGGCCAGCCATGTGTAAGGTTCATCGCCTTGCTGATCATTCTGAAACCACCAGGTCTTGCCCATCTAATGAACCCTACATTCTTCATCTTCGCTCTTTCATTTCCTTTGACTATCGGGAAGGAAATGTACTTGGGAAGGAAATAGGAAGCTTCCTCACCAGACCCCAAGGACCCACTTTTCATGGGTTTCGTTTACTCCGGGTGCTTGACCTAGAGCGAGTATTCAAGCCAAAACTACCTGAAGAGCTGGAGGATTTGATACACCTAAGGTACCTTGGATTAAGGCGGACTTGGTTGGACACGCTTCCAGAATCCGTTGGGAACTTGTGGGCACTCCAAATTTTGGATGTAAAGCACACTACCATCATTGTTTTTCTGCGTTCCATCTGGAAAATGCGCCAACTACGACACATGTACTTGAATGAGTGGCATCGCAGTAGGTTTTTTCATCACCCAAGAGACGGCTCTTTGGCAAACCTCCAAACCTTATGGGGATTATTTGTAGACAAGAACACTCGAGTGAGGGATGAATTGGACACGTTAATTAGTCTGAGGAAATTGGGGTTGACATGCCAGTTCAACACGAAACAAATGCAGGAAGTGGCCGAGTGGATTGTGAAACTAGACAAGCTTCAATCACTGAGGTTGGTATCGAGGGCCGAAAGAGGTGACCATTCGTACCTTCTCTTGAAGCCTTTCTCAGATCACCAGGATCTTAGAGACCTATATTTGTCGGGACGCCTACGAAATTTATTTCAGGTGAATGAACTCCCACCAAGACTGACCAACCTCAACTTGTCATTGTCAGGACTAACAAATGATCCGATGCCCACGCTGGAAAGTCATGGCCATCTAGTCTACATAAGGTTTCTAGCCAATTCCTTTGTGGGAAAGAAGATGGTCTGCAGATCGGGAGGGTTTCCTCAACTTCTGATCCTTAAGCTTTGGAAATTAGAAGAATTGGAGGAATGGGAGGTGGAACAAGGAGCATTGCCAAGTCTTGTAGAGTTAGAGATCAGATCCTGCACAAAACTCAGGATGCTTCCAGATGGATTGCAATATGTGAAGACTCTCAAGAAATTGAAGCTAACCTGCATGCCGGACAAGTTTGTTGCAGGGGTTCAAGCCATTAAACCTGCAGGTTGGTCGATTGATGTCTTACCCAGGCCTGAAACTAAGGCTGGGCCTTCTTCATCTTCTTAATTACTTGCAACTTTGTAATTTTTTTTTTCTGGTTAATTTTGTCTCTGTTGTGTGCTAACAATAAATTGCTAGTTGTATTAGTCTATCGATTTGTATGTTTGTCGCTATCTTTGATCTTGATAAGATGCCTCCATTAGACCATGGAATGCTTGGAGATAGTGCATTCTTTTTGGACTTTTACTTCTTTCAATGCTAATTAACTGGGTATTATATGCACATTGTGTGGCTAAAATGATGAGATTCCTCTGGTTAGTTTCAGGCAGGTTTATTAGGGGTAGAATTCAATTGCCATGAAAAAGAAATCTGCATTAGTAGTGAATGGGTATCTGGAGATGATGACAGTCAGGGGAGTGACTAAGAGCCACGTAAGTCCATTTTGACTTGTGAAAGATTATCTTCTCAATTGCACCATTTAATGTTCTCTTTGCTGTAAGTTGTATTACTGGGTCTTTGTGAGTTGTGACTAATAACAACTCAACACACATAATCAAATTATACTAATTCATGTCTGCAAATTTCTTCCAAATTGAGGGATCTATCATTGAAGAAATGTTATTCGCAAACATGTGGCCTTAGTTTCTTGGGGATTCTTCTTCTTAATGCACATTACCAATCTACTCAGATTCTTTGTGGAGTCCTTTTACTTATAAATTTATGGCATGGTCAATTCTTCATCTTGATAAACCGTTTAGTGTGGATTGGGATTACTGTGGTTAGTTATTTAAGCAAAAAATCGATGTCTTTAAAATTTTCCGAGAGGTGTTCTCTAGAAGCCAAATGTCGAGCCATGATCTCCCCTCCCTTTCTTAAACTCGGCTGTGTTCTTAGTAACCCAGTTCTTGGAATCTTCAAGATTTTCCATGCATTGATCTGCGTTTCTTTCCAGGTGACTTAAGTTTCAGATGCTACATGAAGGTTGAAGGGTTATTAGATTTTTGAATTGAAAGGAACACGAAAACAGAGTGAAACTAAATGGAATTATGAGAAATATATATATATTTTTTGTTAAGTTACAATGTTTGAAAGCCTGTATTCTTGTAGGCCATGATGTGGGTTTTCCTTCTATGGGATTTTGATGACTACATGTACCATTTTGTTGATTGATGCTTCTAAATTCTAATGTTGAGAATGAAAGTCAGTTACTAGGTTTTGGGTGGGTGTGTTTTATATTTTCTTATTTTGCTTGGAAGGATGTCAAGTCAGATTGGTATATGACTAATATCTATTTGTTCTTAGATTCAGCTTGCAGATAGTCTCGAGTGTTTATTGTGAAGATAAATGCTTCAACTAATTTTTATTAGTTTTTTTGTGATCCATTTTATAATTTATTATTTTACTGTGGAGGTTTTTGAACTTGTTTCTGTATATGTGTCGTTATTCTGTCAGGAAAAATTATCCAGTCTGTAATAATGTGAAATTTGGTGTGGGTGAAAGTATATAATGGTGGTAATTAGTCTATGTAGTCTTAAGAATTTGTCCAAAAGTACTTCTTGAGCTTCAGCAGCAAGTAAAAGTGGTGCAATCAGTCGCAAAATTCTTCTTCCAACAGCTCAGAGTTCGAAGTCCTTTGGAACACAGAAAAATTGAGCTCAAGTTCTTTGTCCCTTAGAAGCTATAAACCCACTGTCTAGTAGTTTTACATCCTGGACTAAAATTTCAAAGGATTTAGCTTTGTCCATTTCATGTTCCTTTAGGTTGGCTTCTTGCCTGGCTTGTCAAGAAATTTCATGTGGTTGCTCAGCCTGGCAGGATAGTGGAACTGTCAAAACTTTGTCTATTTTCAGGAGAGAGTAGTTTCATTACTCCAGCCTGGCAAGAGTTGGGAACTTAAAATGCCGATGGATCCAGGCCATGGCTAAGTATTCCTTAACCATGCACTGTTAGGTTCCAGCCTTGCAGGTCACGAGTCGGGACCTTGATCCACACTGAATCACTGATGAACACAATGTGATCAAGTAACTGCTGGCCACAGCTAAGCCATAAGTAGTAGTTTTAAAAGTGAAGTAGTACGTTATAAATGACAAAGTTTTACTCGGGTAACAATTTGAATTTTCAGCTTTACTGTGGCATTTCTGTAGGACGGATTCTGTTAGTGATTAAATCATTTGAGGGCTATATCTTCTGCCTTGTGGTTGGGTGGTGGGTTGGTTTCATGGGACATCGTGGAATCCAATGTGCTGGCCCAGTTGCAAGGATACAAATTGATGGGTGAGTACATGAGTGTGGGAACTTGTTTGATTTGTAAGATTTAAAGAATCTGGCCAGACTTGCAATCCTTTACTATGCTCTATAATTCCATAAATTAAAGCCATTGGAACCAAATTTTTTTTTTTTTTGAGCCAACATCTTCCGTCCATGGTCATTTTGTGCATTGATTCAATTTGACCATCTTTTCGTACAAGTCTGTGGAATGTCTTCCTTTTTCTTTGTTCTATGGCAACATCGTCGGCTTGACTCAAAAAGAAGTGTTTCCTTGCTAATTTTGCACAAGATCACTTTTCATGTACTTGGTTGGGTAGGTCTCCAGGTTTTTTGTGTAATGGGCTATTTGATGACTTGTTTATGTTCGTTCCTGTTTTAAGAAATAAAATTTGGCTGTGTTCATTAGGAAAAAGAAAAAAAAAGAGATGTCGATGAGAGATCATTGAAATGAATATCAAGCCTGCATGTCACAAATTGATGACAGAATGAAGTTCTAAATGTCAAGTCCGCTAAAGTACGTTATGGAAGCAAATTAATATAACTCTTGCAGGACGTAGAATTTGAAGTTTAGGTTGGGTTGTAATGGTTTCTTGGTCAAAAATGACATATATAGGACGACTACGCAGTATTGGATAATCATCCTTTGTGGATATATAGGACCTTCTTCCCCAAGACTACGCAGATCCCTAACGTCACTTAAAATTAATTTGCACGGAGAAAAATTAATCACCAACTGCGTCACTTAAAATCATCTTACATAGCTGGGAGAATAAAAGTTTTTATCAGCCAAAACATGGCCATTAATGCTCAAACGAAGAAAAAGATTTGTGCGACGAGTGGCATTTGTTTGGTTTTCAGATCAATTTTCTGTCAAATAAAGACTAAACCAACTTATTATTTTATACCAATTACCAAATCAACGGCTGAACTAAGCAAAAAACGTGGCACGCTCTATCATTGCGATTGAAGCCATCAAATTGCAGTGGGCCCCAATCCTCTTTGAGGGACAATAAATGAACTTACTCAAACCAATGGAATTTGGATTCTAAAACCCTAAACCCTAGACTTGCCGAAATGGATATCCAGTTAATCCAAGAATAAATACATTTTTATGATAATAATCCCACCTAAAAAGTAATCCGAGTATTCAATTAGTCAGTTCTTTTAACCCGGAAAATTAAATTAAATTACGCGAGAAATGGAGAGGAGAATGGAATGAAAGCATCATTTTCCTGCTCTTCCAGACTCAGTTCTCTCTCCCTCTCTTTTGAATCTTTCAAATCATACCTATTTAACTACAATTAAGCAGATAGATTCACGAAACATTTTTTAAAATGTCGTTTTTAGATTTTTCAAATTTGGCAAGATTTGGACTGTGCTGTGTGATTTTTTACTTCTTCCAAAAATCTATCCAAAGTTTATCAGGTCAACACAAATTCCTAGAAAAAGAGACTGTGGGTTTCTTTTGCCTCTAGGGAAGGGTACCTTAATTACCTTAACAGACTCAGAATCAGAAGTACATGTATTGCTGTTACAATAAAGCTATTTCTCTGCTCAGTGCTGGTGTTTGCCATGCATAATGGGTGGGGTTTTTACTTTTAAGCATAATATTAGTTAAGGTGGAAGTCTGAAGGTATCTAGTTACAATAGAGCAACATTATATCTCTGTATTTCAAAGCTTACTTTGTTCGATATCGGTATGTAGAGCAGATGGAAATATATATATATATATATATATATAACCAGTAGTACTGTGATTATCAGATCCTAATTTAACCTGTGATTATCAGTGAGGGCAATGAGTCAATTGCAAGATCACTGAACCATTTTGGCATTGTGTGAAGTTATAATGGGAAATATGGTGTTGCATGTTATCAGTAATGTCAATCAGAGTTAAACTGTGAGTAGGAACAACTGTATCCATCTCAGAAGAGCTAGTTTTGATGGTATTAGTAATCATCATGGTTTTCAGTTTCGGCAGCATGCCGCTGAAAAATCGTTTTTTTCCAACTGTCGAAACGAATCGACACAAAAAATCGACCGATGTTTTCGGCGTGCCAGCGAAAAATTGGCGGTGTGCCGAGCGAAACAGACGGAAACTCACAAAAAAAATTGATTTTTTGCAATAAATTCAATTTTTTATAACCAAACTCACAGGTTTCCCCCGCCGCGGCACGGTCAGTATAAAAAAGAACCTAAGGATAATGTCAATCTAATGATGAAAGGTAGTATTTGTAAATCTGCTTCATATCAAAAGGAATCGTGAGTTACCTCAGTTTCCCCTTGCCCACCCCTCACCCCAAAAAAACCACTCTACCCCTCTTTTTCCGCACCAAAATAAAAGGCTGAGGGTTCTTAACCAGTTGCTTAGTAATAAAACAAATGCCACAATTTTTCTACTGCTCAAAAGAATAAAAATCAAAGATATTGAATGGCAGTACAGAAATACAACTTTTAGTGCTTGAAAAAAACTATTAAGTCAAACTTGAAAGTGAAAAGAAAGGCATGTAAGATACAAAACCAAAATGCTTGTATCCATATTCGAATAAACTTAAGGAAATGCTTGTATCCATATTCGAATAAACTTAAGGAAAAGAAAAAAGAACTGTGATTAAGAGAAAAAATTGTTAAAATAATACCAGAAAAGGATGATGAAGATCGCATCACAGAAGAACCACTACAATTCGGTGGTGAGAAACAATCTTGTGGACTCTGAGAAATAAGATGTGTTCATATGGTGACCAACGTGAACGGTACCAGAGTGAAACGCACGAACGGATGCCCCTGCAGGAAATGTGTCCCGACAAAATTTATTTCAGGTAGATAAACTCCCACCTAGGCTGACCAACCTCCACTTGCATTTGTCAGGACTAACAGACGATCCGATGCCCACACTGGAAAGACATGGCCATCTGGTCTACCTAAGGTTTCTAGCCAATTCCTTCGTAGGAAAGAAAATGGTCTGCAAATCGGAAGGGTTTCCTCAACTTCTGGTCCTCAAGCTTTGGGAATTAGAAAAATTGGAGGAATGGGAGGTGGAACAAGGAGCATTGCCAAGTCTTGTAGAGTTAGAGATCAGATCCTGCACAAAACTCAGGATGCTTCCAGATGGATTGCTATATGTGAAGACGCTCAAGACATTGAAGCTAACCCACATGTCGGACGAGTTTGTTGCAGGGGTTCAAGCCATTAAACCTGAGGGTTGGTCGCTTGACGTCCAACCTAGGCCCGAAACTGAAGCCGGGCCTTCTTCATCTTCCTGATGCAACATGATTACTTGCAATATTTCCTGGATAAGTTCGTGCATAAAAATCGATATATAAGTGGGTATGTGTTTTTTTTTGGGAAAATTACCATATGCCCCTACTTTTAAAACTTTTTTCTAGAAATCACTACCCTAGCTGCTAAATACCTACTTTACACTGTTTTTTCAGAAAAAAAAGATGTGATGCCCTATTTCAAATATCAGAAGGCTTGAAATACCCATTTCACCCCTTGATATTCGGTTTTATATTTAAATTTTTGGTTTGTATAAACCGTCCACAAATGAACCTAACGTTTCATGTTAAAAAAAAACCCGATTTTCATCCCCTTTTCAACTCTTTAACCTAATTAACATTTAACCTAATTAAAGAGTTGAAAAGGGGGTGAAGATCGGTTTTTTTTTTAAATGGGCCGATTTGTTCATTTGTGGGCGGTTCATACGAACCAAAATTTTAAATATAAAAACGTATATCAAGGGGCGAAATGAGCATTTTAAGTCTTTTGACATATGAAATGGGGCATATCGTCTTTTTTTTCTGAAAAAACAGTGTAAAGTAGGTATTTAGCAGTTAGGGTAGTGTTTTGTGGAAAAAAGTTTTAAAAGTAAGGGTGTATGGTAATTTTCCCTTTTTTTTTGTTGAAATAAATCAGTAGTCATAAAACCCAAAAAAAAAAAAAAAAAAAAACCTTGCATATTTTTTTTTCACTTGATTAATTTTGTCTCCGTTATGTGCTAAAAATAAATTGTTAGTCATATATATTTGCGAGCAACTATCTTCAATAAGCGGATGAGCTGGTTTCGTTGGTACTGTTATGAACAATTTTAATCAAATTTTCCTTTTTCTCCTTGTCATAATTTTGCTCATTGCTTAATTTTCTCATGGTTGTTTGTGCTATTAATTTCCAACAATGCCTGTCAAGTGGGTGTGAGACGTCGATGAGATATCATTGAAATGAATATCAAGCCTGCATGCATATCATAAATTGATGAGAGAGCGAACTTCTAAATGCCAAGTCCGTTAAAGTATGTTATGGAAGCAAATTAATGTAGTTCTTGCTGGATGTATATTTTGAAGTTGAGGTTGGGTTCCAGCTAAAAGTTAGTCAAAAATGACATATTTAGGACGACTACGCAGTATTAGATAATCACCCGTTGGGGATAAGTTTCTATTAATTTGCTTGCTGTTGCTGATCATATACATAGGGTGTTCGACCTTCCCCAAGACTGCGCAGATCCCTAACGTACCAATACTAACAATCTTCCATGCGTTCATTACACGAAACAAGCCTAACAAGGTGATATACGATCATCGGCAAATAAGGAGAAAAATTATAGAAATTAACGTATAATTTAAATATTTGCATGGAGAAAAATTAATCGCCAACCCCGTCATTTATTAAAATCATCTTACATAGCTTGGAGAAGAAAAGTTGTCATAAGGAGGTCATGGCCATAAATGCTCAAACGAAAAAAAAAACATATTTATGCGACGAGTGACATTTGGTTGGTTTTCTGATCAATTTTCTGTTAAACAATGACCAAAGCAACTTATTATTGTATATATACCAAATCAACGGCTGAACTAAATCAGAAAACTTTGGTTCAATTTAATTTATATGAAGGTCATTTCTTACTACTCTTTCTTGATTAGATTAAGAGTGGGTTAGGCATATATAGGATAAACTGTAAATGAAAATCCATACCAAAATGCGCACATAACTATGGAGTTTGCTTTGAGTGAATTAATTAAGTAAAATTTGTATTAAAAACCCAAAATCCAACTCAACTCAACTCAATTATTATTTGAATATAGTCATGTTTATTCAACTGCATTAACATGATAACACCCATCATCGGACTGAAATCATCTGTCACCTTTCCATCATCGGACTGAAATCATCTGTCACCTTTGCATGCATCATCCCCTGCTAGGCCCGTGAGATGCTGCCATGTGGAGCATCTCACGGCCACTGTTTTTCTTGTGGCTCCACTTCAAACATTTAACAATAATGAAAAAACATGGCAGCATCTCACGAACCTAGCAGGGGATGATGCAGGTAAAGGTGACAAACGATTTCATATGCCCATTATCTATACAATTGTATGTAAAAGGATCCGGGCATAGTTTAAAGTGACATTCACTGTCCAAAGAGCTCATATCCTTTTTCATATCTATAATTTTTTTATACAAAATATTATATCCTGTTTGTCCTTATATTTCCATAAAATAATTTAATTTTTTTTGTCCTCATCCGTAAGTTTTCTATTTTGTTAATGCATCAACAACTCATGCCACCTAAAATCCTTTTCCTATTCCAGTATCTTTGGCCACAACAAAGCCATTTCACCTAACATAATTATAATAGCTCTTTCACCTAACATAATCGATAAAATTTGATGTTGTCTTCCATATATAATTTATTCTAGCTCTTTCTTTCTGCTGTAGATTCGTTGCATTGCATTTACATGTATTATTATAATATAAGCCCGTAAAAGATGTTCGTCCGTAGTGATTGGATGAGCATAATCTACAGCATGCGCCGTAGACAACCCCTCACATTTGGTGTGTGGGTCCCTCAAATAAATGGTGGCCCCCTCTCCTCCTCACTAAATGTAAGAGGGTGTATACAGCATTTGATGTAGGGGATGTGAGTCTGTAGAGGTTAGGTGATTGCTGTATCATTGCATGCGATTGCTGATGCGACAATTACCAAGAGGCTATGAACAAGCGCATGATTTAGGGGCTCGTCGGTAGATAATTCAAATCGTACTATTATATAAAGAGAGTCTCAAATCCTAACAACAAATTTTCTAATAATACCGCTACTTAAATTTGAATGACATCCCCTTATATCGTTTGTCCCCATAAAGCATTTCACCGCCATGCACTACGAAATTTTATTGTTGCATTCAACTTAAAAATATTATTTTATGAGAAAATTATATATTTTTTAAGTTGAACGCACCAATCACATTGCAACGAATCTTAATTTGCATTAAAAACCCAAAATCGAGCTCCACTCAATTATTAATTGAACAAAGTAAGTTTATTCAACGTCACTAACATGATAACACCCATTATCCATACTATTGTAAAAGGATCCAAGCAGGCGTTGTTTCAAGTGATATTCGCTTTCCAAAGAGCTTTGTCCTTTTTCAGTACTCTCACACAAGGTTTTAAGTTTCAGTGCCACTGGGCGTGCCGCCTAGGGCACCGAACGGCATTTCTGTGGCGTGCCGCCGAAACGTCGGAAAATTTTTAATGGGCAAAAAAAATAAAAAATTATGTTTTTTTGGATTTCGACGAAATTTCGCTGGCACGCCGCCCGTTTCGCTAAAAAAAGTTTACATTTTTTTCTCTGTTTCGTTTGTTTCGGTTCGTTTCACTCGGCACGCCGCCCGTTTCGTTCGAAATTTCGGTCCATTTCGCCAACGATGCAAATTGACGATTTCCCCCAATGAAACGCATCGCTGGGAGCATAAAAACCGAAATTTTGATGGCACGTAAACCTTGCTATCACATGAATGCTAAATTGGTTGACTATTTAAAACCGCAAAAGAATGCTAAATTGGTCACTTGTCAGACCAGCCGGCCGCTTACGATAGCCTGTTACAATATTACTTGAACTGAAGCAGGATGCTTCAAAGATGCCTGTCTGCTGTCCATTAATTTTTCTTCGTCTTCTTCTTAGTTAATTTTTTAATTTTTTATTGTTTCCATTAACGTTGAAATTGTTGTTAATGTATCAACAGCCCATGCCACCAAAAAAATTCTGTTTCTAATCCATTACCTTTGACCATAACAAAGACATCTCACCTAACATAATTAAAATAGAAACAAAAAATATTTTATCATTTTCCCTTCCTATAAAATAATTATAATATCGATAAAATTTTATCAGTTTCCCTTTCCTACCAACAAATTGATGATTATATCAAGCTAGGTTTGGGGTTACTGGGCTTTTGCAAACAACTAATGGGAGTGGTTCATCACAATTTCTCAAGCCTCATATATTGGTCGGACGGGCTTAGATTTAACAAAGCAAGTTTGTCTTAGCATTTATTTCTATCGAGTGTGCTCATACCCCATGTTTGTATTCTCCATGAGCATGTTTCCATGCAAAGTCACACGTGCAGAGAGTGTTGAAATATCATATTTGGACCCTCTTATATATATATAGTTGTATAGTTATAACTCCACCTATAAGTATAAGCTTTACGGTCGCTCAACAAGTGCATTCACGTTTTTTTAAAAAGAACCAAAATCTTGAAGTAAAATAATTTTTTTAAATGTTAATATATTAATCATTGGACTGTAACAGGGAGCTTTGCCTATTCTGTGAACATAATAATTTTTTTAACCCTTGGGCCAAGGTTAGTCACAAAACTTGAGATGCAATGGGTCAAATAAATGGGCCGGCATTTTGGTTTGTACCTTTGATCCAATACTGAAGACCACGGGAAATTAAAGTTACAACGATTCAATTCGGCCCTTGAAACGGCGACACAACACAAAGGCAAGACTGGCCCATCTATTGGCATTCTTTTCCCTAAGATTATGACTCAAGGTTTCCAATATTTTTCCACCTTCCCAAAAGTAAATCAAATGATGAAATCATTCATCAAGCTTAAACTTGGCACATTCAATCATTGCAATTGAAGCCGTCAAATTGTGGTGGGTCCCAATCCTCTTTGAGGGGCAACAAATGAACTTGCTCAAATCAATGGAATATGGATTCTAAAACCCTAAACCCTAGACTTGCCGAAATGGGTATACAGTTAATCCAATAATAAATACATTTTTTTGATAATAATTCGACCTAAAAAGTAATCGGAATAATCAATTAGTCAGTTCTTTTAACCCGGAAAATTAAATTAAATTATGCGAGAAATGGAGAGGAGAATGGAATGAAAGCATCATTTTCCTGCTCTTCCAGACTCAGTTCTCTCTCCCTCTCTTTTGAATCTTTCAAATCATACGTATTTAACTGCAATTAAGCATATAGATTCACGAAACATTTTTTAAAGAATGGCGTTTTTAGATTTTTCAAATTTGACAAGATTTGGACTGTGTTGTGGGATTTTTTACTTCTTCCAAAAATCTATACAAACTAAAGTATTTATAGAGTGATTTAAATGTTGACTAACTTTAAATTCAGTCATTTAAAGATTGGTTGGGTTGTATTGTTTTCCCAATTCTTATATTTATTTTTAATCACTGCAATATAAGAATATACATTAGTATAAAAATAAAATGATTGCAAGATCTATGTTTAAATAAAATTTTTTTGACAGATTAATTTTCAATCGGTTAAGGGAGGAGCTTTTCTCATTTTGAGATTTATTTTAAATTATTTTAAAACAAATTAGAAACACTTTAATAAGATATTGTAAAATCTCATCATAAATGTAAATTTTGTTGTTATACCTATACGCCTATATTGGTCGCATCAAACATCAATATCATGGAGGTCAATCAAAGTTAGATTCATTCCAATACCCATATTATATATGGATTTCATCAGTACTAGTCACAACCTAGCTAAGTTCTAGAGAGTGGAGTATTAGTGGAGTTTGAAGATAAGCAAGCTTCCCAATCAAGTAGAAACATTTATACTGAATTATGTTGGGGAACTATGACTATCCAAAACTTATCAGGTCAACACAAATTCCTAGAAAAGAGGCTGTGGGTTTCTTTTGCCTCTAAGGAGGGTACCTTAATTACCTTAACAGACTCAGAGAATCAGAAGTACATGTATTGCTGTTACAATCAAGCTATTTCTCTGCTCAATGCCGGTGTTTACCATGCATAATGGGTGGGGTTTTTACTTTTAAGCATAATATTAGTTAAGGTGGAAGTGTTAAGGTATCTAGTTACGATAGAGCAACATTATATCTCTGTATTTCAAAGCTTACTTTGTTCGATATCGGTATGTAGAGCAGGTTGAAATATATATCTATATATATATATATATATATAACCAGTAGTACTGTGATCATCAGATCCTGATTTAACCTGTGATTATCAGTGAGGGCAATGAGTCAATTGCAAGATCACTGAACCATTTTGGCATTGTGTGAAGTTATAATGGGAAATATGGTGTTGCATGTTATCAGTAATGTCAATCAGAGTTAAACTGTGAGTAGGAACAACTGTTTCATACATATCCATCTCAGAAGAGCTAGTTCTGATGATATTAGTAATCACCAGTTCTGTGAAAATGATTCTTTTAAGCCCTTCCATAAGATCCTGGGTAGAAAGTACGGGAAGCCACTGCAATATATATAAGGCTTCAGCCATTGCCACTGCAATATATATAAGGCTTCAGCCATTACTCCACTTTGGAAGGGCTAGATTCTAACCTTGAACCGCTGAGTAAATGCCGAGTTGCCGCCGTGCGCCCCTCAACTCAACACCAAGGTATGTTAGGATCTTGGAACCAATTATATATTGTGTGGCTCACAATTGAGAAAAGGACAAAAAATAAAAGGGGAAAAAAAAATAAAAAGAACAAAAGAAGAAGAATGTGTGTAAATGTGTCAATATAAATATATAGCAAGCCAATTGCAACAATAATTTGGAATATTATATAACAAAGTTTCAAATTAACATTTCTTGTGAAGGTCGCAGTAAGAAGAAATTAAGCTGAATGCAACGAGACCATTAGTTACATATTCTAACCATACATAATTAGGGAGACAAAACAAAACGAAATATAATACAAATTAAGGCGCCACTGAGAAATTCCTACCTTCCTTGTTCTCTGAACTTGAATAAAAGGACAGTTGCAATTAGGGGTGCAATTCGGTTCGCTTTTATCGTGGTTCGGTTTGGTTTTGGTCCAAAAATCCCTAAACCGAATTAGGTCGGTTTGGTTTTGGGTTTCATGACCGAACCGAATGCATGTATTTCCCTAAACCGAACCGAATTCATATATATATTATAATATATAATCTATGTTTTATATATATATATATAATATAATATACGTTAAACTTTAACTTTTAAAGTTTATCTTTAAACTTTAAGGATATTACAAAAAAAACCCTTGTTTGAGATAAGAATATATTGGTCTAACCCAAACCGAATAGTTTTCATGTAGTTCGGTTCAGTTTGGTTTCGGTTTTGGTTTTTTTATATATTTTCGGTTCATTTTTCGGTTTAGTAGTTTTGGTTTTCAATTCGGTTCGATTTAACTATATATATTTTCGGTTTGGTCTTGGGTTGACATCAACTCGAACCAAACCGAACTGAGTTGCACCCCTAGTTGCAATAGTAGATGGATGCACATATCAGGAAGGGACCCACACATTCAAATTCCATCCCAACCACCGGATTAAATGCTTTCTAATTTGACTCTTGACAGTTGCAATAGTAGATGGATGCACATATCAGGAGGGGACCCACACATTCAAATTCCATCTCAACCACCGGATTAAATGCTTTCTCATTTGATTATTGGCAGTTGTAATAGTGCGAACGTGAAACGCATGGATAGATGCACATATAAGGAGAGACCCACACATTCAAATTCCATCCCAACAATCGAATTAAATGCTTTCTCATTTGACTATTGGTAGTTGTAATAGGGCAAACGTGAAAGGCATGGATGAATGCACATATCAGGAGGGACCCACACATTCAAATTCCATCCCAACCACTGGATTAAATGCTTTCTGATTTGATTCTTGGCAGTTGCAATAGTGCGAACGTGCAACGCATTAATGGATGCACATATTAGGAGGGGATCCACATGCACATTCAAATTCCATCCCAACCACCGGATTAAATGCTTTCTTATTTGATTGATGACAGTTGCAATAATGGATCAAGGCACATATCAGGAGGGGACCACACATTCAAATTACATCCCAACCACCGGATTAAATGCTTTCTGATTTGACTCTTGGCAGTTGCAATAGTGTGAATGTGAAATGCATGGATGGATGCACATATATCAGGAGGGGACCCATACATTCAAATTCCATCCCAACCACTGGATTAAATGCTTTCTGATTTGATTCTTGACAGTTGCAATAGTGGATGGATGCACATATCAGGAGGGGACTTGCACATCCAAATTCCATCCCAACCACCGGATTAAATGCTTTCTCATTTGACTCTTGGCAGTTGCAATAGTGGATGGATGCACATATCAGGAGGGGACCACACATTCAAATTCCATCCCAACCACCAGATTAAATGCTTTCTGATTTGACTATTGGCAATTGTAATAGTGCGAACGTAAAATGCATGGATGGATGCACATATCAGGAGGGACCCACACATTCAAATTCCATCCCAACCACCAGATTAAATGCTTTCTGATTTGACTCTTGGCAGTTGCAATAGTGCAAACGTGAAACGCATGGATGGATGCACATATCAGGAGGGACCCACACATTCAAATTCCATCCCAACCACCGGATTAAATGCTTTCTAATTTGACTCTTGGCAATTGCAATAGTGCGAACGTGAAATGCATGGATGGATGCATATATCAAGAGGGGACCCACACATTCAAATTCCATCCCAACCACTGGATTAAATGCTTTCTGATTTGATTCATGACAGTTGCAATAGTGGATCGACGCACAATCAAGAGAGGACCCACACATTCAAATTCCATCCCAACCACCGGATTAAATGCTTTTTGATTTGACTATTGGCAGTCGTAATAGTGCAAACGTGAAATGCATGGATGGATGCACATATCAGGAGGCCTACACATTCAAATTCCATCCCAACCACCGGATTAAATGCTTTTTGATTTGACTCTTGGCAGTTGCAATAGTGCAAACGTGAAATGCATGAATGGATGCACATATCAGGAGAGGATCCACACATTCAAATTCCGCTAGCATTTATTTCTATCAAGTATATTCATACCCCATATTTGTACTCTCCATGTGCATATTCCCGCGTAAAGTCTCATGTGCAGGGAGTGTTGAAATATCGTATTTAGGCCCTCTTATATATATAGTTGTCTAGTTGTACCTCGGCCTATCAATTTTAAGCTTTACGGTCGTTTAACAGGTGCATTCATTTTTTTGTAAAATAGAACCGAAATCTTCAAGTAAAATAATTTTTTTAAATATTAATATATTAATCATTGGACTGGAACAGGGAGCTTTGCCTATTCTGTGAACATAATAATTTTTTTAACCCTTGGGCCAAGGTTAGCCACAAAACTTGAGATCCCGTGGTCAAATAAATGGGCCGGAATTGTGGTTTGTACCTTTGACCCAATACTGAAGACCACAGGAAATTAAAGTTACAGATGATTCAATTCGGCCCTTAAAAGGGCGACACAACAAAGGCAAGACTGGCCCATTCATTGGCTTTCTTTTCCCAATGAATTTGACATAAGGTTTCCAATATTTTTCTACCATCCCAAAAGTAAAACAAAGTAAATCCAATGATGAAATCATTCACCAAGCTTAAACTTGGCACACTCTATCATTGCAATTGAAGCCATCAAATTGCGGTGCGTCCCAATCCTCTTTAAGGGACAATAAATGAACTTACTCCAACGAATGGAATTTGGATTCTAAAACCCTAAACCCTAGACTTGCCGAAATGGATATCCAGTTAATTCAAGAATAAATACATTTTTTTTTATAATAATCCCACCTAAAAGGTAATCGGAGTAATCAATTAGTCAGTTCTTTTAATCCTGAAAATTAAATTAAATTATGCGAGAAATGGAGAGGAGAATGGAATGAAAGAATCATTTTCCTACTCTTCCAGACTCAGTTCTCTCTCCCTCTCTTTTGAATCTTTCAAATCATACCTATTTAACTGCAATTAAGCAAATAGATTCACGAAACATTTTTTAAAATGGCGTTTTTAGATTTTTCAAATTTGGCAAGATTTGGACTGTGCTGTGGGGTTTTTTACTTCTTCCAAAAATCTATACAAACTAAAGTATTTATACTGTGATTTAAATGTTGACTCACTTTAAATTCAGTCATTTAAAGATTGGTTGGATTGGATTCTTTTCCCAATTCTTATATTTATTTTTAATCACTGTAATATAAGAATATACATTAGTATAAAAATAAAATGATTGCAAGATCTATGTTTAAATAAAAATTTTTTAACAGATTAATTTTCAATCAGTTAAGGGAGGAGATTTTTTTCATTTTGAGATTTATTTTAAATTATTTTAAAACAAATTATAAACACTTTAATAAGATATACTAATTGTAAAATCTCATCATAAATGTTGTTATACCTATACGCCCGTATTGGTCGCACCAAACATCAATATCATGGAGGTCAATCAAAGCTATATTCATTGCAATACCCATATTATATATGGATTTCATCAGCAGTCACAACCCTAGCTAATTTCTAAAGAGTGCAGTATTAGTGGAGTTTGAAGATAAGCAAGCTTCCCAATCAAGTAGAAACATTTATACTGAATTATGTTGGGGAACTATGACTATCCAAAGTTTATCAGGTCAACACAAATTCCTAGAAAAAGAGGCTGTGGGTTTCTTTTGACTCTAGGGAGGGTACCTTAATTACCTTAACAGATTGAGAGAATCAGAAGTATATATATTGCTGAATCAAACTATTTCTACTCAGTGTTGGTGTTTGCCATGCATAATGGGGTGGGATTTTTTAACATTTAAGCATAATCTATATTAGTTAAGGTGGAAATGTTAAGGTACTAGTGAGGGCAATGAGTCAAGTACAAGATCACTGAACCATTTTGGCATGTGTGAAGTTATAATGGGAAACATGGTGCTGCATGCTATCAGTAATGTCATTCAGAGTTAAACTGTGAGTAGGAACAACTGTTTCATACATATCCATCTCAGAAGAGCTAGTTCTGATGGTATTAGTAATCATCAGTTCTGTGAAAATGATTCTTTTAAGACCTTCCATAAGATCCTGGGTAGAAAGTACGGGAAGCCACTGCAATATATATAAGGCTTCAGCCATTACTCCACTTTGGAAGAGCTAGATTCGAACCTTGAACCACTGAGTAAATGCCGAGTTGCCGCCGCGCGCCCCCCAACTCAACACCAAGGTATGTTATGGATCTTTGAACCCATTATATCAAAATTGTGTGGCTCACACTGGTAATATTTACAAGTGAGATATACATACCCAAAAGAGAAAAGGAAAAAGGGGGAAAAAATAAAAAGAACAAAAGAAGAATGTGTGTAAATGTATCAATATAAATATATACCAAGCCAATTGCAACAATAATTTGGAATATTATTCAACAAAGTTTCAAAATTAACATTTCTTGTAAAGGTCGCAGTAAGAAGAAATTAAGCTGAATGCAACGGGACCATTAGTTACATATTCTAACCATACATAATTAGGGAGACAAAAAAAAAATGAAATATAATACAAATTAAGGCCCTGATGAAATCAAGCTGAACTTCCCTGATGAAATTCCTACCTTGTTCTCTGAACTCAAATAAAAAGACAGTAACAATGACGACACCCACGGGCCTTGACAAATGAATATTAAACTTGGAAAAAATAAGAAAGGATGAAAACATAGGGGAAGAAATCGTCTATGGCCTTTCTCTGAAACGATCCCTGATGCAACCATGAGATGCTGCCATGTGGAGCATCTCATGGCCATTGTTTTATCATGTGGGTCTCACTTAAAAACATTTATCATAAAGTCCTGTTTGGACGCAAGCAAAATGTGGCTGTCGTCACCCCAAGAACAAGGGCAAATCCAGCAGGTCAAACACAAAGAAGATACCCTACACCCAGAAAATAACCCGGACAAAGACATTTTGTAACCAAAGTAAAAAGTAGAAACCTCCAAAATACGTGAGGATAGGGTTGCTAAACCGGCCGGCCCGAACCCGTTTAGTGCTCATTTGCCCAAAACCCAGGTACGGTGGGCCTGGGTATTAAAAAAATGTTTTTTTAAAAAAAATAAAGGAAAATTCGAAAAAAAAAAAATAGTAAAAAAAATCACAAAAAAATTCTGAAAATTATGTTTATTATTCACAAAATTGTCTTACACATATTGGGATTAATTTTGCTCAAAAAATATAAATAAATTACAAGTAGAAGTTACTTACCTTTTGAACCGTACCGAGATGAGGAAATGCAAAAGTGTTTTTCGTAATTTTCTTAGAATTCCGTTTAGAGATTTGCTAATGGTAGGCCTAGAGATGCCCCCATGTGAGCATTCTGCCGGCAATTAGCCAAAAGTATAAACAAGACTCTAACAAAGGAAGAGGAGAAGAGAAGAAGTGTGGTTTGGAGTGGGAAGGGTTAGGTCTATTTATAGAAAACCAAAAGTGGTTTTTTACCACCTCTACCATCCAATATGACTGTTATTTGACAATTGGAAGGGTAGAAAAGATCATTTATAGTCAATTATAACCATATCCCCCAATATGGCTGTTATATAGCTTTTTGGGAGGGGGGTAAAAGTGTCAAAAAAATGGTTTAAACCACTTTTTTTTAGGGGAAAGAGTCAGTGAGCGTGCCTGTCGTTGGGCTGGCCTTAGCGGGTCGGCACGCGAACGGCCTGCGTCGAAGCAGGCCCGTGCTGCCCGCATGCCTAGTGGGCTGTGCCTAAATGGGTCGTGTGCCAATTTAGGATGGCCTGGCACCAGCACGCCGAGTCTGGCATGGCCCGATAAGCATCCCTACCTGGGGACCATGGGTGTGGTATATTCCTCACCTGCACTATATTATAATGGGTCAAAAATCAATACAGTTGATATAATATTAGTGTTTCAATCAATCCAAACTCTACATTTGGGAGCATTAATGGTGCAGATTGATTCACCATCTATATTGCCATGATCATAAAACCCTATACAGGTAGGAGCAAGTGAAAGAAAGGAACCACACCACAAAAATACAAAGGAAGGCATGGAATGCCTGTTTATTTTTATCCATCTCAACATAGTTGACCCGTCAAAGGCACATTAAAAGCTTATTTAAAGACACGAATAAGATTAGTCTGAATGGGACGTACATTGACTGTTCATTTTCATTGACCAGGAATCACAGCCCAAAAGCAATTAAAGATATAAAGTTATAAACAAAACGTGATACCGAGATAAAAACATGACAAATAAAAAATAGGGTAAATTACATTTACCTCCCTTGAGGTATGCTATAATTACACTTATCTCCTTTGAGATTTATGAAATAACACTTTCCCCCCTTGAGATTTGTGTATGGGTCAAAATAACACTCTTTCATTGAAGTTTCCGTCAAAACAGTAGTGATAGTAAAATAATTTGAATTGGATAAAATTACCCTTCATAAAGATGAGAACAAAATTTTAATAGCCTAAGGCATAACTATCATTTAACTTAAATGAGGGTAATCTTGTCCAGTTCAAATTATTTTACTAACTATCATTACTGTTTTGACAGAAACTTCAATGAAAATGTGTTATTTTGACCCATACACAAATCTCAAGGGAGGAAAGTGTTATTTCAGAAACCTCAAGGGAGGTAAGTGTAATTATAGCATATCTCAAGGGAGGTAAGTGTAATTTACCCTAAAAAATAATAAGGATTAGGAGAGGATGAAGATGAAGAGAATAGAACATGAAAAGTAGGTTTTGGCTAAAATCAATTAATCTAGAGATTAATTATGCTGACGACGAAGAAGAAGAAGAGGAGTCGAACTTGTAGTGCTTGTCGACGGCAACTGATATGTCCCAGGTGCAACTTAGTCTTTTGGGAATGATCACAAGGTCTCGGGCACCGAACTCGAGGCACTCGGATGATCCTTTTGTGTAAGCCTTCACCTTCCCTTTGAGTAGATAACATGTTTATTGGGCATCAAATTTGAGAGGAAACTTGCCTGGAGGGCGGCCCCATCTGGAGAAGGAAGACGAAGTAAAGCAGAAAAAGAAAGGAGGGCACAACGCCTAATCTGAAAGAGCTGTACATTGATTGTTGTGAGGAGTTGTTGTGGGCACCAGAGGGAATTGAATGCCTCAAGAGCCTCACGGAGATGACCTTTGTCTTTGTGAATATGCCTGATTGGTTTGGGACGGAATTGAGGATCAAGGACAGGCATCATCCTTATTATAACTACAAACATGGTGATCGATCACATCCCAAGGATCAATTTCTTTGGCAGTACAGATGAAGGGTTTGAGGGATATGTTCCCATGTGATTCATTGTGACTAGCAATGGGTGTTCATTGAGTGCTTTGCTTATTGTTTTTCATGTGTTTCTACTTTTGGCCTACTTCTGCCTTTTTGTATTGCTTTGCTAGGCATTTCTCATATTGTCAAATAAAAGGTTTTTCCTTCTATTTCTGTTTGTTTTATTTTGGCCAGATTAAGAGATCATATCGTCAGTGGGAAAAAGAAAGGGAAAATTAGTTCTTAGTGCTGCTTTTTAAACGTAATTAGATTCATCCATCCAATTCTTTATAATTGGAAATTAGAGATATTTTTTTTAAATAATTGACAAGGGTGTCATTTTACTTTTCATAAAAAATTTCTTCCAAAAATACCCTTAAAAAACTTTATAGACCTCTTTAAATATTTGCAACAAATCAGGATTACAAAAGGGTTGACAAAGGTATATTTAAAAGAAACTCTTTGTGAACATAAAAATAACACTTATTCTCCATTACTTAAATAAAGTATCACTAATTGTTAATTAATAAGAATAAGATGGCCGAATGTGAATTATGTTAAGGGAAAATTACTAAAACGACAGTCTTTTAGAAAATTAATACAAAAAAGAATGTTGAAAAGTCTTTCCTACCGAACCCACCAACTTTTTAAAAGAATTTATAAAGTGGTTCACGGATGCAATGTAGTAATTGTAGGATACCATCTTATACTTCGTAATTGTTCAACGATAAACTATTAGTATCCCTCGATTAATAGAATTGTATCCCACACAAATATAAATTATATCCACTGATTCATAGGATTGTATCCCATGACATAGATTAATCAAAATTTAAAACCTCAATGAACATTTCAATTTCAATAAAATTCATCGATTAATCGGAAATATTAACGATCTATACACGTGGTAGCAGTATACAGGTGATACCGGTATCACCTGTATACCAGTATCAAAAACTTTCGATTAATTACATACATCCCCATTAATCATGAGTAATTTGATTAATCGCACTTTCATTCTTCGACTCACCTAGTGGCACAATTTTCGATGAAACATGGACCGTTGATTGTTAATATTTCCGATTAATCGATGAATTTTATTAAAATCGAAATGTTCATCGAGACTTTAAATTTCGATTAATCGATGTCATGGGATACAATCCTATGAATCAGTGGATACAATTTATATTCGTGTGGGATACAATTCTATTTATCGAGGGATACAAATACTTTGTCATTGAACAATCACCAAGCATAAGATGGTATCTTACGATTATTATAATTGTATCCCACACGAATATAAATTGTATCCACTGATTCATAGGATTGTATTCCATGACATCGATTAATCGAAATTTAAAGCCTCGATGAACATTTCGATTTCAATAAAATTCATCGATTAATTGGAAATATTAACGATTTATATACGTGGTAGCAGTATACGAGTGATACCGGTATCACCTATATACCGGTATCAACAACTTTCGATTAATCGCATACACCCAATAATCACAAGTAATTTGATTAAACGCACTTTCATCCTTTGACTCACCTAGTGGCACAATTTTCAATGAAACATGGACCGTTGATTTTTAATATTTCTGATTAATCGATGAATTTTATTGAAATCGAAATGTTCATCGAGACTTTAAATTTTGATTAATCGATGTCATGGGATACAATCCTATGAATCAGTTGATACAATTTATATTCGTGTGAGATACAACTCTATTAATTGAATGATACTAATAGCCTACGATTACTACAATTGTATCTGTGAACCACTTTGTAAATTCTTTTAAAAAGTTAGTGGGTTTGGTAGGAAAGACTTTTCAACGTTCTTTTTTGTATTATTTTTCTAAAAGACGGTCATATTTGAAATTTTCCCTTATGTTAAAAAAACTAATTTTTCCAATTTTCCCTTATGTTAAAAAAACTAATTTTTCCAAAAAGAAAGGGAGAAGAAGAAGAAATAAAAAGGACAAAAAATGCTACAGTATCCTTCAACAAACATGCATGTGATTGATTGGCCTATCAAAATTAAAATATTGAGCAAGAAATGCGGACCCCACGGATGTGCCAGTCATATGCTATAAATGCTTCTGCCAAAAAAAATATATATGCTATAGAATGCATGTTGTAGCCTGCGTCAAACGATATACTTCCAGAAGTTAAAAATCGTCTTTAGCTAGAAATAAATTGGGCAAAATGGGTGGACCTCCGCAGCCTAACCTGTCACTGAGCATGGCCTATTAAGGCAGGGCAATGGGCCCTTACGTTCTGGGGCGCCTTTGGCTTTGGGCACAACCCAGGTCTGGCTGGCACGAGCCGGACATGCCTAAGTCATGCCCTGCTGGCCCCGTTTGACAAGCTTACATATACCAAAACAGAGGCTTTGACTTTCCTTTTCTTTTTCTTTTTTCCACCTTCTAAATTTAAATATTTATTAATTATATGAATCTAGCTTATAAAAAAGACTAGCACACGGTCCAAGTGTAAGCAATACCGGGCTAGGCCATGCCATGTTGTGAATCGGGCCGTGACATGGGTGGAACAGCCCAATTTACTCGTAACGAATATGAGTTATATTTCTCGTATAACTTATGTAAGTTATATTATTATATAATGTATGCTACCTATATAAATTATATAGAAGATTTATAACTTATAATTAAGTCCTGATTCATAAGTGAAGATTATAAAACTCATAATTTAATTTGTATGCAACAGTGTGCTTATATAAATAGGACATAAAACTAAAAAAAATATCACATTTTAATTAATTATAATGTAAGAATTTCACGAAGTTATAAATTATTTATCATGTTGAACCATATACCAAGTTATTGATGAAATGTCTGTGTTTGAGCATTGATACTTTTTGGGGTAACAAGCTCCAGCCCTACTTTTTCGTAAAACATGATTTTGGAATTTTTGTTTTTAAAAATGAGTAAACTATATTGAAAACATTACCAAAAACCCTCTTAAGTACTTCCTTACATGCAATGTTAATGGCCCCTAGCTAATTTCAGTTATTCATGCACACATACAAACGTTACCAAAAAAAAAATGCACACATACGAAAACAAACTCTTACACTGAACTAATTTTGATCGCAAGATCTTAAAGGAACTTGTCTTGAAGAAATGTTCATGAAGAGTCTTATGACTTAACAAAACTCATAAAAGAGACTAGTGCTACAGGTTTAGATCCACAATAAGAGAGCTCAAAACACTTGACACAAGCTGGAGGGCAAGTATATCACTTATCGTTAGGTTGGAATGGTAATTACGTCAGGATTAACTTAGCTCTCACATGACTTTGATCTATTTGGAATTGCTCTGTAATACCAAGATGCACCATTAAAAGCCAAACATGAGTGAGAAGCTCCCCTCCTTGGCTCAGCTGTCGAGCATGATAATTCCCTCTACAATGGCATGCAGCATAAGAAAGCATCTCAACCCACACATGACTCATCATCTTCCACCTCTTTGGACCCTCATTATTCAGCAATGACTTGGCTAATCTACATGCATCAAACAACACAGACTTGCTTCTGTCCCCTTTAATAGTGATCGGAAGAACTTCTTCAGATTCCACTTGCAGCAGCAACTGACAAGCCCCGGCTTTGCAGGAGAAGAAGGATTTGTTTTCCTGCAAGAATTCCGTTGCCTCGGCACGAGTGTCTCTAAATCTGATCATCCCAATTCCCGTTGGCAGCATGAAAGGACACATCACTAAAAGGTACAACATATAATCTGAAATAAGCTTGCTATTTTCACCTTCTTCCTGGACTTGGGACGGATGAGGATCATCCCCAAAATCATGGTAATAGCAAAGTTCGGTAGCAATGTGCCAAAGAAGAATGCTTCGATCGAACTCTGCATTGATGCTCCACTTATATTCCTCGACTCTATGGTACTTTTGAAGTGCAATAGCACCTCTACATGTACATAAGGCTTGAAGATCAATTTCAGCACTGAATGCCTTCTTTTTTAGATCATCAAAAATCAAATTCTCCAATTGTTCAGAGACACCATTGTAAGTTTTATATCTGTGCTTTTCCAGCATTTCGTATATGCAAAATAACTTCTGTATTCTGGGGCATATAGCCGGCTTCTCCTCTAAGCATACTGATAGTAGACTGTACTGTGCCACAGATTTAGACCATCTTGGTTTGCTAGGCAATTGAAGTACACGGATGATCGGCTGAAAAATGGAAGTTATCTTACGTTTACTCAACCAAAGGTTAGTCCAGTCTGAGGAAAGTAATAAAATGACTGCACAGACCTCCAAAACAATAGCCACAGCCAACAATAGGTAAGTTATGAATTGGTCGACAATTGAATAATTCTGCTTCTCAGCAATGATGAAGAATACAAACACAATAACGGTGCAGTAAAAAGTAATAAAGCGGAGAAGCAAGCCAACGACAGTATAATTGACCTTCGCCTTTGTGAAGATGAGATCGTACATGAACCCAAGTTCAATCTCAACCACTTCGAAAGCTTCTTTCGACAACTTAATATTTTGGAAGAAGAATCTACTGCGGTCGCGATCATGGAAGCTGAGAATAAGGTCCACAAAGAGAAGCTTGAAGATTGAAAAGAAGTCATACGCCTTAACTAATGTTTCCATATGAGGATCGACACTGGTAACTGATGGTCCTATATCTGGAACAACAACCTCGGTTTCGTCGGCATTGTAAGAATAATCAGTTACCTTTGGAGGTTCAATAACATCTCCTATCGATAGAATAAAGCCCTCGACCTTTTTAAATCTGTATTGTTCCATGAATTTGGCATAATTGGGCCCTGGATCAGGGGGAGGGAGTAAAGAGTCTCTAAATGCCTTACTACTCATAGACCAGAGAACCCATGTCCTTTCTCCATACTTGATCATTCCTGCGAGAAACATCGGAATTGTTAGGATTGAGAAGACCGAGTCGTTCCGGGCCTTGTATGTCACATAAGCTGCCATCCCACTTTGAAAGATCAGTCCAAGAAGGTGTCTTAACCACAGCTCATTATCTTCTAAGGAGTAAGCACTAATGGTATCTGGGCCACCAAGATGTAACAGGAGAAACGGTGCCCAAAATACCTTAAGTCCGTTATGTGTGCATGTAGATTGGTCTTTGCAATCACTTTTTCCCTCCAATCTGGTGAGGAGTCCAAGGGCAAAGTTTGCAGCCCATTCGGCCATCAAGTAAGCACACCAGAGGGTGATTCTGATCTTATTTTCGCAAATATACTTTCTGCCACGGCCTCTGGTGATCAGAATGATTTGTAAGATAAGGCTGAGCAGAACCAACGCTCGGAGTTCCCACTCGTTCCAGAGTTGCTTTACAATATCTGGGAACCCTTGAATGAACTTCATCTCACTGAAGATCAAGCTGCTCAAGACTGAAAATTAAATTTTATATTATCGTTAAAAGCAGGACCGAACTGATCATATATAGAGGGTAAAAATCATGCAAAGCTACTGAAGATAACCATAAACAGAAGTTGATGGGACCCTTTTGATGCATTCATACCAACATCACAATGTATAACACAGCAAAGAAACGGATGGAGATACAGAATTCAAAAGTTTCTTTCATTTTCTTTTCCTCTTTTGGGTAGATCCAAGATAGTACAATTCGATTGGGATTGCAAGTCTTTTTCAGATACTTCTGTTAATTCCATGTCTGTTAATTCCATGTCAAATAGAAATGCTAATGGAAGAATAACTAGAACTCATCAATGCTAATTGCTACATGACGCTTTAATTTAAAGATTTTCAGCCGTAATAGCTGCGCTGCCTGAAATTATATGCAATCAGGAGAGTCCTGCACATAGAGAGAGAGAGAGAGGTATCTCTTACCTGTAGCCATCAGAGTTTGTTCTGCTTTAGAAGACAGCAAAAGGGTAACTGGATCGGTCATCTTCTTCCCTCAGGCCTTCTTCCCACCTCTAGATTTACACGAGAGATAGATGATGTCCATGTCGGAATCACTTGACTTTCACAGCAATTGGAGTCATGCAGCATAGCAGCGGAGCTAATTATCGAAGCGTGAGGGCTACTAAAAGAAAAGATCGATAGATAGAAAAGGTTAAAAATAGCCTAATTAAAACGAAATTCATTAGAATTCTTATTCTACCAAATTAAATTTTTGGAATTGAAAGCCCCGATCCCAATTTTGTAGCCGAACAATTTAAGTCTATATTACATAGACGTAAGCAAAGATAGCGTCGACATTGTTGAATGTTGAGAGATTAAGAAGTTAGCCCAACTCAGGAGGCATTTCGAGGTTGAGAAACAAAGATGGAAAGAATCTATGCCGTTCCAAACAGAAGATGAAGAATCTTCATACCTTACATGTGGCTTCAACACAAGGAGGAGTGATAGATCTAGATTCTTTATCTTCACCCCCAACTCTTCTTCAACGACTGTTTAGGGGAAGGTTGGATTCAAGTTGCCGAAGTGGATACCCTCGCTTCAAAACCTTACAGTGGTGGGTTTGATATGGAGTGAACTACGGGGTGAGGAGTCACTTCTGCCATCGCAGGCTTTGCCTAATCTTCTGACACAGTACCACCAGGATCCGAACAAATACCTCCATCAAGCTGCAAAGCTCGATTTGCTTCCTCCTCAAACGCTCTCTGAGCAACTCTGTCTTCAGATCTGCAATGGCTCTCAATGATGTCTCACTTCCCTAAGAAGAAAAATGAGGCAGAGAAAAAGAAGGATGAGGATTCACTGAAAGGCGGAATCGAGAGAAACGAGATGCTAAACCTAATGGATATCTGAAATTTTACCTCATCTTCATCACCTATTGACTTTAAGTAGCGATTTTAGAGTGATATCAGTAAGGAAAGCATCAATGTCGCTTTGGCGCAGCGAAGATCAGTCTACAATTTCTGAACTTCATCTTTGGTTCGGATCCGCAAAATTTGTGAAACTCGTAATCGTTAAATTTGTGCGAGAGAGAAGGAATTACAGAGGTAGAGAAATAGAAGAGACGAGAGAGCTATGGAGAAAGGACCGGTGAGGTCCTGATAGATAAAAGAATATATACGGCTTTTAGTGGCGGTGCATAAAAGACCGCTGCTAAAATTCACTTATCTCCCGCCGCTGAATCACCCTTTTTTGTAGTGTGAAAATATTCATAGTAGTTTAAGGGTAAACAAACAGATCATTTTCCCTTTTTAACCTTTGGTATGTGTCATTTTTAGGTGGTGTTCGTGGTGTGGACTTTTTGTTGAAAAGTCCACACCAAAAGATTTTTGTTGAAACATCTTCAAAAGATTTTTGTTGAAAAATCTTCACTGTTGTGCTTCCTGATCTGAAAATCATCCATTTAGAATTCTTAAACTTGTGAACATGAGCTGCATTTAAAGCATTTAGAGCCAATAGTATGATAATAGGAAGTTTGTAGCAAACAAATTTCAAAACTTTTAGTTATCTATTTTTCAGATTACTAATTGCATTTGCCACTTATATTTTATTTTTACGAGATACCAGTAAAACATGGCATGGCATGGACGGTATGGTTTGGTATGTTATCATCTCATGGCATGGCATGTGATTGATGGAAATGATGCCATGCTGGGTTTATATGCAAGTATAGACATCTTTCATGTCGATGCAAGGTTTTCACTGCCTGTCTCATCCATCATAGATCATCAGTGAGTCATAACATATCACTGTTGAATGTTGGAACGCTTTGTTAATTGGCTACTTTTCCCTTGAGAGAGAGAGAGAAGGAAAGCCAACATGATCAGAACAGAGTTATTGTCAAGTGTTTCAAACAAAGATTAAGCTACTAACACATTGCAATTTATGCTTTGTTTACTAGATTGAAGGTGCCTACTTAGCAGGAAACAAGGCCTCAGCAATTGGGACGTCCTCACTCATGAGAAACCAAGTACCTTTCTGTAATACCCAGCTTGGTTTAAGCTTTAAAGTGGGTTTCGATTGGCTGTTCCTGTGTATTTGGTTTGCTATATCAATCATAGCCAATTACAGCCCGATCTCAACCAATTTATAAGTTACTGTACTTGAGAAAAGTTCTTATAACTACAAAAAAAAAAAAAAAAAAGTAGGCTTTCGTGACGTTTCATAAACGTCACTAATGCTTCACAAAACATCACTAAAACATCAGTGACGTTTGCATTAAACGTCAATGATAAGGATGTACTAATTGTTTTAGTGACGCTCTTATAAAACGTCATTAAATTTTCTGACTATAGTGACATTTATTTAAATTTAAAGTGACGTTTATATGCCACAAATCTATTTAAATAATTATTAGTAATGATTAATAATTATTAGTAATGATTAATAATTATTTATTAATGACCTTTACCACATAAGTTAGTGACGTTTATTAGAATATTTAATGACATTTATATACATCACAAAAGTATTATAGTGACACTTAAATTTACTTTAATGACAATTAAAACATGTCTATAATGGCATTTATTTAGAATTTTGTGACGCTTATATGCATCGCAAATTCAATTTAAGTGACATTTAGAAAACGTCACTAAAAACTTGAAAAAACGTCATTAATTTACTATATTTTAATGACAATTTGATCTAAATTTTGTGACGGTTTAGACATGCCACAAATGCTTCTTTTTTGTTTAAAGCCATTTTATGATTTATGGTAGTTTAAAAGTCAGGCTATTTACTTCAAAATTGGAAATCTTTACCTACATAAACCACAATGTTCCTGCACTTCATAAATCATCTAAATTCAACATGCCATTTAATCAACATGATTTACATAAAGAGTTATCAAATAAAAATTACAAGTCTCCATTTCCAAATAATAATAATAATCCATTTACATTAAAAATAGAAATTCCTTCTATATAAGTCACTTCATTCCTATAATCCAAACAACGATATACGGTAGAAAGAAAAGCTACATCAGTAAAATATATAACTAGATGGTCTTCTTGTTGATTAAATTGGAATCCCTGTTCAATTAAGAAAAAAGAAATCATTAATACCCAAAAAAGAGTTTGCAAGAAACAAGGAATCCAGATTGGAAATAATTATATTTCTGTACTACCTAAATGTGAGTCAAACGCATCACAAAAGCTTCAAGGGCATTGAAGCATCTTTGAAGATCTACATTATCTTGAGTAAGTTTTTCATTAATAGTCTTCTGTTCTTCTAGAACAACTTTTTGTTCTTCAAGAGCACCTTCTAAACTTGATATTTTAACAGCATCGCTAGAGAAATTTTTATTGCTGCAGCTTCTTTTCATGTAGGTAGAAGGTGTAAGTCCCATTCCCACACCACGAATCCAACCATGTCACTCAGGGGGGAAAATTTCAGCATAAACTCTTTCTCGTGCTATAATGTCTTCTGAGTTCTCTTCTAATTGTTCTAGATGTTCTGTTATTTGCTCCTAAAAATACAGGTTCAAATCAGAATTTATAATATATTCTTAAAAATATTTATAAAAGTTTATAAATTACCATAATAGCTGCTGATGCATCATCAACAGGAGTGCCATCTTTTTTCTTATGAGTGATGCAGAATAAGTTAGTACGGCTAATCTCATCAATCACTTGTTTTTTTTCTATTTTCAAGCAAAATATAAATGATAAGTAAACATTTATAGAACTATAAAGATAAAGGCAAATAAATATAAACCCTTTACAAGTGTTATGTTTTTACCTCAATTTCCACAACTCTAGCGTAGCTTCTGGTTCCACAAGTGTGACTTATTTGGAGTTGGCTACGACTCTTCTTGTTTATTTCACTTCTCATTTGGAAATTTAATAATATGTCAAAAGGTGTTATTCTAAAAATTTAAAACTAGACACTAATATATTTTTTTCATGGAAAAAAAGAAAACATATTAGATTTCAAAAGGAAAAAAATGCATGTGATAAATCCAACATACTAATTCCTACTTGTGAGATTCAACAAAACTGATCCATCACAAATTAAAACAAAATCTGAATATAACACCTGAAAATTTACAGAGAACCACCAGTCTTCTTATGCCAGAGTTCTTGTGGATGAAATATTTGAAGAATAAGTATATGCCCGTCCCAACATAGTCATAAACTAATTCACTGCTCTTAGGGGAAACAGTAAATGGAATGAGCAACTTCAGAGTGGGAGGACGAGAAGACCCAAAAAATAAGCCAAAAACAGGTGCTGTTACATTTAGTTTTAAATATCATAAACCAACAGGTTGACTTGGTTACCATGTTGGAGAAAGCCATCAGTTATGTCAAATTCCTGCAACTGCAAGTAAAGGTCTGAACTCTGAACTCTAAACAAAAACTCAACTTCTGTGCCTATAATTAATAATATTTAATGTGGGGCAGGTGTTGGCGGCAGATGAGCTCTGGCCGGCACAAGGTGGAAAAGCTCCTGAGGTTGGTCAAGTGAAGGAAGCCATTGATGAAATTTTGTCATCTCACAAAAACAGAAACCCAACCTCGAAGTGCTAGAGGCCATTGGGATAACAAGAAGAACAGAAAAAAAAGACAGACAGTGGAAAATCTAACGACAAACCAACAAGCTAAAAAGCTTTCTTTTGGACATTAGTGATGCTAGAGAACTAAAACTTCTGATTGGATTTTATTATCCCTTGTCTATTTCTTTCTTTTTCTTTATTTCTTGTTCTTTTGCAGGAGAAGAATTGCTGTAAGCCTCTAATGCTGGAGGATCTTCCTTTTGCTTATTTTATTTTCCTTTTTGGGGCTACAAAGAATTGCTATAGCCCAAAAAAAGCATGTGATGACCGATGGCTACTGGTTCATTATTATTTTGGTTCATCTTTATGTTTAGATTTATGATTTTAGGTGATAAAATTTTTCTGTACAGCCCACAAAGTTCTTAAGGCTTCTGATAGTTAAAACTAGAAGTAAAGGAAAAAACTAAATGGATAGGTAACTAGTGGACCAGATGGTTACTGGTTTATAGGTTAATGAATCAAGACCAGTTTTGAGGTCAGGCCTTTGTTATTGGCACCCACAGTCTTCCACTCACTGATAATGTCTCCAGATCCATTGTTTGGCAGGTTACCAAGTGATTAAAGTAATGCTAGGCAATCTTATCTTGTCATTTCTATATCCTCATGACTTGGCTCTCTTGGGAGTTATGTGGATCTGCGTTTCCTTTTAGCGTTGTTAAAAGTTGCACATTGCCAATTGTGACTCATCTCGTTTTCTCCTCCACAATGGTCTAATGTACTAGTTGTAGACAAAAAGAATAACTAAAACAAGTAATTAATTACAAGAAAAAATATAAATTTGTTTTGCAAGGGAAAAAAATGGAAAGGAAATAATGGATCACATTTTACTAGTCTATAACTGTAGAAAAATCTCTTTCACAGAGTTAGGGTTTGAAGCATGAGTAATAGCTGCTGTACCAGAAGCTTTGATATTGGTAAAGATCAGCCATTACATATTAGTATAAAACTGAACTGCTCTGGGAAATAAGGTGGAGTCAAGGCCCTATCGTGTATAACCATATCAAATGATACTTAAACGAAGTGCAGGATTCAACTCCAGCTTGCTTGTTTGACCTTCATGCATTGATCCATTCTAGGAATTCAGATAATGATTGATTTGCAGGTTCTGTTCAATGTTAGGCATTTAAAACTTCTAGTTTTATGTTCATCATCTAACTCAAAATAGCATGTGACGGAGTTTTTTCAAAACACAAAAAATAAAGAAAAGAGTGAGCAATTCAGAGGGTGCAGAGCTGAATCACTAATAATGGGGTCATGACAGAATTCGATTAAATGATAGTTTAAAAGTAATACAGTTTCTAAAACCCAAGAATACACATAATATCTGTGTTGAAAGTAATAGATCAATATCTAAGTTAATTTGCCGTTTCCAATATAAATTTTAAATACATACCTTGCCTTTTTCACCATTCCAACAGCGCAAAAGGATCCGAAACAGCCCAGGATGAACTCTTGGATCTTTATTCTGTATGCGATCCTCATCAGTTTCATAAGGATCATAACACTTCCTCTTTAAACTGTACTTCCAGTTCCTCCATAGCGTCCCTGCTTTCTTAAGAACATAAGATTTTGATTCTTCGTCAAGTATAAAATGTTCCTACATACAAAGAGTTACAATAATGAGTAAAATGTTACATGATGTATAAAGATATTGTTCAAAATGGTATCAACCAAAAATAAAGCTTTAATAGCTTAACATATGACCTTTAACATGCTCCATATATCGTCTTTCTTTCCATCAAGAACAGATCTCCAATCGTCATAAGTTAGTGGACATAGCTGCCCATCTCAAGCAATAGTCCCCATGACTGACGAAAGTGTTTGTGATCCATCATTGCATGGTTGATCCATCCCATTTGTTTCAATTGCAATCTTTTGATTTTACACGGACACGTCAACTTTCCATCACTGGTTGCATTATGTTGGAAGGCAAAATTTGATGAAGCTTTCTGCTCCAAGCATGTATTCAGGACTCAACCTAAAGAACCCAAAAAGAAACCAAATTATAAATTAAACTATATTATAAATATTTTAAAATTTGTGACCCTAAAATTGCAGATTCTTATACCTTGGCTAATTAATCCAACTTCTATCCATGTTGTATTATGACTTCATAGATTCCAAATAGCTCACCACATCTATAGATTGCTACTCCAATAAATGCATGGAATATAGAAAGAATATAAAAGTATAAAAATAAAAACTAAGCTTCCACACTTAAACAAATCAATTTATCTTAAGTAAAAACGGAATTAGTACTGTAAATGGTAAACATTTATCTGAAAAAAAAAGCTTAAATCTTTATTAAAAATGATGAACAAGGGGGTGGATTGGGGCTGATGGGATAATTGCATTATTGAATTTACAAGTATCAAATAAATAAATTAGTGGATCATTAATAGAAAATTATTAAGTGGATTATTAATAGAAAATTTAGTACTTAATAATACCATATCAAAATATGCCACCCACTATTCTTCTGAAAACATTCAGCCACATATCAATTTGCAAGAGGACCACTTGCTAAAAAGGCATTCCTTTCTTAGCTAATTTTTTAATTCAAAAATTTTTACATTGTTGAATGTCTATTACTTGTAGTAATTTGTCCAACAACAAAACGGTTGTACAGAGATCAATCCAGATGGTCGGCTATTAGACTGATGACATGGATTAACCAGATCACCCCTCACCACTATATGGGTCTAGAACAAGGAGTCTTGGGTGACAAGTGAACCATAAAGAACACTATTTGTCTCACTGTCATTATTAGTAGCACCCCCGTACAAGATCATAAACCACTCATGGAATACACACAATACAAAAAAAAAAAAGTCAAAAAAAAGCAAGAGAACTCAAAGCAATGACAATCACTAACCAAATAAATAGTGATCTCAGAACTAAAGAGTAATATTGTGAATTTGTAATGCAGTATGAAGATCATACGATCTCAATTATTTTCCACTTCATCACAACCATTATATTCAAAAAATTTCTCCACAAGTGCCATATTTCTTATCACGAAATGGCTGAATACTTCGATTGAATGCTCAACCATTCCATTGTTACTTTCACATGCAAGATTCCTAACAATATTGTTCAATTCTGTTTCTTAATATTTGATGCCCAATTTCACTACAATCGTCTTCCATTAAGTAACTGCAATAGATATCGTGATGCATGATCACAGATTGAAATTAATAAGAACTACTACAATACAAAAGAGCTGTCCATGTCGATCTATGCAGAAAGAACTAGTAGAATAACTTGAATTTAAAACAAATTACCAACCAAAAAAAAAGGACTTTGAAACGAAGAATCATTCAAGGTTGAATGTTACTCACCTTGCAGCACCTTCAATTGGAGCATATTGCTCATGATTTTGCATTCAGGACACGGGTATTTGATTCCAACTCAATGAAGTAAAATAAAATAAAAATGAAAACAACAAGGACTTACGAATTTTTGCCAAAGAGATTAGCCAGAGGAGGGAATGCCTGAATCCGTCGGAGATCAACGTCACCAGGAATACCTGAAACCACTGAATCGATTGGCGTTGCCAGTCGTTCGTAGGATTAAGCGCTGAACTCAAAGATGGGCCAAAAACTGAGAAGAACCTCTGATCGTACCTGGATTTTCAGAAGAGAGAGAACGAGGATTTCAACACCCTTCAATCCCAATCTAGAGCCTTCAAACCCTTCTTAAGCCTTCAAGAGATTCGAACTCAATGAAATAAAATAAAATAAAAATGAAAACAAGGACTTACGAATTTTTGCGAAAGAGATTAGCCGGAGAAATGCCTGAATCCACGGGCGAAGGTTCGTCGGATATCAATGTCACCAGGAATGCCTGAAACGATTGGTGTTGCCGGTCGTTTGTTGGATTAAACGCTGAACTCAATCTCCTCAAAGCCCTGGGGTTACCGCTTATATCCTTCTTGTTCTTCCTTTTGAACTCGTTCACAAAGTGGTTCACCAGACGATTATCGAAGTCTTCGCCACCCAAATGGGTGTCTCCGGCGGTGGCTTTCACTTCGAAAATCCCTTCTTCGATCGTCAGCAATGACACATCGAACGTTTCACCACCAAGATGGAAGATGAGAATGTTCAAGCCTTCAAACCTTTTTTAAGCCTTCAAGATTTTCATTCGTTCTCTCCCAATCCCTAATCTTCTGTTATACGAAAACTGGTTATGTCCTTGTAACCCGGTATTGTGTCTTAATTTTGCTGAACTGTGTCATTTGGATTTGTTTCTTGTCTTATGTTATCTTGACTTGAGTTGTCCATCATGGGTTGTGTGTGGTTCATCATGGGCAGTTGTTATTTAGTGGGTTATTAGATCAGTTTAGTAAGTTGAGCAATTGTTGGGGCTGTACCCCACGTTGTGTAACGTCCAGAGTCCCTGGGCTATTTATGTTTGCTTTGGATTCAATGAAAAGGATGAGAAGTTTATTCAAAATTCACAAACATAGTGGAGGCCTGGTAACCTCGAATTACCATACAGATTTCCTAAATTTCGTTGCATAAATTCTCCGTTCATAACAGTGGTATCAGAGCCAGCCTCCTGCGACATGGCTGAAGGTACTCGACAGGCACAAATGGCAGAAGCATTGGCAGCACTGAAAGGGGAGAACAATCACCTGCGTGAAGAACAAGAGCAACAAAAAGAGATGTTAGCAGCAGTCCTCAAGCATATCAGTAATTTGGCATCTAGTTATGAGCAACTGGCAGCAAACTCCAACTCAGGGGAAGGTCCTTCACACTCTAAGGTCAGTAACAATCCTTTGTTTGAAGGAAATGGGGGAATTCAAGCTAGGACATTGAGGTTGGATTTTCCTAAATTTGATGGTACTGATCCAGATGAGTGGGTCCTAAAAGCAACACAATTTTTTGAGTATTATAAGATACCTGATGACCAAAGGCTGCAAATAGCCTTTTTCCACATGGAAGGGAAGGCCTTATCTTGGTATAGTTGGTTAAAAGAGTCTAGTCCAGTCAACAGTTGGGACGATTTTGTCTCATCTTTAGAAGTGAGATTTGGACCCTCAGCCTATGAGGATCCTGTGGGGGAATTTACTAAGTTGAGGCAAAGTGAGACTGTAGAAGCTTATCAAACTCAGTTTGAAATGCTATCTAATAAAATAAATGGGTTGTCTGAAGAATTTCGAATTAGTACCTTTTTAAGTGGTTTAAGGGATGATTTGAGGATCACTGTCACAATGTTTAAACCATCAACTCTGTCAGCAGCTTTCGGTTTGGCCAAGTTACAGGAAGAAGAGGTGATTAGGCGAATGAGATCAAATCCAAACAAATTCCAAACCTACCAAAACACCAACCCAAATAACCTACCCAAACTGCCTGCACCAGCCCCTATACTAAGACTTCCAGCACCTCAAAGTAAGCCGAACCCAAGACCTCAAAACTTCAATAACTCAAGAAAAAACAGCTTCCCCATCAAAAGAGTCTCCCCTACCCAAATGCAAGAAAGAAAGGAAAAAGGATTATGTTGGTTTTGTGATGAGAAGTACCACCCAGGCCACAAATGTAACAAACCAAAAATTTACCTTTTGGAAGGAATGGAAGGAGAGGAAGAGGAGAATGAAGAAATAGGAAGTGAAGAAGGTGCCTTGGCTGTGATAGAGGCAAATGGAGAAGAAGTGGGCGAATTGTTAGGGATAACCCTACATGCTATAGCTGGATTTCTAGCCCCTAAGACTATGAGACTGTTTGCTGAAATTAATAACCAGAAAGTTTTGGTTTTAATTGATACAGGGAGTACTCATAGTTTTATAGATCCAAATGTAGCAAGGAAGGCAAGCCTGTCAAGGGAAGAGAGCCACTTAACAGTTCAGGTGGCTAATGGTGCCACTCTTCCTTGTCTTGGTTACTGTAAGGCAGTTCCTTTAAAGTTACAAGACTATTCTTGTGTGACTAATTTGTATGTGTTGACACTTGGGGGTTGTGACCTAGTTTTGGGTGTTGATTGGTTAAAAAATTTGGGATCTGTTTTATGGAATTTTTCTGACCTAACCATGAGATTTCAGTGTGAAGATCAAGCGGTGGAATTACAGGGAATTAAAAGACCAGTTAATGATGTAACAGAGGAAGACAATATTGGAGATCTGAAAAAGGGGACAACTAAAGGTATTTGGCTACAAATTATGGAAGGAGAGAAGGGGAGTCCCAGCTCCAGTATCCTGCAGGAAGTACAACAGGTTTTGGACAGCTTTAAAGGGGTATTTTCTGAACCAAAAGGGCTGCCACCTCCCAGAGTTGTGGATAACAAAATTAAATTGCAAGATGGCTGTAAACCCACCTGTGTAAGACCCTACAGATATCCCTATTACCAGAAGGAAGAAATCGAGAAGTTGGTAGCTGACTTGATCAAGAATGGCAGCATAAGGAACAGTCAAAGCCCATACTCCTCACCTGTGTTATTAGTAAGGAAAGCTAATGGGAGTTGGAGGATGTGTGTGGACTACCGTGCCCTCAACAAGGACACCATAAAAGATAAGTACCCTATTCCTAACATTGATGAGTTACTTGATGAACTAGGGGGAGCGGAAATTTTTTCTAAATTGGATTTGAGGTCGGGATATCATCAGATAAGAATGAATCCTGATGACATTCCTAAAACTGCCTTTCGCACACATGAAGGTCATTATGAATTTTTAGTAATGCCCTTTGGGCTTACTAATGCTCCTTCAACTTTTCAAGGAGTAATGAATGACATGTTGAGGCCTTATTTGAGGAAGTTTGTGCTGGTGTTCTTCGATGATATCTTAATATACAGCAAGACCATGCAAGATCATGTGGATCATCTCACACGAGTCTTGGAGATTTTAAAGGCTGAAAATTTTTATGCAAAGTGGTCTAAATGTGTTTTTGGCAGCAAGGAAGTTGAATATTTGGGGCACCTTATCTCCAAAGAAGGAGTCAAAGCTGATCCACAAATGCTGATTGCTATGCAAGAGTGGCCAACTCCTAAAAATCTCAAAGCCTTGAGAGGTTTTTTAGGACTCACTGGATATTACAGGAAGTTTGTTAAAGGCTATGGAGCTATAGCAGCCCCACTTACTTGTCTTCTAAGGAAAAACGCTTTCTCTTGGAATGATAAGGCACAAGCAGCATTTGAAGCATTAAAAAAGGCTATGGTAAGTCCCCCTGTGCTTAGATTACCTAATTTTACTAAAACATTTGTGGTGGAATGTGATGCCTCAGGAGAAGCATTGGGAGCAGTGCTTATGCAAGAAGGGCAGCCCCTAGCCTATTTCAGTCAAGCTTTAAAAGGGAGAAATCTGGACCTTTCCACCTATGAAAAAGAGCTATTGGCCTTGGTGATGGCAGTGAGGAAATGGAGGCACTACCTATTGGGACAGTCCTTCAAAGTACGTACTGACCAGCAAGCCCTCAAATTCTTGCTGGAACAAAGGGTGGGAACTCCCTCTCAGCAAAAATGGGTCTCTAAGTTGCTTGGGTATGACTTCTCAATTGAGTACAAAAGTGGGAAGAACAATGCAGTAGCTGATGCTCTATCTCGAGTCCACTATCTAGAAAAAGTAAACCCAAACAGCCACCATCCCAATGCCATAGAACCTCAAAAAAATAACCCATCCTCCACACAAATAGCCAACCCACTACCCAGACAAACCCAAATCCAGAACCAAGCAATCAGTATAGTCCAGGCACAGTGGATTGAGGAGTTGAAGAAAGCTTACCAACAGGACCCCATGTTGCAGCAGCTTATCAACCACTACCATCATGGAGACCTGGACCAATCTCGTTACCAACTCCGAAATGAGCTACTCTTTTACAAGGGTAGGCTACATCTGGGGTCATTGGTACCCTTTCAGCAGCAGATCCTGCATCAATTCCACAGCAGTCCATTAGGGGGCCACACAGGAGTACAGAAAACACAAGCAAGAATAAAAAAGGAGTTCTATTGGCCTGGCCTAAGGAATGATGTCTGGACACACATCAGGGAGTGTGATGTATGTCAAAGGAGTAAGGTGGAAGCCCTCCTCCCATCGGGGTTGCTTCAGCCTTTACCAATCCCTGCAAAGAACTGGGAAGACATTAGCATGGATTTTATTGAAGGGTTACCCCCTTCAGGAGGCAAGACAATAATCCTTGTTGTGGTGGACAGGTTAAGTAAGTATTCCCATTTTATGCCTCTTACTCATCCCTATACAGCACAAACAGTGGCCAGGGTGTTCATGGATAATGTTTTTAAACTACATGGGTTACCACTAACCATAGTGAGTGATCGAGATCCTGTGTTCACTAGCAATTTTTGGAGGGAAATGTTCAGGTTATGTGGAACAGATCTATTACTTAGTAGCGCTTACCATCCTCAAACGGATGGACAAACAGAAGCCATGAACAAAGTGCTCGTGTGTTACCTTAGGTGCTTTTCAAGTGACAGACCAAAAGACTGGGTTAATTGGTTACCTTTAGCTGAGTACTCTTACAATACCTCAGTACACACATTAACAAAGGTATCCCCTTTTGAGGTTGTCTATGGTCAACCCCCTCCTCGAATGTTACCATACGAGCCCGGAGTTACCAAGGTTCAAGCTGTTGATGAAGAACTGCGTAGCCGTGAATTTATAGCCAAGCTCATCAAGGAAAACCTGCAGGAAGCACAAGCTAAAATGAAGTATTTTGCTAACAAGAAAAGAAGAAGTCAAGAATTTGAGATTGGGGATTTCGTATACCTCAGGTTACGGCCTTACAGGCAAATGACCGTAGCCATGCGACAGAATTTGAAGATCGCACCAAGGTATTTTGGGCCTTTTAGGGTTATTCGCAAGGTAGGCCAAGTGGCTTACGAGCTAGAACTTCCCCCCGAAGCTAAGATCTACCCTGTATTTCACATCTCGTGTCTCAAGAAAAAGTTAGGAGAAGGAGTACAAGCTTACACTAGTCTGCCGACTCTTACACCGGAGGGATCACTTGAACCAGAACCAGAGAAAGTGCTCCAACAAAGGCTGAAAAGGAAGGGGAATGTCGCCGGAGTTGAGGTCCTAGTACAGTTGGGTGGAACCAACGAAGGAGATGCGACGTGGGAGGATCTAGAAACCCTAAGGCGCCGCTTTCCTAACCTTGAGGACAAGGTTTTCTAACCAAGGGGGTCTGTTATACGAAAACTGGTTATGTCCTTGTAACCCGGTATTGTGTCTTAATTTTGCTGAGCTGTGTCATTTGGATTTGTTTCTTGTCTTATGTTATGTTGACTTGAGTCGTCCATCATGGGTTGTGTGTGGTTCATCATGGGCAGTTGTTATTTAGTGGGTTATTAGATCAGTTTAGTAAGTTGAGCAATTGTTGGGGCTGTACCCCACGTTGTGTAACGTCCAGAGTCCCTGGGCTATTTATGTTTGCTTTGGATTCAATGAAAAGGATGAGAAGTTTATTCAAAATTCACAAACATAGTGGAGGCCTGGTAACCTCGAATTACCATACAGATTTCCTAAATTTCATTGCATAAATTCTCCGTTCATAACATCTTCTATCTTTCTTCCCCCAATCCTCTTCCTCTGTACTCCTTATTAGGGTCTCTCTATTTTTTACGTCTTTTAGTCTTATTACTTAACCCAGAAATGGTTGCTGAGAGCTGGCCGTCGTGGACGGTTTGCGAAATCGACTACCGACAGGTTACCCGGGAATAGGAGACTAAGACAGGGATAAAAAATTAAAAAAAAAAAAGGGGGCGGGAAGTTTGTTAAAATATTATTTAATAATATTTTAATCTAAAATTTATTTTTTCTTAATTATAATATTTATTGAATTTGATAATATGTGACGTTTTGTTAATAAACGTCACTCTATTAAATATAATATAATGACATTTAGGATATATAATGACGTTATTTATATAAGTGTCATTAAAATATTATATTGGTGATACATATGGATAAACATCACCAAAAAATAATTTTAGTGACATTTTTCCTCAAATGTCACTAATTAACCATCACTAAAGCCTACTTTTTTTTAGTATGTTTGAAATAATGGATTATACTTGTCTTTTGTCTCTCTAATGCTTTAGGAAAAATCTTGGATGTAAGTAATGGAGATGTCACCAATGATCGTTATCATCTTTAGGGAAGAATGTCCTTTAATTTTGTGCTTTAATTGTTTAAACATGGATTGATCCTTTTCAAGATATCCAACACATTACTCTTTGCATCATGAGAAAACAGAATTCTTCAATGATTAAGAAATTCAGTGGTTGGGTCAGGTTTGAAATATGCCTTTATCCAACAAAAAAAAAATTTCCCCCAAGAGAACTTCTATGTCCTTTGACCTTTTGATTCCACCTAAAACGATTTTATTGATTTATTTTTCATTTTTTTCTTTTTGCGGGTGGGTTCGTTGGGGTTGATATTTCTCATCTATATTATTAATAAAGGGAAGAGGGGGGAATATTCCCTCCAGATTTTGGCATCTATTTTTGTTGCTCCGAAATTGGGCCGGTGTGGATACGTGGTGGTGTTGATGATGTGGCTCTACACGGGCGTGCCAGTATCGTTTGATACAATGATTTCGGGTCGGGTCCTGACCCCCGGGTACCTGTTCCAAATCTAAACCGGGGTCGGTTCAGTCGTACTGCAAGTCACCTGTAATAAAACCGGTCAGGCGATAATATGAAGACTAGGGGTTCGATCTTCGTTTGGGTTCTTGTAAGTGTTTGAAAGCGAAAGCAACTAATGGCACACAACTCTTTTATTATAAAATCGGCCGATGGCCGAAAGCGACAACAAATAATCCCCAAAAAGGAAACAAAAGGTAAAAAGAAAACTGACAGGGCTTGCAAGACCAGCCTGTCCTGGTCTTATAGCCGTAAACGGGTATAAGGGCAGGAGGAAGGGGGCGGCTGCTAGCAAAGCCAATTGGATTGCTGTCTAACCTAAAATACACAAGTCACCTGGCTTGATCAGAGTGAGTCTCGGGACCGGATGCTTGGGATTCTGTTGACACAGAACTGTGAGTCAGGGGCGGCCTCAACTTACCCTCCGGTGGCAGAATTCTGGTGTTGATCGGAGTAAAGAGGGGTCTAAGGTGTCACTGCGACTGGAAGCAGTGAGAGGAGTCTTAGTTTATCCTTTTGACTACAGTGTAAGAGAGGGGATAAAGATCACGGATGATAAAAATAATATTATAACCGGTTGCGGTTGGATGGATTGTGTCCTCGAGCTCTTCAAAGTTGTGTCTTTTATAGCCAATCCTTGACGGTTGCTCAACGTTCTACTCTTGCACGATCTTCATAGCGGTTGGCCATCTTCAGTCTTCTGCTCCAGAAAGATAACGGCCCGGCCACAATCGTAAATAGGTTATTTTCTAACGACCGATGGCACGATCTTCTGATAGTTGTGAATGTGGTTTGTCGTATTGCCTTGCATGGCTTTAATTGTACTCTTGGTTTATGCGTATGCTGACGTGGCCTGTCCAACTGTACAAAGCCTACGTGTGTTGATGCCATGGCCTAAGTAAGCCACATAGGTACCACGTGGTCTTCTCTTATTCGTTGGTCCGTATAGGGTGTAAACAATTTTTTTTTCCAAATATTACTCTCCCCAACTAAAACAATCCTAACATATAACCACCCCAACCACCTCTCACTTTTAAATTGAAACCCTGCAACTGTTCCCTCCCCTACATGCAGTTCTGCACGTGCACCCTACTAGTTAAATCATTAATGCAAGAGGAGGACATTGGATTAATGAATACCCTTGGACTCGATTCCTACAGGTTCTCCATATCCTGGGCAAGGGTTCTTCCAACTAAGCTAAAGTATCAAATAATTCCATCATTATTTCTGAGTTAGATCCTCTCAATGATATTATGCTGTCCAAAGTCCACATTTTACCTTGACATTCCCCAATAATTTAGTTCTCTTGATTGAAGGATACAGCCATTTGTTACATAAAACCATTTTGACATCCCTCAAGAACTTGAAGCCCGATATGGCTCGTGGTTGAATTCGCAGATATAGTAAACATTTCTTTTTCCATATTTTTTCAATTATAATTGGGAGAATATTGTTTTGTTGTTGATTATCCAACATAAGCTGTAAATAATTAGATCATTTTCCCACCCATATAACTCCTACCAATAGAGACTTCCTTGAGGTTTGTTGGATTTTAGAAAAACAACAGCTAGAAAGAAAATTTTTAAAAGATGAAAGGTATGAATTAACTAATTAAAGATAGTAGTTAGTTCTATTAATTCTCTACTTCTAGTGCATAATTCAATACCATCTCTCTCTTTTCGTAAATTGTTATAGGGAAGACTTCAGACATTTTGCTAAAGTATGTTTCCAAGCTTTTGGCGATAGAGTGAAATATTGCACAACAATTAATGAGCCGAATATGCTGGTGGACCTAACTTATCTGAGTGTGAGATACCTTCCCAATGCTGGTGGGCCGGAGAGACCTCCCAACCGATGTTCAAAGCCATTCGAAGTCTGTAAATCAGGGGACCCTGCAATAGAACCATACATAGCAGCTCATAATTTCATATTATAGCGTGCTACTGCCACGGACATATACAGGACCAAGTATCAGGTGCAATGAAAAATCCTACTATATGTGTCCATTGTCCAAGTTAATTATTTGTGAGAGGATGCCTCTGTTTTAAACTGTAAAAGCTTAGGTTTTTTTCCTGTTGCAATGAAGGCTAAGCAAGGAGGAAAGCTTGGAATAGTGACGTCTGCTTATTGATATGGATCCCTCAGAAATACTCCGGACGATCACGCGGCTGTTCAACGATCTTTGACTCTTAATTCTGCCTGGTAACGGGATTTACTGAACAAGGATTGGAGTTTGGACTTATTTTATTATAAAGTTTATAGCCATGGAAGTGGATCTCCCATTGCAGGTTTTAAATGTACTGGCTTCTTTTGATACTTGCAGGTTTTTGGGTCCCATAATTTATGGCGATTATCCACTAGAAATGTGACAAATATTGGGTCCAAAGGTTGCCAAATATTTCAATAGAGTATCAGAGAAAACTAAAAAGCAAGCTGTATTTCATTGGAATTAATCACTATTCAGTCCTATATGCAAAAGACTGTATGTTCTCTCCATGCCCCACAATTTCCTCGGTCCATCTCAACGGAGAAAAAGCTGAACATCCCATTCGAGATCCGGTAAGCGACCTTAAAAGAAGAGTAAAAAAGAAAGATGAAAAAGAGATCTACCATGATTTTAATTGTATGTTGAATAAGTTAATTGGCCATTTTTTTCCTTTTTTGTGAAACATAGTTGCAACGATGGTTTCAAAGTTCTCTCTTGCAAATGATCATTAAGTTAATTAAACTTGATCCATCTAGATTATGATCGTTAAAGGTATCTTACGTTTAATTTTCATTGCTCTTTAATGAATTTTGATTTTTCCAGGAAGCTATGCGGAAAGCAGAAGTTTCTGGCAATAACGATTGCCCTTTAAAGACTAAGCTGGTTGCGCCTCCAATATATGTTCTTACCACTCAGACACTTGACAACATAAGCGAGAATTGATATAATAAATTATGCATGCTTACTCATCAACAAGTGATTAGTTGTATTTGTTAATTTGCTGAGATTCTATTGGACATTGGTGTTTCCTGCTTATTTATTTTATGTGATTATTCTTGGTGTACGCCCCTGATCTGCCTTCCCTCTCGCAATATAGCGGTTTACGGACATCATGAACCCGGCTATGCCCATCTGTCATCATTTCAAAGAGGATCACTATCTCAATAAAGGGTTTTATCTTTTTCCTCTAAATTGATCGATTCATTTTGATTTCAAAACTTTGTTTGTACTCATCTTAAACTGAAGTAGGCTTTACAAGTTCAAAGATTGTAAAGACATTATCTTTCTCTCCACCGCCATCACAAAATGCTTCTTGTTATATTATTGGCATAGGACTGACTAAATTCATTTGTAATTTGTATGGGGTGAATAGAGGGGCTAGAATCATAAAGAGCAGAAACCAATATAATTCTCACCTACTCCACAAGGACACTTTTCCAAAGTGTCCCTGTGGAGAGAAACGTGATTCGCCCATTGGGTGAATTGCAATATAAAGATAAGGGAAATACAAATATATCCCTTACTTTGATAACCTTTGGCTCAGAATATTTTGTTTAATTGGTCATAAAGTTGAAATCAACAATCCAAAAGACAATGCAAAATATTAGTAATCTTCAGGTATCTTTGTTTGCAATTTGTATATTTGACATTGAATGATAGCAGCATACAATTTTTTTTTTCTTTTATATCAATAAGCAGATGATATTATATATTGAAAATAATGGAAAAGTTACAAGTACACAAACTGTGTACCAAGATATAAACTTTAAGCTCTCTACCCCTCATGCATACCCACTAAGGCTGCAACTCGGTCCAGTTAAACCCGAACCAAACCAACTTCGGTTTGGTTTTTTTAAAGTTTGGTTCGGTTTTGGTCTATAAAACACTAACCCGAATTAAATCGGTTCGGTTTTGGGTTATGTGTTCGGTTAAATCAAATCGAACCGAATTAAAATATTTACTTAGACCGAACCGAACCGACACCGAACCAAATTATTATATATAATATTAAATTTTATAATTTACCATTAAAATTTAATAGAATTACAAACCTACCATTCTCTTAAATTGATCCCATTCACAAATTCCCTCTATTCGTTCAATCTTCCAAACCCTAGAAGTCGTTCAATCTTTCAAACCCTAGAAGTCACTCAAGGACGTCCATGGCGCAAGTGGTTCCGACTTTGATTCTTTGGAGGTGGTGGGTCTTGAGAGAGTATCTAATTCGGCGCATCGCGGGGACGAGATCGAAATAGGTTTTCTTGTCTGCGTTGGAGATTGATGTGCGCACCCGATTTCGGTCGCACGACGAGGTGCACGCAAAACGATGCGTGCCTCGGGATTTGTTTGGAGTCGCCACTGCCTGATAGGGTGCAGGCAGACACCCGGGTGCCTAAGTTCTTCTTCTAAGGCTTTTGGTCTGCGGCTTTGAGATTCTAAGTAGGGGCTCGGTTGCGGTCTGGGGAAGTCCGTAGACACCCCAGTCCACCCCGTCAAGTGACGGGTCCCATAGGTTTCCCTGATTTGAGTCAACTTTGGTCTCTCACTCACCCGATTCCTATTCCAGCATACAATTTTGATTAAGTCTGGCGGGACCGCCAAAGTGGTGTGGGTCCCTTTACTTGATTTTATCTTTTTAATTAAGATGATCTGGGCCCGGTGGGGTGGGCCCCGTTGGAAGGCCCACGGTATCCCTTGGTGGGCCAAGTGTGGCCCGTATGTTCCTTGGTGGGCCAAGTGTGGCCCTTTGGATTTTGGCTCACTTTGAATTGATTTTATTTTAGAGTTCAAGTTGGATTAGTTAAGTGGATTTCATGCCAAAAGTGGGCCGGGATTGCTTTGTGGGCCCTTGAGTGGGCCCCACAATTGGTTGCCAAGTGATTTTGATTTTATCTTTCTTATCTGTGTCAAAATGGGCCAAGCATTGGGCTTGGGGCCCTTTACCTGGGCTTGGGCTTGAAAGCCCAAGGCTTCCTGAATTAGGGTTTGGAAACCCTAAGTTGGTCGGGTTCATGGGCTTAGTGGGCCCAATAAGCCCTACCCGTGGTCTCGGCCAAACCACATCCTACTTTAATCATGCATGGCCCAATTAGGGCTTGGGTGGGCCTCAAGTGGTCTGGCCCACTCAAATCTTTTATTATCTTAGTTAAGCAAAATGACTTGGTCGGGCTTGGTGGGCCCCGTTGGAAGGCCCACTGGAAACCAAGTTGGACCGAGAGTCCAAGTCCCATGTCGGGTTTCCGGGTGACCCAGAAACCCTTTTGGTTTATCCGGTTTGGTTCGGAAATATCATTCACATTCAGCAATAATCACATAAGAAAATACACAAGATTGACACTCTATTAAGAAAAAATTGGCTCATTGTGCTGGGTCCAAGGGGAGGTACCCGGGGGCCCTATGAGCGGAGCCCACGGGGTGGGGTACCTCCCCGTACCAAGGTACGAGTTAGATGCGTAGCGAACAAAGGGGGTGCGGGGGGCGAAGCCCCCCGTGGTACAGTAAAGGGTATTTTTGGAAATTTTCAAAAATATAGCATTTCAGCAGGCTTTTAGGGGTATGCGCCGACCTCGGGCACTAGGCGTGAGGTCGGCGCGGGCCGGGCGGACCAAAACAGCGAAAAAACAAGTAAAATGAGGTGGGCGCGAGCTCAGCGCTCCCAAAAAAGGTGGGCGCGAGCTCGGCGCCAGGTGGGCGCGAGCTCAGCGCACCCAAAAAAGGTGGGCGCGAGCTCGGCGCCAGGTGGGCGCGAGCTAGGCGCAGGTGGGCGGACCCAAGCTAGGTGAGCGTGAGCTCAGCGCGAGGTGAGCGCGAGCTCAGCGCAGACGCTGACTCTCTGTTTTTTCTCTCCAAACTCCATTTCCGCCTGGTTTTAAGCTCTGTAACTGGTTTCTGGGGATCCTTAGAACCCCAGCAGACCTCTGAACACAGTTGAAAATTAATCTAACCTAGTTTGTGAGGACCAAACCTCTTTGCAAATCTACCAATCCGAAACAAAAACACTAACAAAACATCTAACAACATCTAACAGAACATGAATAAATGAAGAAAGGAACAGGGGGGCTTTATCAGGATACAGGAGATGCAAACATCAGGGAGAATATGCTCCCCCCTCGAATCACATAGTCACTGTTACTATTCGAAATAACAGAAAAGAACAGATAGCAATAAACTTATTTATTTTGTAACAGAGGCCGTCGGGAACATTACCTGGGTGTTTCAACACCTCTCCGAAGTGGGTGAAGCCTCCTTGGAGCGCGCGAGCGGCCGCCAGAGCAACCTTCTTCTCACACCAAGAGCACGGCCTCCTTCGGATTTGACGAGGAAGAAGAGGAAGGGAGGGGACCTGTGTGTATGTTCTTTTTCTTCAAAATCCCGAGCCCAGAAAAACAATGCCGAAACCTCGAATCCCAAATCCAGAGAATGCCCAGCCACAGAACAAAAAAAATCTCCCACTAAAAATCCGAACCCTCACCAAAATTTTCGAACCCCTCGAAATGAAACCCTGCGCGGCTTTTATAGAAGAGGACAGAGGGTATCCGCCGAGCTTGGCGCCCACCTCGAGGTGAGCGCATACCCCCTACCACGTTCGCGCGAGCAACCTAATCATTTCAAAATAATAAATGCCGCCGCTCGTTTGTTTTAAAAATCTGAAAATTAGGATATGGTCCCTGGGATATTTAGGTTTAATATTATTTTATTCAGATATTTTCAAATACTTTCAGATTGGTCCCTGGGATATTTTGAATGTTTGGATATTTATGGATTTGATCCCCGAGATATTTTTCTGCGCAACTTGCCACGTGTGCAGCTTTTTGCCACGTGCGCAGTTCGCCGGTTTTGCTGCTCGGGAACTTCGCCAGCTCATATTTTTTTCACCCGGGCTCCGATCTGGGCAAACTCAGTGGCATTAGAATCGTATCGGAGCCCTCTATCCCATGACCTAGGGGTAGGCCTCCGGATCGGATTTTACCAGAAAGTCAACTTTTGGCTTCGCCCAAGTTTGACCGCCCGCAGAACCTCCATCCGGACTCCGATTCCTGCAAACTCAGTTGCGCTGGAATCGTGTCGAGATTCTCTATCCAATGATATAAAGCAAGGCCTCTAGATCAGATTTTAGCAGAAAGTCAACTTTTGGCTCTGCCCAGGTTTGACCGCCCGCAGAACCTTCCCCCGGACTCCGATTCCTGCAAACTCAGTTGCGCTGGAATCGTGTCGAGATTCTCTATCCAATGGTATAAAGCAAGGCCTCTAAATATCACTTAATCAAAAAGTCAACTTTTTGTCCCCTCGGGGTTTGACTTTCTGCTAGGGTTTTCATTTTCAGCAATTTCAGGGGTGCAAAAATAAGGTGCTTACAATTGAGCTGAAGATTTCGTTGCCGACGAGGACAACTCAGATCATGGTTTTGGGGTAGAAGAGAACGACGTTGGTTCTAACCCATTCGTCTGCGAGGGTTTGGTTGGAAGAGATGTTGGAGATTACTTGGTTTGGGACCATGACCATGACTTCGATCTTGGTCCCAGAAAGAGCTTTGAGGATTTCTGGGACTGGTTCGTAGAGCTTCACGCTACCGGCTTTGAGCTTCTTGATGAGATGCACCAATCGAGATGGGGAAGGCAGATTGTTTCCCAGTAGTCCGTAGTTTATGCCAATCTCCAACGATTTATCTGCATTTGTTAATCACAAAAAAGGGGTTAGAGAAAAATCAAAAAGGAGCAAAACCCTTGTTTTCTTTCTTGAATCGGAAGAGACTTACAGGAGAAAGTCAGTAGTGAGAGAAGAAGCAGAGGAATAAGACCCATATCCATGACACAATCTCTCTCTCTCTCTCTCTCTCTCTCTCTCTCTCTCTCTCTCTCTCCTTTCAGAGCTCTGTTTTTTAACAGAGCTTCTCTTGCAGGATTTGGTCTTATCAGTGGCAAATGGCGTGTTTTCTGATAATCAGAATAGAGGTGTGAAGTTCGGAAGAGTGATTTGATCTCAATGCGGAGTGTTCATTTAAAATGGGGAAAAAGAGGAATAACAGGGGAGAAGAAACGCAGAAAATGCGATTCGTAGATAGTCTAGAACCCGAAAAAGCTCTGAGGAAATGGCCAAGAGATCTGAAGCTGAGAAGCAAAGGCAAAAAATCAAGGAAAAAATTCGAGTTGCTTTGTATGTTCAGAAGGTAGCACTGCAGTTCATCGATGCTGGTAATCGAGTTGAATACAAGCTCTCTGAAGAGACTAGGGAAGTTGGTTTTAGCATTGACTCAGATGAACTTTCATCCATTGTTCGTGGCCATGATTTCAAGGGCTTGAAGCTACATGGAGAAGTTGAAGGCCTCGCAAGAAAGGTATCTGTCTTGATGAATGAAGGTGTCAGTTCAAACAATCTAGCTAAAAGACAGAAGATTTATGGCTTTAATCAATATGTTGAGAAACTTGCAAAAGGTTTTTGGACATTTGTGTGGGAGGCACTACAGGACTTAACTCTAATCATTTTAATGGTTTGTGATGTGGTTTCTATAGGTGTTGGTATTGCCACCGAAGGGTGGCCAAAGGGTATATATGATGGATTGGGTATCATTCTTAGTATTTTCTTGGTAGTCATGGTTACTGCTATCAGTGATTACAAGCAGTCATTACAGTTCAGAGAACTGGATAAGGAGAAGAAAAAGATTTTTATTCAGGTAACTAGAGATGGGTCTCGATAGAAGATCTCTATTTATGAACCGAACCGAACCGATCTCATGTAATTCGATTCGGTTCGGTTTGGGTTTCGGTTATTTTATTTAATCTCGGTTCGGTTTTCGGTTTACAATTCGGTTCGGTTCGGTTTTGGGTTGAATACATGTAATTTCGGTTTGGTCTTGGGTTGACATCAACCCGAACCGAACCGAACCGAGTTGCACTCCTAATACCCACCATGTGGGAGCTGTAAAACCCCGAATTTTCCTTAAATAATATAATAAATTAATAAATAATATCTTTAGAAATTTTAATTGATGAAAATATTTTATTAATGTAGGGGATGATATAATTAGTGGAGATCCAGAGTTGGACGCAGATCCGACCGTCCGATCATGAGATATCAAGGTATGATCAACACTTTAATTTTAAGAGATATGATTGTGCGTGTGTATGGAGTCTTCTACATGTGAGATGCATGGAATAGAGAATATAAATAATAGTAAAATAACCTAATCGTATACTATTGGAATACTCGTTGGTATTCTACAGCCGCAAGCGACAAGCCGTGAGCAACTGAGGAAGAAGAGAAGAAGAGGAAGAAGGAAGGACTTCTGGTTTGTGTTTTTCATCACCTAGGGAGTATCTCACGTCTGTGAGTATTGCTGTTTAGAGAAGAGAAGGAGAAACAGCCGTAGACAGAGGTAGGTGACACCGGTTTTCGTTTGTTTTTGTATTTACGTTAGTTTAATCTCCAAAGCATGTTTTTATCTGATATATTCATGTATTTAGTTTGATAACAATGTAATAAGTATGTTAGAATGATATTGGACGAGAAAAATCACGTTTTTAAACTGTTTCTGTTCGATTTCGAGTGACCGCCGACCTCGACTGTGCTTGGCGCTAGTTAAAAATTTTAGACCGCTCAAAATCACGTGAAGGCTTATCGTCGGCGATCTAATTTGCACTACCGCTGACCTTAGACCGCCAGGGCAATCCTAGGCGATCCTAGGCGCTTTGTGCAGAAATTTCAGAATTTTGTAATTTCGAACCTGATTTAATTCCAAACTATTTTTAGTAAATTTTAATGATTAATTAAGATGTTTTAAGACCAAAATAAATTATCTAATTTCCTGTTTTACAGAAAAATAAATTAGGAAGATATTTAGGACATTAGTTGTCAAACTTTGAACGTAATTGAGAAATCTAGTTTTTGGAACACTTGATTATTATTTAATTACCAGAACATCTCTAAATTACACTATGATTCAGATAATCACATAAAGAGAATTCAGAACTCAGATAACCCACAATTTTGAAGTAATTGACAAATTTAACCTTTATATGCCGCTAGGCACCAACCCTCATAGAAATATTATATTTTAGGGAATTTTGGAGTCTAGTGGGCATAGCTGGTTATGGATCCATAGTTGTGGCTAGATAGCTGAGGGATATGTCATTTGGGTTGAGTTTCTCCCTTGTGCGAGCGCGCTTCCTTTGCAAGTTGGTTTGTTTAGGAAGGTCCTATGTCTGGAGGGACACCCCGGTGAACCGCTGATGATTCCCTGTACATGTGGATAAGCGACCATCTCCATGCATTGATTCTGGTGCTACATGCTGGTGGTACATGCCAACTCTGATGGGTACGTGTGCAATAAGTCAGTGACTACGGCTCTTGTCTAAGCTGCGCTGCATGGGACTTGAGTATCATTAGTAGCATTGCTCCTAAGCCGCACGGTGGTATAGCGATTGGTCGAGAGTCGTCTCAAAAGGTTTATCTATCTTTGTGAGTCCTACAATGACACTAAAATCACAAACACTTATTATTATTATTGTATACATGCTGGAGGCATGTGATTGAGATATTGGTCGGATGTGACTGTTCAGTGCATCCTAGCAAAGTATGAATTATGTTATTGATTCTGATATTGGATTCCTATCATGGAACTTGCTGAAAATCATATTTAGAACTGTTTAACTATACTGTTTTGTATTCATGATCAATACGAATGATTATACGAGCCTGCTTAGTCGATATTGCTTAATCGTACATGAACTGTTATTTTACTTATATGAACTGTTTAAACATGCATGTGTTACCTACTGGGATATTCGTATCTCACCCTACTTTTATTTGATCTTTTCAGCTGATACGCGAGAGGGGGATCATAGTAGTGATTTCCAGGGAGAGCTAGCTGATTATTCACCGGAGGATTTCTATTATCCGGATATTGTCTAAGGTGGAGGATTGATATAGACTTAGTTACTTTGATTAGACTATTATTCATTTGGTTTGATGTATTAAAGAGATGAGAGAGATAGTGACCTTTTATTTTACCAGACTTAATGATTGATTTTGATGGTTAACTATATTAGTTGTTTTGAGGATTTTAGACTATACTTCCGCACATACTTGTTCCGCACTCTGATAGTTAATTAATTGAATGGATTATTTAATTCTTTAGTCTAGTATATTCTTGATGTATATTTGATATGGGCCAGTAACACCTTGGATTTGGTTGTTGAACTGAATTCGGGTTGTTACAGTAGCGAACCAGGTTCGGGTCGGGTGCCGGTTTGCACTGACCCGGGTTCGGGGCGTTACAGGAGCAATTTTAACCTCTCAGGTCCAACACAACAACCCCCCCCCCCCCCCAAATCAGAAAATATATTGCATCTTAAAAGTCTTCAAGGGGGATTTTAGCTCCTTCTGGACAGCAAACTAACCAACTGTACAATAATCCCAAGACATCTTTTTCCATGGAGGCTAAAGTCCTCTCCTCATTTTTAACTTACTTTTGGTTATATTTTAGGAATGAAATAACTTACTTTTGGTTGATTCTACTTACTAAATTTCTTGATTTATTTAACATATTCTTGTACTTATTTGGTCATTCTTTCCTCACACCGTCTTCTTTTTCAAAGTGCAGCTGTAATAGACAACCTTAGTCTGTGGGAAAACTATTCTACTATTCCTATCATTTCCGGCTCGACTCGAGGATGCGTGAATGCGCGGGTGTGCCAGCATCTGTGCCAATGCAAGGAGTCAGAAACTTTTGATCCCAGCGCCGATCGCACGCAAAACCAGACGGGTTGCAGTTCAGATACGACCCAGCCACCTGTAGATTTGGAGACTTTTGATCCGACAAATGCTGAGAGGATTGGGGTTTGTCCTCCAAGGTTCTTCCCCCAATTTTATGGCAACATAGATGATTGCTATATTGGTGGTGGCCGTTTGATGTAGAATCTGCAGAAACTGAGTGCCGTGTGGGGTGACGGCCACTTTAAGGATAAATAGTGATACAAAGAAATAAAAAGTAAAAAAAGAATACCAACAATATCTCGGTTCCTGCCACCTGTTTCCCTATAGCCTTGATTAGAGTATAGAGAGGAGAAATCGAGGGCCACCTTGACGATTACTGGTTCTAGGGTGCACATAGTAACTGCCCTTAGCCTTGGTTGAAGGAGTAAACGAGATCGTACCTAACCGTGATCGGAGTAGAGCGTATCTTCTTAGCCTTGTCTAGGAGGAGTAAGGGGGATCTCCATGTATTGTTGCAACAGGAAGCACCATGAGGATAGGCTACTTCATTCTATGAGGATAGCATGAGAGTAAAGTAGTCTGAGGAGACCAAATAGGGGGTCTAAGGAGACTAGAATAGCTAAATGTAGTTGTGTTGTATGTTGATTGAGAGAGCTCCTTCCCTTGCCTGTAGGTTCCTATTTATAAGCTGCTTTGCTTGATCAACAATCTCTCAACGACCCACTTTTAGGAAGTTAAACCCCACATTACATAAACATTCCACGTTTTTAGGAAGTGAAGGACCCCACTCTCCATGTCTTTAAAGAGTCCTTATCCTGTAGACTTTTTCCAAACAAATTCTACGTAATGGGGTTTCTTAATGGACCCCACTTCCCTATTTTAGGGAGACTTGTAGCCACATAGGACTCTATTCTATCGCTTGGCTACGGCGGGTGTAAACATCTACACCCAGAGATAATCCGTACTGTGATGATAAGGAATGGTTGCTTGAAATTTGGTCTTTAGGATTTTGAAATCCTTGGTGCTGTAGTTTTGATTTAGCAAGACCTTCGTATTTCATGTGTGGAGATGTTGGCCAGGTTTGCACATTATTATTTTTTTGTTGCTATAACAACTTTCTGAGAGGCGGCCATCTTTTGCAAGCATAGTTTTGATTGTATTCATGATATTATACAGTATGATCAACCCAGGTCCATAATGGCATAACTATTCTTCCCCATCTGCTTCCCATATGCTCTGCATTCGGGGCTATTTATTTGACCTGTCACTACTCCTGTCATGGTCATGTATGATCGCAACTGCCTGATACATGGGTTTTTCCTCCACCTCCTTCTCCCCTCTCCCTTTTTGTTCCAGAAATTTGCATTTCCGGTAGCATTTCTTGGCTTCACAAAATATTTATTTGTGGTATGATCACAACTGCCTAATACATGGGTTTTTTCCTCCACCTCCTTGCCCCCTCTCCCTTTTTTTTCCAGAAATTTGCATTTCCGGTAGCATTTCTCGGCTTCACAACAATTAAGATGCAAAATCATTTTTTGCAAAATGCTTTCATAAGTTTTCTTCCTTATTGTTATCAAATGTATAAATAGTTTGATTATATTTTTCCTAACCTATATGTATTTTGTTCTGTATGCATTTCATGTTTTAATGTTCTTTTGCGTTGTTCTTATTTTACCATAAAAAGTATAGGATGGTTACAATAATATGAAACATGTAGAAGCAATATGAAGAGGTGGATATTGTTACTAAAGGTCGAAACTATGGGTGGCGCATTTACGAGGGTCACAGCCTTTACCATCGTCCAAAGTTTCCTGGAGGGAATACATTGATCTGCTCCATAAACCCAATCTTTCCTATAATGGGATACAACCACTCTGACATCAACAAGAATGAAGGAGATGCATCAATCACAGGTGGCTATTTCTATTGATCAATGACCGACCCATGCTTGTGTGGGAGGTGAGTGGGCTTTCCTCCATCCTTCCTGATGATCTACATGACTAGTAGTGAATCACTGATTGCAGTTTGAATAGGCATGTCAAAACCATGATTTGGCATCGACCTTTCTGCAAATATGACTTGTACTCGAATTGGCATTTCTCACTTTGTGAGAAGGACAGAGTCGGAAAAATTATTATAATAGAAATAATATATACTTCCCAGATTCTAATAGCACTAGGCATTTCAGACTTCACTTTCTATTGGATCATCATTTCCTAAATTCTAATAGTAGTTTCTTGTTTCAGATTAGAAATTTTCATTGGCACAAGTCGTTGGAAGAATAACTAGAAGTTGTCAATGCTAATTGTTACATGACACTTTAATTTAAAGATTTTCAGCCGTAATAGTTGTGATGCCTGAAATTATATGCAATCAGGAGAGTCCTGCACAGATATAGATAGAGAAAGAGACATATCTCTTACCTGTAGCCATCATAGGTTGTTCTGCTTTAAAAGACGTCCAAAGGGTACTGTAACGCCCCGAACCCGGGTCAGTGCAAACCGGCACCCGACACGAACCCGGTTCCCTACTGTAACAACCCGAATTCAGCTCATCAACCAAATCCGAGGTGTTACTGGCCCATATCAAATACATCATCAAGAAATATACCAGACTAAAGAAATAAGAATCCATTCAATTAATTAACTATCAGAGTGCGGAACAAGTATGTGCGGAAGTGTAGTCTAAAATCCTCAAGAACCAATATAGTTAACCATCAACATTAATATCAAAGTCTGGTAAAAATAAAAGGTCACTAATCTCTCATCTCTCTAGTACATCAAACCAAAATTAATAATAATCTGATCAAAATAACTAAGTCTATGACAATCCACAACCTCAGACAATATCTGGGTAAAAGTAATCCTCCGGTGAATACTCAGCTAGCTTTCCCTGGAATTCACTACTATGATCCCCCTCTCACGTCTCAGCTGAAAAGATCAAATAAAAGTAGGGTGAGATAAGAATATCCCAGTAGGTAACACATGCATATTTAAACAGTTAATATAGTAAAATAACAGTTCATGCACGATTAAGCAATCTCGACTAAGCAGGCTTATATAATCATCCGTATCATTCATGAATACAAAACAGTATAATAAACAGTTCTAAAGATAAATTTCAACATGTTATATTATAGGAATCCAATATCAGAGTCAATAACAAAGTCCATACGTTACTAGGATGCACTAAACAGTCACATCCGACCAATATCTCAATCACATGCCTCCAGCATGTATACAATAGTAATAACAAGTGTTTGTGATTTTAGTGTCATTGTAGGACTCACAAAGATAGATAAACCTTTTGAGATGACTCTCGACCAATCGCTATACCACTGTGCGACTTAGGAGCAAAGTTACTAATGATACTCAAGTTCCATGCAGCGCAGCTTAGACAAGAGCCGTAGTCATTGACTTATTGCACACGTACCCATCAGAGTTGGCATGTACCACCAGCATGCAAAACCAGAATCAATGCATGGAGATGGTCGCTTATCCACATGTACAGGGAATCACCAACGGCTCACCGGGGTGTCCCTCCAGACATAGAACCTTCCTAAACAAACCAACTTGCAAAGGAAGCGCGCTCGCACAAGGGAGAAACTCAACCCAAATGACATATCCCTCAGCTATCTAGCCACAACTATGGATCCATAACTAGCTATGCCCACTAGACTCCAAAATTCCTTAAAATATAATATTTCTGTAAGGGTTGGTGCCTAGCGGCATATAAAGGTTAAATCTGTCAATTACTTCAATATTTTGGGTTATCTGAGTTCTGAAGTCTCTTTATGTGATTATCTGAATCATAGTGTAATTTAGAGATATTCTGGTAATTAAATAATAATCAAGTATTCCAAAAACTAGATTTCTCAATTACGTTCAAAGTTTGGCAACTAATGTCCTAAATATCTTCCTAATTTATTTTTCTGTAAAACAGGAAATTAGATAATTTATTTTGGTCTTAAAACATCTTAATTAATCATTAAAATTTACTAAAAATAGTTTGGAATTAAATTAGATTCAAAATTACAAAATTCTGAAATTTCTGCACAGAGCGCCTAGGATCGCCTCGGCGGTCTAAGGTCAGCGGTAGTGCAAATTACATTGCTAACGATAAGCCTTCACGCGATCTTGAGCGGTCTAAAATTTTTAACTAGCACCGAAGAGCACCGAGGATCGCCGAGCACAATCAAGGTCGGCGGTCCCCCAAAAACGAACAGAAACAGTTTCAAAACGTGATTTTTCCTATTCTAAGCAATTCCACAATACTTATAACAATTATATCATGCTTCATACATATATCTACATCATAAAAACATGGTTTGAAGATTAAACACACGTAAATACAAAACAATCGATCAAACGGTGTCACCTACCTCTGTTTACGTTTGTTTCTCCTTCTCTTCTCTAAACAACTACGATCACTATCACCCAGCAATACTCTGGAAGATGAAGAGCACAAGACCAAGTCCTCTTTTCCTCCTTCTTCTTCTTCTCTTCCAGGAGTTCTTGGTCGTTCACGTTTGTCTCTTGCGGCTGTCGAATACCAACGAGAATACCAAACGTATACGATTAGGGTATTAAGCTATTATTTATATCCCTTGATCCCACGTAGCTCACTTACAAACTTTCTTATACACATTGCCCAATCAGAACACATCAACTTAAAATATGAATCATACCTCGATATCTCATGATCGAACGGTCGGATCTGCGTCCAACTCTGGATCTCCACTTATTATATCATCCCCTACATTAATAAAATATTTCCATCAATTAAAATTCCCAAAGATAGTATTTATTAATTTATTATATTATTTAAGGAAAATTCGGGGTTTTACAGGTACTTGGATCGGTCATCTTCTTCCCTCAGGCCTTCTTCCCACCTCCAGATTTACAAAAGAGATAAATGGTGTCCATGTCGGAATCAGCAATTGGAGTCATGCGGCATAGCAGCGGAGCTAATTATTGAAGCGTGGGAATTATCTCAAATCTTAGGGAGGTTTGTGTAGTTTAATCCTTTAATTTTTTTTCTTTATTCTTAATCGCTCTTTTTGCACGTGAAGAGGAAGCTTGTTGGCCAGTTGGCATTTCTAGAGCCAGAATCCATTGGTTTGGTGAAACCACCGGCTGGGATGAATTATATATATATATATATATATATATAAATGAATTTCCTCAAGGTTTTTCTGAAAAACACAAAAATTTTACGAATTCATCCTAGTTGATGCAGGCTCTGTTCTTATCAAACATTATTCTTCCAATGATCCAGAGCCCCATATAACCCATTCAACCTGCCAAATCATCCAAGTACACAATTTAACTTCTTGGGCCAGACATCCAGCCTTTCCAAAAACCTTCAGCCAAAAGTTTGAACCTCAACATTATAATTATTGGGACTATTGCAAGGCTTGGTACAACCATTTCTAATCCAAGGATACTGATAACTAAAGTATCCTTTAACCTCAACATTATAATTATTGGGTTACTATTATAATTATTGGCTCTGATACCACTACTATCTAGGATCTTTTAAATTAAATACTCCAAAAAATAACCTACACAAATAAAGATACAGAAGTAAACAACGGAAATAAATAGAATGAAATTGGAAATTGATCTTTGGATCTTATCAATTAGATCATTAGATCAACAGATCAGATCAATTGAAGGACTTGGAATACCCTACAAGGTTTTAGTTCCAACCATAGTGCTTCGCAGACCTGACGAATTGCTCTTCACACTAGAGGGAAGGCCCTTGTAGTTGGCAGAGTTCACAACTCAAGGCAGAGGTGCCGTCTCTTGTTGATCAAACGCCAGAAAGATTCTAAAGTCCTTTAGGCGGCAGAGCCAGCCATATTGATCTTGGAATTGATTTAATTAATTAGTTCTTTAGATCTTATAAAGAAATTGGAAAACCGGCGGCAAAATCGTCCGTCGTGAGCAGTTCTGTGGAACCACAGCCGTAGCACCAATCACGAGATCTACTTGGCATGTGTGTTTACAAGTGTTAATTGATATTGAAGAAGAAACTTAATTTCATTGATAATAAAAGTAATTTACAACATAAATTGATTTGCAAACTTGGAACTTGAAAACAAACTACAACTATATAAATTTAAACTAAAAGAAGACTTTGGACTTGGACGAAAGGTAGAAGATTGAGAGGTTGAAATGGAAAAGGTTATGAAAGATTGGAACTTACAAGATCTTGGTTGAAGGTCTTCAAAGTTGATATTCTTCTTGAGATTGAGAGATGGAAGTCTTGTTTGAAAGGTTAGAGAGAGAGATGGGAGAAGAAGGATGAAGGAGATTAAGATGGAAGAAAGCTTCTTGGCTTGCAAGGTCTAAAGATGGATGGAATGAAGGGGGAGGTCTCCTTTTATAGAGGAAGGGGACCTTCGGACTTGAAATAAACAATTTGGAGTCCAAATAGTAAAAGTACAAAATTACAAAATTGCCCTTGAATAACATTACATAATGGCCCTTGACACTATTTCTGCTGACGTCATGCTGGTGTCATTACTGCATCATGAGATGACATCATGCTGAGGTCATTCTTGCATCATTGGTGACATCATTTCTGCATCATAAATCTTTGTTCTTGAAATCTTGTAATTTGTCGTTCTCCAGAAAATTTTAAAAATTATTCTGGGTTTTCTTTGAAACATCCTTTATTTAATCATTGAGAATAACATTGAAATCATCGGGGTCATCCGAATCATAGTTTCCTACTGATTCTTGTTCATCTTCATCATTGTCTTTCTTGTCCAGTGCCTTAATGACATCTTGAAGGTATTGTCTGAATTGTTCTGCAGTCATGGTGGATTTAAGTCCAACTTGGATTTGGCTTTTTGCCGTCAGGAATTGATCTTGTTCAGGTCCTTTGATATGTTTGGCAGTTTGGGTACGTAACCATTGTTTAACATTGTCCATGGATGCATGAGATGCATCAAATTTGTCCCACCATTTTGTTCTGAATTGTCTGGATAATTTCGGGAATATATCATTTTGATTGATTACATAATCCCAGCTGAGGATCCATGATAATTTAAAATTGATATAAAATTGGAACAATTGGGGAAAATGCTTGAGATGTTCTTTTTGGGTTTTGAATTGATCATTGAAAATAATGAAGCTTGGTTCAATTGATGGGTGAAGGTTCTCAGGAATGGGAAATAGGTCCACCAATCTAAGAACCATGCTGGAACATTATCTTGAAATTGGGTCTTGTGAAAATAAATGAGCCAAGAATGGGTCGATGGCCTAAGGAAAAACATATTGTACTAGGCCTTGCAATAGTCCCAAAAATTATAATGTTGAGGTTCAAACTTTTGGCTGAAGATTTTTGAAAAGGCTGGATGTCCGGCCCAAGAAGTTAAATTGTGTACTTGGATGATTTGGCAGGTTGAATGGATTATATAGGGCTTTGGATCATTGGAAGAATAATGTTTGATAAGAACAGAGCTTGTATCAACCAGGATGAATTCGTAAAATTTTTGTGTTTTTTCAGAAAAACCTTGAGGAAATTCATTTTGAAATTGAAAATAATTTTGGGCACACCGATCTGGATCTGGATGCCAAAGTTCTTTTTCAATTATAAAAACATCTAAATTTTTGATTTTTTCAAATAATTTGAAGAAAACATTTTTGCTGAATTTAAAGGTGTGGGTCCTAAAGAGGACTCCACAATTTGCATAGGTTTTGAAGTTCCTGCAACTTCTTTGCCTTTTGAACCCTTTCGGACTACTTCTTTGAATGGTTGAGTTTGAAGGGATAATTGCTGTGATTGCTGAATCAATTGGATTTTCCTATTTTCTTCCTCTCTTGCTTTCTTGGTTTGTTCTATGTAATATTGGCTTGACTGGATGCTTTGTGGACTTGGGCTAGGTGAATTTGAAGGAATTTGATTAATTGCTTGGACCATTCTTTGGGCTGGAGATTGACTTGATGATTGGCTTTGAGCATACATTTGCGGTGTTGTATATTGGTTTGGATTTTGGAATTGTTGTTGTTGGGTTGGTTGGACCCCAGGCCTAAGCTTAGCCCAAGATGTTGGAAGTTGTCTTGGCATCTTGGCCCTGTAGAAATTCACGGGTCAAGAAATCAGGCAAGGAATTGTCTTCTCCTTTAATATATTCTATATCAAAATCAAAAACACTTAAAATTGCTTGCCATCTGGCAAAATTTGCTTTGAGGCTAAATTCTTAACATCCTTTTGTAAAACAGACTTTGCAGCCTTACAATCAACTCGTAATAAAAATTTTTGGTTAAGCAAATTAGATTGAAATTTGGAAATACACAAAACAATCGATAAAATTTCCTTTTTAATTGTTGAATAATTCTTTTGAGTTTGATTCCATGTTCCACTTGTAAATTTGACTAATTGTTCTTTGTTGTCAATTTTTTGCTTAAGAATGCCACCATAGCCGATGTCAAATGCATCTGTTTCGACAATTTTGGGGGCATCAAGGTTTGGTAAAGTCAAACATGGCAACTGCTTGACTTCTTGTTTGATCCTCTGCACAATTGTTGTGTGTTCCTGAGTCCAGGGACCAGGATTTTTCTTTAGTCTTTTCCTTAACAATTACACAGATTGGCTGAGATTGGGAAAGAAATCAGTTACATAATTCAAACTTCCTAAAAATCTTTGTAACTGTTTCTTATCCTTAATTTCATCAGGAAATTTTTCTCCAAAATTTAGTGATCTTTCAATTGGATGAATTTTCCCTTGATGAATAATGTGACCTAAAAATTTGATTTTCGTTGAAATAAAACAATTTTAGGTTTAGAAACTACTAAACCATTTTGTCTTATTATTTGATGAAATTGGTTAAGATGTTTCCAATGTTGTGAAATAGATGATGAAAAGACTAACACATCATCTATGTACACAATTGTAAATTTGTCATAAGGATTAAAATTTTCATTCATTATTCTTTGAAATTCTGAGGGAGCATTTTTGAGTCCAAAGGGCATTACGTTCCATTCGTAGTGGCCAAATGGTGCTGTAAACGCCGTTTTGTACCTGTCTTCCTCAGATATCTGGATTTGCTAGAATCCAGATTTCATGTCAAATTTTGATAATATTTTTGCATTGTATAATCTTTGGAGTAAATCGGTTTTATTTGGTATTAGGTACCTAATCTATTGTAATGCATCATTAAGTGGTTTATAATTGATTACTAACCTAGGTGTACCTCTTTCTATTTCTAAATTTTTATTGACATAAAAGGCTGAGCAGCTCCATGGAGATTTGCTAGGCCTAATAATCTTTTTATCTAATAAATCTTGGATTTCTTTTTTACAATATTGGAGTAATTCTTGAGACATCTGTATTGGTCTTGCTTTTGTTGATATTTTATCTTCTTTAAAGTCTTGTTTATATGGTAATTTGGCTAAGTGTTTGTTCCTGTACCAAAAAGCAGTTGGTACATCCGAACAAACTTCTTTTTCTAACTTTTGTTTAAAATTTTCAATTTGTTGAACTAAGTTTGGATTATTTAATTGGTTTTCTATATTTTTATATTCTACTTCTTCTTTGAGAAACATAATTTGCTTTTGTTTTCTTTGAATTAAATTAGCTTCATTTGTTATTGATAATTGTTTTAATAAATCTATTTCTTTTGAAAGTTGATGAATGATAAATTCAAATTTAATTTGTTTACCTTGAAGATTTGTTTCAAGTCCACTATTCGTGACTATGAAAGGTTGAATTATAGTTAAAAACGAGGCTCCTAAAATTACTTGTTTGGTTAAGTCTTTAATCAAAATAAATGGAGTTTTAATGCAAATATTACTATTGAAAATATGAACATTTGATAATTTGTAACTAATTTTTAATCTTTTACCACTAGCTGTGTGTAAATTTTCTTTTGTTTTTTCAAAATATTTTGAAGGTATTAGACCTTCTTGTATACAATTGAGGTCTGCTCCACTGTCAACAAGAGCTATTGTTTGGAAATTGTGTTCATTGTTTATTACTAAGTTTATTTTGACTAACCATTTTCTATAATTAACTTTTGAAATAATATCCAAAAATTGGTTATTTTCTGATTCTTCTACATCTTGTGACGTAGAGGCTTCATCTTTTTCTTCTGGTATTTTTCTCATTAGATTGTAGGTAAGATGATTTTGTATGTTCACTTGTGCTTGCAAATTATTTGTTATATTTTTTAACTCTTTTAATTCTAATTTTATTTGATTAATTTCATATTTTAGATCTTGTATGGTGATTTCTTCATATGAACTTGATTTAAACCTACTCATAATATCTTTAAAATTATACAAATTTTTTGTTTTATCTGCTATCTGTTTTTCTAAAAAATTTGTTTTTGGTTGATCTAAAGTTTGTCTAAGTTTTTGTATTACTAATTTCTTTTCTTCAGGGTTTTGAATTTCATCTATAATATCTAACAATACAGATTGTTCTTTAGATAGAACATTAATACTTGGTTTACTACAACAACTACTTGTACAAATTTTTGGTTCATCTTCCGAATCTGTTTCACTATCTGAAATAGATTCTGATTCTGAATTGATTTCATCATCTTGAATTTGATTTATATTTTCTTCACTGGAATCTTCGGTTTCTATTTCTGAATCTTGAAGTATTAAAATTTCTTGTCGTTTTTCATTTAATTCCTCTGATAATTCTAATTCATTTAATTTTTGTTTTAATCTACATTTGTTGGCATAATGTCCTATCCTACCACATTTGTAACATACTCTATCTTTGCTAAAATTTTTCTTAAATGGTTTTGAATATTTTTTACTACTGTCTTTGTTTTTCAAAGAGCTTGGTTTTTCCTTTTCTTTAATTTCTTTCCTAAAATGTTTTTGAGATTTTTTATATCTTTTTTCTGACCTATATGGTTTTGACTGATATAGTTTATAGGATATTCTAAGTTTTGATGATGGTGTTTTTATTTTTTCAAAACCAAATTGTTCACAGAAACTACCTAACTCTTTCCTTGTTGTCAGATTATCTTTCTTAAATTTATTTTTCAATTGGATTTCAGTACAAATTGCTAAAGCTTCAGAATTAATTGTAGAGATTAAGTCTCCATAAGTTAGTCTATCGTATGGGATTGATCCTTTATGTTGTTCTGCTAATTTAGTTTTAATTTTGGCTAACAAGGCTTGGGGTAATCCGGACAAGAATTTTTCTTTCCAGAAGACTTGGTTACAATCTTCCCTAAGTAATACTTTTGATAAAAACATATCTTTGTACCATTTAAAATCTTGTAATTTTCTACACCTAAGATTTAATAAAATTTTAGAAGAATTGTCTTTTAATTTTGATGGGTCTCCTATGTACATTTTAACAATTTTAAAGATTAAAGTTTCTACAGGGTTTGGAATTTCTTGGTCATTTTCTGTTTTAATTGGTTCTTCATTGTCATCTACCTTGACTGAATTAAAAATATTTTCTCTATCTATTTCAGTAAGATAATTATGCCACCAATTTTTTAATTGTCCTGTAAAGCCTGCAACCAGAGCGGCTGCTATAGCTTGTGTAGACACCCCAAATTGCAGCCCATTATGAGGAAGCAATTAAAATGAATTCTAAATGTTTTGGTTGAGCTTTGACTAGTGTCAAAAACTCAAAAAAGGTGCTAACCGTACTGCACATACGGTTTTTGTTAATTTGGTTTCAACCGTCCTGTGTATACGGTTGAGACCATGCACCCAGTACAGTTGAAGTTCATGCTTCTTCCATGAGCTGCCACGTGGCTTCAAGAAGCTTAGGCCGTTAGGCCACGTCGGCAGAAATCATTAGCTCGTAACTGAATTTAAACCGCCATGTGTGTGCGGTTGGTGCAATTTGTATTGCAACCGTGCATTTGGGGCGGTTGGTGCAAAACCGTACTGAGTATACGGTTTTGCTCGTTTCTTGAATTTGCAAAAAGGCTCGATTTCTGAGCCTTATTTACGCATATTACCTCCCTCTTGGAGGCTTGAACTCCCCATTTTAACCTCCGAAACTTGTAGATTTACACCAATTCATGCCTTTAATTTGAATTGGAATAATCTAGAAGGATTTATGGGCATACCCTTGGGACTTTTCTACCCTTGGCTGTGCCTATAAATAGAGGGGCCCTCCTCTTGCAAATGGCTGATAATTTGAAGCTTAGAAGCTCTGCAAGAAGAAGGGAACCTCTACTGGATTGCTGTCTCAAGTGCTCAAGTTACCAAGGTAAAGCTCTAGTTCATTTTCCAGCTTCCTCTTTACATTCCAACTCTCATCTTCTACCTTTCTGTAGTGTAAGGCTTGGGTGTTTATTTGGAGCCCCAAACCACTTCCAAAGTACCTAGGAATCCTCTCTAGCTGTAAAACGTGAAGAGAGAGCCTGGGGAAAAAGAAGTTGGAATGGAACCTTAGGCTTAGAACCTACCATGAATGATTTGCATATTGTTTTTTTTTTTTTTTTTTTGTGTGCTGATTGCTTGTGTGATTTGAATCTGGAGAAATCAATGTGATCCATGCTCTCTATAGCAATGGATCCTAATCTTCTCCTAGAAATGTGGTTTTCAACACTATCACATACACTTTTCACTGTTTTTCAAGTATAGGCTAAATCTTGGATTCTCCATGCTCAATATGGAAAATCTGAGATCCTTGGCCTTAGAATGAACTTTTAAGACTTCATGAGGCTGTTTTTAAAGATTTCAGGTTAGTTTGGTCGAATCCACTTGCACACATGCACTAGTTTGATCTTTTACTCAAGGTTTTTCAAAACAGGACAGCATCTGTACCTCGTCTTGGAATGCCCATAACTTCATCATCCGGATGAATTTTTGAGTGATTCCAAAGACATGTGATATGTGGGAATGTCCAGTTTACATCTGGAAGTTTCATTGATTTCTATGGAGCCATTTTTTGATACCATTTGATCAAAGTCGGCAGGTCAGTCCAGTTCAGATTGCTGAACTTGCTGCTTTGATCGAGCACCATTTGCTCATTTTTAATCCATTTCTGGTGATTTCAATCTCTATGTCTTCCTTGAAGAGTCTAATTTCGAATCCAATTGGTTTCAGGAGATTTCATTTTGAGTTGTGGTTTGTGTGCTTGATTGACTTAGAGCTGATCTGTAGCAGAGTTCTGGGTTGATCTGTGATCCTCTAAGCATGTTCGGGGGATCACACAAGTCACAAATGGATGGAGTTTTGTGTGAGGCCTATTTCGTTTGAAATATGGCACCACATACTTCATCCATGCAAGTTTTCAGGGATTTATATGGAGCCAATCTCTACGAATAGAGTTTCAAAGTTGCTTACTCGCTGCTTTTTCTGATTTACAACAGCAAATTTAACCGAGCATTTCTCTCTTGTTTTAAATTGGATTGAACTGAATTTTTCACTGAATACTTTACTTCATACCAGCTTTCTAATGGCTTTGGTTTCATTTAATTTAAATTTGAATCGAGTGATTTATGATTAATCAAGGTTTTCAAGCTTTTATAGTCTGATTTTTACATATTTGCTTTAGCATTGATTTTCTTCAATTTTTACTTTGATTTTTATTCACTCATGAAGTTCTAAAGGTGATGTATCTATAGAGAGAGTCTAGATTTATTGGACTACTCATATAGAAGAATCACATATATGTTTGCTTATTTTCAAGCATTCTTTGTCTCTTTTGATTAGCAAACAATCCTTTGAGCATGACAAGCATATGGCAACCGTCTTGGATGGATGAGTGGGGGTGCCTAACACCTTCCCCTGCTCATAACTTATTCCCCTTACCTGATCTCTTGATTTTTCTTTAAATTAGAGCTACCTCGGCTATATTTTGCAATTTTATGATCCCTTTGGTGTCCATTCACACCTTAACCTAAATGGTGGCGACTCCTTATTTTTGTCAAACCCCGTGTGATGAGGAGGAGATCATGCAGGTGAATCTCCTTGTTTCACAACTGGCGACTCCATTGGGGACATGTGGAATTGAGCCATGTTTGATTGCTTGATCATGCTTTGTTGATTTTATGAATTGTTTGCTGTTTGTTTGTTTGTAATAAGCATGTTTGACTTGTGTTCATCTGTTTTTAGAGAATATTGAGACCCATGAGAATAGGGATATTCATGCTTGGTTGTGTTTAGAACCATGCTTAGGAAGGCCACATGGTCCCACCATGCTAGATTGCCATATTTCCATAATAGCATGCTTTGATTTGGAATTTAATGCCCTAATCATGAGATCTGAATTTTTGGGAGATATTTGGAATGTATCAAGTATGCCCACTATGATTAAATGCTTTTTTGCATAACATGATAACATGCTTTCATGTTTGTATGTTGTCTTATGTGAATACATGTTTAGTATGAGCATGTTTAGGCGTTTTAAGTTGCCTTGTTTTACTTCTGTTTATTTGCTTAAAATATGATCTCTATATCATGCCTTGGTGAATGTGGTTGTGTATGCATGGCTATGAAAAAAGAGTGGCAAGGGTGGGACGTTGTGATGAATGTAACCCTCTTTTTCAAATGCACTTGTGCACCTTTTTCTTTTTTTTACAAAGCCTACCTATCACCTATAGGAAGTTGAACACGAATGTGTGTAGCTTGGCACACCGAGGTCGTTACTTCGGAAAGCGAAAGTGAAAACATTCACCTTAGAAACTTTGAACCAATGATGTGATGACATGGTGGATCTAGAATTCTGGTCATACATTAGGCTTGAGCTCTAAGTTACCAATAAGCCTGTAAGCACCTCATTTTTGTGCTCCCGGAAGAGCCGAAAATGCAAACCTTAGCTGAAAAGTCAAACCCTAAAGGGGCAAAAGTTGACTTTTTGATCAAGTGATAATTGACCACCTTGATTTATCTCAATGGATAGAGAATCCCGACACGGTTCCAACGCAACTAAGTTTGCAAGAATCGGAGTCCGAATAAAGGTTCTGCAGGCCAGTCAAACTTGAGGGGGAGTCGAAAGTTGACTTTTTGCTAAACCCCAAATCAGGTGCTTACCCCTATGCCATTGAATAGAGGGCTCCGATACAGTTCTAGCGCAACTAAGTTTGCTCAAATCGGAGTCCGGATGAAGAAGATATGAGCTGTCGAAGTTTCCAAGCAGCAGAAACTGGAAAACTGCACACGTGGCGAGAAACGTAGGAAAATATCTTGGGGATCAAATCCGTGAATATCCAAACATACAAAATATCCCAAGGATTAAATCAAAAATATCCAGGGACCACCAAATATGTGAATATCCAACAGTATTGGATGAATCTGCGAATATCCAAGGACTAAATCTGTAAATATCCGATTCCCTGACAAATTCGCGGCGGAATTAATTTATTGAAATTATGATGTTTTATCACTCGCACTGAGCTTCGGCTCCTTGGCACCAGGTCAGCGCCAACTCAACGGATACAAATAAGCCTTAGTGAAGGCCGGATACAATCAGTTCTTCTATAAATACAGCAGCCTCCACCCCCCCCCCCCCCCCCCCCCCCCCCCCCCCGCCCAGGGTTGGCTCTTTTGTTGCTGGCCTTAACCTTTCTTCCCCACCTGGCTTGGTCCAAACCTCCTCCTTCTCAACCTTCTTTGCCTCCACACCCCCCATCCCACCTAAAGACCTCTCATCCTTTGGTTCTCTTCCTCTTCTTCACTTCCCTAACAAGACCAAAGGAGTGTGGTTGCTGTTGGTGTTGCAAAGAAAGGGGGTCCGGTTGCTGTCCAGCCTCAAGAAAGCATCCCCACACAGCTTAGGAGCTCAAGAACCACCAGGTGAGGTTCCTTGTTACTTTAGGTTACACATATATTAAAATGTGATTTTTCTAAAGGGTTTCACAAGCTGGTCTTCTTCCTTGGCATAAGATTGTTTCCATGAAGGCTTGACATGCATTTTCTTCTCATTTCCACCCAATGAAGGCCTCCAAGTAAGGGAGAGGAAGGTATGCGTATTGTTAAGGGAGAGGGGGAGGTTCCTACCATACTTTTTAGGCATTTCTACAACTGTTATTGTGCATGTTTTGTTTACGTTAAAGACGGAGCATGTTCCCTTAAGTTCCCTTCATCTCTTGTACCCCCACGTAAACCCCCTTTCCTTTCCCCTTCTCTGAATTTTCGTGAGTTTAGGCATGAATCTTGGGTTCAGATGTTGCTAGGATTCGTAGGTGATATATGCTAGCTAAGGATTCCACTTGTGATCTTCTTGCATGTATATGGTTTGCTGTTCTTATTTTTGCATGCATGAGATCTTGCTGGGGGTTCATCTCGTATGGTTTTTCTTTGATTTCTTGAGTGCTAGAAGCACACACACACACACCCCCTAGTCTGAAGTAATCTTATCAAAGTGTGTCTAGCTTGGTCTGCTAGCATGCTTTGGTTTGTATTAGATTAATTTCGATTTGTGTTTAAATGTCTTTTGGGAATGGTAGAAGCATAGAAAAGGTGTCATGGAGGCTGGAAATCGGGACAGTCGTGATTAGATCATGTTAATAGTGAGTGAAAATGGTTATCGGGAAAACAGGGGATTGTCCACTGGGTTGCCGCCAACTGTTCCACTCTGCGGCAGCTCAGCAGATGGAGAAATCGGGTCCGCTAGCCTGGCGCCAGCTTTTTCGAGCTAGCACCAGCTCGACGCAAGCATGTTCGAGGTCAGCGCACCCACCAATTTTTCCAGGTGAGGTGCGGCTAACCATTTTGGGTTCATTTCTTGCACTTTGAGGCTTCAACCTCTTGGCTAGAAGCTAGATTGGGATGTTGGAATTACTTTAAAATGCTCAAAGCCTTCCGAGGTTATTTGATCTTTTTTTTAGGATTCATGAATTCCCAAAGGTGAAATCTGAAGGGCCGTTGGTAGTTTATTTTGTTATTTTGATACCATGATTTAGTGTTTTTGTTTATCCTTGTTTTATAATTAATTTCCAGTTTGTGAACTTCCTTAACCTAGGTTCTAGTGGACTGCCAAGTGCAGTTTGGTGCCCTTCTGTGTCATTTTAATTCCATTGTTAACTAAGTTAATCAAGCCAATAGGGTTTTTGGGTCACCCGGAAACCCAACATGGGACTCGGACCATTCGGTCCAATTGGATGCACATGTGGGCTTCCAACGGGGCCCACCAAGCCCAACAAACAATGGAATACAAGCATGCAACCTAAGCAACATAAGTAATTCAACTAACCAAACCGGGCGGGCCAAACCCAATGCGGTCCACCCGAACCCATTTTTGTGCAATATGATCTGTTTAAAATGCGTGGTTTGGCCGAGACCAAGGGCAAGGGCCTACCGGGCCTGCCAAAGCCCACAAACCAACCAGGTGAGGGTTCACAGCCCTAACTTCACGTAACTTGGGCTTTCAAGCCCAAATTTTGACTACGGGCCCCAAGCCCAATGACCAGCCCATTTTTAGCAAATCTAAGCAAGATAAGTTAAAAAACTCGGTCACCACTGCGAGGCCCACCCAGAGGCCCGCAAACCAATGCAAGCCCACCAAAGACACCATGGGCCTTCCAACGGGGCCCACCCAACTAGACTCAGATCATTTTATTAAAGCAATTAAAGGGACCTACACCACTCAGGTGATCCCACCAAACTTAACCAAATTGCATATCAGATTAGGAATAGGGTGAGAAAACCAAAGCAAATTGACTCAAACCAGGATAGACCTAGGGGACCCGTCAACCTACGGGGTGGACTGAGGTGTCTACGGACTTCCCCAGCCCGCAACTGAGACCTTTCTTAGAATCTCAAGCTGCAGACCAGTCCAATAGACAAACTTAGGCACCCTGGTGTCCGCCTGCACCCCATCAGGCAGTGGCAACTCCGAATTTTCCCGTGCGGCGTTTCATACGAGCGCACAAAGCCAAAACCCAAAGCCCAAAACCCCCACGCTTGAAGGTGGAGAAACACGTTTTTGGCTAAAGTAAACCAAATACGGTGGGGAAAGGGTTTGTAATTGATGGAAGGCTGTTTTGCATGGCTCAGGTGACCCAAGGTATGATATAGATACCATGTTGAAGGTAAACAGGAGATAACAAGGTAATGTCAATACCATTTTTATGATTGCCTTCATACCTTGTAAAGTCATGGTCATGGTGTCCATTTGCTGGGATTTTTGTTTTGTCCCAGAAAGTCGTTGTATCCTAGGATTGGTGTAGCCCTTATGAAGAGTTCTAACTCCTCTTAGGTGTCATTCTACCCAAATGCCCATAGGAGGCAACCCAAAGTCCAAGTGTCATGCATTGGGTGTCCAATTTTGGTAGGATCATATGCCCTCCTTTGTGTGAATGCTACTAATCCTATTTTTTGTAGGAAAATGGAAAGAAAATGATACCCAAGAGCTGCTAGTACAGAAAGCTTCTCCTTTTTTTTTTTAGTTTAGGAATTTTCTTTTCCATTAAAAGCCCAAGAAAGCAAATTTGTAATCTTATTCCTTGCCCAAGAAGGCCAATTTGTATTTTACTTCTTTTATGTGGGAACTATGAGAAGTCATTTGTACATATGTTTGGTGTATATTTCATCAATTGCATGAGATCCATTAGTATACATGAGTTTTACAATCATTTTAAGTGTCAAGTGCCCAATTTGGGGCAGTCCAGAAGCCACCCAATGGTAAATTGTGAGTTTGGACAAATAATCAAACTAATAAAGTCAATTGGGAAAAGAAAAAATTCAAAAATCTGCTTCTGGCTTAAAACCGCTCTGAGTATACGGTTTCCTGCACTTTTAACTGCAACCGCAGAGTAAGTATGGTTGAAACCAAACCGCTCTGAGTACACGGTTTTAAGCTTCAACTCAATTCCAGCCATTCTTAATAAACAATTCTGGGTTCTTTCATCCCTAAATGATGTAAGCAAATGGCCATGAGTTCAAACAAGATAAATGGCATTTAAACCATTCCAAACTCATCCAAATCAAAGGGTTAAGATCATTTTAGGCCATTTTTACCTAAATTGAACAAATTGGCTTAACTAAAGGGTGCAAATGATAAAGTAAAAGCTGGTTCAAATCAGAAATCAAGTCAAGCACCTTAATTTGAGGGTTAAGCTCATGTTAGGCACTTTTCACCTAATTTGAACACTTAACCCATCTCAAGTGAAGTAATTGATTAAAAATAATTGGTTCAAACCAACCAACCATAATCATACTTCAACCATAAGAATTGAACTTGGAAACAACAATAAGCTTTTAAAACATGTTTTAAGCTTAAAGTACAATCCAATTCAAGAATAAGGGAAAGGAAGCTCAATTCATTCCTAAAATGGAGCAATCAACAATAAGAAATCTTTAATCATAAAGTATTCAAACTTTTAAGATTTCTTCCAAAAAGCAATTTGTTTTCAAACCATAGGTCACTTGGAAACCTTTGAATTCCAAGCAAATAATCATTCAAAAATTGAATGAAAGAAAAATTTCAAATAAATCATCTCCTTGAAGCAATTTGAATCTCTTTTTAACTCAAAACACCTAAGGGGGGGATCAAAAATATTTTAGGCACCTGAAAGCCTTGGAATTTCAAAAAAGAAACTCATAGGACCCTAGAATCCTGAAATTCCAGATCTTTTTCAAGACTTCATAGGCCCTCTAAAACCTTAATTTAGAAACTTATAGGACCCTGGAAGCCTAAAATTCCAGATTTTTCAAAACTTCATAGGCATAAGGAAGCCTATGTAATTCCTTAACTCATAGGACCCTGGAAGCCTGAAATTCCAGACTTTTGTCAAAATCTCGTAGGCCTTCTAAAGCTTTAATTTAGAAACTCATAGGACCCTGGAAGCCTAAAATTCTAGACTTTTTTCAAAATCTCATAGGCCTTCTAAAGCCTTAATTTAGAAAATCATAGGACCCTGGAAGCCTGAAATTCCATATATTTTTTTTCATAGGCCTTCTAATGCCTTAATTTAGAAACTCATAGGCCCCTGATAGCCTGCGTAATTTCAGGAGGTTGTGGAAGCCTTAATTCCAAAGCATAAGCCCTTGGAAGCTTGCGTAATTCCAAGTCATGATTTGTCTAAAGACTTTTACTTTGGGCATCTCATTTTTTCTTTTGTGGGACATGTTGGAAGCCCTAGAATATTCCAACATTGGTTGGTCTTTTTCGTACCCACCAAGTCATAAGCCCTTGGAAGCTTGAGTAATTCCAAGTCTTGATTTATCTAAAGACTTTTACTTTGGACATCTCATTCTTTTGTGGGACATGTTGGAAACCCTAGAATATTCCAATATTGGTTAGTCTTTTTCGTACCAACCAATTCATAAGCCCTTGGAAGCTTGAGTAATTCCAAGTCTTGATTTATCTATAGGCTTTTACTATAGACGCATCATCTTCTTGTGGGATGTCGAGGGCCCTAAAATACTCCAACAAATTCTTTTGATTGATCTTTTTCGTATCAATCACCTCCTTTTAATAAGGTTATTTTAACCAAAAATCCAAAAAAGCAAAAAATATGAACATAATGAAAATTCCAAACTCATGTCCACTAAGCCTGCATGCATGCATTCATAGGTGTGTAAACATGATTTAATGGGATACTGATATCTTTTTCTTCTTCTCTTTTGCAAGGTCTTAAGCTCCTAACTGCAACCATTGCTCCCCGGCGTTCTCAAAGACTAAGATCCGCAACAATGAATCCTACCGAAGAACAATCAACTGTTTCTGCTGAAGCCTTTGCTTAGTTGCAAGAGCAAGTGGCAGGGATGACAAAACTACTGGAGAATCTGCTGGCTAATCAAGTAGCCCAAGCCCAGCTGCTCGCTAATCAAGCAGCCTAAGCCCAGATGCAAGCGCAGCAGGCGCAAACTCAGGCTCAGGTTCACCAAGCCTCTTCATCCCACAATGCACCTCCACCCCAGGCCAACATTCCGCCACCAGTTCAACCTATCCCACCTCAACCTGAATTCCACCAACCTATCCCCGAACCTATTTTGATCCTGGAGGAGGAATCTGAATATGAGAAAGAGAAGGAGAAGGAAAGATTGAGGGTAGAGATGGAGAAGAAATTCTTTGACAAGCTGGAGTCTAACTAAGAGGAACTGAGAGAAGTAAAAGGGGTCACCACATTTGGGGGCACTAATTTTGATGATCTATGTATGTACCTCGACGTATGCCTACCGGCCAAGTTTAAATGCCCGGATTTCGAGAAGTATGATGGCACTGGCTGCCCAATGAGCCATCTGAAGATCTACTGTGGGGCATTGTGCCAATTTGGCCAGGATGACGGCATTTTGATCCAACTTTTCCAGAGAAGTCTGACAGGGGCAGTCTTGAGGTGGTTTGCGACTGTAGACCATGACCAGATCAGGAGGTGGAAAGATCTTGCCGATGCTTTCCTGGCTCAGTACCGGTTCAACTCAGACATCGTACCAGATAGGTACGATATGATAAAAATGAGCAAGGGAAGTGTAAGCACCTTATTTTTGCGCCCCCGGAAGTGCCGGAAATGCAAACCCCAGCTAAAAAGTCAAAAGTTGAATTTTTGATCAAATGAAAATTGGCCACCTTGCTTTATCTCAATCGATAGAGAATCTCGACACGGTTCCAACACAACTGAGTTTGCTGGAATTGGAGTCCGGATGAAGGATCTATGAGCCAATCAAACTCGAGGGGGAGCCGAAAGTTGACTTTTTGCCGAACCCCGAGCCAGGTGCTTAGCCCTATGTCATTGGATAGAGGGCTCCGATATGGTTCTAATGCAACTGAGTTTGCCCAAATCAGAGTCTGGACGAAGAAGATATGAGCTGTCGAAGTTTCCGAGCAGCAAAACCCAAAGGTTGCACATGTGGCAAAAGAACTACACACATGGCGACAAAAGCAGCAAAATATCTCAAGGGGGGGCAATCTTTAAAAATCAAAAACTTGCTAAATATCTCAGGGACTAAACCAAAATTCGCAGGGGGCAATCTGCAGATATCTAAAAGTGTCAAATCGGTCGAATCGGTCAAGTCGAGGGGCAAATCTGTAATTTTTTGATTTGTATCCGATCAAATATGTCGGATACACATACTTTTGTGTGTATCCGACCTATATTGCTGGATACAAAGGATTTTCTAGCGAGATTCGCGCCGATCCCCTAACAAATTTGCGGCGGAATTTAATTTTTCAAATTATTGTGTTTTGTATCCGACATTTAATGTCGGATACACATAAGCTTCTTTGTATCCGACCATATAGGCTGGATACACATAGTAGGTAGTGTATCCGACCTATATGGTCGGATACATTTTTTTTTATATAAAAGGCCAACAACAACCATGTGGTCGGGGTTGGCTTCATTTGACCCTTTTCCACTTCCTTCCCTCCCTTAAATCCTTTTCTCTCCAGCTCCTCTTGCTCCCCCCTTTTGCTCCCTAGACCTCCAAGCACCCCACCTTGGCTCCTCATCCTCTCTTCCCTTCTTCTTCTTCATTTTCCTACCAAAGACCAAGGTGAGTAGTTGCTGTTGGTGCAAGAAGAAGCAAGCTCCAGCTGCTGTCCAACTTCAAAAGAGTGTCTCCACCCTACTCCAAAGCTCAAGAAGCACCAGGTGAGGTTTCTGGTTACATTGTGTTGCACATATATTAAAATGAGATTTTTCTAGAGGGCTTCATAATTCTGTCTTCTTCCTTTTGCATGAGTTCATTTCCATGATGTTTTAAGCATGTGTTGGTCCTCATCTCACCACATGAAGACCTCCAAGTAAGGGAGAGGTGCGTAAATGGTTTTAAAGGGGAGAAGGTGAGGTTTTGTTGGGCATTTCCGGCCACTTTAGCTACTGTTTTGGGCTGCTGTGTGTTATTTCAAGGAGGAGCATGTTCCTCCATTTTTATCCAATGTACCCTTATATTATCCCCCCTCTTTACCCTTCTTAATATTTCTCTTTTCTCACTTTTTTGGTGATTTTTTTGATTGCTTTCTCTGTTGGCCGTACCTCTCTTTGTTTGTTGTTTTTGGTTGTGGTCACAGCCTGCTCCATGATCCCCTCCTTCTTAAGTGTTGCTGTTTTGCTCCTCCATGAGTCCCCATGGCTAAGGTGTTTCCATCACATGCTATCATCTCAGTTTGCTACTTTGCTTTGGTGTAAATGCATGTTCATTTCCCTTGTTTTGTGCATTGCTTTATGTACCTGAGCATGACTCCTTTCCCATGGGTTGTTTGTGTTGAGGCATTGCCATACCCACTCCAAACCTTATGGTGCTTGTTGTCCTAGCTGCTGCACCTTCACCACAGTCCATTCCCCCCTCTTAGGCTATCCTTGATCCCATTAGGTGTAAGCAAGCTCACCCGGGTGGTTGCTGTCCTTCTATGGTATAGCAGGTTTTTATCTTTTTTTTTTCTTTTCTTGTATATGTACAGCAGGTGTGGGAAGCACACACGTACACATGTGTGCTGCTGTTCTTGTTATTTTCGTGCATATGAGTATGATCCTAACCCCTGTAACTTTACTATTTTTTTGTATGTCAATGCATGCAGCCCCTTTCCCCCACAACCCCCTTTCATGCTAGTCCATATGAGCTACTGCTGGGAACAGCAGCAAGCCCTTATGCTACTGCTGTTCCCAGCAGGTTTGCTAACACCCATGCAATCCCTATGAGCATGATTCCCTGTTTCCTTTTGTTTCATTCTACTTTTCCAGCCTTACCCATTAACCCACAGCCATGATCTCTTTATTCATTTATGCTAATTTCCTGTTTTCATATACGAATGCATGTTTTCCTTTCCATGCAACTTACTGTGTTTAGATGAGAATGCATGCCTCTTCCCCCCAGTTCTTCGCTGTTGTGGTATGCATGAGTTGGTCCCCTCCCTCTTTAAAGTCTATTGATTTTAGCATGAATAAAGACCCTTTGGTTAGTAGCCAGTTCATGTTATTGGTTGCTGCTCCACCCTCCAGCAGTCCTCCCTAAAACACATGTACATCTTTCCTTAACCCCACACACACACTCGTGCCTGAACACATGCTCCCTTCCCCTCGTGACCTGCTGTATTTTCTCTAGCTGTTTAAGTTTTCTTAATTGGTTGATATCCGATGCTCAATAACATGCATGGCCTTCTGACAAGTTTGCATGCTTTGATGTGTTTGGTTCTCGGCCTTGGATTGTGTATTAATTGATAGTGTGAGGTCACCAAAATTGGGGTGCCATGACCCCTTTTAGCTGCTGTTGTGACTAAAGAGAAATGACGAGGGGCAACCTCAAGGCCTCTCCCTCCTTGTCTTTGCTACAGAAATCCCCAAAAGGAAGCTAAAGGAGGTTTCCCCCCCCCCCCCCCCCCCCACATATCTGAACCAATGTGGGCCTTCCCAGAGGCCCACAAACCTTAGAAAGGCCTTTAGGAAGACCATGAAATCATCCAAATTGCGAAGCCCCAAAAAAATGCAATTTTGAGGTGATCCAGCAACTCAGGCCGGATCACCTATGGCTTGCGTATATCCGACAGCTAAGGTCGAATACATGGCAAAAATGCCAATTTTGGTTTTTTCTGGTTCTTGTTGAATTTGAATGGTGTTTACACTAAAACCAAGCGAACCAAGAGGGTTTCCGGATCACCCGGAAACCCAACATGGGACCTGGACCACCGGTCCAACTCAGTACATTAGTGGGCCTCCCAACGGAGCCCACCAAGCCCAACAAACCTTAAGGCATGCAAATAAGCAAGTTAAGCAAAAATCAGCTTATCAAACCGGGCGGGCCAAATACGGCCCACCCAAACTCGATATGCAGAAGGATGTGTTTTAATTGCATGGTTTGGCCGAGACCCAGGGCTAGGGCCTATCGGGCCCGCCAAAGCCCACTAATTGAACTAAGGAAGGGTGCAAACCCTAAACCTTAAGGAACCTGGGCTCTCAAGCCCAAATTTGGACTACGGGCCCCAAGCCCAATGTCCAACTCACTTTGGCGAAATTAAATAAGATAATTTGAAAACACTTTGGCAACCATTGTAGGGGCCCGCAAACCAATGCCGATCCGCTTTTACATGAAAAACACATAACTCTTCAAATTAAAACCTTAAGATAAAATCAATTCACTAAACCTAAGCCCAAAAGGCCTCCTAGGACTAGACAAAGGCCCACCAAGGACATCGTGGACCTTCCAAACGGGGTCCACCCAATTAGACTCAATTCACTTTAATTAAGAAAGATAAAATCAACTAACGGGACCCACACCACTCAAGTGGTCCCACCAGACTTAACCAAGTTGCATATCAGATTAGGAATTGGATGAGAACCAAAGTGAGTTGACTCAAACCAGGGAACCCATGGGACCCCTCATCCGACGAGGTGGTCTGGGGTGTCTACGGACTTCCCCAAACCGCAACCGAGACCTTTCTCAGAATCTCAAGCCGTAAACCAGCCCAAATAAACCAAATTAGGCACCCAGGTGTCCGCCTACACCTTATCAGGCGGTAGCGACTCCGAATTTTCCCGTGCGGCATTTCCGACGCGCGCACAGGAAGAGAGGAGATAGCCAAGCAGTATGCCAAGAGGTGGAGAGAAGCCGCCTCCCAAGTCAGGCTGCCAATGATGGAGCCCGAGATGGTCACCACTTTTATTGGCACACTGGGGCAGCCATTTTACAACCATCTGGTGGGTCAGACTACCACCAGCTTTGCTACCTTGGTGCAAGTAGCAGATCGGATCGAAGATGGTATAAGATCCGGAAGAATCTACGACTACTCTGCCACATCTCGCCAACAGGAGCCCATCTCTGATTCTTCTGCTTAGAAAAAGGGAAATGGAGCAAGAAGGAACAGAGGGAAGAAAGAAGGGGAAGTAAATATGGTACAACCCCAATCTTCCCAGAAACCCCTCCAAATCAACATTTCTGCTCCTCCATCCATGCCAGTTCAACCACCTCAAGCGACCTATCAAAACCCTCTCAACATTAATGTTCCTCAACCAGCAATGCCTAACCAGAGAAAGGCATTTTCAAAAGAGGAGAGAGACGCTTGGATGGCGTCTAGAAGGAACAGGGTCTTTTTCCCCCTTCCCATGACTCCATCCCAGCTTTTTCCAACCCTGTTAAACCCAGGGTATGTAACTTTGAAAGAACCAAATCCGAATGCTTCAAAGGGAAAGAATTTTGATCCCTCCACCTCCTGTGAATACCATATGGGGGCACCAGGACACCCTACAGACAGGTGCTGGCCGTTAAAGCACGTCATTCAGGATTTGATCGATTAGAGGACCCTATCATTTAACACAGTTTCTCCCTCTCCCTCCATGACTAACATAGGTCAGAATCCTCTGCCCCAACATAATGGGGCAGGCCCCTCCAATTTCGTGGGGACCATCTCTTCCAGGCCTAGGACTTTTGATCCCTCACAATTAATTGCACCTATAGGGACGTCCGTTAAGGTCTATTTTGACAAAGAAGATGAAGATGAACAAATCAATGTCATTTCTGGAAAGAAAAGAAATGGCAAGACTGCTGAGGAAATTGACTCCTCTCTAGACCAGGTCACATCCCTCATGGCCCAAATCAATGCCTCCAAACCACCTTCTTCACCCAAAGCCGCGGTTGAGCCTGAGCCACTGCCACGAGAGTAGCAGGATTTCACAGAAAAGGCCGGGGCATTCTTTGCAATGACAGAGAATGAGTAAAAAGAAGAACAATCAGAAAGAAAGATGCCTTTCATTGATTGGGCAGTCATTCAAGTTCCAGATCAAGTAACGTCACCTCTTCCAAGGGCTGAGCATGATGTCCTAAATATGAAGACAATTGCTAAACAAAGAAGGGAATTCTTGCCTCAACCAGCAGAAGATGAAATTTTTTGCAAAAATGGGGATAAATCAACTTTTGCCTTTGAGAACAGGGACAATTTTCGAATTCCCACGTTCTCTGAAAAGAAACCCCCATAAAAAGAATGCACATTTCCTGAGGAGCCTTGTTCTCAGGAAATGAAAAGATTTTCCCCTTTAACATTTTTCTAGAAAAAAAAAGTTTTCAACAAGGTCCTTTTTACTTATGAGTCATATCTCCCATTAAATTTCGAGGAAGTTGAATATAACTTCGACATTGGGCTCAATTTTGAGACCAAAATCGAAGAAAAACGGCACTCTAAATGAAAATTCAAATCTTTTTAAGTGTCATAAGAAGAATATTTTGCAAAATTTTGAAATAACCAATCTTATGGACTTTGGAATCAAAGATGACCCATAGTTTTCACTTGAAAGCAGCAAGTGTGGAAATTTATTTCATATGGATTCAAAGAGGACTGCATCATTTGCTCGTCAAGGAGAAGCCAAAGGAGAAGATATTGAAAGAAGAAATTTTTGCATTTTTTGACTCTGAAGATGAATCCAAGTTTGCACTTTACATTGGAAAATATGGAAAGATTGGGTTTCTTTGTTAAGATGTGAACTACGAATCAGGTACAAAGTCTAATGAAAAGGAAGCTTGATTTAAGAGCCTAATCCGATGAGAATGATGTTTTGTGGTTGAAATTTTATATAAATAGATTTCCATCTTGGCAGGGGGCAGTGTAAAAAAAAAAAGAAAAAGAAAAAAAGAGAGGAAGAGATGGAAAAATCCTGAGCCAGTCATGTAGTACAACTCTACTAAGTCTAAAAATTCAAATTTTTCTTAAAATGATAAGAGGCCTTTCTTTCTTATATCCCCAAAATTTTTGAAATCCCTAGTTAGACCCTTTGAGCTTGATAAATTTTTCCAAATAACCTAAACTGGGAATTGTAACCCCACACTGGGGCAAATTTATTATGGCATAAAAAAAGGAAGAATGAAGGGACAATTTGAAGGAAAAGGGAGGGGCATTATTGAATTTCAAAAGGGATTTTGAAGTTGTTTTCAAAAAAGGGGCGAAGAAGATCATCAAATGCTATGGGATACTTGGAGAATGTCTTCCGAAAGGGGTAATAAAAAATTGTAAAGAGAAGAATAAGAAAAGAAGTTCAATACTGGGGTGAAAGTTCTAAAGGAAGAAGAACTTCAACACTGGAGGCAATTTTGTATTCCAAGGAAAGAAATGCCATAAGAATTACAATCTCAGTTAACCCATTTGATCATATGGTATTTGAGCCTTTTATTCCTTTTCTTCCTAAACAAAAACCAAGCCTACATTTCGTCCATTCATAAGTCCTCTTTGATTAAGAAATTTTGAATTAAGGCAAGTATGACTACATTAGCTTATGGTAATGAAGGATTAAAAAGAAAAAAGAAAAAAAAAGGAAAAAATGGAGAAAATGTAATAAAAACCCGGAAGGGAGCTACATGGCAAATGATCAACCATCTGCAAGGAGAAAACCAGTGTCATATGAGAAGAGAAGTCCATGATTGTCATAAAATATGAGGGAGTTTTCATATCATGGATGCAAGAAACAACTTTTTCAAGATGGAGGTCTTTCCAAACGGGGGCAAAATAGTCAGATTGAAAGAGCTACCATATCTGAAGCATCAATTGACAAGCCGATGGTCATGGGAATGATTCTAAAGGTTCCGAAGGCTTATTTTGGTCTTTCTTCATTTTTTGAAATAATCTTCTCATTGTTCAACTTGATTTCAATTCTTTGGGACTATATGCTAATTAGTGATTGGATCATTTTTCAAAGGATAAAACAAAAACAAAAAAACAAAAAAGGCAAAAATTATATTTTGGCCAATGATGAGAAATCAGTGACTTTTTATAAAACTGTCAGTTTTTACAAGCATATGAGAGTTCTGAGGCCAATAGTATGAAAATCTATTTTTTACTATATTCCGTGTTTTTCCACTAATGGAGTCTCTTTTTGTACAAAGTGTAAAAAGGGAAACGAGGAAAAAAATACAATAAGGGGCTAATCTCTATCACCAAGTCGCTCCTCAAGCTCCCGAATCCGAGCCGCGACAAGCCCAGGAGCCCCCTCTGCATCCGGATCGCTGAGAAAGAAAATGACGTTGTCTGAGAGAGCCTGTCAGACCCTCATCTCTCTAAGCCTGATAAGGGTCTCATCATGCCTACGCCAGGCAGCTCTGACCTCGAAACGGCGGACCTGTATCTACTCTGCGAGCCGCCTCTCCAAGTCCTCCCTCTCAAGCCTCATCGCCCGAGCCTCCTCCACCTAGATGTGCTGAAGCCGCCTATGAGAAACTCTCTCTGTCTCCAGAAGGTACTCATAAGTAGGACACGGAACCACAGGAGGATCCGCTAGCACTGGAGCACACCTATACACCTGCTCCCTAGTCCAGAAGAGGTAGTCATTCTCATGCAAGCTAGAGAAGACGGGACCTCTCGGGAAGCAAGCGTGGGACCACTCCGTTATCAAGCGGAAGCATAGCCCCATGGTGGCTGGCGTAAGTGGGCCCAAGAACTAGTCGTATCCATGGGGCACCATGATCTCCTGTGTCTCCCTAAACTGCCGGAGGACCCTCAAGGGCAGATATAGCACGGCAGACCTCAAGCCCAAGAGCACGATGAAGTTCCGGTCCTGGAAGCTGATCACTGTCTCGACAAAAGGCTGATAGGCACCGGGCCACCGCACCTGATCATCGGGAAGAGTGCCCAAAAATGCAAACCACCCCTGCTTGCCTCCATGAATGTTGGGACACCCCCTATTGTTCATCAAAGTGAGGATGTCCATCAAGGTGGAGAAGCGGCAATCTATCTCCTCAATCTGCATCAAGTGGTCAAGAAGCCAAAGCTGCAAAGAAAAGGGAAGCATTTCAATTTATTTGCAAATAATTCAATTTCACAAGAAAATTGTAATTCGAGAAATGGATTCGGGACTTTTACCTGAAGAATAGGGGCGCAGGCGAGGAAACTCTTCTTCCGCCGATGGTAGCAGTCAGTCATGGCCTAGTAAATTTCAGCCAGGACCATAGGGGCAAGCCTTTCACGCTCCCTAACCTGACAAATGACTGATATGAGGGATAAATCTACCTCACTATCATATCGTGGAAAGAGGAGTTGATTGACTACTATCAATGTCAAAGCATTGAACCGGGCCGACCGGTTCGGGCTATTCAACAGCTTTTCAGTCAAAAATGACTTTGACAGTGTCAGTAGAGCGTCAGTGTCCCCTAGCTCTTTCCTGCCTATTCCTAAAAATGTGGAAGCTTCCTTTTTGAAGCTTGGTTTGAGAGGCGGGTTGACTACTTTGTTGGAAAACCTAATGTTGAGGATGGTTTCGACCTCCTCAACTGCTGGGGTCATCTCCTTATCACCAAACCTAAAGAGGTTTAATTGGGGTTCCCAATGCCCAATTAGTGCCTCTATGATTTCCCATTTTAGGGAAATCTTTGGAAGTGAGAGGACGTGCCCTAAGTTGGTGAAATCCCAATCAATCTTATCTTGATGGGTCATGGAGCCAACCCATCTCTCAAAGCATGCATCTACAATGGCATACCTCTTAAGATTTGGGGGTTTTGATCTAATAGGTAGTCTTGTAGCTGATATTTCAGGTACAGAGGAAGATGAAGGAGCAGAGGCTGAATCCGAGGCCATGGGGCAATCCAAGAAGGATCCAATGCAACTAGGAGGAAGGAAAAATCCAAAAGGGGGTTTTCTGACCTAAGCCTAACGTCAAAGTGACGTTCTGTCCGCAATTCATGGCTTTAAAATAAAAAAGGGGCTAAAACTGTATACTCAGAGCGGTTGGGCCTGAACTGTGCACAATGTACGGTTTCAATTCTGTGGAATTTAAAAACCGTACACTGTACATGGTTTTGACGCAACCGCCCTGAATATACAGTTTTTCCCAAGAAAAACAGTTTCTTCCTTTCTTTTAATAAAATCATGTATTTTGAGGGTACCTATTACCTGTGTAATCATTTAAGCATGATATGAAAAAAGAAAACAAGAAAAACAACAACAAAAGAAGCAAGAAATAAATTTTCTCTTTTCATATATGGGTAAAAAGGTACATCAGTTTTAATACATGTGTAGAATGTAAAATCCTAATCTATTCTAATCTCCTACAGGTCCATCCCCACGGCCCTTGCCTCGAGGTCGCCGTCGCCGCCAAGTAAAAACACTATCCAAGATACGTGGAGCGACACAGCGAGGTAGGCGACCCACTACTGACTGAATCGAGTAGATGGGATTCGTGGAGGGGTCATACTCAGGAAAAGACGGGCCAGCAGAAGAAGACGTACTGGCAGGAGAAAACGGGCCAACCGAAGGAGATGGATCAACTAGGGGCGCCGGCTCCACTGAACGAGCAGGGTCTGGGTCATCCGAACCATCACGGGTGAGGACCAAGAAGGTAGAAATCGAGATGTCGGTCGCTAATGGGACCAAATCCAAAATCCCCGAATCCTCGGCTGCAGGGGATGAATCGACATCTATAGGCTCTACTGCCTCAGGAACCTCTGCCGCCCCAGGCTCAACTACCTCGCGAGTATCCGCCTCTACCGCGGGCTCTGCAACCTCAGGGACCTCAGAAACATCAAGTCCACCCTCCTCTGGCTCAGTAACAACCACGGGATCATCTGCCGGCTCAGTAGGTACTGTGTCAACCACAGGACCCTCCTCCATATCCTCAACCACGGGATCAATCTCAAGAAGCGGGGCACGGGTGCAACCTCTGGCAAATCAGCCGCATCGGGAACGGCGGCAGAAGTGGCGTCGGCTGCTATCTCGGGATCTCTTTCTGGGATCTCTGCCGCCCGTGTGGGAGGAGATAGGGTACGGGAACTGGAAGGACCCTCCTGAAAACAAAAAAATACTGATCAGAAGCGAGGAACATAGAAGATAAAAGAGCAGAAACTAAAAGGGGATAGAAAGACCGACCTGAACCCGTGAAGGCCCTGCCTGGTCCTGTGCCCTAGCTCGCTGAGCCCGTAAATCGGCAATAAGAGCAGCCTGCCCAGTAATGATGGCGTCACTCTCAGCAATGGCAGCATACCTCTCCGCCAGCTGACGCTCCAAGTCCGCATATCGAGCCCGGATCTCCCCCAGCTGGGCCTCCTGAAATAAGGAGAAAAGGGCATCAGCAATTTCAAAATAAAGAGGAGGATAAAAGAATAGAACAAGAGGAGATTCATACCATAGTATCGTAGAAGCGTATCACAACCCCTTCAATCTCGGTGACTCCACCTCGAACGGGCATGGGCTGCATAAGGCAACCCATTTAGACCTGCCCGAACCAAGCATCATAGTCACCCTCCACTAAGAGTGCATCCCCAGCAACCCAGTCTCCAAAGTGGGCTGGGTCGAAGGGACCAGGAAGGGTGACGGGTGCCGTGTTTAGGGGAGCAACAGGAACCCGCAACTCGCCAGTGTGCTAGAAATAAAAGCGCTCACCGAGGTACCAGATACTACCTAGCTGCCCGATGAAGAACGGGTACCTCTGATGGCGCTAATCTAGGGCGAACGCCTCATCTACAAATGGCTGAAAAGCCAAATCATCGTGGATGCCATCCAAGCGTGGAATATACAGCTAAAAATAAACCAAAGGCGCATATCAAATTCTTGAATCAGAAAAAAGGAAGATAAGAATTGATAAAAGGAGTTCGGAAAGGCACTTACCCCTCCCCGGAAGGTCCTGTCTAGATGGGCCCTGGCTGACCTAGGGCGACTCTTCTTAGAGTTGCGCTGAACCTGACTCCACATGTGCGCCACAGGGAAGGTCCCCTCAGGTAGCGTAGAAGTCGGGTGAAAATGGGGTACATAGACCCGAGCGAAAAACTGAAAAGAAAGAAAGATAAGAAAATCACAAAAAAAGAAAAATTAGAAAAAAAGAAAGAAAAAAGAAAAGAAAAAAAGAAAGAAAGAAAAAGAAAATGAATTTCATACCCATAAAAAGGGCCAGAAAAACCGGCAGCCAATCCCGGCACCTCGAGGAGACGACAGACCAGAGACCACTTGCTGCAGACCCGCTAATAGGGTGTCGTAGACGAGCTGGCCCTAAGCGTAGTCCCTCATTCGAGGCAAATTCCTAAGAACACTCAGGAAATGAGGGCTGACTGAGGTGGTATCCTCCAGGCAGAAGCACGACCCCATCATCAGCAGAAAAAGGAAGCAGAAGGCCAATGGGAAACTGTGATGCGCCACCGCTACCGTGGCATATCCCCTCTCGATAAAGGTATCCCTCAACCAAGTCCAGGAAAGGCGGGTAATCCTACTCCTGTCCCAATACTCCACTGGCATCTTTGCATAGCCCAAGAGCTCGGCAATCTCCAAGTCAGCCGGCCTGACCAACTCAGTGATGACATCTCCAGTCATCCTGATCCCAGTAATAAGAGCAAAGTCAGAGGGATGAATCCCAATCTCTATGTCTGGCAAATGGAAACTCGGGGTCTCTGGGAAGAACCGCTCCATCATAGCTGCTATCAGAGGATGGTCCAGACGAACGCTGGTAATAGTAATGAAAGGGTCGAACCAAAAACGATCCATCTCTTGGCGTAAAGCAATCGAACACCTCACCACCGTCTCAGCAAAAAGAGCCCAACTCCCGCGATAATGGGATGTCGAATAGGCTAAAGGAATATCGGCTCTGACGCCGGCCGAGGGGTGCGTCCTCAGGTCATGAAGAAAGGAGTATCTCGGATCTGGTCCGCAATCCCAACAAGGATAGCGACTTGAGACTCCCGAGGCTCTGCTCTGCCCCTACGACGAGCTCTACCACGACCCTGGACCTCAGCTACGGGCTAGAAGTACAAACAGAACGGGGTCAGGTTGTAGGTTATGAGAAAGGGAGGCTTGGTTTTTTAAAGAGAAAAGAGAGTACCTCAGGGGTCAGCTCCCACGAACCCTCAGATGCTCCAAAATCTGAATCTGAAGCCTCCAAACTACTGGAAGAAGGGGGATCAAGATCCTACATAGCCCTGGAAGAAGATGCCACCTCGGCTGGATCCCTACGAACCCTCGAGGACGAAGGCTCGTCTGCGGGATCCCGAGAAGCACGACGAGTGTGGGCCATCTACAGGATCAAATTACAGGGAGAAATTCATTATATTTTTCACATTTAAAGTCATAATTTTTTTAGGCTTTGTTCACATTTGAAGTCATAGGTTTTCTAGACTGTTTTGTTTTGCATATTAATCAATTTGTTTTGTTTACAGGAAAAAATGGAGATCGGAAGAAGCACTTCAAAAAGTGCCCGGCCGAATCAAAATTTGACTCTTTTATTTTCCAAGATTTTTAGAAGTCTTTATTGTTAATTTTTTATTGCTTCTGTTATATATAAGAATGATATACAGGAAATAAATTTCCTATATATCATTCTTATATGATTCAAAAAAAAAAAAAGTGCTTGGAATGAGTTTTTAGAACTCCTGATTCATTTCCAAATTCTGATGTGTCTACAAATTGCCTAAAGCCCTAACTACTCAACATGTCTTATTTTCAGGTTTACAGAGGGAAGGCAGAACAAATCAGCAGATCAAAGAAGAACCAATTGTAAGCACCTTATTTTTGCACCCCCGGAAATGCAAACCCTGGCAGAAAGTCAAACCCCGAGGGGACAAAAAGTTGACCTTTTGATCAGGTGATAATTGACCACCTTGCTTTATCTCAGTGGATAGAGAATCCCGACACGGTTCCAACGCAACTGAGTTTGCAGGAATCGGAGTCCGGATGAAGGTTCTGCGAGCGGTCAAACTTGAAGGGGAGCCGAAAGTTGACTTTCTGCTAAACCCCGATCCAGGTGCTTAACCCCTTGCCATTGGATAGAGGGCTCCGATACGATTCTAACACAATTAAGTTTGCCCAGATCAAAGCCCAGATGAAGAAAATATGAGTTGTCAAAGTTTCCAAGTGGCAAAACTGGCAAACTGCGCACGTGGCAAAAAGCTGCACACGTGGCAAGTTGCGCAGGAAAATATCTTAAGGATCAAATCCGTGAATATCCAAACATTCAAAAGATCCCAGGGACCAATCTGAAAATATCTAAATAAAATAATATTAAATCAAAATATCCCAGGGACTATATCTTAATTTTCAGATTTTTTAAACAAACCCGCGGCTGCATTAATTGATTTAATCATTTTGTCGCTCGCGCCGACCGACAGCTACTTGGCGCGAGCTCAGCGCCAAACCCGGTGGACACCCATTTCTTCTCCTATAAAAGCCACGGCAACCCTCTTGTAAAGGGGTTGGGGCTTTTTCTGATTTTTGTTCTCGGCCTTTGTTCAGAGAGCTCTCTCTTTGGTGTTGGCTCTTCCCACAGAGAGCCTTCTTCCCCATATCTTGCTTGGTTCGAAGCCCTCCCTCGCCTCTCCTTGCTCCCTCGAACCACCTAACATCAGAGTAAGCCCCTTCCACCCTCGGCCTTTCATTTCCTCTTCTTCCTCGACAAACCCGAAGGAGACTTGCTGTTGGTGCAAGAAGAAGGAGGCTCCGGCAGTTGCTCGAGCGCTCCAAGGAGGCTTCACCCACTTCGGAAAGGTGTGAAGACACCAAGGTAATGTACCCTGCCCCTTTTGTTCAATATAAATAGGAATAAGACCATCTTAGGAATGTTTACGGTGTTTTTTGTTCTAGTATCTTGTTTACTGTTATTGGTTGTGTGATTCGAAGGTGGGAGCATGTTCCCCCAACCATCATCTAATGTATCCCTCATAAAGCCCCCTTGTCTACCCTTCTTCTCGGCTTGATATGTTGTTGGTCAGGTTGGTGTTCGTGTTTTGGGATGTTACGGAGACCTTCGGATGAGTAGTTAGATTAGATTTAATTTCAAGTTGTTTCGAACGTCTTCTGGGAGTCTAAGGATCCCCAAAAAGTTGTTACAGAGCTTAAAAACCAGTCAATCATGGAGTTTGAAAAAAAACAGAGAATCGGGGGTATGCGCCGAGCTCGCGCGAGGCTCACGCTTAGCTCGCGTGGAGCATTTTTGCATCCGCCGAGCTCGCGCCTAGCACGCGCGAAGCTCGCGCGGAGCATTTTTGCATCCGCCGAACTCGCGCCTAGCACGCGCGAAGCTCGCGCGGAGCATTTTTGCATCCGCCGAGCTCACGCGGATGGTTTTTTCGCTGTTTTTGGTCCGCCCAGCTCGCGCTGACCTCGCGCCTAGAGTCTGAGGTTAGCGCATCCCTTTTTATTACCGAATTGCTTGTATTTTTTAAAACCCGAAACTACCCTTGTACTGCCCCCCGCACCCCCCAACCCCTTTGTTCACCGCGCATCCAACTAGTTCCTTGGCGATTTCTGTAATTTTTGCTGACTGTGGGTGACATTCTCAAACCGAACCAAATGTGCCAATAGGGTTTCCGGATGATGGGACTTGGACCCCCAGTCCAATTTGATTTCCAGTGGGCCTTCCAACGGGGCCCACCCAGCTCGAACCATTCAATTGTGCTTAAATAAGATAATTAAAAGAATTGAGTGAGCCAGACCCTTTGAGGCCCACCCAAGCCCAGCTTGGGGCATGCATATTTAGATTTAGGTTTGGTTTGGCCAAGACTACGGGCAAGGCCTGTCGGGCCCACTAAGCCCACTCACTAAATAAAATTCGGGTTTCTAAACCCTAACTCAGGAAGTCTTGGGCTTTCAAGCCCAAGCCCAAAGCCTGGCCCATTTTTGAAACTTAATCAAGATAAATCCAATAAATCACTTGGCTACCATGTGTGGCCCACCCAATGGGCCCACGAACCAAACCGGCCCACTTTGGCATGAAAATCCACTTGAATAATTAAAACCTGAATTTCAAGTAAAATCAAATCATTAAACCAAAGTCCAAAGGGCCACACTTGGCCCACCAAGGGATCCGTGGGCCCTCCAACGGGGCCCACCCAATCAGACTCACTTCACTTTAAGCTAAGAAGATAAAATCAAATAAAGGGACCCACACCACTTTGGCGGTCCCGCCAGACTTAACCAAATGTGCATGCTGGATTAGGAATCGGGTGAAATAAAGACCAGAGTTGACTCAAAACAGGGAAAACCTATGGGACCCGTCATTCGACGGGGTGGATTGGGGTGTCTACGGACTTCCTCAGACTGCAACTGAGAACTTACTTAGAATCTCTAAGCCGCAGACCAGTCTAATAGAAAATCTAGGCACCCAGGTGTCCGCCTGCACCCCATCAGGCGGTGGTGACTCCAATTTTACCATTTTTACCCAGTGTGACCCCCGAAGACATGCGCGCACACCAATGATGAAGCATGTTATGCTCAAATAATCCAGATCTAAACATGGTAAGAGTGTCAAAAAATGAAACTGCAAACAAAGCATTGAGAATCTAGTTGGCAAACCCCCAGAGGGCAAGGAAAAGTAAAAGTAAGGCTAGCCATACAACTACTAGAAGGGTCATCAAGACAGTGAAAGGAAATCAAATAAGCATCCGGGCATGATTCAAATAGAACTGGAAGCAATATAGAAGATAGAGCATGAATCAAAAGAGATATGCTATTTTCGGATGAGATACAGGCAATTGATAAAGCATGCTGATATAAGCAGTGAACAAGCAAAGTTTGGGTTTCTGTTCAAACAAGTGCAAATAATCAAAATCATTCTAAGAGCCGGAAGCATAAGATCATTTGATCATGGAATCAAGATATTGACGTTTGGATTGAATATTCACAAAATGGGGTTCGGCCACTTACCTGTGAAATCAAAGATTTGCAAGAAAATGGACTCTTGGCCTCACCGGAACTTCAAAGGTAGTTGATCGAAGTGGCGGTTGCAGTGAGCAATTGAGCACGGTCACGGCAATAGCAGGAAAACGGTGAAAGTAGGAAGTGTTCGCTGGAAGCCATGACCACTGCAGGAGAGTGTCGATCACTTGAAGAGGATGAGTCACCGGAGGAGTAAGGTCGCCGGAAGAAGGTTCGCCGTCGCCGGAGAAGAGGAAGGGATTAAAGCTGGAGGAAAGCCACGGTCACAGAGGAGAAGACAAGCTTTGGAAGTCAAGGGTTTTTGCAAACAAAGTGAAGCCTATCGCGGTCGCAGTCGCAAATATAAGCAACCTAGAAAACCGTATAGACAGGGCGGTTGGAACCGAAACTTCGAAAACCGTATAGAGAGCACGATTGAAACTGAAATGGCAAAAACCGTATGCACAGTACGATTAGCACCGAAAAAATGAATTTTCAAAATGTTTTTCCATCTCTATTAAGGGATTTGTGTTCAAATTAATTGCGAATTGCAAGAACCACCATCCTACCAACTTTTGTTTTAAAAATTTGCTCAAATCTCACTCCATAGCCACGAGTGCTCTATGAGACGCGAGGAGAGGATTTGCCTCTTAAGGTTAGGGACTTTTTAACGAATCCACTAAACAAATTCTTTTTCCAAAAAATCATACTTTGAAAATTCTTGCAAGTCATGATTATTTTGACACAATCTCAGAAGGCGCAATTTGAGGGTCTTTTGCTCTCTGCTGTTCATTGGTTCCAATTTCAGCGAAGAGGGGGCAGTTGTAGATACCCCAAATTGTACCCCAATATGAGAAAGCAATAAAAATGAATTCTAAATGCTTTGGTTGAGCTTTGACCAGTGTCAAAAACTCAAAAATACTCAAAAAAGGTGCTAACCGTACTGCACATACGGTTTTTGTTAATTTGGTTTCAACCGTCCTGTGTATACGGTTAAGACCGTGCACCCAGTACGGTTGAAGTTCATGCTTCTTGCATGAGCAGCCACGTGGTTTCTAGAAGCTTAGGCCGTTAGGCCACGTCGGCAGCAATCATTAGCTCGTAACTGAATTTGAACCGCCCTGTGTGTGTGGTTGGTGCAATTTGTATTGCAACCGTGTATTTGGGGGGGTTGGTGCAAAACCGTACTGCGTATACGGTTTTGCTCGTTTCTTGCATTTGCGAAAGGCTCGATTTCTGAGCCTTATTTACACATATTACCTCTCTCTTGGAGGCTTGAACTCCCCATTTTAACCTCTGAAACTTGTAGATTTACACCAATTCATGCCTTTAATTTGAATTGGAATAATCTAGATGAATTTATATGCATACCCTTGGGACTTTTCTACCCTTGGCTGTGCCTATAAATAGAGGGGTCCTCCTCTTGCAAATGGCTGATAATTTGAAGCTTGGAAGCTCTACAAGAAAAAGGGAACCTCTGCTGGATTGCTACCTCAAGTGCTCAAGTTACCAAGGTAAAGCTCTAGTTCATTTTCCAGCTTCCTCTTTACATTCCAACTCTCATCTTCTACCTTTCTGTGGTGTAAGGCCTGGGTGTTTATTTGGAGCCCCAAACCACTTCCAAAGTACCTAGGAATCCTCTTTAGCCGTAAAAAGTGCAGAGAGAGCCTAGGGAAAAAGAAGTTGGAATGGAATCTTAGGCTTAGAACCTACCATGAATGATTTACATATTGTTTTTTTTTTTTTTTTTTTGTGCTGATTGCTTGTGTGATTTGAATCTGGAGAAATTAATGTGATCCATGCTCTCTATAGCAATGGATCCTAATCTTCTCCTAGAAATGTGGTTTTCAACACTATCACATACACTTTTCACTGTTTTTCAAGTATAGGCTAGATCTTGGATTCTCCATGCTCAATATGGAAAATCTGAGATCCTTGGCCTTAGAATGAACTTTTAGGACTTCATGAGGCTGTTTTTAAAGATTTCAGGTCAGTTTGGTCGAATCCACTTGCACACATGCACTGGTTTGATCTTTTACTCAAGGTTTTTCAAAACAGGACAGCGTCTGTACCTCGTCTTGGAATGCCCATAACTTCATCATCCGGATGAATTTTTGAGTGATTCCAAAGACATGTGATAGGTGGGAATGTTTAGTTTACATCTGGAAGTTTTCATTTATTTCTATGGAGCCATTTTTTGATACCATTTGATCAAAGTCGGCAGGTCAGTCCAGTTCAGATTGCTGAACTTGCTGCTTTGATCAAGCACCATTTGCTCATTTTTAATCCATTTCTGGTGATTTCAATCTCTATGTCTTACTTGCGGAGTCTAATTTCGAATCCAATTGGTTTCAGGAGATTTCATTTTGAGTTGTGGTTTGTGTGCTTGATTGACTCAGAGCTGCTCTGTAGCAGAGTTCTTGGTTGATCTGTGATCCTCTTAGCATGTTCGGGGGATCACACAAGTTACAAATGGATGGAGTTTTGTGTGAGGCCTATTTCGTTTGAAATATGTCATCACATACTTCATCCATACAAGTTTTCAGGGATTTATATGGAGCCAATCTCCACGAATAGAGTTTCAAAGTTGCTTACTCGCTGCTTTTTCTGATTTACAACAGCAAATTTGACCGAGCATTTCTCTCTTGTTTTAAATTGGATTGAGCTGAATTTTTCACTGAATATTTTACTTCATACCAGCTTTCTAATGGCTTTGGTTTCATTTAATTTGAATTTGAATCGAGTGATTTATGATTAATCAAGGTTTTCAAGCTTTTATAGTCTGATTTTTACATATTTGCTTTAGCATTGATTTTCTTCAATTTTTACTTTGATTTTTATTCACTCATGAAGTTCTAAAGGTGATGTATCTATAGAGAGAGTCCAGATTATTGGACTACTCATATAGAAGAATCACATATATGTTTGCTTATTTTCAAGCATTCTTTGTCTCTTTTGATTAGCAAACAATCCTTTGAGCATGACAAGCCTATAGCAACCGTCTTGGACGGATGAGTGGGGGTGCCTAACACCTTCCCCTGCTCATAACTTATTCTCCTTACCTGATCTCTGGATTTTTCTTTAAATTAGAGCTACCTCGGCTCTATTTTGCAATTTTATGATCCCTTTGGTGTCCATTCACATCTTAACCTAAATGGTGGCAACTCCTTATTTTTGTCAAACCCTGTGTGATGAGGAGGAGATCACGCAAGTGAATCTCCTTGTTTCACAGCTTGTTCACTAACATTTTCTTGCTTAATTCTATGAGCTGTTGCTACCATTGTCATTTTTTGTAAAGTTTCTAAGATCAAATGTTTCGATTTGCCATCTATATTCCATTCATAAATTGTATTTGAGTGAAAGGAGGCTTGTGTAAATTGAGTTTTTTCTTCAAATTGCATATCTGGGAAACTTGGTCTTGGATAATAATTTCTAATATTTTTCCAATTCATTTTGTTTATTTCTAGTCTATCATCAAATTTTTCTATCATTACTAGACGCTTTTCTTTGTCTTTGTCTCTAAATCTTAATTGTTGTGGAGTTATTGAAGAAGATTCTTATGAATCTGGTATAATTAAAATTTGTCTTAACCTAATATCTAATTCTTCTTCAAATTCTCTACTTCTTAATTGTTTTGTTAATTGTTTTGAAATTTCATTTGGTATAAATATGGGAGTATTTTTCGTTATTGGTTTTACTAATGAAATTTCTTTTGGAATTGTTTCTTGGGTTTGGATTATTGTCTCTATTCGATCAACTTGTTTGCCTACGGTTTGCAAATATTTATTTGTAAAGTAATTTTGTTCTATTACTTTGTTTATACTTTTATTTGTTATTTGTTCTTTTTCATTACTTTGTATTTTGAATGGAGCAACAATTATTTCAGTTTTGTTAATATCTAATTTGATTTGTTCTGGTGGAGGATAAACACTAGTAATGTTTCGACCATCAGCACATTTCCAATTTATTGTTGGTTTTTCTAAGACTGAAAGATCGAAATCAAACCAGTCAAAGAAATATATATTTGTTTGTAAAGCATTTAAATATTCATAATATTTTGTTTGAATTTTGTCTCTTTGATCTTTTGTGTAGTTTTCAAAGTATTGTTTTCTTTTTAAAATGTTTTTGTCAGAATAAAAATCTTTTCTAAGAAATTTTTTGTCTATCTGAAATTGTTTTTCTATAATTACTAAACTAGGATCTGTTTGAGGATCTTGCATTTGAGAGTATGTTGGTGAAAGATTTGCTTCTTCCAAATCTTTGTCTTCATTTGTTTCTGGTTCAGCTTGTTTATAAGTTGGTCTAACTACATTAGCTTATGTCCTAATTCCTGTTAAGTCTATGGTTGAAGGAATTGATGAACATGATTTCCTAGAACTTGTAAAAGATGGATTTCTGTTTCCTAAAGGGTTTTGACTACTTGAACCTACTTCTAAATTTCTAAGGTTTAATTTAGTTGTTTTATCAAAAAAATTTGATTTCTATGCTACCATCTTCATGTTGAATTATTTGTTCAAGTTTTTTATTTTCCTTTTTGGAACTATAACATTTGAATCTTGGTGGTTTGTTTGGAGAAGAAGTGTTTCTCCTTTTGGACTTGTGACCTTAACTAATGGATCGGTCATTGTAGACATTGCTTTATAATGGATCCTATATATGATAGCAAACGGAAGAGAACCCGGAAGCATATCATATCCTGAAGATTTAAGGTTTAACACCAAAGATTGGAGGATTCCCGGATCTGTAAGAAATACAAAAAAATTGGGAAAACAATTGAAATAAATTGGACCATTGTAAAGACTAGATTCTATAATCCCTAAAAGTGAATCATTAAATTGGTTGTGCCTACAATCTCTTAAACATAATAAAATTGCAGTGTTTAATCCTTGTCTTATTAATGGTTTGATTGCTACTTGTTCCATTCCTATATGGATGTAGTTGTATTTTTGCCTATGTTTTTCTAATGTTTTTTGACTTAACAAATGGATTTTTTCATGTTCATTTGTTAATAAGATTGTTTGTTCTACAGTTTTAATTGTATGGTCTGAAATAAATTTAAAGCTACCTTTTTTGTAAACTTGGTCAATTGGTACTTTGGGAATTGTCCAGTTATTTAAATCCTTTTCTATATCTGTTAAGTTATTTTTCTTCTACATTTAATGTTTTTCCTAAATTTAGCATTCTCCGAGACATACTTCTCCTTAGATAATTCATAAGGGTATTTTGGTCATTTAACTTCTACTTTAGTTATCAGTATCCTTCCCCCCGGACTGTCAACGATTTACGCCAAAACACGACCTTAATCACACAGATGGCCTTAAACGGCTACGCGACTTGGGGTCATGCAAGGAATCAAGATACTTCAAACTAAAATATGGTTAAATAACTTCAAATCCTTACTATATATATATAGATAATTTTACCATTAACGTTTCAACATATCTATTATATTAAGCGGGGCGGTGGTGGCATCTTAAGCGGCAGCCTCGCAGTGCTTCGGTGCTGATGTGGCACCCTCGCGCGGTTTGATAGTCTCTCTTCTCCGATCCTCATACGGTGGTCTCCTAATCTCTAATTCAATCTCTTTGTTTTTTTAAACCCATCATCAATCCCATCCGGAAAATCCAAGAAAACCGATCGATTCTAGGGCCTTCTAGAATGCTCCTGTCTCTTCTCACTATTTCTTCTATCGCTCTCATCTCTCTTTCACCTGAAAATGAGAAAAAAAAATGGATTGAAATCCTCCATGGAGAGGATTTGAAAATGTTTTTCTGAATGACGAAAGAGTTAGGGCCTTGGCGGATTTTATTTTCCTTTTGCCAGGAGCAAGCCTGATAATTTCTTCTTCCTCATTAACTTTCTATTTGCTCAATCCTCCCTTTGCCTCTTCTTTCTTTTATTAATGGAGTAATTGCGGATGCTTTTATCAACCGTTATTCAGAGCATGAAATGTCAACAAAAAAAAAAAAAGAAGAAGAGAGAAACTGTTCAAAGTTTTCAAACACCAGCTCAGATTTACCTCGGATCTGTCTCTCTTTCAGGTAATTTGATTGTGCTCTTCCTTTTTTATCCTTTCTAAACCACGTTTAGTTCTTTTCTCCTTTCTCTCTATTTTTTATTTTTGAATTCTTCTCCGTCTTGGGGTTTCGGTTTTTCCTTTTTGTGAGCATTTCTTCTAGAGCTAAAATCCGGTGGTTCAATGAAACCACCGGCTGGGATGCATTTTGGGGTATGGGCCCCACTATTAAAAAGAGCCATCCATCCGCACGCTTCATGCTGAAACCATTAAGTAGTTCCAAATGAAACGATCTCTTCCTTTTTACCTTTTTTTCACAGATCTTCAAGCCGTCAATTTGGAGGAAAAAATTTCTAGGGAAAATTGGTTTTTAGTGATTTTTTAAAATAATTTAGATTTAGTCAACCAATTCTTAAAATTTAAGAATTAGTCATACTTTTTTTAAATAATTGAAATTTAGTGTCATTTTACTATTCGTAAAATTTTTTAAACCTAATGTGTATGTGTACCTAGATGAGTGAAAAGGTTTTCAAAGTCTTTTTAAGGTATTTTTGGAAGAAATTGTTGATGAATAATAAAATGACACTGAATTCTAATTATATGAAAAAAGCATCACTAATTCCCAATTTTTAAAAATTTGTCGATTGAATCTGGATTATTTTGAAAAAGTATTACTAAAAACCAATTTCCCCAAATTTCTATTGAAAATATTGTTCGACTGTAGATTAAGAAAAAAGTAGGTTTGTTTGATTTGAAGACTGAAGTTGGATTCTTAATAAAACAAGTAAGAAAAATAGAAATCCTATAATTGCGTTGAATTTTTTTCAAATCCATATTGCTTTTGAAGGTCTTAAAAGAGCATATATCTTTTTTTTCCCTTTATTTTTCCAATCACAATGCACTCATTCATTGTCATTGATGCATTAAATCGTCGTCTTTGAAGTTTAAGGCCCCGATTGGTTCAATGAATTGGAATTGGAATTAAGAATTATAATTCCAATTCTAATTCATCAAGAATTGGAATTGGGTAGAGTTGAAATTATTGTAATTGGATGGCAAGAGAATTGAAATTTGGAATTACAATTCCATGAAGAATTGATTTAAAATCCAATTCCACTGATTGGATGAACTTATGAAGAATTGATTTGTATCATTCCCATGTTAATAATAACACAAATGACTGATTATCATGACATATGAATTTCAATAATCCATTCTCTGCAACCAAAACCAAAACAACACTATTGAGTTTTAATAATATTTTTGTCTTAATCAGGTCCTCCATGTAAAACCAGATGATTATGATCAACTCAATAGGTCAAAGCACGTGGAAACAGAAGAAAGAGAAATATAGAAAAAGGAGAGAAAGGAAACAAAAGAGATAGAAAGACGAGAGAGAGAGAGAGAGAGAGAGAGAGAGAGAGAGAGGAGAGAAGAAGAGAGAAGATACGTACTAGTCCCTGCAACACCAGCGAGGAAGAGGAGAACGAGATTTGGTAGCTTTGCAACACCAGCGAGGAAGAGGAGAATGAGATTTGGTATTTTCTTTATCAGTAGAGCTGGAAAAGGGTCGGTTTGGGTCAGGTTCAGGGTCGGGTCATAATCGAGTTGGGGGTTAATTGGGTCGGGTTCGAGTTAAACTAAATTAAGGCGGGTTGGAAAACCCCCCAACCCAAACCCAACTCGCCAATAAACGGGTTCAACCCGCCAACCCGTTTATTATTATTTTTTATTTTTATTTTTCAAAAAATATGATTAAAATAGGGTTGAGGGTTAATTGGATCGGGTTGTACCGTGTTTGGGTCGGGTTGGGGGTTAATCGGGTTGGGACAGGACACTTTTGTCGATTTCTTTTTAAAATTGGGTTACTCATTGGATTTCCGGGTCATAATCGGGTTGACCTGATTACTGGGGGGTTGGGGAAACCCCAACCCAATTAATAAACGGGTCAACCCAAACCCGTTTAACTCGTGTCGGGTTGGGTCGCATTTTGCTAGCTCTATTTGTCGGGCATATATCGTGCTTCTAATTCTCTACCTCGTATCCCCAATTCTTCTCGATTTAGTAGGGAATTAGGTAACTTCAAAAATAGCCTATAAGCTAATTCTATGGAATTGGGCCTTTATTCCAATTCCAAATTCCAAATATTTAACCAATCAAAAGAATTGGAATTAGGAACCCAATTCCAATTCTTACCTCAATTCCAACCCCTAATTCCGTGAACCAATCAGGCCCTAAAGGTTACTATTGATGAGATTGTGGCAAATTGGCTGAGACCATTGGGCGTGCATAGGTCCCAATTTTATTAGGGAAAATTGATTTTTAGTGATATCTTTTCAAAATAATTTAGATTTAGTCAGTCAATTTTTGAAAATTAAGAATTAATGATATTTTTTCAAAGAATTAGGATTCAGTGTCATTTTACTATTCATAAAAAATTTCTTTCAAAAATGCCCTCAAAAAGACTTGCAAACCTTACTTGTACCTAAATGAGTGAAAAAGTTTTGAAATCTTTTGAGGGCATTGTTGGAAGAAAGTCTCTCCCAACAGTAAAATGATACTAAATCCCAATTATTTAAAAAAGTATCATTAATTTCCAATTTTCAAGAATTAACTGGTTGAATCTGAATTATTTTAAAAAAGTATCACTAAAAACCAATTTCCCCATTTTTATTATCATCTAATCTGTCTAAATGGTTGTTTTTCTTGTTTATTTCTTTGACAAATGGTTTTTGCTTTCTTGCTTTGTGTCGACCTTTATTGTTCTTTGATGTTGTCTGGTGAATTTCTATTCATATGGAGGGATGTTGCGGAATCTGGTTTCTAAGAAGTTAAGCATGGATGTAGGGGTTCGTTCTAGGAAGGAAGTTGCGACAACTGTCATGCTCGGAGAAAGTTCTCTGTTGTCTCCATCTATCAACACAGAGAGGTCCTATTTACTTTTCCACTTTCGTTTTTAATGCATTTTTAAAAAATGCCATTTATGAATCCTTTAGCAGAGACTACACCATTTATGAATCCTTTAGTGGAGACTCTAGGTTGGATTTTACCATTAACGATTTTTTTAAAAAATTATAATCTGCATCTAGATTATAACATGCGTCTAGATTATGAAATTCTTTTGCAATTGAATAATATTGATTCTAATTGAATACGCCGGACGATATACTTGCAGATTCCTATGAAAATTCTCTTCATTTTGGAATTCTATACTTTTGAAAGTAATATATGTAAAAGACAATTTTATTAGATTAATTCACTTATTTGTTGGTTGCATTTTGTTCCTGAATGGTTCACTTAGCATTATTGGTGTAATCTGCCTTTTTTTTTCATTAAATGTGTCTTCACGTGGAGCTTTATTTATTTATTTATTTATTGAAAAGCATAGTTTGAAGACCATGTGAGCGTAGACCTTTTTTTGGACAAAATTCAAAACTCCTATTGCTTCGTTGCTTCCAATTCAATCCACAGCACAAACTAGACAAAGAGTAGTAACCACCTTTTTTTGCATTTTTCTTTTGGTTTGGACATTATTCATGGACAAGTTTGGTATCTTATGTCTATCTATTTTCTGACTATACAAATCAATATGTCTATCTATGCAGTGAAAGATGCCCACCTAATGAGAGTACTCATGTTGAAATATGTCCATCTATGCAAATAAAAAAATATAATATATTACGAAATAGTTCAATAGGTGGTTAGAAAGCATCAAAGTCTAAATTGAAAACAATAACAAAATCAACACCAGCAAAATATCACCTTCATAATGCTAAGGTTCCAACTGTGGGCTTAACGATTTTGGGTTCAGTTTGCACACGCTAAGTTCAGATCAACTAATCTTAGACATGATCAAACTTGAATTGATAAAAGTTGGCACAACTCACCATATTTACAGCTACAGTTTTTGTTGTGATGGTAAACACCTTGAATTGTCATCTTGAAACATGGTTTTGAGTTTGAGTGGAGCCTCCTTCTGCCAAAATGCCCAAGATTAGTTTATTTCCAATCCACCCCACGATACTATCCATTAGAATTAATTTGTAGTCCATTAGTCTAGGATTAGCTGTAACTCAATAAAGTAAGCTAACATGGCTTTGACTTACAAGTCAGAAGCATAAGATGGAAATTAGGGAAAGTGCAAGAGTTTTCATATTGAAGGATTTAAATTGCATAGAGACCAAGTAAGACCTAAATATAGCGGATCAAATACGATTTGGATACGCGTAGACTCAGTGAAAAATTGGTTCTTGATGGAATGGAATGTAAATATTGAATTCATGGTGCTAACCCCAACTATTTGGCACGAGGCATTTCACTGATGTTGACTTTGTTATTGTTTTCAACTTTGAGTTTGCTGCTTCCAAACCAGCTATTGAACTATTTCTTAATATGTTATAAATTTTTTATTTGGCAATGCACACAGATAAAACTTTTTAACCCAAAAAAAAAAATTTAATAAAAGTAGTACTCTCATTAGTTGGACATCTTTCACTACATAGAGTGCCATATTGATTTGCATTGTTAGATAGATCAAACTACTGACATATTGCTTCTTATCAAGAAACACGAAATTCAATGTTCACAATTTATGAAATTATGAGATCTTCTTAATGTTTGATAGTAGTCACGTATCTTTTGGTTTAACTTCATTCTTATTTTATTTCATTTTTGTTCCAGGACTTGCACAACTATTTCGTGGAACTTACAATGTTTTTATAAGAAGGGAATGCTTAGATTAGACTCACTCACAGTTTTAAAGTTTATTGTACATATTACTAATGGATGTATTTATATACTTACTTTCATGTTTATGTAACTAGATGAGCTTTGTGACACAATCTTTATTTTAAAGTTCTTATGAGACCATGTTCATCATTTAGATAATTTATTTCACTATACTAGGGGGCTGCACGCGCTACGCGTGTAGTAAACGTGAGCCCACTTTGATAAACAGCCAAGGTAGTTACAATAGTGTGGGATTGTTTTGTTTGGGGAGGGTAATGCTTGGAAAAAGAAAAGGGGGGTCAGAATTTAGAGGGAATATTCCCCCCCTCTTCTCTTTATATATAGTATAGATAATTTAAAATAAACACAGGAAAACAATAACAAGGAATAAGCAACTCCAAAATGTTAATTTTAAAAACAATGCCTGTGCATCGCACGGGTAGCCCGCTAGTCTATTATATTAAGCGGGGTAGGGTGGCGTTAGGCTCGCAGTGTTTTGGGGCTGATGTATGAGGCTTGCGTGCTCTGGAGGGTTGCTTCGGCTGCAGAAAAGAAAGGCAAAATTGGTTTTTCAGTGATATTTTTCAAAATAATTCAGATTTAGTGATACTTTATTTAATTAACGTCGATCCGTCACCCTGTTCCGCACGTCCTTCATTGATAATTTTTCAAATGATAAGTTTTCAAAATAATTCAGATTTAGTGGTATTTTATTTAAATAAAGTCTATACGTCCCCTGTTCCGCACGACCCCATTTAATGCCTCACTGATAATTTTTCAAAATAATTTAGATTTAATGGCATTTTATTTAAATAAGATCAACACTTCACCTTATTCCGTACGTCACCCATTTAATGCTCCTTATCAGTACGAGTCCATATTAAGGAGAAGAAAAAGCGAGCAACGCGTGTTTGGTACAGATGACCTTACAAACCTACAAGCTGAAAGTATGAGCCATATTAGAAAGAGAAGAAAAAGCGAGCAATGCGTGTTTGGTACAGATGACCTTACAAACCTACAAGCTGAAAGTATGAGCCATATTAAAAAGAGAAGAAAAAGCGAACAACGCGTGTTTGGTACAAATGACCATGCAAACCTACAAGCAAAATATGAATTATACCAAAAGGAGAAGAAAAAGCGAGCAACGTGTGTTTGGTACAGATGACCCGCAAACCTACAAAGCTGAAAGTATGAGTCATATTAAAAGGAGAAGAAAAAGCGAGCAACGCGTGTTTGGTACAGATAGACCCCGAAAACCGACAAGCTGAAAGAGACGTGGAGCTCTCTTAATGTTTAGCATATGGGAAAATTAATTTTTAGTGGTGTTTTATTAAAGTATTTAATATTTAGTAGGTAAAGTTTTGAGTTTTAACTTTTAATACACCTTTATCAAAATAATTAATTTTTAATACTGTTTCAATGTTTCAAATAAATTCTTCCAAAAATACTTTTATACAACTTACTTCCGAGACTTGTACAAGCAATAAAATGACTTCTACAAGTCAATAAAATGACGTGTATCTTAAATAAATAACTTGTACAAGTTATTTGGATGAGTGATCTATGAGCATTTTTGGAATAGTTGATGTGTAATAATGAAATGACATTAAAAATTAATTATTTTGATAAAGATGTATTAAACGTTAAAATTTAAAAATTTATCAACTAAATCTTAAATATTTTGATAAAACACCACTAAATATTAATTCCTTCTTAACATATTATCATAATGTAGTGTACGGTCATGATCGTGCAACCGATATCCTCTCACCCATTCTCGCGTGCGCCCATTGCACGACATGTCTCTCCTCTTTCGAACGGCCGTTGCTGCTCAAAAAACTAATCCGTTAGTTTTTCAAACGACAACGGCCTCGTTATAAGGCTTTCGCTTCGTTCGAGCCGCATTCGAACAAGATTCCTAAACCCCCGAAAATTTCAAAAATCCCTCTTCGCCGTATAACCTGCAGATTGCGCGCAAAAGGTACTGGTCGATCCCTTATTCGTAGGCACAGCTTTCACGCCATTGTCCTGCAATGGCAAGTAAAAAATGGAAGAAGGGGATGAGGAAGATCTCAAGACTGTCAAAGGTTACAGCTGAAGGCAAAAATGCAGAGGCTGCTTTCGTTCAAAATTGTCTCTGAGCTTCCCAGAATGCGGACGAACCCTTGCTTTCTCCTATGTTGTCACGCCCTGAAACCACACATCGTGTATAACTATACACACGTGGGTCCGGACGTAACCTTGCTCGTAAGCGAATACAACCTATAAATTAATTTCTTCTCGAAACATGAAATTCTCATTAATAAACTTAATTATCAGAGTCATAACGGAATCTAAAAACAATTTTGATAAAAGGCCAAACCACTTAGCTATTACATGAAACCAAACATAACACCAAAAAGTTCAAATCCTAAATAGTACATGTTCATAAGATTCACTAAACATCATAAATTCAATAACTTCTCATTTCTTCTCATCTCCACGATTACGATAGTTTCCTGTAAAATAGTAAGGGGTAAGTTTACATGAACTTAGTAAGTGGAGTTAATGCACTCCATATGATTACATGCTGAATTTCCACTTTACTTAATATAAATACAATCAATATTATATATATATATATATATCTAATAAACTGTACTTATGCATGTGTTTCCTATATTCATTTATAGTCAATATATATATAGCATATACATAAATATTGAATATAAGGGATCATGCTCTCTATCAAATCAACGATTAATTTAACAATTAACATCAAAAGAATTTAACAGAATATATTAAGAATGAAATTCACCATGAAATTGAACCATTTACCTAATAACCAATAATAACAATCACAATAAACAAAAATAAAGATTTAAATGATTTATTTAACCAAGCCCACAATAAGATCAGAATGCCAGATCTCAACTTCCCAATAGACCATTCGGTCACTGGTACTCTGACTAGTAATTTACACTAGGAGTATCACATTGCCACATTTCCCAGTAGACTCACAGTCATACCGGGTACTCATACCAGCACTATAAGCCAGGAGTACTCATCAATATCTATATCCCAGTAGGCGTCCCTCACTGGGTACTCAACTAGGTAATGCACTAGGAGTACGATCCTCCCATCGGTAATCCTTGTGGGTACTTAACTAGTATGTGGCAAATACTAGAAGTACATCAAATAACATCCCACAAGTGTTCCCAATTGGGTACTGAACTAGTATCTCAACTAGCAGTACAATCATCATAAATCTCCCAACGTTTATTCACGGTGGGTACTGTACTAGTATTTTAACTAGCTGTACAAACTCATCCCAGCAATACTCTTATTGGGTACTGAACTAGTAGTTTTCCCTCTAGCAGTATACCCATCTCAAGAAACAGATTTCAAAATAAAATATTCCAAAGTTCACAACTGAGTATTTCCATGTCATTCCGTAATCTCACAGAAATCACAATAACTCATATCACATGGATGAAAGTAAGATAATTAAAATTGAGGTTCAACCAAAAAGCTGCCCATGACTGAAAAGTAAATTAAATTAAAAATCAGGTTCGTCCAAAAGTTAAAGACGAATGAAAAGTAAAGTAACTAAATTTTAGGTTCAATCAAAAAGTGGAAGTGTAAAGTAATTACAAATAAGGTTTAACTTCAAAAGAATAACCAAAATAAAGACAATGATTTCAACTCAAAATTGACTGTTCACTGTTTACCATAAAACTAATTGAAATCTAGTTCAACCCAAATCGACTGTTCCACTGTTCATCATAAAACTAATTGAAATCTAGTTCAACCCAAATCACTGTTTCGACTGTTCATCATAAAACTAATTGAAATCTAGTTCAATCCAATGTTAACAGGACGAATTGAATCTACTGCATTCTCTAAACCTGTCGACCCTTTATAACAAAAGTAATTGAAATCTAGTTCTCTTTGAATCATGCCTTCACGTTCTATCATGTTTCCTAGATTCTTCAATTCCCAAAACGTGAAATCAACAGTAACATACATTCAACCAATAAATCAAAGAAAACTTCATATTCCTCTTTATACATGATCTCAAATACTACCTTGTTTATAATTCATAAAATATAATGTTCTTCTCTTAGATTCATATTAACACATTAAGAGCCTTTCAAAAACCCAGATTCATATAAGAACAAATCAATGATGATGATAAGAGAGATTAAGCATTATAAGCATAAAAAATGGATTAAAACCACTTACCTTCATAGGTTTAGGGTTGGGTAGCTCCAAAATCACTATTTCTTCACCAAAATCCTCTTCTCCATCTTCCAAAACTCACCTCCAATGTCAAAAACGGGATTAGGGTTTTAAACCCTTGATTAATATATATTTAAAGTCTAATGACCTTTATGCCCTTCATTAGAAAGATTTAATCTCAGCCGTTGTTTTAAGTTTGATATTAACACTTAGAAAGATTGATCTGGTGGGTGTGCAGGCACTTATCTCCTGTACAATAACCTATAGGACTTATGCAAAACAAAGACTTTTGACTTGGTTAGAGTTGAACCCCATTTATTATTTGAAATTTTGACCAGGTCCTTACATATGTCGTCTCTACAAAAGCTTCGTATACGTTGACAAAGGAAACCCAGAACAGGTCCACAATCCCTCTGTTGTTGAACCTTTCTACTTCTCTCTCATCCACTCACGTTTATGGCGGTCTCGGCAGCACGGCCTTTCAAGGAAGGTTCGAGGGTTTCTTGAAAACCCAGCACTTCTTAAAGAAGTCTCAAGTGCCCATTTAAGGATTCTAAGCAACATTTCGAATTCAACCCGACAAGTGATTCTTCGCATCTGGTAATGTATTTGTTACAAGTTTTCGTTTCTGTTTTTCTAATCTTGGTCATCTGGCTTTATTTTTGGGGCATTTTGATTTTGTCTTTCCGTTTTTTTTAAATAATTTTTTTGCATTTTTTTTAAATATATTCTATAAGTTTGGTAATGTCTCAGATAATATTGAAAATTTCAAGCTGGAAGAGGAGATTTCAGGTTCTTGAAAGCCTGAAATCTAGGAGAAAAAGCTTTCAAGAAAGCTGGAGGACAAGAAATGGTAGTTCTCCTAAGTGCTCTCTATTTTCTTCTAGTCTCTTATTTCCCTGCATTGATCAGATTGGGAGAAAGTTTGGACCAGCTTTTTTGCTGAAGTTGTACCTAGCTGGAGCGGTTGGTGGCTCGGTGTTCTTCCTGTTGCTCCATGCCATCATGATTCCAAAGGTACAACAAAGTCTGATATGCTTTGTGATGATATTAATAGCTGAAAAACAAAGCTAGCTATGTGATGATTGAGTTATTCAATTCCACAATGTGTTCACAAATATATAATTGTTCAACAGAAATATACAATTCTGCTTAAACAATTTATGACATGTATTTATACTCTTTTAACAGCCTCTGGTGTTTTGACCTCCCTTATATCTGTTTGTAGAAGGAAGGAGAGCCACACATGGACCCTTCAAAAGTCCGAGCACTGGTATGATTTTCTACTGCGTTATTGGTTGAATCACCAAGATTAATATTTGTTTCTTATTGGAATTCAAAATTTTCATTGAGAAACCTAGCTTATGTTTGGGAATTGGATATCTTTGACAAAACTCTGATTCAAGAAATTTGATTTTGCATATTTTGGGGATAACCATCAGATACTGGAAAAGAAGTATGGATAATGAGTTGAGAACATGAAGTTGCTTAATTACTAGAAATCTGAAATCTGTATTCAAGTGGTGTTTTCTGCTTAATCGACTGGGCTCGATTGGATTAATTGATCTTGTAATTTGTAAAATTTTAATTTAGACCTATGGAACCCCCCAGGGCATGTTTGCGGCACTTTCAGATACAAATGTTGCTGTGAGGAAAATCAAAAGGAAGTGTTGGCATGCTCTCATTACAGATAGTATAGATTTCAGTAATCATTGGCTTTTTTTTTTTTTTTGTTAAAAATAATATTGTCCTTTTTTTTTATTTATCTCTGTTCAGTGAAAATATATTTCATTTTGTGTCATGGAGTTTCAGTTTTGGTTCGAACATTTTTGCACTCAAATAGTCTTCCTTGCCTTTTTATTTTTTGTTTTTTCTAATTTTGAACTATGGAAGCTTTCAGTTATATGTCAGCATGTATATTTTGTGCAGTTTCACAACTGTTTCAGTTTGTTGCTATGATTTAATCATTTTTGCCATGTGGTTGAATGATATGGCTGATACAAACAATCCATTTTAAAGATGAAAACCTCTGGTTTATTCATGTATACAATATCTTCACCTATTTAAGCCCCAATTACACAAGTTTTAGATGAGCCCTTAATGCCATGTGGAAAAATATATTTTGCGACCAAGGTTGGTTTATGGTACATTGAATAGGGACTATCCCAATAAGCTTCCACATGCAGTTACTTGTCACAACAGGTAACCATGTTGGGAGCGTTGTGCCCCAGACAAACACAGCTAAAATATATATCGGTTTTAGTTAGGAAAGATATTGCTCTAGTAAGATTTCGGATCATACTTTCCATTCTCATTGTGAATGAAATAATATGTGCATTCCTTCCACTGCTTTATTATTTTGTTTGTGCAACTTTGCGAGGATCTTCGTTCTTAAATTGAAATCTTTCTGAACTGCAAATATTCACAAGAGCACTGCTGTCCATGTCATACGGGGGTGCAAGTGGCGCTGTGAACGCTATTGTGATATCTTTCATTTTAATGTTTTCAAAAGCAAAAATCTACTTGTGGTCGGTCATACCTGTTCCAGCATATGTAATGGTAATTTGACCTTCCATGTTTACATCAAATATGAATATTAATGAACTGAAATAATTTTTCAAGTAAAATTTTGATTTATCTCATTTCAGGGAGCAGTTTGGATTGGCAAAGATATGTGGAGGATACTGGAGGTACAAATACAATAGCTTTTGGGAAAATTTCTTCCCCTAATGCATAGATAGATAGGAATCTAAAAGAAGACATTGTCATAATCTGTTCGAGACCTGTAATTTTGTATTCAGGAGCGTCTTCACTTCATTTGCACATGAACTGAAGAATGTGTATCATTGACCATACTTAATATCACCCTTGAATAATCCATACAGAAAATAATGGTGAGTCTACTCCATCTACCTTTTGAGAAAATCCTACCATGGATACAAAATTTTCTCCTACTATGATAACAAAAACTTGTTCTAATATATACACCAAATTAAATAAATAAATTGTGGGTATTCAAGAAAGATGAAGGAGTAATCAATGAATCAACACCATCAGATATAACAAAACCAGAACGTCTATTGCAATATGGAAGGTTAAACTAAATGTTAACTCCTTTTCAGTTACTGGAAAGAATAATGCTCCCAATTTATGCCAGAAATGTCACACAAACATGGAGTCAGTACAGAGCATTTGGTTTATCGTCCTCAGCATGGGGATTTTCTAACTTATTAACCAACTCATTAAGTTTTTGTATCAATCCAAGTTATAAAATTTTGTTGAATTATGAAGGCAAAAACAACATAAGGTCTTCACAAAGAAAGAAAAATAAATCAACTGACCATAGTTGTTAAAATCATCCAATCCTGTTAATTCTAAGCTAGATGATTGCCATGAGAAAACCTAGTGACCTATGATTTGGTTGGTGAATCCCTTGGTCACATGTACCATTCACCATGTATAAAAGTGAAAAAAGTCAAACTGCTGCTTGCCACCATTCCTTATGCAAAGTTGCCCTTAATTTCATTTTTTTCAACTGATTTTTTAGCTGGAGAAGAGTAATAAATAAATTTGCTCGCAAATGATTAGAAGAAAAAATAAATTGAAAAACAAAGAAAGATCTGAATGCAAGTAACCATACACTTATCCCATAGAAATAAAGACCAAACATATTTCCCATAATATGCCCAATTTGCTTATGAGTTATGACTGAATGCAAAAGTGATCAACGTGTGCACATGTCCTCTTATAAAGCTCTCCACTGAATTCTGTCCAAAAACAAAACAAATGCATCAGCAAGTTCAGACATAAGGTCTTGACAGTGGAAAAAATATAATACATTCTTCCTTTTAGTGGAAACACTTAGTCTTTCATATTTTATTTGAATTTATTTGGGAACTATTATGATGGTTTAATTTTGACCAAAGATCAACATGTGACAAGAATCTAACACAACAAGAATGAATAACATCATCTATTAATTACTAGTGTGCCATAGTATTTTAACAAGGACCAACCATAAAGCTGTCAATCATAAACATAGGATCTGCCATCTTCTATAGCATAAAAACAGCAACATTAGCTACAACCAAACCCAATACTACGGCATCTGCGCTTGTCCCTCCAAACCACAAAGTGTTGTCACTGTCAAAATAAAAGGTAAAAACAGTTACAAGATGCATGAACTTCTTAGAACAACTTTAATCCGCGCCATTGGGGATGACGTGGAGGCTGTAATCCGCGCCATGGGGATTGTTCGAGATGAGAATGGAAATCTCACGCTCCAATCAACCCCTCCCGCTCGGTTCCTGCACGCCATGGCCGATGCGAAGACCACGTCTACAGCAACCAAGAAGAAGAAGGGGAATTCAACCAGAGCAGCTGCCTTGTCGTCGGAGCCTAAGCACTCAAAGGCGGCTCAGAGGTTCTACAATAAGAATTTTAGAGATTCGCCTCAGCGGCTCAGTAAGGTTCTCGTTGCTTCTGGAGGTAAGAATCAAATGCCTTTTGCTTGAACTGCGTTTCAGAATCCTGCGATCTTATATTTGGAAATTGGAATTTTAATTGATTCATGTGAATCCTAGTTTCTCAGAGTCCTAAAGCAATAGCTGCTATTCAGATTCACCTTTAGGGCATGATTGCAATGGGCTATCCTTTATATCAGCCAAAAAGTGTAGGAAGAGAATGGTGGGGATGTCTTTGAAAGAACATGAACTGAGAAGCAATGGGATCTTATTTTCATTGCATGTTGGAAGAATACTTAGGGAGAAGTCCCAGGGTAAACCAACTTAGAACGAAAGTGGTGTTCTACTTATGTTGGGCGCATCGCCTGGTGGTCGTTCAATTGATCAATGAATCTTAGATATTAGCAGAACTCTTAAGTGTGAACTTCACTAAAGTGGCATACATTGCTTGTGAATGCTGAAATAGATTCTATGAAGATGAGGTGGATAATTCTTTCTGCCTTGACATGGCTGTTGGTCGTCATTAGTTAAATTTCTTGATTACTTTGCAATAAAGATGAGGTTGATAATTCTTTCTGCTGAATAAAAGGTACACCTAGTGCCCCTCCCATATTTTCCCTGATTGAGTACAGAATGGATATTGGAAGATGATTTAGAAGTGTTGCATGAATCTAGATGAGAAGCATTTGGTCTGGTTTTGTATGAAGAACTTGGATTCGATTTTTTGTTTTGACATTACCTAGATTCGTTGTTTTGTCTCCAATGTTTAAGGTGGTACTGGTTATAAACAATTTACATATTGAAGGCCAAGGACTTTTCTCCTTACATTTTGAAGCGGTCATAACCATGGGAGTTCCTATCCATCTTTTTTGGGACTAGGCCATCACTAAATTTGAACATTCAGAATGTATATGCTGGCATAAGAGATGAGGGGGAGATCAGTGATATGGTGATCCAAAGAAAAGGGATGTGAAACAGAGGATTGAATCAATTAAAGGGGGTGTAAGAAATTCGCAAAAATAATGATGATGAAGACTGAGAAGAGAAATACCATACTCAACGCAAAGAGAGAGATGGCTTTCATACCCCAAAAAAATCTGAGTGGTGGCTTCTATCACTTACCGCACCAAAATGATGTATTACATTTTTTAAATGGAATGCACCAATCATAATTGGCTGGTGCAAGGGTGCACGAGAAATTGGGTGCAGATGAATTCTGTTGATATTAATGTCCCCAAAACTCAATTCAGGAAAAGGAATTAAACAAATTTGAGAGAAGATGTATGTCTCTGATTCTTATTTCCTCTCTCTAATTTAACATTTCATTGGAGTACCTGAAAATGCATGTATGTAAAGATGCAAAGAAAAGGCAAACAACTCCTAATATCTGGAGAAACTAGATGGCTTTTTAACAAATTCACCAGGTGGTTGGTGAATTTGTGTTTTGATAGCTAGTTTCAAACGTTCTGGTATTACACCTAGTTCAAGTTGTTTATTTATTTATTTATTTTTTCTTAATGGTCACAAACAAGTCTTCATCAGTTTGATGAAATGGTTACTTTTTTGAATCTTGACGCTTGCGTTTGGTTGGAAGAGATGTTGAAGAAATTTGATCGCATCCTAGTTGTTGTGTAACTCCCAGGACTTCCTGAATGGCATCTGCACCAATATCATCCATATGCAAAACAAGAAGCTGAAGCTCTACACACGTAACTTTGACCAGTATGTTCAGACTCGTGCTAAATTGGAAGAGAACCAGATGAAGCAGTACAAATGGGAGCAGGAGCAGATCTCATCTATGAAAGAGTATATAGCTCGATTTGGACATGACTTCAGGTTGATAAACCAGGTGGCCCACGAAAAATGGGTATGTGAGAATCAGGCTGTGACCTGTTGGGACGGTGATATCATGGACTTCAAGCAGCATCTAAAGCGCAAGGCTGGTTTATCGGACTGAGTTTGTTGGGAGGCGGCTTGAAAAGTCTATTTCATAAGGCGAATGTTATTCATATTACAATGTAGGATGATCTATAATTGCAGCATGCAGTTCTCTCAAATTAGTGAAGTGAGCAGGGTGTGGGCATTTCATACGAGTTCGCCAGGTCTAGTTTCTTCTACTTGCCGATGAGATGACCTCATTTTTGTTTTCTTCTTTGTTAGGAGGCCTTAATGTTGGAGATACATAACAAGTTATATTTTTTCTATTTTTTTTTCTCCATTAAATGGGATACCTCTATGTGACTTTTTCACAAACACAATCAATCTGCCTTTAAATTTTGGCAAAACTGCGTGGAGAAAAAATATAGTGAAATAGAATCAAGTTTCACAAGACTACACCGCGAGGAATGATGATTACTTGAAGTCTTGAACTGCAAACTAAGGCCTCGTTTGGCTTTCATTTTGGGAACTCATTCCAGGCCTGGGAATGAGTTCCAAAGCCTAAAATTAATTTTAAGAGATAGAAAGGTGTTTGGTTAAGTGTGCCAAAACTCATTCTCCTAAAATGAGAATGAGAAAAACCGTGATTTTTGGAAACGGCTTAGAATTTAAGAATGAGTTTTGCTGTTTTTGCAGTGGCAAACTTGTAAATAACATAAAATTTTACCAGTGGCAAAAATTGTAAATATGCCTATTGAGCCTTTTCTTCTTCACAAGACTTTCGTGTTTAACTCTTCTTGGTCTTGGGTACGAGGTGAGTCGTCCATTTTTCCTTTTCCTTCTGCAACAATCAATCCTCATCAACAACAACCATGGGGATCAAACCCCCAAAATCCCATCTCAGATTCGTATTCAGTGGATGCCAATTGGAAACCCATGAACTCAATTTCTGCAGTATTCGATGGTGCTTCGTCTTCTGGCTGCATTTGTAAAAACTGTTCCGAAGATGGGGATTTGGAATGTCCATGCTCGATTCTGAGACCCAAGTTTTCGAGTTTGGATCAGGATTTACCAGAAATGATGACAGAATGTGGTCCGAATTGCCTTTGTGAGTTGGAGTGTGAGAATCGGTCGACTCAGCAAGGGGTTTCGATTCGTCTCAGAATCGTCAAACACAGACACAAGGGTTGGTGCCTGCACGCGGCTCAGTCGATTCAGCGCGGCCAATTCGTCTGTGAATACGCAGGTAACTCTCTTATCCAGTGATTGAGATGATATCGAGCGTGTATGGAAGGGCTGTTTCTCTTTCTCAACTAAATTAATATTCTATCTGCGTTGTCTCTATCTGAACCATGATATGGATATTGCAATTATTCTTGTTACTTGCTATGAAGGAATTTTGAATTGTTCTAATTCTAACCTCATTGTCGATGGATGTTAAATTCCCTTCCCTTTATTAACTGCATTCAGGTGATATTTTGATCCTTGGAGTCGATAATTGATGCCTCAATTCAGGATCTTTCTACTGTACCAATCTATGGTTCTATGTTTCTTTTTCAAGGGATATTTTCACATTACATTTGGGAGAAGGAATTTCGGTTTTTTATGATGTTTCCTGTACAGAACATATAAATATCGGACAATCTAATTGAAAGAAAATTTTTGGTTTTCTTCAAAAAGGAAAAGGATTTTGTTACCATCTGGCATTGATTGCTTTACCACAATTCAAGTGGAAGCAACAAGCTTGATGTTAATCCAGCTCAGTGTAATTTGGTTCAGGTTCTGCTGAGGTCTCCACACACCAATTAGTTTGGATTACTAACATATAGAATGCTGCAAATCTACTACATTAATCAGTGTCATTGACCCGATTTCGGTGCCTCCTGGATCCAAGATTAATAAAATGGGTGCTTCCCATTCAATATCAATCTTCTTATCTCAATTTTCTAGATTTAGCTCTATTTTCAGGCTAAACTTCATTTGGCATTTGTTTTGGCTGGTCTCAATTCATTGGGTGTAACAAGCTATATGTTAGGTGTTATGAGGTGTTGAGGTGAAGTAAATGGGGCATTTCCATCCGTTTTTTGTTTAACCACAGTTTCTCTGCAATGTCATTTCCACTCAACATATTCCGTTAATGGCTTGCACCTCAAATCATTTATCTTTGATGACTTCCCTTATCCTTCTCGTTCTAGTTTTCCAGATTCAATGCAGTTTAATCGTCAATGTTCTTAGACTCATTCAACTGCTTTACAGGATCCAATGCTTATTTTTATTTCCAATTTACGTTCAAGAATCCTCACCTCAAACATCCAATTTGAGTCCAGTTCATGTTTCATTGCAATGGCTTTGTTGCTATATGCCATTTTAATAATCCCACTCCAAAATGAGTTTGAAATTATAATACCCTCATTCAATTGTGGCTTTGATTTCTAAAGCATTCTTCTAACTGTGCATTGTATGACATTAATAGGCGAACTCTTGATGACAGACGAAGCGAGAAAACGGCAACGGAAGTATGATGTCCTTGCATCTGGTGGCCAGTTTTCGTCAGCTCTCCTTGTCGTGAGAGAGCATCTTCCATCTGGAAATGCATACCTGAGGATAAACATTGATGCCACAAGAGTTGGGAACATAGCTCGATTCATCAACCATTCTTGTGATGGTGGCAATTTGTGTTCCATATTGGTGAGAAGCTCAGGCACATTGCTGCCTCGCCTTTGCTTCCTTGCTTCCAAAGATATACAAGAAGGTGAGGAACTAACTTTTAGTTATGGAGATGTAAGGCTCAGGCCAAAAGGATTACAATGTTTCTGTGGTAGCTCTGGTTGTTTTGGGTCATTGTTTTCAGAAAATACTTGACTCTCACAAGTTAATGTAGCATTCAAGCTCTGTAGAAGAAGGGGGGAAGCTTGCTTCATGTTGATGCTTTGATGCCTTTATCATTTCCTGGAGGAGAGTAAGAACATTATTCTATTGGAGTAGATGTCTACTATCTTAAATGTATCATATATTGCTGGTGCAATATATGTTGTATACCCACTACCACTATGACAAACAATGCTTCGTTTGTAACTATTGGAATTTGGAAGTTTCCTGTTGGCCGAATTCACCGGCTGCTCAGGTCAAGAATTGCTGCAAATGGAAGAGTGGGAGCAACAGCAGCTGTATACTGTGCTACTATTTTGGAGTATCTGACTACGGAGGTACTGGAGCTAGCTGGTAATGCAAGCAAGGATCTAAAAGTGAAACGTATCACACTAGGCATTTGCAGCTTGCCATCCGAGGGGATGAAGAGCTCCACACATTGATCAAAGGAACCATTGCAGGTGGAGGTGTGATCCCTCACATCCACAAGTCACTAATCAACAAATCGTCGAAGGACTAGATTCCAAATATGTCACTAATGGAGAACGGATTGGAATCAGAAATGCATGTTTCGCCTTTGTCCTATTGATTAATTGTCATAGCATTGTACATTTTCTTTTCAAGCTTCTGGGGATTGGCTGCTTTTGCCTTCTCCATGTGGGCTAAGTAATAATTGTTTCCCTTGAATTTTTTATTTTCTATCTCATTTATACTTAAATTGCCAATGTGAGCAAATTCTGCACTGCCTCTGCAAAATTTCTTGCCATATATTGCATCAGGTTATGCTCGGTGTTAACTGAGCATATCTCGGCAGTGTATGAATATTTATGAGTTCAGCTCAACAGGCAAGGATTTGATGATTTTAATTTACTCGCGTGTGTAGTGCTTCGTATCATGCAAGTGAAAACTTAAAGAAACCCTAATATTATTGAGCATATAATATTCCCTGCAATGTGAGACGTTGCAGGAATGTTACCGGACCGGTGACCTATTTCTCCATCACTAGACTCTGGATGATATTCTCTGCAATTTATTGTTTTATACGTTGAAGGAGATGCTTTAATGTGAACTATCTCAACAAGAAAAACCTCCTTACATTTACTCAAAAAAAATTTTCTGAACATTAGATACTTGTAAACATCATTTTTAAGTGTTATATATTTGAATTATTTGTATCCAAATATATTTGTAAGACGGTTTTAAGTTTTTTTTTTTTTTTTCATTTCTTAGGTGTTTCAAGTTTTATCTTTTAAGGATCAACTAGTTTCTTATAATTATTCATGGAAAAAGAAAAAAAAATAAGAGAAAAAAATTTCATGGAACTCATTTTATTACTTGTTAACCAAACAATTTTCTAAGTGAAAATTCATTCTGGTACGTGCTAACCAAACGCAATTTGAAAGGTTACAAAATTAATTCGCAAAATGAGTTTTAAGAACTCATTTTCGGAATGAGTTCCTAATCCGGAATGAAAGCCAAACGAGGCCTAAGTGTAACTCACAACAAAAGAGCAGAACTCAAAAGAGAGCTCATTCATGCACCTAACAAAGTCTAAGCCACAATACAATACTCTAGCACCCTTTAATAATAGTGGTTTACAAAAGATAACAATTTAAAGCAAACTCTATTCCAAATGGCCACAATTGTTCTAAAAGAAAACTCAACTTTCAATTTAAATTTTGGATCAAATGAATAATTTCCAGTACTCAGGTATGGCTCCTGTGTTAACAATAATTCCCTTGTTACTATCATTTATGGAAAGGTTAAGTAGCACAGTAACCGCATGCTCCTGTGTCCGATGGTCAGAGGATGAGAGTAGTTTAACAAGCAGTGAAATGGCTCCTGCCTCAGCAATGCATATCCTGTTACCTGCATTTCTCTTTGCCAGCAATCGGAGCTCACCAGCAGCCGCCATCTGCTCTTCCATGTTCTCACTTGATAATCTATGCAATAAGGCATCAATGGCTGCTCGATCATAGTCTGAAGCATAGCCGCCTGACTTCCTATTTCTACAACTCCCTTGATTTTGTGGCATTTCAACACCATTGCTCTCGCACCACTAAGCAATTAAACTCTTCAAGACGTAGTTAGTCGAGGCTAAAGTCTAGTTTAACCTGTCCAGTAGAGACGATGATAGGGTCTTTCATCAATTCAAGAGATATTGGGCATCAAAAATCATCCAGGATAATAGAAGACCTGTGCTTAATCAAGCTTTTATCTGTCTCAGAGGTGTCAGCTTCATGGTTGCCTACTATGACAGAGTCCTTTAGTTTTTTAAGCAATGATGACATTTCCTCAAGGTCATCCCCAGGATCACCACCACTTGATATAACCATTTCATGCAGGGCAAGGGACTCTTTCTTGAGGTCATTGATAGTCCTGAGTTGCAGCTTTTCTAAAAGTCTTCTTAGGATGGCTGGATCAGGGTCCTCTTTTCGCACTATGTTCAAGTCTATGTATAATTGAAAATCAGGCGAGTCCAATCTTGCTTTTGCTCTTTTAAATTGAGCATGCACAAGTTCTGTCTGCAAGGTGAAAAGACTTTTCCATCAAAAAAAAAAAAGGTGAAAAGACTTGCATTAATCCCTCATTCATGTTAAACCTGTTAGTTTTCTTCAAAATGTATTGCTGACCAAAATCCATAAGACCACATGTAATTCTAATAGCATAGCTATGCACAACAGGAGTTTCTGGATATCTATATCTCAAAAAGATAGAGTTGAAAATTACAGATGAACTGCCTCGGGTCTAAACAATTAAAATACAATGGGGTAGCAAAGGTACCTGTTCATTAACTTCCTCTGATATATGGAGTTTAGCATAAGGAATTTCACTCAATGCTTTTTCAATTTGTTCTGTCACCTCTCGGAAGTTATCTGCTATCTTGTCCTGTCGAAAAGCCTGCAACATATAAATTACAACTTATCTTCAATCATAGGCCTTATTCAGGTCAATGGTTTGTTCACTTGATACCCATTGCAGAACTGATTTAAGGAGTAACATTGAAAAAGTTAACACTCAACTTAAATGACGATAATGAAACGCAAAAATTCGTAATAGTTTTTCAGCACAATAGAAGAGAATGAAATTGTTAAGTTCATAATTTTAAACGGTTGAACTTAGTGCTTCCCTTGTTGTTAAGCTCATGATATACATACAGGACTCACAATCATTTCTTGCTTGTGTAAAAAACAAGGAGACATCATTCCTGTGCAGATCCAGAATCATATCAAGGTTGCATATAAAACCTTAAAATCATCATATCTTTTCAGCAAATCAAAATCCTATTGTTCAGATTCCAGAAAATGATACCCAAACAAACTTATAGCTTTTGCCTAGAAATTGAAAATCAAATAATAACCATAAAAAGCCTTTATTCCCAATACTGGAAACCAAAGTCACCTCCTATGCAACAGTCAAGAATAAATTTAAGAGTACAGAGAAAGAAGGCAATTTTTGGAAGGATTTTCGGTCAAATTAGCAGAGTGCTAGAAGATGAAAGTTCCCAAAATGTGACTCCAAAGTAAACAGGTAGAAATCTTGTATTGTACTGATTACTTAGCAGCCCAGTTCACAGAAACAACTCAGCGGACATGTCTATAACAAAGGAATTTCATATTGAACTTGAAATCGTTCTGGGTCCGTTCTCTGTGATTCATTTACCAATCTGCATTGTTCCAAAACCCAAGGATAGATTCCTTAAACAGGTTCTGAGAACTGAATACTTGGATTAGTCCGACTAGTAATGAAATCGATTTATGATGTTAGACTTGGATCGCATCCACAACCATCACGACATTAGGCAATTAAGTAACGTGTTTAAATCGCAAAGATTTCGAATTTTTTACTTTGAATAACTTGCAAAGATCAACCTAATGAAATAACATAGTCGGAGTCAACAAACCATATTACAGTACCCCGAAAATGAACAGAGGTACCTGATAGAACTTGCTCCCTTCATGAACCGATCGGAGAAGCTCCTTTGCCGACTCCAAAGCAGCTTTCAACGATTCCAGAGCTTGAACCTCTTCCTTCCTGAGAGCCGCTGTCCTTGAGTTCCTCAAAAAGCGGGCTAAGAGCTTCACCCTCCTAGCGAGATTACCGTAGAGGTTCTCGATGCGTTCCGACAATCGGGGAACCAGAGGGAGTTTTGAACCTAACGCGCATCTGCCGGTGAAATAAAGAAGAGGGAGTTTTGAAATTTTCGCGAACGAGGTCGAACGCGGCTCGAACGACGCGGAAGTCGAACTAATGAGGCCGTTGCCGTTCGAGAGAGGAAAAAGGGAGGGTGAACGCGTGTCGCGCAATGGACACACACAAGATCATTCGTAAGACGAGTGAGCGGAGAGGATATCGGTTGTCATTTAAGAGGTGAGTCGTGGAAGCAAGGATCTCCTCTTTAGAAGCGATAGAAGCAAAAAAAGTGTGTAAATCCAGAATCCAAATCCCTTTTAATGGAGGTGCACGTAGCTAGAAGGGAATCGAGGCATGTGTCATTTGTGTTTCACGTTTTTATTGGCGGCCCCACCCACGCCCCTCCTTCTTGGAGAGAGAATTTTTAAAACATAATCTAGATTCAGTCATTTAGTTTTTAGTAATTAGAAAGTAGTAACACTTTTTAATATAATTGAAAATGAGTATCATTTTAATGTTTACAAAAATTTCTTCAAAAAATGCCATCAAAAGACTTATCTTTTACTATATATATTAAAGGAAACAGAATTTTAAAATTTATCTAGATTCGATCATTTGAGCTTAAGGAGACGCATCGTTTACAGTGACGTTTTGGCTAACAAAGAGGGAGAACTCCAATATCCCCAACCAACTCCCCTCTCTCCCAACTAATCACTTACTCTTTTGAGCGACCGCCATAAAAACCAGTGCACCATGGCTTGAGACTGTCAAAATCCCACCGGCTCCATCTCCTTTTTGAAAGAGGGATGGAGGGAGGAAGTATTTTATTTTATTTTTTAATCACTCTTGAATCTTTTTCTCCTTTTTCATGTCCTCTCCTTCCTCCTCTTTTCGTTAAAGTGGAATTTTTCTTCATCATCTTTGTGCTAATTCGGACTAAAGTAGATATTTTAGCTGATTTTCTTAAATAATCACCTAACGCAATTTGTAGCTATCAGAACAAGTTTCTTCAAGTACTAATAAAATAAAATAAACCAAATTAACTTGAATTTCTAATTCATTTATTACCCACACACTATTTGATGCCTAATAATAACAAAATAATTGCATGCATTATTGCAAATTCGTCTTTAGCAGCTTCTTTCGTTGGCCATATGTATTGTTTAATCACGAAGATCGAGCTGATCATCATCGTAATGTGCTATATGTAATTGATTTCACTTTCTCTATTGCAGCGAAGAGTGAGGGAGGTTCAAGTTATGTCATTGAGGAGTCATCTCTTACAATTTATTATTAATAAATATTAAATAGTAATAATATTATCAACAACTAGTAATATTATTATCTAATTAATATATAGTATATTTATTAAAATGAGACATAACTTATGAGAAAAGCAAAAACGAAAGGTGCTATATACATTTAAAATAAATTTTATATTCTTCCTTTTCTTCACAGAAGCAAAAATAGTTGAACCCTTAAAAAGGGAACAATAATAACTTAACAAACATTATACTACATTTAACTCTACTAGTAAACACGCACGTGCTTTACACGTGAGAAGTGGTTACTAAGTTAATATATGTAATAAGCAAAATTATAAAATACATAATTTTAAATATGACGTTTTAAATGTTTGAATTATTTTAACCTCATATTAATACATAAAGGCAATTATAATAAAATTTATCAATAGAATCTCGTGATTAGTGATTGCAACATTATCTTTTAATATTGACATTTATGCATGCCCTATTTTCACCTAATCATTACATTCACAATGAATTTATCTATAACTCCCTACATGTTCAAAAACCTTTTTCCCAACATATATTTTTTTTTCAGAAATTATTAATATAAAAATATTTAGTTTATTTTTAAATTACTCGTTAAGAAATTCTATATTCATAGAGAGAACATTATTTTGTCTCTAGATATGAACATATGGCGTTATATTTTTAAAGGTTAAAAATATCCAATCACCAATTAATTAATATCTATAGTTTTATATTTTCTAAAATTATTATACTGATATAAATATCTGAATCCTTTGAAATTAGGATTTATCTTTTTTTCATATTTTTTATTGATGCAATAAAAGGAAATTTTTAACTTATAGTTTAATCCTAATTCTAATTTGATCTTACCATGTCATAGAGAAAAAAAAAAGGGAAAAATGATAAGGTAAAGATAATTAAATACACAAGATAAAGATATCATACCAACACCTTTTGAAACACTATCGTGAAATACATATACATGAAGATACAAATCAAGAGATAAAATGACTTTTAAAAAAAAGGAAAAAAAAAAAAAAACTAACCAGTTGTTCTTCCCTTCTCTTTGGAGATTAAAGATACATGACAGATTCTCTTGGAGAGTTAAGACAAATTACAACATTTTATTTATAATAAGTTTGAAAGGAGATAACGTTTGAGGATAATGTTTGGAGATAGTAATTGTTAAGTATTTGAAAAGTGAAAACGTTTGGAGATAACGTTTGAGACAAATTGCAACATTTTATAGATAATGTTTGCAGATACTAATTGTTAAGTGTTTGAAAGGAGAAAACGCTTGGAGATAACATTTGGAAATAACGTATAGAGATACTAATTGCTAAGTATTTGAAAGGAGAAACATGAAGTTTAGCAGTGGGGATGCTTTTGGTATAGAGAATAATGTTAAGGGTATTTTTGGAATCTAAAATTTTGGGTGTTTTGGTGGGGGGCCTCGCATCTATAAATGAACCTAGACCAAAACCACTCCATCCCAAACCCTAGCTGAACTCCTTCGGGTCACCCCCAACGAACGACTGCTGCGGGCCTTCCGATTGCTGTGTAAAAGCGCCGACCGGACCAATTGGCGACTGCCAGTAGCCAGACTTGCCACTGCCGACTCCTCCCCTTAATCGTTATTCAATCTTCTCCATCGACTCCTCCCCTTAATCCTTGTTCTATCTTCTCCATTGTGTAACGTAAGAGGCCGGCTGTTGAGTCGAGTATAGGGGCCACTGCCGACGGCTACTGTTCCTTCTTTAACCTGGCGGGGTTTTGTTTCTAACCAGAATAGAGTCGCCGGCGATCTAAAGGCGCCGTCAACAAAGGTGAGCGACTCTTTGATTTTGTGGGTTTGGATTTGCGAACATTTTGATATTTTGTCTTTGTACGTCTCACAGTCATTTCAAGGACGGCCTGTGACTGTGAGAACGGAAAAGAATGCTTTTGTTCTGATCTGGATTGTCATGCTTGTCGGTGTGGCCACTGTTCCTTCGGGGAATGTCATGTGGTACTCTATCTACTTCCACTGTGGAATGCATCTGTATTAATGCTTAAATTCATTTGTTGTTTTATTCATTTACTTCACTGATGAAAGCCTGTTTGGGGTAAATCTCATGATGAGATTCTCATCTGTATTTTCCTCTGCTATCTGGGGTAATGCATTTGCAATGTGCTTTTGACGATCAAGATGAGGTTTATGCTAGGGGAAGGGGGAAAGGGTGTTTGTGGGGGTGATTGGATTGGGTTAGCAGCAACACCTGCTGCTGTTCAACCTAACAGAACCACCTTTTAGCAGTGGTTTTTCTCTTCTTTTTCTTCTTTATTTTATTTTATTTTATTTTTTTGGATGCCTTTGGTGGTGAAGCAACCAAACCGTATTAATTTAATAAAGGGCTGCATTGACTAAGCTCTGCTGTTTCATTTGGAAGGTATTATCTGTCTACTGTTCAGAGGCTGCTTGAAGAGGAGGAAGAGGCAATGGATATCGCTATTGAGAGCATTCATACCCTTTTGGGCCATTTCCGAAACGAATTATCCATAATTGTGACAGTAGATGAGCAGGTCGAATGGCTGAAAGAACGATTAGAGCATATGCAAAGCTTCTTAGAAGTTTTAGATGGTAAAAAAGACGCAATGACAAAGATCTGGGTGTCTGAAATCCGAGATCTTGTCTATGATGCCGAGGATATCTTGGACATCCATAGCATCAGTACAGCACGCCAGACTGGAAGCGGATTTCTGTGTTTTTCCTTCCTGGTGAGCCCTAATTTGGTTGTTCGTCATGAGATCGGGAAAGGGATACAACAGATCAAGATGAAGATGGATGGAACTTGGCCCAACCGATCTGCCTTTGAGCAAGAGATTTACTCACAAAAAGAGAGTCTCATGATCACTAATGGCCCAAGATTGCAAGAGAGGAGACGATCTTTCCCTGAACTCGGTGAACCAGATTATATTGTTGGTCTGGAGGAGGACGCAGGGGCACTGATACAACGATTGTTTGACATGAACGGAGGATGCGTGATATCCATAGTTGGCATTGCAGGTATAGGCAAGACGACACTTGCACTCAAAGTCTATCATGAAGTGAAGGATCATTTTAAGTGCTGTGCCTGGGTTTATGTGTCTCAAGAATATAAGTGTCAAAACTTGCTACAGCAAATTGCACAACAGGTTATGGGGGACGGCAATGTACTAATAACTGAAGATTATTTGAAGTCGAAACTAAGCAAGTTCTTGAAAGAAAGGAGATATCTGATAGTGTTGGACGATGTATGGAAGACAGAGGTCTGGGACGACCTAAAAGCGGCCTTTCCCGACATGGGAACTGGAAGTAGAATCATTCTCACTACGCGAAACCGTAGGATAGCTTCGCATGCTGATCCCAGAAGTCTTCAACATGAGCCAAAGCCTCTGAATGTTCAACATAGTTGGGATTTGCTCATGAAAAGGGCAATTCTAGAAGAAAGCAACTGTCCTCGAGATTTTGATTGGACCAAGAAGATTGCAGAGATATGTGGGGGACTACCACTGGCTATCACAGAACTGGAAAAAGTACTGCTAGATATGAAAAAAAAAGGACCACACTTTTTAAATTTTTTTGATGAGATTGGGGGACAACACCCTGACCCAGCTATCACAGAACTGAGAAGATTATTGCTAAAAACTCTGAAATATCCGAATTTAGTTCCATGGAAGGAAGTGCTTGATCGTTTACATTGGCACCTCAGTCAGGACAACACAACATTCTCGGAAACCATGGCCATGAGTTATGAAGACCTTCCCTATAATTTGAGGCAGTGTTTTCTCTATTTTGGTATCTTTCCTAAAGGATTCGAGATACCCGTAAGAAGGTTGATTGGGTTATGGGTTTCAGAGGGACTACTGGTTCAACAACAACAGCAGCAACAAGACCAGCGACAACAAGAAGAACAACAGCAACAAAGTGATGGAGAAGCCCTTGAAGATATAGGTGATGATTACATAATGGAGCTTATCGACAAAAACATGATCGAAGTGGTGAGGAAGAGATCGGATGGGAGACCTAAGTCATGTCGCTTGCCTGGTGTCTTATATGGTCTTTGCTTATCCAAGGCTGCACAAGTGAACTTGTTTCATCACTATCGTAAAACAGCACCAGTTTCCTTAAGCCCAGCACCAGTTTCCTTAAGCCCAGCCACGGGTAAGGTTCGTCGTAAAACAGCACCAGTTTCCTTAAGCCCAGCACCAGTTTCCTTAAGCCCAGCCACGGGTAAGGTTCGTCCAGCCACGGGTAAGGTTCGTCGCCTTGCTGATCATTATGAAATCATCTCATCTTATCCTTCTTTTAGAACTTTGGCTCTTCATCTACGCTCTTTCATTTCCTTCGACTACCGCGAAAGACATGTACCTGGGAAAGAAATAGAGAGCTTCCTGATGACCAGTCCTATAGAAGAACTAGAAAGCATCGCTGCCAGACCTAGAGAAGAAATAGGGGCCTTCCTTACTCCTAGAGGATTCTCATTCCGTAGGTTTCCGTTGCTCCGGGTGCTTGATCTAGAGCGAGTATTCAAGCCAAAACTACCCGAAGATATAGGGGATTGGATAAATCTAAGGTACCTTGGATTAAGGTGGACTTATTTGGACACACTTCCAGAATCTGTCGGGAACCTGGGGGCACTCCAAATTTTGGATGTAAAGCACACTACCATCGTCGTTTTTCGGCATTCCATTTGGAAAATGCACCAACTGCGACACCTCTACTTGAATGAGTGGCATCGCAGTAGATTTTTTCATCACCAAAGAGACGGTTCTTTGACAAACCTCCAAACCTTATGGGGATTGTTTGTAGACAAGAACACTCGAGTGAGGGATGGATTGGACACGTTAATTAATCTAAGGAAATTGGGGTTGACATGCCAGTTTAACACAAAACAAATGCACGAAGTGGCCAAGTGGATTGTGAAACTGGACAAGCTTCAATCACTGAGGTTGACATCGAGGGCTGAAAGAGGTGAGCCTTCGGACCTCATCTTGAAGACTTTCTCAGGTCACCAGGATCTTAGAGACCTGTATCTGTCAGGAAGACTACAAAATTTAAATGAGGAGACCAAACTCCCACCAAGGATGACCAGCCTCAACTTGTCATTCTCGGGTCTAACAGATGATCCGATGCCCCATCTGGGAAAAAATTATCGCTATCTGGTCTATCTAAGGTTTCTAGCCAATTCCTTCGTGGGAAAGAAGATGGTTTGCAAATCAGGACAGTTTCCTCAACTTCTGGTCCTTAAGCTCTGGAACTTAGAGGAATTGGAAGAATGGGAGGTGGAACAAGGAGCATTGCCAAGTCTTGTAGAGTTAGAGATCAGGTCCTGCCTAAAATTGCAGATGCTTCCACATGGATTGCAATATGTGAAGACACTCAAGACATTGAAGCTAACCCACATGCCGGATGAGTTTGTTGCAGGGGTTCAAGCCATTAAACCTGAAGGTTGGTCGGTCGTTTGACGTCCAACCCAGGCCTGAAACTAAAGCCAGGCCTCATCTTTCTGATGCGACATAATTACTTGCAATATTTTCTGGATAAGTTCGTGCGTAGAAACTTGTATATATATATATATTTTCACTTGGTTAATTTTGTCTCCGTTATGTGATAACAATAAATTGTGAGTCACTAGCAACTAGATTCAAGAATCCTACCCAAAAAAAAAAACTAGATTCAAGAAGCGGATGAGCTGGTTTCTTGCTGGACGCAGAATTTGAAGCTCAGGTTGGGTTCTAAAAGTTTATTAGTAAAAAATGACATAGGACAACTACGCAGTATTGGATAATCATACGTTGGGGGTAAGTTTGTATTAATTTGCTTGCTGGTCTTCTATATAGGGTCTTCTTCCCCAAGACTACACAACTCCATAACGTTCTAATACTAACAATCTTCCATGCGTTCATTACACGAAACAAGGTGATATAAGATCTTCGGCAAATAAGGAGAAATAATATTATAGAAATTAACGTATAATTTAAATAACTGCACGGAGAAAAATTAATCGCCACCTCCATCATTTATTAAAATCATCTTACATAGCTTGGAAAATAAAAGCTGTCATAAGGAGTTATCAGCCAAATCATGGCCATAAATGCTCAAACGAAAAAAAAGACATATTTATGCGACGAATGACATTTGGTTGGTTTTCAGATCAATTTTCTGTTAAACAATGACCAAAGCAACTTGTTATTGTATATTTGTATGTATACCAAACCAACGGCTGAACTAAATCAGAAAACTCTGGTTCAATTTAATTTATATGAAGGTCATTTCTCACTACTCTTTCTTGATTAGATTAAGAGTGGGTTAGACATATATAGGATAAACTGCAACAAGGACAAATTAAGTCAAGGTTTCTCAAAGATTATCGCCATGCCAACCCATTACACGTAAATGAAAATCCATACCAAAATCCGCACATAACTATGGAGTTTGGTTTGAGTGAATTAATTAAGTAAAATTTGCATCAAAAACCCCAAATCCAACTCAATTATTATTTGAATATAGTCATGTTTATTCAAAGGCATTAACATGATAACACCCATTATCTATACAATTGTATGTAAAAGGATCCAGGCATAGTTTAAAGTGATATTCGCTGTCCGAACTCCAAAGAGCTCATATCTTTTTTCATAGCGACTTTACTAGCCCAATTAATGAAACTTACATGACTGAAGTGTGAAAGAAGGCACCCTTCTCCTTCGCTAGATTCGGTGTTAATGCCAATGCTTGTCTTGTGTCAATGATTTAAATTTATTACAAACCCAAATCATGATGCTAATTAGCCCTTTTTTTTTCCTTAAATAATCCTCGACCATTTCACACCACAAAAGAATGCTAAATTGGTCATCTGTCAGACAAGCCGGTTGCTTGCGTTACCCTATTACAATATTACTTGAAGGAGGATGCTTCCGAGATGTGTTCAGAACATAATATTATATCTATACTTTTTTTTACACAATATTATATCCTGTTTGTCCTTATATTTCCATAAAATAATTTAATTTTTTTTGTCCTCATCCGTAAGTTTTCTATTTTTTTTTTTTTTGGGGTGAAACCGTAAGTTTTCTATTTTAGTTTCCACTAACGTTGAAATTGTTGTTAATGCATCAACAACTCATGCCACCTAAAATCCTTTTTTCTAATCCATTACCTTTGACAACAACAAAGCCATTTCACCTAACATAATAATAACAGAAACAAAAAATATTTTATCAGTTTCGATTTCCTATAAAATAATTATAATATCCATAAAATTTGATTCTGTCTTCCATATATAATTTATTCTAGCTCTTTGTTTCTGTGGTAGATTCGTCGCATTGCATCTATATTATTATAAGACGAGCCCGTAAAAGGTTTTTGTCCATAGCGGTTAGGTGATTGGTATGAATTGCATGTGATTGCTAACGTGACAATTACCAAGAGGTTATAAACAAGCACATGATTTAAGGGCTTCTCAGTAGATAATTCAAATCGTAACAATTTTTCTAAGAATACTGCTACTTAAATTCAAATTGTAACAATTTTACTGTGGTACGGTAAAGGGTATTTTTGGGATTTCAAAAATACCTGGTTTAGGGTTGTATATATATATTGATGTAACCCTAATCGTTTTGATATAGTGGAAATTTTGCCCTACACAGTGTACGTAGGCACATCGCCGAACCACTTAAATCTACATGTTCTTCTTCTCTCCTTTTTCTTTACTATTTTGATTGCACGATTCTCAACAATCCCCTTATATCGTTTGTCCCCATAAAGCTTTTCACCGTTGTAGACACCCCAAATTGCACTAAAAATGAGAAAATAATTGAAAATATTAATTGGGATTTGAAACAGGTCAAAAAAGTGTAAAATCTGGCCAAACTGATCATGACCATATTTTGTTTACGGTCTGGTCATACCTACAGTTGATATATGGTCACGGCGTGCCCGTATTAATAATACGGACAAGGCGCGACCGTAATATATATACGGGCACGGGGGTCTTTGTGCGAATTTTACCCTTTTGATTTTTGAGCCTTATCTGCACCCAAATATCTCTCTTGGATAAGCGAATTCTCTTATTTATCTATTCGAATTATCTCATTTATCCTTGTTGGCCAAGGATTAGCATTATCCTTGTGTTTAACTCAATCTGAAACTCTATCTTGCCAAACCTTTGGACCAACCATACCCCTAGCTCTGCTTATAAATAGAGGGTCTCTCCTCTAGCAAAAGGGCCACGAAATTTTGAAGAATCAAAAGCTCCAAGAGAAGGAAAGGAATCCCTGCTGCTCTGCCTGCTCAATCTAGGTAAGTCCCCTATCCTTTTTATTTTCTGTCTTCAATTCTAGAAGTAATAGGATCATCTTTATTGCTGTAGAATAAGGCCATATCTATTTTGTATCCCTAAACTTGTCTCCAAGTACCTCAAGGGTCTCTCTAGCCGTAAAACGTGAAGAGAGAACTAGGGGAAAGGGAAACAGGTGGATCCCTATAATAGAACCCCATATCTGTTTTTTTTCCTTTTTCTAGAATAAAGCCTGTGATTGTGTTTGTGTACCCAAACCTATCTCTAAGTACCTCAAGAGTCTCTCTAGCCGTAAAACGTGAAGAGAGAACTAGGGGAAAGGGGAACAGGTGGATTCGTAGGGTAGACCCCCATGTGCTCTAATTTGAGAGATGTGGCCGTTTTAAATATCCTGATCATGTTTTAATGCTTTTTATGATATATCTGAATGAATAACATGAATCCATGATGTTTATAGCACGAGATCCCCTATTTTTGCCAAAATTTGGATTTTTGCCACTTTTGCACCTACAGCACTGTTTTCGTGATTTTTGTGGTCTTAGGCTAAGATCTTGGATTTATCATGATCAATATGATAGATCTGGATCCAGAAGCCTGAAAGTAAATTCTAGGGTTTCATGATATGGTTTTTAAATTGTTTTTAATTATTGAGAGAAGACCCTACGGTCTAAATTCTCCCCTTTTGATGTTTTTCATCAACGTGGCTATTTTTGGTTTTTATTTTCTGATTTAATGTGAAATTTGGGCTTTATCTATATCCTGGACTGTTCAAGTTCAATTTTGAAATATTTTATAAAAATCATATTTTTCTAGATTTCTAGAATTTAGCTTGAAGCCAGATTTTTGGATTTTTCACTTTAAATTGATTTTATTTGATTTTATCTCAATTTTATTTTGATCATGAAACCCTAGGAATGGTATGATCATATTTGATAGTTCTGGATCAATCAGACTATTCATATGAAAAAACCATATATTTTTGCCTTTTTTGTGATTTTCCTGATTTTTATAGCAAGCTTTTTCCTTAATTTTAACATGAACCAATACTTGGCAACCACCTTGTGTGGATGAATGGGGGTGCCTAACACCTTCCCCTGTTCATAACTTAATCCCCTTACCCATCTCTGGTTGTTTTTTTTTAGGAGGGATATTTTACCCTAAAATTGCCTTTTGTGCTTATTTAATATTTTGGTGTCCATTCACACCTAGATTGAATGGTGGCGACTCTTTGTTTTATATAATCCCGTGTGATGATTGAGGAAATCATAATTTTGATTTTTTCCCATGTCTCACAACCACTATGCACTATGCAATTTTATTGTCGCATTCAACTTAAAAATATTATTTTATGAGAAAATTATATTTTTTTAAGTTGAACGCACCAATCACATTGCCCAGTGTAGACGATTTCCCGTATAGATACGCATGTGTAACAGGAGGATGCTTCAGAATCTAAACACCCCGCGACAACCACTACGTACCTTAATTAAATTCACATGTTAATGCCAATCCTTGACCATTTCACACCGCAAGAGAACGCTAAATTAGTCACTCGTCATGTAACGCTTCAGATGCCCTATTTATATCCCTATATATATACACACACACGGATCAAGACTTAACTTTCGTGACAACAAAACAAATCAACTCAAAGGATAAGAGAATTAAGATATATCAAAGTGCAGTAAGGAACTTATATTATTCATTAATATATTAGCTTAGTTATTACATCAAAACTCAAATAAAAAAGGATCAACTACAGCTCAACTAAACTCTCTCACTTTACTACTAGATCACCTATTACTATTCTAAGAAGTAAAAGTTCTTACATTAATATTCTTATTTCAACCTTTAGAATATCCAAGTCTTCAATCCCACTAATGATATATTCTAATGGTGTCCTCTCCAATAACACTTGAAAACAAAACATTTGAAAATATTGAATGAGGTGTAAAATCTCAGCAAATAGCAACATTCATGTTAAACCCATAATAATAACTTCTTTTAAAACCACAAGTAAAAGATTTTGGAAAACACTTCTACAAAAACCAACCAAGTCAATCATAAAAGCTAATGTGGTTGCATAACCTATTAGTCACCTGCTTTATGCAGATGACCTCCTCATTTTTGGAAGAGCCACTAATCAGAATGTTACAAATTTCAAAATTAATTATCATAGACATTTTCTATGAGATTGCTGGTCATAGTTTCAACCAAGGGAAGTCTGAACTCTATTTTAGCCCTAATATCAAAGGAAAAAAGAAAGGGTGAGATGGCTAGAGTGCTCGATATCAAACCCACTAGGAAACCTAGTAAATACTTAGGTATCCCCACTTTCTTTAGAAGCCCTAGAATTCAAAACTTCAAAGATATCATTGATAAAATCAGCAGGAAACTGCTAGGATGGAAAGCTAGAACTCTAAATCAAGCTGTAAAAGTGACCCTCATAAATGCTACCGTTTTGAGTACCTCCCAATTCTACATGAGATGCCTAAAACTCCCTACTACCATCTTAGATCACATTGATAAAGAAGCAAGAACCTTCTTTTGGTCCAAACCTGATAGAGAAAGAACTATACATACAATGTGTTGGGATAAAATCTATCTCCCCAAGAGATGTGGAAGACTTAACATAAAAAACAGTAGAAACTTCAATTAGGCCATGTTTTCTAAAGTTGCTTGGGGGATGGCCCAAAATGAATCAAAAGTCTGGTGTAACCTCATGAAAGCAAAATACTGTAGGAAGGAAGAGTTCCTTAAAGTCTCTGTTAGCAAAAAATGACTCTTGGTTATGGAAGCAAATTTGTCAGGCTAGGAAAGTGATTAGAATGGGGATGGGATGGATTATTGCAAATGGAAAGTCAATAGAGACAGGAGAGCATGGTTGGAGTGCAAATTTGGAAAGGGAAGAGGTTCTAAATGAGGATACCCAAAGGCTTAACAACCTGGGGGGTCTGATTGACCAGCAACAAAGATCCTAGAATATGCAAAAAATTAGAGAGTTGTGGCCTCAGCAGGTGGTTGATAAAATACTTGAGATTTCCATCACTAAAACAGCAAGAGTTGACAAACTGATATGGAAAGGCATTGCTAAGAGAACCTTCTCGGTAGCGTCTACTTACCGTATGCTTACAAGTGGATAAGAGCAACAGCAGGATGCAGGTAAATGGCTCAAATTATGGCACCTTCCCTGCCCTTAGAAAATCAAAATGTTCTTGTGGAATATGCTCCAGCAAGGTATGCCTACCAATGATCTATTCCATAGTAGATTAAATATTTCTATTGAATTGTTCTTTGTGTAACCATGATCAAGATTCCACTACTCATCTATTCCTTAAGTGCAGTTTCAGCAGGGCTCTATGGTTTGCTATGATGGGAGGAAGACTGGGAGAACACTCACAACACCTAACTTGTAAAGATCGGGTGTTCAATGGGCTGATGCAAACACAAGGGAAATCACATGAAGAAGCAAACCTGATCGTGGCAGCATGGGCAAACAGTTGCTGGGTGGTTTGGAATGCCAGGAACAAAGCCATTTTTGAGAATACCATACTAAACCTGCAGATTAGTATTAATGCTTATTCTTTATTGCAGGAGGACTCAAGGAGATTGGCATTTGACAAGCACCTGGGAAAGGAAAAAAAAACCAGGAAATTTTCATCAAGTGGGAGAGACCGAGAGATGAGTGGTTCAAAATAAACATGGGTGGAGCAACAAAAGGCCGTCCTGGATAGGCGGCTACGGGTTGTGTGGCAAGGAATAGCGATGGCGTATGCATTGGAGCTATAGCGCTAAAGATTGGAGTTGCTGATTCTCTAATGGCAGAAACGAAGGCGGTGCTTGAAGGCCTCCATATGGGAATTCAACTTCAACTCAAAAGGGTGATTATAGAAGGAGAATGTAAGTCTCTTATCGACATTCTAAAGCAGAGATGCCAACCTCCTGGAAGATAGCTATTCGTGTGGAGAACATCCGACTCATGGCAAACTCTTTTGAAGAGATCAAATTCCAATCTGTGTTCTGAGAGCTAGGCAAATGGGTAGCAGATGATCTAAGCCAATTTCGCGATTCTGAATTTCTCTTGTTTTTGGTTAAAGAATTTCCCTCCTATTTCTAAATGTATTAGAGATGACTTCATGGGACGAGCTGTGCCCAGACTTGTCCCCCTTGTAAACTCCTGTTTCAGCTAATCAGATTGTGAACCGTAATTATATCCAAAAAAAAGTCAATCATAATATCACTAAGCACAAGAGAATTAATCATATAGAACACCCAAGCTGTAGAATCATAATAAGAATTTATCATGAACAAATCCATACTTACCGTTGTCATTCATTGGTTAAACCTTACCAATGCTATTACTTGGCTGAGATACAAATCATTATTTATCTAAGAGCACGGCTATTAATTGGCTCACGTGCGTGCTATTAGTTGGCTAAAGTTAAGGCCACTAGTTGGCTACATGAGCACTACTATTAATTGGCTAATTAGCTTTTCCCACCCACCCAACCACCCCCGCTTTAAATATTAATCCTCGACCATTTAACACCACAAAAGAGAATGGGCATCGTCTACAGCATAAGCTGTAGACAGCCCCTCACATTGAATGGTGGGACCCCCCACTGAATGTGAGGGGGTGTTTACAACTTACGCTGTAGACGATTAATGCTCCACAAAAGAATGCTAAACTGGTCACCTGTCAGACCAGCCGGTCGCTTGCGTTACCCTGTTACAATATTACTTGAACTGAAGCAGGATCCTTCAAAGATGCGTGTCTGTTGCCCATTAATTTTTCTTCGTCTTCTTCTTAGTTGATTTTTATAATTTCTTTCCCCCCAATTCACGGATCTAGGTTCTTCACCCACCAGTATTTTCAACTTCACCGCATTAATCTTATATTCTGTTTGTCCTTCTATTTTCCATAAAATAATTTAATATCCCAATAAAATTTTTTGTCCTCTTCCATAACTTTAATTTTTTATTGTTTCCACTAATTAACGTCGAAATTGTTGTTAATGTATCAACAACCCATGCCACCAAAAAATCCTCTTTCTAATCCATTACCTTTGACCATAACAAAGACATCTCACCTAAAATAATTATATTAGTAACAAGAATTATTTTATCATTTTCCCTTTCCTACCAACAAATTGATGATTATATCAAGCTAGGTTAGGGGGTATTGGGCTTTTGCAAACAACTAATGGGAGTGCTTCATCACAATTTCTCAAGCCTCATATTTTGATCGGACAGGCTTGGATTCTTATATTTCTTTAATTAGTAGGCATGCTTGGTCCTTGTTTTACAAGCTTGATATTCTTCCAAGTCATCAGCCTTACCCATGTAATTGTAAATTTGTAATAAGTCTTTTTCGTTTGTAGTCGTGCTGCAATTGGACATCATCTCTTGCACTCCCTTTGCTTGCAAGAATGCTTTAATTCGTACTGTTGAAATATTATATTTGGGCCCTCTTATATACGTATTTGCGTGTTCACTTATCAGCTTAAGCCTTTTAGGTACAATAGTTGTTTAACAGAACGAGTTTGCATTAGCATTTATTTCTATCAAGTATGTTCATACCCCGTATTTGTACTTTCCATGTGCATGTTCCGGCGCAAAGTCTTATGTGCAGGGAGTGTTGAAATATCATATTTGGGCCCTCTTATATATATAGTTGTCTAGTTGTACCTCCGCCTATCAGTTTTAAGCTTTACAGTCGTTTAACAGGTGCATTCAATTTTTTAGAAAAAAGAACCGAAATCTTTAAATAAAATAATTTTTTTAAATGTTAATATATTAATCATTGGAATAGAATAGGGAGCTTTGCCTATTCTGTGAACATAATAATTTTTTTAACCCTTGGGTCAAGGTTAGTCACTAAACTTGAGATGCGATGGTCAAATAAACGGGCCGGCATTTTTATAAATGGTAAAACCCAAAATCCAAAATCCAAAATCCAGCTCAACTCAATTATTCGCTTTCCAAAGAACTTTGTCCTGTTTCACACTCACATGACTGAAGTGTTTACGAAGGCACTCCTCTCCTTCGCTAGTCGACGGGCTCAAGGAGGACCACGTAACTTGGGCGCACTAAGTGGGGGCCCACAGCACCATAGCATGGATCCAACGTGCCAGCTGAGGTAAAGCGCTTGGCGACTAGAGACGGCCTCTGGGCCCCACCGTCCAATCAAGTCGCTGTTCTTTGGTATGTAAAACCACGAATGAGTGGGTCCCACGTGTCGACAGGTCAATACTTTGGCCAATGGGGAGTAAGCGTGGCTCCTGGGCAACTATTTAAACCTGTCTGCTGTCCATCAATTTTTCTTCGTCTCTTCTTAGTCAATAATTTGTCCTTTTATTTTCCATAAAATAATTTAATATCCCAATAAATTTTTGGGAAAATTACATTTACACCCGCTGAGTTTTAGCGCGCGGACACTTAAACCCCCTGTGTTTTGAAAGTGATCACTAACACCCCTCTAGTTTTGTGAAATGTACACATAACACCCCTGCCGTTAGCTTCCTCCTAATACTGTTAACAAATTTATAAAAAAAAAAGACCAAATTACCCTTTTAAATAATAGAAGAAAGGAAAGGGGGGGCATTTGGGGAAGTGTGCGAACGTAGGTTCGTCTTCACCATGTTGTAAGCAAGGTAAAGTCTTTTTCTTCTCCAAGCGACAATTTCGTTGAATGAAGAAACCCAACGACCTCCTTTTTTTTTTTTTTTTTCCTTTCTTCTATTATTTATAAGGGTAATTTGGTCATTTTTTTTATAAATTTGTTAACACCGTTAGGAGGAAGTTAACGACAGAGGTGCTATGTGTACATTTTACAAAACTAGAGGGGTGTTAGTGATCACTTTCAAAACATAGGGGGTTTAAGTGTCCACGCACTAAAACTCAGGGGGTCTAAGTGTAATTTTCCCTAAATTTTTTTGTCCTTTTCCATGACTTTAATTTTTTTTAATGAAAAACACCCCGTACGATGCAGGAAATGGATAAAAAGTAATAAATACCTTTAAAAAAAAGTAATTGTAATTGAAATAAAGGGTTATATGGTTTATTGAAATGATATTGATGATATTTTTTTCTTGAACAAAATCATTTCATTATTGGGTTTTTTATTTTCTCTTAAAAAAATCAGTTTCGCTAATGACAAAGTAATACCGTTTGAATTGCTGGATGTTCTGTTGGCAAAATAATTTCATTTTGTTTCTTGTTGATAGAGTTGAAAATTTTGAATGGAATGGAATCAAATAGTAATAACTACTGTCACTGCATGACATAAGGAAGCAAACATGTCCAATGGTCGTTTGCATCTTTCGACTTACACTTTATTGAATTGTTTCAATCAAGTGAACTCTGACATGTAATCTGATACTTTCCACACAAAAAAAGACACGTAATCTGATACGGAAAGGTTAGGATCTAAAATTATAATGACACTTGAAGGAAAAGTCTATCCAATTGAATTGGTAACGCATCTAAAATGGAGTCTATCATAATAGTGTTTCGTTTTTGGCAAAGCCATCCATATTCTTCAACCTATCTTATCCAACAGCACTTACCTTATCCAACAACAGTTCAAAAAAAATGAGGTGTCAATGCTTTGGATTGTTTATAATTGAAGTAAAAAAGAAGGAAAAGTCAATACTTTTCCTTTCGCGTGTAAAACTACGAATGAGTGGGTCCCACGTGTCGACAGGTCAGTACTTTGGCCAATGGGGAGTGAGCGTGGCTCCGGGCAACTATTCAAAGATGCGCAAATTGTCTTCCATGCTTTTTGATTTGTTCCCTGATGTTGTCATGTGGAGCATCTCATGTGATCAATATATTTTTCATTTGGGATTCACCTAAAACATTTACAACAATCAAAAAATACTCTACATGACAGCATCTCACGATCACTCTAAGGAACAAAACAGGGAAAAAATGACAGACGATTTCTCTCAATCAAGTCGCTGTTCTTTGGCATGTAAAACCACCAATGAGTGGGTCCCATGTGTCGACAAGTCAATACTATGGCCAATGGGGAGTGAGCGTCGCTATTGGGTAACTATTGAAAGATGCCTGTCTGCTGTCCATTAATTTTTCTTCGCATTTTTTCTTAGTCAATACTTTGGCCAATGGGGAGTGAGCGTGGCTACTGGGTAACTATTGAAAGATGCCCGTCTGCTGTCCATTAATTTTTCTTCGTCTTCTTCTTAGTCAATACTTTGTCCTTTTATTTTTCATAAAATATCCCAATAAACTTTTTTTGTCCTCTTCCATAACTTTAATTTTTTTGTTGTTTCCAGTAACGTCGAAATTGTTGTTAATGTATCAACAACACATGCCACCAAAATATCCTATTTCTAATCCACTACCTTAGACCACAACAAACACATCTCACATAACATAATTATAATAGAAACAAAAAAAATATTTTATCATTTTCCCTTTCTATAAAATAATTACTAGCAATGTGGCCCGTGCACGGCCAATGACATATTAGAAAATTTCATAGATTTATATTAATATTAATATTTAAATTGCCTTATTATAATATTTTTGAACATGTTTAATTATTTTATCAGGCTTTGGATTATTGAGACTAATAAATGATCAATCACATGGGCCGTGCTTAGAATGATCATGGCATTTCCGAAAGTGGTCAAACTATCGTGTCGTGCATCTTAACCGAGCAGTCCAAGTCATTACAGCTCGGTCCATAACAAAGACATCTCACCTAACATATAATTATAAAAGAAACAAAAAATATTTTATCAGTTTCCCTTTCCTACCAACAAATTGATCATTATATCAAGCTAGGTTAGGGGGTACTGGGCTTTTGCAAACAACTAATGTGAACATAATAATTTTCTTAACCCTTGGGCCAAGGTTAGTCACTAAACTTTTTGAGATGCCGTGGTCAAATAAATGGGCCGGCAATTTTATAAATAGTAAAATATAAAATAACACTGATTCTTAATTATTTTAAAAAATTACCATAATTTTCAATTACCGAAAATACTGCTATTGAATCTAAATTATTTCCAAAAGGTATTTTCCCCGCATCCTGCGGAGCAGCATCATTGCGCTGGTCTTCAGCAATGCTGCCTAAAAAAAGGGCAAAAAAAAGGTGCCACGAAATTAAGTTTCAAAACGTATTTTCCCCGCGTCCTACGGAGGCTGTAGGCCTACAGCGGAATCATTGTGCTAGCCTTCAGCAAAGCAATGCTGCTAAAAGCAAAAAAGAGGTGCCACGTTCTGTAATAATTAATTTTCAAAAAGTATTTTCCCCCCATCCTACGGAGGCTGCAGGTCCTACAGCAGCATCATTGTGCTAGCCTTCAGCAAAGAATGCTGCTAAAAGCAAAAAAGAGGTGCCACGTTCTGTAATTAATTTTCCAAAAGTAATTTCCCCGCATCCTGCGGAGGCTGCAGACCCTACAAGAGCATCATTGTGCTCCATGACTATATGAGACTCAATTCACTTTGCTTTCTCAGTTTACTCCTCACTTTATGATAGATGAATTTGCTAAGGCCAAAAGTGTAATGAACCAACCTAGTGAGGTATTGTTTGCTTTTGGCCTCTGTCCGCATGGTTTTGTCTTTAAAAGGCGCCTCACTTGGTTAAGTGTTCTCCTTGCCTCTTATACCATACCGGACATTCACCCATTTCCGATGTGGGATCGGGATGTCACAGTTAGAGAGAGAGAGAGAGAGAGAGAGAGAGAGAGAGAGAGAGAGAGAGAGAGAGAGAGAGAGAGAGAGAGAGAGAGCGGAGGGAGAGAGAGAGAGGGTTGTGTATCAATTTAATCCAAACCAAACCGAACCGAAATGATCCCATGGAATTTGGTTGGGTTTTGGTTTTTTAATTTAATTTTAGTTCGGTTTTTGGTTATATATTTTTGGTTTGCATTTCGGTTCGGTTTGGTTTTAGGTTAACTCTATGTAACTTTGGTTGGTTTGGTTTTGGATTAACCTCAACTCAGAGTTTATAAATAAAAATTTGCAATTAAGAAATAATGGATGCCTTTGGTGGTGAAGCAACCAAACCGTACTAATTTAATAAAGGAAGGGCGGCATTGACTAAGCTCTGCTGTTTCATTTGGAAGGTATTATCTGCCTACTGTTCATAAGCTGCTTGAAGAGGAGGAAAAGCCAATGGCTGCAACGGCTAACGCTGCTGTTAGGAGCATTCGTATCTGTTTGCGCCAAATCGTAAACGAGTTATCCATGTGTTTCACAGTAGACGAGCACGTCGAATGGCTGCAAGGACAGTTAAAGCTGATGCAAGGCTTCTTAGAAGTTTCAGATGGTAAAAAAGAAGCAACGACAGAGATCTCGGTGTCTGAAATCCGAGAGCTTGTATATGATGCCGAGGATATCTTGGACTTCCAAAGCATCCTTACAGCACGCCCTTGTGGATGCAAATTTCTGTGTTGTCTTTTCCTGGTGTGCCCCAATCCGATTTTTCAATATAACATCGGGGCAAGGATACGACGGATCAGGATGAAGATGGATAGAACTTTGCACAACCGATCTGCTTTTGAGCAAGAGATTTACTCACAAACAAAGAGTCTCGTCATCACTAATAGCCCAGGATTGCAAATGAGGAGACGATCTTCCCCTGAATCCGGTGAACCTGATTATAATGTTGGTCTAGAGAAGGACGCAGATGTGCTGCTACAACGATTGGTTGAGATAAACGGAAGACGCGTGATATCCATAGTTGGCATTGCAGGTATAGGCAAGACAACACTTGCACTCAAAGCCTTTAATAGCGGATTTGTGAAGGATCATTTTGCTTTCTGTGCCTGGGTTTATGTGTCTCAAGATTATAAGTGTCAAGACTTGCTACTGCAAATTGTACAGCAGATTATCGGGGATGGCGATGTACTAATGACTGAAGCTTATTTGAAGTCGAAACTAAGAAATTTCTTGAAAACGGGGAGATATCTGATAGTGTTGGATGATGTATGGAAGACAGAGGTCTGGGACGACCTAAAAGCGACCTTTCCTGACGTGGGAATTGGAAGTAAAATCATTCTCACTACGCGAAACCGTATGGTAGCTTCGCATGCTGATCCCAGAAGTCTTCCGCACGAGCCTCAGCTTCTGAACGATCAACATAGTTGGGATTTGCTCTTGAAAAGGGTATTTCTAGAAGAAAGCTGTTGTCCTCCAAATTTGGTTAGGACTGGGAGAGCGATTGCAGAGAGATGTGGGGGACTACCACTGGCTATCACAGAACTGGGAGAAGTGCTAGCTCGAAAAAATCCGAGTTTCGTTGCATGGACGCAAGTGCTTGATCTTGTACCCTGGCACCTCAGTCAGGACAACACAACATTCTCGGAAACCTTGGTCATGAGTTATGACGACCTTCCCTATAATGTGAAGCAGTGTTTTCTGTATTTTGGGATCTTCCCTGAAGGATTCGAGATACCCGTAAGAAGATTGAGTGGGTTACTGGTTTCAGAGGGACTCATTAAACAACACCAACAGCAGCTAGACCAGCAGCAGCAACAACAACAGTACCAACGGAGTGATGGAAAGTCCCTTGAAGATATAATAGATGATTACTTAAAGGAGCTTATCGACAGAAACATGATAGAAGTGGTGAGGAAGAGACCGGATGGGAGACCCAAGTCATGTCGCATGCTTGGTGTTTTTTACGGTCTTTGCTTATCCAAGGCTGCAGAAGTGAACTTGTTCCATCTCCATCGTAATACAGCACCAGTTTCCATAAGCCCAGCCACAGGGGGTAAGGTTCATCGCCTTGCTGATCATTCTGAAATCATCAGGTCTTACCCTTCTAATGATCCTTATGTTCTTCATCTACGCTCTTTCATTTCCTTCGACTATCGGGAAGGACATGTACCTGGGGAGGAAATAGGGAGCTTCCTCACCAGACGTAGACGACCCTGTTTCCGTCGGTTTCCTTTACTTCGGGTGCTTGATCTAGAGGGAGTATTCAAGCCAAAACTACCTGCAAATCTGGGGTATTGGATACACCTAAGGTACCTTGGATTAAGGCGGACTTATTTGGACACGCTTCCAGAATCCATTCGGAACCTGTGGGAACTCCAAATTTTGGATTTGAAACACACTCACATCAAGGGTTTTCCTCGTTCTCTTTGGCGTGTATCGTTCCTAAACCTCCAAACTTTATGGGGATTGTTTGTAGACGAGAACACTCGAGTGAGGGATGGATTAATGGTCACGTTAATTAATCTGAGGAAATTGGAGTTGACATGCCAGTTGAACATGGATCAAATGCAAGAAGTGGCTGAGTGGATTGCGAAACTGGATAAGCTTCAATCACTAAGGTTGACATCGAAGGACGAAAGAGGTTACCCTTCGGACATCATCTTGAAGTCTTTCTCAGGGCATCAGGATCTCAAAGACATCTATTTGTCGGGACGTCTACAAAATGAGATGTGTTCATATGGTGCCATTGAGCGGTATCAGAGTGAAACGCACGAATGGATGCCCATGTTAGGAGAGGCCCCTGCAGGAAATGTGTTCCTACAAAATTTATTTCAGGTAGATGAACTCCCACCCAGGCTGACCAACCTCCACTTGCAGTTTTCAGGACTAACAGACGATCCGATGCCCTCGTTGGAAAGACATGGTCATCTGGTCTACCTCAGGTTTCTAGCCAATTCCTTCTTCGAAAAGAAGATGGTTTGCAGATCGGGAGGGTTTCCTCAACTTCTAGTCCTTAGGCTCTGGAACTTAGAGGAATTGGATGAATGGGAGGTGGAACAAGGAGCATTGCCAAGTCTTGTAGAGTTAGAGATCAAGTCCTGCACAAAACTCAGGATGCTTCCAAATGGATTGCAATATGTGAAGACCCTCAAGACATTGAAGCTAATCCACATGTCAGACGAGTTTGTTGCAGGGGTTCAAGCCATTAAAGCTGAGGGATGGTCGCTTGACGTCCAACCTAGGCCTGAAACTGAAGCCGGGCCTTCTTCATCTTCCTGATGGGACATGATTACTTGCAATATTTCCTGAATAAGTTCGTGCGTAGAAATCGATATGTAAGTGGGTATGTGCTTTTTTTTGAAATAAATCAGTAGTAGTCATAAAACCCAAAAAAAAAAATGTATATTTTTTTTCACTTGGTTAATTTTGTCTCCGTGATGTGCTAACAATAAATTGTTAGTCATATATATTTGCTAGCAACTATCTTCAATAAGCGGATGAGCTGGTTTCGTTGGTACTGTTATGAACAATTTTAATCAAATTTTCCTTTTTCTCCTTGTTATAATATTGCTCTATGCTTAATTTTCTCATGGTTGTTTGTGCTATTAATTTCCAACAATGCCTGTCAAGTGGGTATGAAACGTCGATGAGATATCATTGAAATGAATATCAAGCCTGCATATAATAAATTGATGAGAGAGCGAACTTCTAAATGTCAAGTCCGTTAAAGTATGTTATGGAAGCAAATTAATGTAGTTCTTGCTGGATGTATATTTTGAAGTTGAGGTTGGGTTCTGAAAGTTCCTTAGTAAAAAATGACATATCTAGGACTGACTACGCAGTATTCACCCGTTGGGGATAAGTTTCTATTAATTTGCTTGCTGTTGCTGTTGCTGATCATATATATAGGGTCTTCCACCTTCCCCAAGACTGCGCAGATCCCTAACGTACCAATACTAAGGAGTTAATTAACGTATAATTTAAATAAGGAGATATTATAGAAATTAACGTATAATTTTAATATTTGCACGGAGAAAAATTAATCGCCAACTCCGTCATTTATTAAAATCATCTTACATAGCTTGGAGAAGAAAAGTTGTCATAAGGAGTTAATCAGCCATGTCATGGCCATAAATGCTCAAACAAAAAAAAAGACATATTTATGCGACGAGTGACATTTGGTTGGTTTTCTGATCAATTTTCTGTTAAACAATGACCAAAGCAACTTATTATTGTATATATACCAAATCAACGGCTGAACTAAATCAGAAAACTTTGGTTCAATTTAATTTATATGAAGGTCATTTCTCACTACTCTTTCTTGATTAGATTAAGAGAGGGTTAGGCATATATATAGGATAAAATGTAAATGAAAATGCATACCAAAATGCGCACGTAACTATGGAGTTTGGTTTGAGTGAATTAAATAAAATTTGCATTAAAAACCCAAAATCCAACTCAACTCAACCCAATTATTATTTGAATATAGTCATGTTTATTCAACTGCATTAACATGATAACACCCATTATCGGACTGAAATCGTCTGTCGCCTTTGCACGCATCATCCCCTGTTAGGCCTGTGAGATGCTGCCATGTGGAGCATCTCGCGGCCACTGTTTTTCTTGTGGCTCCACTTCAAACATTTTACAATAATGAAAAAACATGGCAACATCTCATGAACCTAGCAGGGGATGATGCAGGTAAAGGTGACAAACGATTTCATATGCCCATTATCTATACAATTGTATGTAAAAGGATCCGGGCATAGTTTAAAGTGACATTCACTGTCCAAAGAGCTCATATCCTTTTTCATAGCGACTTTGCTAGCCCAATTAATAAAACTTACATGACTGAAGTGTGAAAGAAGGCACTCCTCTCCTTCGCTAGATTCGGTGTTAATGTCAATGCTTGTCTTGTGTCAATGATTTAAATTTATTACAAGCCCAAATCATAATGCTAATTAGCCTTTTTTTTTTCCTTTAAATAATCCTCGACCATGTCACACCACAAAAGAATGCTAAATTGGTCATCTGTCAGACCAGCCGGTTGCTTGCGTTACCCTATTACAATAGGAATGAGATCCTAAATGGGCTCAACCGTATGCAATGGTAATTTAATTTTTTTTGTCCTCATCTGTAAGTTTTCTATTTTGTTAATGCATCAACAACTCATGCCACCTAAAATCCTTTTTCTAATCCATTATCTTTGGCCACAACAAAGCCATTTCACCTAACATAATCGATAAAATTTGATGCTGTCTTCCATATATAATTTATTCTAGCTCTTTCTTTCTGATGTAGATTCGTTGCATTGCATCTACATACATTATTATAAGATAAGCCCGTAAAAGATGTTTGTCCGTAGTGGTTGGATGGGCATCATCTACAGCATGGGTTGTAGTCAACCCCTTACATTTGGTGTGTGGGCCCCCTCAAATGAATGGTGGGGCAGCCCCCCCCCCCCCCCCCCCCCCAAATATGAGAGGGTGTATACAGCGAGTGGGCATCGTCTACAGCGGGGGCTGTAAACAGCCCCTCACATATATGGTGTGGGGCCCCCACGGAATGTGAGGGGCTGTAAACAGCCCCGCTGTAGAGGATGAATGCTCATATACAGCATTTGATATTAGAAGGTGATTGCTATGTCATTGCATGTGATTGCTGACGTGACAATTACCAAGAAGCTATAAACAAGCACATGATTTAGGGGCTTGTCGGTAGATAATTCAAATTGTACTATTATATAAAGAGAGTCTCAAATCCTAACAAAATTTTTTCTAATAATACTGCTACTTAAATTTGAATGACATCCCCTTATATCGTTTGTCCCCATAAAGCCTTTCACCGCCATGCACTAGGAAATTTTATTGTTGCATTCAACTTAAAAATATTATTTTATGAGAAAATTATATATATTTTTTAAGTTGAACGCACCAATCACATTGCAACGAATCTTAATTTGCATTAAAAACCCAAAATCTAGCTCAACTCAATTATTAATTGAACAAAGTAAGTTTATTCAACGTCACTAACATGATAACACCCATTATCTATACCATTGTAAAAGGATCTAGGCATAGTTTCAAGTGATATTCGCTTTCCAAAGAGCTTTGTCCTCTTTCAGTACTCTCACACAAGGTTTTAAGTTTCAGTGCCACTGGGCGTGCCGTCCAGGGCACCGAACGGCATTTCGGAAAATTTTTAATGGGCAAAAAAAATAAAAAAGTATGTTTTTTTGGATTTCGACGGCACGCCGCCCGTTTCGCTAAAAAAAGTTTACATTTTTTTCTCTGTTTCGCCTGTTTCGGTCCGTTTCGCTCGGCATGCCGCCCATTTCGTTCGAAATTTCGGTCCATTTCGACAACGATACAAATTGACAATTTCCCCCAACGAAACGCATCGTTGGGGGCATAAAAACCGAAATTTCCGCGGCATGTAAACCTTGCTCTCACATGAATGCTAAATTGGTTGACTATTTAAAACCGCAAAAGAATGCTAAATTGGTCACTTGTCAGACCAGCCGGCCGCTTGCGTTAGCCTGTTACAATATTACTTGAACTGAAGCAGGATGCTTCAAAGATGCCTGTCTGCTGTCCATTAATTTTTCTTCGTCTTCTTCTTAGTTAATTTTTTAATTTTTTATTGTTTCCATTAACGTTGAAATTGTTGTTAATGTATCAACAGCCCATGCCACCAAAAAAATTCTATTTCTAATCCATTACCTTTGACCATAACAAAGACATCTCACCTAACATAATTAAAATAGAAACAAAAAATATTTTATCATTTTCCCTTCCTATAAAATAATTATAATATCGATAAAATTTTGTCAGTTTCCCTTTCCTACCAACAAATTGATGATTATATCAAGCTAGGTTTGGGGTTACTGGGCTTTTGCAAACAACTAATGGGAGTGCTTCATCACAATTTCTCAAGCCTCATATATTGGTCGGACGGGCTTGGATTCTTATATTTCTTTAATTAGTAGGCATGCTTGGTCCTTGTTTTACAAGCTTGATATTCTAAAAAGTTATCACCCTTACCCATGTAAATGTAATAAGTCCATTTCGTTTGTGGCCGTGCAGCAATTGGACATCATCTCTTGCACCCCTTTGCTTGCAAGAACGATTTAATTGGTTCTGTTGAAATATCATATTTGGGCTCTCTTATATATATATTTGGATGTTCACCTATCATCTTAAGCCTTTAGATACAACAGTTGTTTAACAAAGCAAGTTTGTCTTAGCATTTATTTCTATCGAGTGTGATCATACCTCATGTTTGTACTCTCCATGAGCATGTTTCCATGCAAAGTCGCACGTGCAGAGAGTGTTGAAATATCATATTTGGACCCTCTTATATATATATAGTTGTCTATTTATACCTCCACCTTTCAGTTTAAGCTTTACAGTCACTCAACAAGTGCATTCACTTTTTTTTAAAAAGAACCAAAATCTTTAAGTAAAATAAATTTTTTAAATGTTAATATATTAATCATTGGACTGGAACAAGGAGCTTTGCCTATTCTGTGAACATAATAATTTTTTTAACCCTTGGGCCAAGGTTAGTCATAAAACTTGAGATGCCACATAAATGGGCCGTCATTTTGGTTTGTACCTTTGATCCAAAACTGAAGACCACAGGAAGTTAAAGTTACAGACGATTCGATTCGGCCCTTAAAAGGGCGATACAACAAAGGCAAGACTGGCCCATCTATTGGCATTCTTTTCCCTAAGAATTTGACCTAAGGTTTCCAATGTTTTTCCACCATCCCAAAAGTAAATCAAATGATGAAATCATTCATCAAGCTCAAACTTGGCACACCTTACCAATTCAATTGAAGCCATCAAATTGCGATGGGTCCCAATCCTCTTTGAGGGGCAACAAATTAACTTGCTCAAACCAATGGAATATGGATTCTAAAACCCTAAACCCTAGACTTGCCAATCAAGTAGAAACATTTATACTGAATTATGTTGGGGAACTGTGACTATCCAAAGTTTATCAGGTACAACACAAATTCCTAGAAAAGACGCTGTGAGTTTCTTTTGCCTCTAGGGAGGGCACCTTATTAACTTAAAAGATTAAGAGAATCATAAGTATATATATTGCTGTTACAATCAAACTATTTCTGCTCAGTGCTGGTGTTTGCCATGCATAATGGCACTACAAAAAAATTATATTTTTTGCGGGGTTCATAAGAATGCCACAAAATCTAAAATGAATGTCGGTATAGCTATTTGCGACAAACATTGCGGTGAACTTACTTTCATCGCTAAAGGCCGTGTTGCAAATAATTTACCGACGTTCTTTCATTTCGTCGCCAAAGCTAAACATTTGCGACATTCTATAAGTGTCGCTATGTTTGCCACTGTAAATGTAGTACAACGACACCCATATGAATGTCGCTATTTATTTTTTTTAGCGACACATATATGAACGCCGCAATTTGCTTAATTTAGTGACACTTGTGAATGCCGCGATAAGTGTTATTTAACGACGAACAAATGTATGACATTATAGATTTAAATTCTCTTTTTTTTTTTTTTAAATTCATTTTGTAGCTTCCTTTGAACCTGTATAAGAATTAATTCTCTTTTTTCTTAGCCACATCCAGCAAAACTTACAAAACATTCCAATTACAAAATCAAAAATAGACTTGACGAAATTCTTGAAGAACATTGCAATTTCGTCATCAAAAACAGACATTACTAAATTCAACCAGCTGCCATTTCTCCATGTCCCTTGCTAGGCTTTAGCAAATCTGACAAGCAAAGATTTCAAGGAATTCTCAGAACTCAAATATCTAAAAATGCGAATATAATTATGTAAAGCAGCATGTTAATATTGTACTTACCCCAGCTCTGAGAGCTTCATATGAGTTTTTGCATAGTCAGAAAAAAAGACATCCTCATCCTAGAGCCAAAAAAAGGCATTTAGGACATTTTCAAACAAAATAATTCACGGTATAAGATTTAACTTTAATTTGATGAAAGAAAGTAATAGATTGATCTGTAATGCAAACCTTAGCGTATTTCGCAACAAGTGGGCGGAAGACTAGATCCCCAAGAAGAGCCTTGTCAGATGGAAGTTGGATAAGATCTTCGTTCTCACCACTCAGAAGTTCCCTTTCAAAAAGAAAATAATATTAATTACAACAAAGCAATTCAATTGCACTGCAAATTTTTCCCTTTAGTTGTTCTCCAAAAGATAAACAGAATGAACCTAGAGAAGGGGCAATATCAAAGATGGGGCAGTGAGCTAATTGTATTGTTAAACCAACAAAGACAACGATATATAGAAACTAACTCGGAGTATGAATTATCAAAGATTAGCGGGTTGGTAGTCCAAGCTCCCTTGAATCCAGAGCGCTCCTTGTGGCACCTTCCCTGATATCAATATACCAATTTTAACCACTATCAAATTAATTACCTAGAAACAACGCAATAACCAAATCATTTTCTCCAAAAACAATAAATAGAAACAAAAAACATATACACTAGTTAGCAGTGGTATTATGAACAGACCAGGGTATGACCGCCAGAGAGAGCAACAATATCTTTATCACTGAGACCCATGTGGTGGCCAAACACATCCCTCAAATGGTCCAAGCCTGAAAAAATTGTAGCAGAAACAAAACATTGAGAAAGTGGTACAATAATTTTTAGTTTGCTACTGATTCTGGACATGTATTAACTGTTTTTATGTTTCTTCTTGTTTATTAATTTCTGTTATTGTTTTGACACGTTGATTACCATACCAAATGCTTTGAATAAATACATAACAAGCACACATATGGCATTTAACGGATTAAGATAGACAAATAAGGCTCATTTTGCCAGCCAAACAAGTTTACATAAGACTATTTGTAACATTGTTGTGTTGTATTAGAATAGGTGGCATCGTTTACCAACCTTTACTAGCATCAGGCAAACGGCCTTCAACGGGTGGTTCAGGCTTGTCCTGAAATCAACACATGGTGAATTATCATTGTGAAATCAATACCCATAATCATTTGATGGGAGAAACAGCATAAAGCATCACAATTACATCATGACAACGAGTAAATATACAAAACACAGTTCCTATCATTGTTGCTATACATTTACCAGCATATAGGTTTGATACTTCTGTACTATAATTTGCTTCTTTCACAGCATACCTTCCCAGAACGGAGGTAAGAATCTGATGGTGTGAATCAGTGACGAGCTTGGGATCCTCGTGCTGCCTCTTTCCCATATAAACGATGTGAACTGTGTGACTTTCTTATTAGAAATGTTCAAACTACCAAAATAAGTTCTGGGCAACCTAGCTTAGAGCAGAAGAGAAGTCAGAGGGTGGCTACTTACATTGCTACCGGCAATAAGAACTAAGTATACAAATGAAGGTTTGATATGTCACATTAAAATGGTCTTGAGGAGTAATAAATATGCCAACATGCTTCCAATTAATCTAACAGTAAAACAACTAAACAGACCAAAAAAGAAAAAAAAACACTATGAAGTGACACTAAATTGTATTCAAGGAGTCCAAAGCTTGCATGAAAATTTATTCAGCTTCCAGGAAAATTAGAAGGCAGAAACTAAAATAGCAAGCATACAATTACAGTCTTGGAGATAATACATTTCAATAGGGTCGTCTCTGTGGATTCTAGTGAAGTGTGAAAATTGGGTTTGATTTGATTTGAAATTTTGAGGTTTAAGTGTCATCTTTGTGGATTCAGTGAAGCATGGAAATTGAGTTTGGTTTGATTTGTGATTTTGAGGTTAAAGTGCATTTTTGAGCATTAACAAAAATTCATAACATGGTACAAAAAGGATTTTCTATACAAAGGCCACTTTGTTCCCTAATCGTTCAAGCATATTTCCAATTTATCAAACATCGTAAAACAAAACAAAAAGAATAAAACAAAAGAACAAAATTATAACATGCAATACAGTTACCTGTAGCAAGAACTGGGTCCAGAAGCAGGATATGCCGTTCTGAAATGTCCTTTGGTAGTTTCTCATATATGAGCTGAATTAAGAGAGAGGAAAAAAATGTCAGAACCAATTGAATGCAATGCTATCAACCACAAGGGGGGAAAAAACTAGTGAATAAAGTTTCACCTGTTTCCCATTGTCTCCAACACGGTGTATCAGGATTTTTCCTATTTTAATACCTTTACAACATGCACACAATGTGTTCTCCATGCTTTCACCACTTCAACAAAAAAAATTTTTTTTGTCAGCCTTATTACAACAATGAAAAGATACATGCATTAAGAATAAAAACAAATTCTGGTGTGAACAGAATATATCTACTTCCAAATCCAACTAACATTTCTTGAAAACAAGAAATTTGATTTGCAATGTGCTTAAAACCTGAGAATTTAGTCTGGGACAATACTAAAAGTGGAGTTATCAATCAGTCATAAAAGTGCACATACTTATACTTCCAATCCTTTAGTCATCATAGATCACCTAGATTAACAAGAACAGGGTAATTTAAGGTTGATATTAGGAAGAAAATTACAGTTTAAAATGAGATTTTAGGGAGAAAAGAAACAATTGAAATGAAACCACTCCAAATTTCTGATCCTGTCAAACATAATATTAAAAAAAAAAAAATGTACAGCTTTTTCTTGATTTTAATTTAGTAACACACAATCTTGCTGAACAGGGATCATAACTTGATATGATGGTAACTTACTCTTAAGTGCAGCCACTTGCATAAATATCACAGGACCCGGCTTATGTCAGACCGGCACCTGGTTGTGGTCCTTCCATAAACTCACACTCGGGATGGTGGAACAGGACAGTGTTGTGACTTGAGATAAAGTATTTGTTAGTGTGACTTGTTTTTCATCAAGATCTTTAGGGACATTTTATAATCACTTCCTAGGCACCCATTGGCTACTGATGAATCAGAACCAGAAAAATCCAGCATATAACCAGTTTGATCAAGAAGTGTAGCTTTGTGAAAATAAAAGAATTGTTCTTGTTTTTTTGGAGCAGTGTTAGGTTTTTTTTTTGCTGTTGTTGTTGGAGTGGGTTTGGGCGCGGGGGTGTTCTTGTTGCTTCGTGATTGAGGGCAATAAAATTAGAGAACAGAAAAGTTGTGACTTGTTAGGTTTATGTAAGCCACACTTAAAGAAATCAAACAAAAGGAAAAGCAAGGTGAGTGCTTTAGAAGATATTAGAAAGCTTTCCATCGTTGGCTTCACAAACAGTATTCATTATTAGAATACAACAGTTCTAGATAGTATATTACAGCTGCTGCTTCGTATTAGTGTATGCATACCTCTAATCTGCAAAATGACTTATGGCATGAGAAATAGTACACAAGGACTAGAACAAGAACGAGATAAAACAGGAATGGCTGAAAGTTCACCTTTTGCAAACACAATGTCTCTCTGACAAAATATATAAGCCTCACTTTACTACAGTAAATGCCTTTAGTTTCCCTTTTGTTCTTTTACTATTTTGTTTTTTAGAAGTTTACTCCTGAAGCCAGGGAAAAATGCCAACTGAGAAGAACTTCCTTACAATCCTAGTTGTTTAAACCCATTTTTTTCCTTGCTCTTACCATTTCTGCACCAATGCATAACCTTGGGATTCCATGAATACAAACAGAAACAGAGAGTACATGGAAGTAAATGACATGGTTCTTGTGAGGTTTTAAGGGGAAGACTTTTCTGTCTCATCTCATGCTCCCTCATTCTTCTTCCTTTTTTATATTGCACCTCATTTTCTTAAAAGCATGGGTGTTAAGTGGGACAGAAAGTATTAATATGGAAAAATGAGATAGAAATGAAAAGGTAAACACTAAAAAATTTTATGCAGGTGAGTACACAACTTTTGTGGTACAACAGTCAACAGAGGAATTATAAGAGGAAAGACCAACAAATGACGCGGAAAATTGATCAAGATCATCACTTCTTGAGATAGTGATTTGCCATTATCTCAATGAGAAATATAAAGTTTGATGTTGGTTAAAACATGCAACTATTGGAAAAATTGCCTAAATTAGTTTAGTGATTGGTAGATTAGATAATTAGCCATACTTGAAGTAAGCATTATGAAGATCCAACCAAGATGTCTTCTCTTTATGTTGTAGAAAGTTGTGTTCTTCTATTGATAGAGATAGGATGGCATGGCAGTGCATGTAAACAGTCATTAAAAATTAGAATTTCAGTATGTTCTTCCTATTCCTACAATTTTCTACATTGTACGTGCTTGCAGAATAAATTATAAACTATTGAAGCTCACATATCATAATGCATTGATGCTTCAGCCTCAGATATTATGCCCAAAGACCTTGACAATGCATGCAAACTTCAAAAACATTGCACAAATATCATGCTACGATAGGACACCAAACATATCCTTCTTCTACTCAGAATTATGGTACAAAGCAGAAATCAGTAATAAGCAAACAAATGATACCTGGAAGGTTGTTTGAATAACATACACACTGGGATATATTTTGCACAAATTATGCTGACCAAGCTTTGTGCGGAAAATCCAAAATATCTTCAGTCCGTTATGTGTGCATGTAGATTGGTCTTTGCAATCACTTCCCCCACCAGCCGCCGCGCCGCCCCCCCCCCCCCCCCCCCCCCCCCCCCCAAAATATCTGGCAAGGAGTCCAAGGGCAAAGTTTGCAGCCCATTCTGCCAACAAGTAAGCACACCAATCTACATGTACACATAACGGACTGAAGATATTTTGGGCACCGTTTCTTCTGTTACATCTTGGTGGCCCAAATACCATTAGTGCTTACTCCATAGAAGATAATGAGCTATGGTTAAGACACCTTCTTGGACCGATCTTTCAAAGTGGGATGGCAGCTTATGTGACATACAAGTTCTGGAACTACTTCCTATTCTCAATCCTAACCATTCCAATGTTTCTCGCTGGAATGATCAAATATGGAGAGTGGACATAGGTTCTCAGGTCTATGAGTAGTAAAGCATTTAGAAACTCTTTACTCCCTCCCCCAGATCCAAGGCCCAATTATGCCAAATTCATGGAACAATACAGATTTTAAAAAGTCGAGGGTTTCATTGGCAATGTAAGAATAATCAGTTACCTTGGGAGGTTCAATAACATCTCCTGTCGATAAACCTCGACCTTTTTAAATCTGTATTGTTCCATGAATTTGGCATAATTGGGCCCTGGATCACGGGGAGGGAGTAAAGAGTCTCTAAATGCCTTACTACTCATAGACCTGAGAACCCATGTCCTCTCTCCATACTTGACCATTCCAGCGAGAAACATTGGAATGGTTAGGATTGAGAATAGGGAGCAGTTCCAGAACTTGTATGTCACATAAGCTACCATCCCACTTTGAAAGATCAGTCCAAGAAGGTGTCTTAACCACAGCTCATTATCTTCTATGGAGTAAGTAAGCACTAATGGTATCTGGGCCACCAAGATGTAACAGAAGAAACGGTGTCCAAAATATCTTCAGTCCGTTATGTGTGCATGTAGATTGGTCTTTGCAATCACTTCCTCCCCCCCAAAATCTAGCGAGGAGTCCAGGGGCAAAGTTTGCAACCCATTCTGCCAGCAAGTAAGCACACCAAAGGGTGATTCTGATCTTATTTTGGAAAATATACTTTCTGCCGCTGTCTCTGGTGATGAGAATGATTTTTAAGATAAGGCTGACCAGGACCAACACTCGGAGTTCCCACTCGTTCCAGAGTTCCATTACAATATCTGGGAACCCTAACCCTTGCATGAACTTAATCTCACTGAAGATGAAGCTGCTCAAGACTGAAAATTAAATTTTATATTATGGTTAAAAGCAAAGGCAAATTGATCGATCATAGAAGGTGAAAGTCATGCAAAGCTACTAAAGATAACAATAAACAGAAAGTTGATGGGACCCTTTGATGCATTCACACCAACATCACAGTAACATAACAAAGAAATGGATGGAGATGCGGAATTCAAAAGTTTCTCTTTCCTTTCCTTTCCTCTTTTGGGTAGATCCAAGATAGTACAATTCAATTGGGATCACAAGTCTCTTGCAGATGCTTCTGTTAATTCAATGTCAAATAGCTAGCTTAATTCAGATTAGAAATGTTCATTGGCACGAGTCAATGGAAGAATAACTAGAACTCGTCAATGCTAATTGCTACATGACGCTTTAATTTAAAGATTTTCGGCCGTAATAGCTGCGCTGCCTGAAATTATATGCAATCAGGAGAGTGCTGCATGGATTTACACAAGAGATAAATGATGTCCATGCTGTCAGAATCACTTGACTTTCACAGCAATTAATTGGAGTCATACAACATAGCAGCGGAGCTAATTATCGAAGCATGAGAACTACCAGAAGAAAAGATCAATTGACTGATGAATTGACTGCAGGAAAACAACAATCCTATTGCCTTGCTGCAGCGAGGCTGGGATTGGGCCGTAAAGTTTTAAAAATTCTACCGACAGCTGTGGGTTGAATTTTTTTTGTAATTTTTTTGATTAATTTTCATTGGGTAATCATGACACCAGGAGTAACATGGCTATAAGATTTTTTATGTGCTTGTCAGGGGAACCAAACGTGCCCAAATTGCAAAGGGCCATGGCAGGGCCCATATAAAGGGCCTTAGTGGGTCGTGCCGGGCCGTAGAGAAGAACACAAGAGGAAGAAAAGTTTAAAAATAGCTTAAAACGAAATTCAGTAGAATTCCTATTCTATCAAATTAAATTTTTGGAAATGAAAGCCCCGATCCCAATTTTGTACCCCGAACACCATGGAAGTGAAGTTGCAAGTTATGGGGATTGGTCATTTGGTTGCTCTACAAAGTCTCTATTACATAGACATAAGCAAAGATAGCGTTGACATTAATGTTGAATGTTGATAGATTGAGAAGTTAGCCCAACTCAGAAAGTTATAGGCATTTCAAGGTTGAGAAACAAAGATGGGAGGAACCTATGCCGTTCATACAGAAGATGAGAAATCTTCATACCTTACATGTGGCTTCAATACACAAGGAGGAGGTGATAGACCTCAATTCTTTATCTTCACCCCTACCTCTTCTTCAACGACTGTTCATAACAAGGAAGGTTGGATTCGAGTTGCTGAAGTGGATACCCTCACTTCATAACCTCACAGTGGTTGGTCTGATATGGAGTGAACTATGGGGTGAGGACACTTCAGCCAGTGCAGGCTTTGCCTAATCTGTTGACACTGTGTCTCCGTAGGGCTTATATGGGGAAGAGATTAACGTTTGTGCGGGGAGGATTAATCCAAAGCCTGAAAGTTTTGCATCTGATTGAGTTGAGAAGATTAAAATACATGTGTTAGGACATGGTCAAACCAAGTCATTAAATTGAGTTGGACCTTGACCAAAGACCCTTGGGTCATAATATCCCTTGATTTTGGTTGGGGTAGGGTATAAGGCTCATGAAATGTGAGCATACACGTTATCATGAGTTATTGAAGGGCTAGGATTAAAAAGAAATCAATGATTAAGATTTAAACTAAACAAGTGGGGGTTAGATTGGTATTTTCCAACTTTAAGTGGGTATTAGGGTTGTTAACCATAATCACGTTAGTTTCTTTTCTCTTAATTGGTCGATTGAAAGCTTTGGGAGAGAAGGAGTTGGACGGCTTAAGAAGGGAATTGGTTTAGGTTTTATGATTTGCAGAAACTTAGAAGCACCATTCATCTTATTTCAAGGATTCAAGCTTTTTACATGTAAGTTGGTTAATTTTCCTTTATGATTTGTGCAACGTTCTCATTAAATAATATATATTATTTATAAGATATCACGAAACCCCATGGCGATGAATGTTTAGATTTCATATATGAGTTGATTCACTGATGTTCTCTCTCAAGTTTCAATTCAATGAATCTTGTTTTTGTAGACTTTAATATTCAAAAGAACTATTAACGAAAGTATGCATCAACATGATCTGTAAATCTGTAAATTATGTTAATGTTAATGGGTGTTGCTGTTATTCCTATGTGATGTAAAGCATGTGTTGTGAATCACCTTAGTGACTGTTGTTGATGTGCTTGGGTAATTAACGAAAAGTATGTGTCAAATCGCATTAATGGGTGTTTCTTGAGTGAGTGTATTCCTCGATAAATCCTTGTACTCCTTCTCGGTACTCTACAATAAGCCTTGATTTTTGAATCCAACTTTTGTCCATGATATTATATATTTGATAAGAGACTACATGTTTAGTACAAAAGATGTGTATCAATTATAGTGCACTATAATGATTATTTTCAAATGGATTATGCTTGGTTTTGCCCATTCAAGAATACCAAGCATATTACTTGTTTATTATATGATTTACATATTTGTCTAAAAATTTACAGCATCTCAGCATGTTTCTTCAAATATTTAAGAAGTCCAAACTATTACACTTTCGTTCATCCATAAATGGATAGAGAATTTGGAAACTACATATTCGAAGAAAAATGAGATAACGATGCTTTCATAATTAGAGAAATATGTTAATTGTTACTTAATTACATGCACTTGTTATTCTCAAACTGTCTCTCTGACAATCCAAGATGTTATATATGTAATAATACATTTTTTTTAATTTAAACACTAAGAATAATTGTAAACTTAATAAAAAGTTGCAATACATTCCTAGTAAATAAATTTAAAGCCATGCAATCACACGTATAACCTCTCAACGGGCATTTCTTTTGTTTCCACTTGATTAAGTTCAATGCTAAAGCGCCTCAATATAGTATAGACATTAATTAAAAAGACATTACATTAGACACCAAGAATGCTGAAATAAAAAATAAAAAATCAATACCCACCTATAGAGAAATGGTATTAATCTTCAGTGCAATCTTACAGTTAAGAGTTTCCAATAAAAAATAAAACCTCTAAAACAAAGCTTAGTAGTAATTATCCAACAAGTGTTTCAATTGTAACTTACAAACACAAATTCCAGAAAGATACCATTGTAACAAGAATCAACAAAATATAAATTACAGGTGGGAAATAAAAAGAGAGAAAAAAATCTAAATTCTAACATCACAAATTTTATGAAATAACATAGAATCAATCAGCACCAAAAGAAAAGATTGGGCTGCATTTAAATTTTCCTAATCTGACTGATTTTACAATTAAAGTTAACAGTTGTTTTATGATCGTTTAACTCTCTTTATCCCTTTTCTTTTAGATTTGTTCCACTGACTTAAGATTCTAATTATATAAGCAGCTGAGGAAATGGAAACATAAAAAGGTGTTTTTAGTATGTGAAATTATAAAACACTTAAGGTAGTCCATGATTTTATTAGTAGTAAGCATATTACTCATCAAAAGCAAGGTGTCCCATATGAATTTCACAAAGGAGAAAATGTAAACAGGATGACTGAAATGACTAGTAAAATAAGTTTAGAGACCTAGATATATTGCTACAGTCCAAATTCAGTTTCTGCAGCTTATTATTGTGCCTCTATTCTCATTTGTAATTTCCTTCGTACCTACATAAAAAGAAATTGTTGAACTCAATTTGTAAATTTTTTCTCTAATACAATAAATTGAAGAAATGTTAAATAAGAGTACATGATGGAATTTAATTACCTCAAGCTGCTCATTTAGTCTTGTTTGTACTTCAATTTGATACCTAAGTGCCTCCGCAATTTGGATTTCTCTGCCCAAAAATATGTCCATTGTTAACTAAACCAGACCTTTCTTTAACTAGCTGGAGCAGCATGACATGATGTTAAACAACTTGATATAGTAATATGTCTCCATTCAAAGATGAGATTCTTACCAGTTGTAGGACTCTAAAAAGACCAACATTTGCAGCCTGAATTTGTCAAAAGGAAGTTAACACACCTTGCCATCAAATAGCTACCAATGGAAGCATATGAAATGTGCAAGAACAAAAGATAAAGCCTGCCATCACCTGGACTGCATCGCCATGCTCAGGTCTGATGACTGAACATTAGACAACCGGGCATCATTCTCCTTCCTCTCTACCTGTGGGGGAAGATCAATTTGTTTAAATTCCAATTTAATTCTAATACTTGTGTATATTAGTCTCCATGTAGCCGCATTTCTGTTCATTTCAATGAGGGAAAACAAAACAACAACAGAAATGAACTGAAATCATACAAAGATTAAACAGATTTCTGATGGCCACCTGAAATACAAAGAATCAACCAGTGACCAACATACTTAGGTTTATACTTACAGAAATTTCAATTCCTAATTATGTGTGTTTTCATTGTCGTCAACAAAATTAAGTTAATCAAAACAGTTCAATAGAAATTAGTTAACATAAAATGACAGTAAAGCACGTTATAAACTTACAACAGGTCGGAATATCCTCTGCTAACCCTTGTCCATAAGATGGTGGACCATCTTTCGCACAAAAAATCACCTGCCGAACTGACTGTTATATAAACTGCAAGAAAAGAATTACAGAGATCCCTACTGTAGCACTTTGTGGGCGACCATATGCAAGAGAAACACAAATCAGTCTGCAACCACCCACAAACACCACATTCATCAAGGTTAGGAATTCTATATTACTACTTGTGGAAAAGCTTAACTCCAACCTAAAAGATAAAGGTTAGGAATTCACCTTGAAGTTGGAAAGAACAAAACAACAGCCCCGTAGCAATAAAAACAACAAGGCTGGTTTTTAATTTGGAAAAGATGAATCGAGTAAACGGTAGATCGAGTTAACATGTAGATCATGAAATGTTAACCACTAGAATTCCCTCAAAGGAAGAAAAAGAGAGAAAAAGATAAAAAGAAAAATACGAACATTGAGGAAGAAATCAGAAGCGAATCTAAAGAAAATCAATAAGAAACAAAATTAGAAATAAGATCTAGATCCATATTAGAAATAATTTACAGATCTAATAAGAGAAATCAAAATGAAAGAAGAAAGAAAAAAATAAAAATTACCTGATTTCGGTAGTGGAATTGCCTTCATCAGCCGCAAAAACATGAAAAATCCGCCATCAGAGTTTCGGATGCTTGCAGAGAAAGCTCGAAATCAGGAGAATCAGAGGGAAAAAAAAATTTCGAAAGAGATCTCGTGAGAGAACGCTGGATCCCGTATTGAATGCTCGTTGAACTTCCCTGCGTCGAGTCGAGAAATGGATCTCGATTGCGAGAGAAGAATTCAGCTAAAGAGGTAGCTAGGAAGCTGAGCATTGGGAATTTGGGAGGGTGGAGAAAGAAGCAGAGGGCGGCGAGTTTCTATTAGCCACGGGTTAGATTTCGTAGTGTTCACCTTCCCTTTGAGCAAATAGCATGTTTCTCTGGCATCAAATTTGAGAAGAAACTTACCTGGAGGACAACCCCCATCTGGACAAGGAAGACGAATTAAATTAAGGCCCTGTTTGTGTCACTCGAGTTTTTTCCCTTTCCCTCTCTGCTTTTCTCCGTTTATTTCTGATTCAAGACTCAGTGACTTTCGAAACCCTAGCCATGTCTTCTTCGATCAATTCAAGACTATATTTCTTGAATTTTTTATCGCGACGCCGTTGCTCTCACTAAAATGTCAGAAATGCCGCTAGGAAACGTGAAGGATTCCATTATCACTATGTCGGGTGGAGTTCCATCTCATTCTCGATTATTAGACGCTTCGACACTCTACTTCAATGATGATCGGAGAGTGAGGATTGTATGATCGATTGAAATGTGTGGGGTCCCTGCGGAATTTTTAGATTTGGTTCTCTCCGGCGGTGTTCGACGAAGGTGGCGACCATGGCTACCACGAAGGAGAACTTGGAGAGGATTCGGAGATGCGTTTTATTTATGTTGACAATGGTGGCATCGCTTCTCGTTCTGTCTTTGCCTGTTCTCGTTGGAATAAGAGATATATTGGTGCCTTGCATTTTGGTTTCAAGCTTTACGTGTGTAAAAGCAAAGAGTGCTCTGAAGCGCTGAAAGTGCTCTGATGCGGTGCGGCTCCCTTGGAAAGTAGATGAGTTGCGGTTCGTCGAGGGTTTCTAAGTCTTTTTCGAGGGCTCCATTATGAGATCACACTAGCCTGGTTCAGGTTCCCTCATCCCCCCTGTTGAAGGCGTCTTTAAGGCTTTGTAGATCTGGTGTGGGTTGTTTTCTGGCTTATCTCCTCTCTTTCTTCCCTGCCATCTTGCTTCTTTTCCATGGAAGAACTTACTTCTGACTTCAGATCTCTATTCATCCCTCCAAGAACCACTACTATTTTCAAAATCTCGTCTGAAGATAAACAAAGAATCCATGGAAAATGGCAGGGTCTCATCGTTTGTGAGCTATGCGATGAAGACTGTCAACTAAACTCGTTCAGAAACTCCATCAAGCGTCTCTGGAAGAATATTGGTATTTCGAAATGTTTCAAAGTCGCTCCTCGAAGATTCCTATTGGCGTTTGAGGACAAGAAAGACTCCGATCTTATTCTCCTCAGTCAGCCGTGGATCTTTAACTCCTCTATTGCACTCATGGAGAAGATAGAGGACGAAGCTGAGGCGGCCAAGTTGGTTTTCCACCACATTGTCATCTGGATGCAAATTCTCGGTCTCCCTTGTAAGTATCAGGATGAAAAGGTAATCCTTGACCTTCTTAACCTTTTTGGGGAAGGGCTTGAGGTTGAAATCCCTGATGATTATTTGTCCTCCCCTGTGGCGGCTAAAGTCCGTCTCCCTCTTAATAAACCTATCCCTCCGGGAGTTTATCTCGAATCCTCTCCTGAAACTAGGATATGGATAAACTTCAAGTTTGAAAATCTCCCTTCCCTCTGTGTTTCCTGCGGCATTCTTGGCCATTCCGTTATCAACTGTTCTAACCCTTTCCGTGGCAATGTTAGTAGTTCGGTTAGTGAGTCCTGCAGGAAGTATGATAGCTCGATGGTGATCCTTATGTCTCGTAGGAGAAATCCTCTGCTCAACCGTGTGAGGAAGACGACGAGTCATCCCAATCACTCGGCAATGTTGGAGACGAGTCGGCTCAGTTCGGACTCGGTGGACACTCTTCCCAAGAACAACATCATTCACCCTGAGCTTGCCATCATGAATAAGACCGTTGGCTGGGCTGATGAGGCAGACCAATCTGGCAAGGTGTCGGAGCCCCATGTCTCGGCGGAACACAATTCCAACGGTAACATGGTTATGATGGACAATGGCATGGGCTTGGATGGGCCGAATCTCCTTATTTCAAACTTCTTTCAATTTGGTTCTTCTGGACCGACCTTCCCTCCGAACTTTAAGCTGAGTGCTTCTCCCCACCTTACCCTGTACCAAGCTAAGCCCAAACCCACCATCCATCCAAATAAGAAATCAAACCAGATTGTTAGACCCAAAGACCGGAAAGCCCATTCGGTGAAGCATCTATCTAGCCTTAATATGGTTCAAGACTGCTTTCTTGGGGGGATGGGGGATCCTAAACCTGCAAAAAAAAGAAAGGCCTCGGGTGTGTGTATCTCTGAGATGTTCTCTAGTGAAGCCTCCTCTTCTTCCCCTCCTTCTAAATCCTTCTCTGTCGCTAACTTGTTCTCTCGGGTTGACACCGATCAACCCCTTTTGAATCCATGAAAATACTTTGCTGGAATTGTCGGGGCCTTGGCCGAACCCCGACAAATTTGCATTTGCGAAATCTGATTCACATTAATAGGCCTAATCTGGTGCTTCTTTCGGAAACACTCATGTGTGATCAAAAAGCTGAGAAACATACACAGAAGATGGGATATGACAATTATTGGTGGAGTGCTGCAAGAGATTGGGCAGAAGGCTTTTGGGTGCTTTGGGACTCTTCTTGTTCTGTTGAGATTAAAAGAGAGCTCACTTGGGGTATTCATATGATCATAAGACCAAGGACTGGAGAAAATTTTGAACTCACCTTCGTCCATGCCAACTCTCAAATTTAGAAGCAGCAGCAACAATGGGAGGAATTAAGAAGAATAGCAGCAAGATGTTTCTACCCTTGGTGTGCGATCGGAGATTTCAATGTCGTCTTATACAAGCACGAAAAAAGAGGGGGTAACAGTATCCAGGTTCGTAAAGCTAATTTTTTTAAAGATTTTATTGATGATTGCAATCTGTTTGATCTTCCTGGGAAAGGGATGCGCTTTACTTGGGATAATGGTAGAGAGGGGAAAGGGAGAATTAAAGAGAGACTTGACCGTACCCTGTGCACTACTGAATGGTGCTACTTATTCCCTCATGCTATTCTTTGGCAGGACCCTATTATTGGGTCTGACCATGCCCCCATTTGTCTGAATCTAAAAGGGAAAGACCTAAAAAATCACAAGGTTTTCAGGTTTGAGAAATTTTGGCTTAATGAACCTACCTGTGACCAAACCATTGAGGATAGTTGGTACAAGAGTGGTGGAAACTTACATAGGAAAATGATGCATTTGAAGGGGAGCCTAACCGAGTGGAGTAAGAACAATGTTGGAGACATAAACAAGAGGGTCAGGGAGAGATATGAAGAGCTTAAAACTATCCAAAAGTATATGGAGTTTAATGAAGATCACAGCATGGTTGAGATAGAGAGAGATGCCCACCAGAAGTATATCGATGCTCTCAAAGCCCAAGAATCTTTTTGGTATCAGAGATCTAGAATCCAATGGTTAAATGAAGGGGATTTAAACACCAAATTCTTTTATCTGTCAACTATTAATAGAAGACATAGAAATAGAATTGTGTCTATCCGGAATGAAAATAATGAAGAAATGGTGGAGCCTAAAGATATAGAGAATACTTTTATCGATTACTTCTCTGGTATTTACATGTCTGACAATAAGGAAAAAAATTTCTCTATCCTAAACCAAATTCCTAAAGTGGTTACTGAACTGACAATAGAATCCTCATGAAACCTGTCACTGATTCTGAAATTTGGGAGGTTGTGAAAAGTCTAGGTCCCCTAAAATGCCCAGGGCCCGATGGTTTTCAAGGGGTTTTCTTTCAACATTATTGGGAAACTATCAAGCATGAGGTCTATACCCAAGTTAAAGAGTTCTTTAATAGTGGTACCTTTGATAGAAATGTGAATTCCACTTATATTGTCTTGATCCCCAAAACTGATAATCCCAGAAATACCAATGAATATAGGCCGATCAGTCTTTGCAACTTCAGCTATAAAATCATAGCTAGACTGATTGTTGATAGGATGAGACCCCTCATGAACAGAATCATTTATCCTCATCAAAGTGCCTTTGTTCCTGGAAGGAACATTCAGGAAAACATCCTTGCTTCTCAAGAGTTATATCACACCATTAAAGGGAAAAAGAAAGGTAAAAAAAATGGGTTATTTGCTGCTAAGTTTGACCTTGCTAAAGCTTATGATAGGCTTGACTGGAAATTTATAGAACAAACTTTGCTTGCTTTTGGTTTTGAGATTAATTTTGTGAAGCTCATCATGTTCTGTATCTCCTCTGTCTCATATAGCATCTTGTTAAATGGTAAACCTTGTGGATTGATTTATCCTTCTCGGGGCATTAGACAAGGGGACCCTCTGTCCCCTTATGTGTTCATTCTAACCCAACAGGTGCTTTCCTTTGCTCTGGTAAAGGTTGAGCAGAATCACTTTATACATGGTGTGAAGGTAAATAGGTTTGCTGAACCCATTAGCCACTTACTTTATGCTGATGACCTGATATTGTTTGGAAGGGCTTCCGAGAGGGAGGCAATTAATTTTCTGGATATTACTAACTGCTTTTGTGAGCTTGCAGGTCATAAAATCAACTTTGGAAAATCTGAATTGTACCTTAGTCCGAACATGGTGGGGGAAGCTAGAGGTAAACTTGCTAGGATTTTTGGCATCAGACCAACCAGAAAGCCAGGTAAGTACCTTGGAGTCCCCACTTTCCTTGCTAAGCCTAAGGTAAGCCAATTTAACTATCTTATTGATAGAATTAACAAAAAGCTCTCGGGGTGGAAAGCAAAAATCCTGACATAGGCAGGAAGGCTTACCTTAATCAATTCTGTCCTTGCTAGTTCTGCTCAGTATATAATGGGTTGTCTTAAACTTCCTATCACCATAACTGAAAAAATTGATAGAGAAACTAGAAGGTTCTTCTGGTTCAAGCCCAACAAAGAGAAAACCCTTCATACTCTCTGTTGGGATAGAATTTGCCAACCCAAGTGTTGTGGTGGTCTCAACATAAAAAATGGTAAAAAGTTCAATGATGCCATGTTTGCGAAGGTTGCTTGGAACTTGGCGACAAATGGTGACAAATTGTCGACTAAATTGTTCAAAAGCAAGTATTTTCATGATAAGAATTTCCTGTACTCTAACCCCAATTCTAGCTCCTCTTGGTTGTGGAAACAGGTTTGCAAGACCAAACAATTAATAAGGGAAGGTATGGGGTGGTGCATAGCTGATGGAAAATCAATTGAAGCTGAAGATGATTCATGGAGACATCACATCCCACAGGACTCTACTACTAGAACAAACAGCCCAATGGACTTCAAGCTAGCAGAAATGATTGATCAAAATCTAAGAGTATGGAATATTGGGAAGCTGAAACAATGGTGGCCTGAGGATACTGTGGAGCAGATATTAGCAATCCCCATCAACAAGAGAGAGGTAAGGGACAAGATGATCTGGAGAGGGACTGCCACAGGTAAGTATTCTGTTAAATCTGCATATAAATTGTTAACTATGACCGAAGACAACACTCCTAATGAGAATTATTGGAAAAGACTGTGGAAACTTCCTTGTCCCCACAAGGTAAAACTCTTCCTTTGGAAATACATTTTGGGTGGACTGCCTACGAATGATTTCCTTAGTAACAGGTTGGGAGCTACTGTGGAGATGTGTGTGCTATGCCAAAGAGAACAGGAATCTTGCGAACACTTGTTCTTAAGATGTGACTTTATGAGGGCAATCTGGTTTGGGGTTATGGGGGGCAGACTACCAGATCAGAATGGGGACTTAACCTGCAAGAACTGGGTGTTTGACAACATCTTTAATTCGAACAATGTGAATGAAGTTGAAATGCAAAGAAAAGCGGCTGCATGGGCTAATAGTAGCTGGATTGTGTGGAATACTCGTAATAAGGTAATGTTTGAAAATGAGAAACCTGAACTGAAACTAAAGATATCTCGATTTTTCTTACTACAGGGTGAGTCTGAGGTGCTGTTGGAAAAAGCTCAAAGCTCAAGGAAGAATCAGACAGAAGACATACTTGTCAGATGGAAACTACCAAAGCAAAATTGGTGCAAACTAAACACAGATGGGGCTGCTCGTGGAGCACCTGGACCAGCAGCAATTGGAGTTATTATTCGGGATGAAGACGGCAACATAAAGGCAGCGCTTGCTCTAAAAATTGGATCCACTTTGGCCATGGTTGCTGAAGCTCAAGCATTGGTGGAAGGACTGAAGATTGCAAAAGCATTAATGATCAAAAAACTATGTGTTGAGTGTGATTCTAATTTGGTGGTGGAATGTCTACATTTGAAGATTGCAGCCCCTTGGAAAATCAGCCCTCTCATTGATGAAGCTATCTCCCTCTCAAGCTGTTTTGAAGAGTTCAAGATTGACCACATTTTTCGTGAAGCTAACATGGCAGCGGACTGCCTTGCTAATTTTGCATTGAACAAGTTCTCTTGTTGCTGGAAAAAGAACCTACCTGCTGAGGTTCTTCTTGTCAATGCTGATGATGTTTTGGGATGTACCTTCTGTCGTCCCAATGTTCCTATTCCTCAATTTTTGTAATTTATTTCGTGGTTTTTTAATATCAAAAAAAAAAAAAAAAAAAAGCGTTACGTGTGTAAGATCACTGAGATGTTATAGCTTTAAAGAGCATTTGCAAGGATACAGTTTCGGAATGAGATTTGATAAAAGAAAAATATAAAAAAAATACAATTAAGTACAGCAGTGTCTGGGCGCCTTTGTTGTGCTGGATGTATTTGTATTAAAAAAAAGGAATAAAATTTTAAAGCATTTTCCATGTTACATCCAAATACTTGAAAATTTTTCTTCCGAAATTTTTTTTCTTGGAAAATTTTCTTCTGGAAAATATTTTCAGGAAGAAAATTTTCCTTTCCAAACTCAACTAGATGGGGGCCGTACTATGAAATGTCCTTTTTTACTTCATGAACTTTCCGATGAAGCATAAAACAGCTCTTACTTTTGTTTGTTGATTTTCTGACCGTTCATACGAATCCAGGAACTTCATAAGACCATCAGTAGAAGACTTACAACCATTCAAGAACACCATCGTGTCGTCAGCATAAAGGAGATGAGTAACTGGTGAGCATCCTCTAGGAACACTGTAGTAACCAATGCAACCTTCACCAAACTTAGCCTTTAGACCTCTACTAAGAACCTCTTCACCAAGGATGAATAAATAAGGTGAGAGCGGGTCCCCTTGACGCAACCCCCTAGAAGATTTTAAAAAGTCTTTGTAGGTACCTTGAAGCACCATAGAAAATCAAGGGAGTTCAACACAATGACTAATCAAGGAAACCCAAACTTAGCAAGCACAGCTTTAAGGAACCTCCACTCAAACCTGTCATAGGCCTTGGCCATGTCAAGTTTGACAATCAAGTTATTCCCTCTCACCTTCCTCCCAATATCATGAACAAGCTCTTGAGCTAGACCAATATTATCAGAAATGGCCCTACCCTTCACAAAGGCATGCTTGCTTACTCTCCTAGAAGGAGGCATTCGTTAGCATAGGAAGGCCGACCACGGCAATGAGAAGTTCTTCTTTGATTGAATAGAACTCTATGCGGGCAAGTATGAGCTCCTTCACGAACACCTCTTTCTATGTTGTTCTGCTTGAGCAGGGGGAAGGGATATGATCAAAACAGGAATTTGGAATAGTGATGGAAACATAGCCGGCCAACTTCGTATAGGGATCTTATAGGTAACTGAATCGGTCAGTTGTCCGATTGGTATCTGAATCTCCCTTTGTTGGTGGGCGTAGTCAAGAGGGGAGACCACTATATGTTGTTGGGCAATCACACCGCGGCAAGACTAGCTTCGGAATGGAGGCCCCCTAAAACGAAAAGTGGAGCCTCTCCTTCCTTCCGTGCATAGACAGACATAGATTCCCCTTTCCAAACTCAACTAGATGGGGGCGCGTACTATGAAATCGATCAATCAATCTTTGTGAAACAAACAGAACCTAACGATAAAAAGAAAGAAAATAATGAAGTAAAGATGGGAGAGGGACAAGAAATTAGTAATAGGAAGTAGATATGCAATTCAAGCAGCAGCACAACAGTAATGTTATGGAAAAACATGGCGGATGAACACTTACTTGGGCCATGACTTGATACCCAATTCAGAAAAACGTGAATCTAAGAGATTGTGTTCGACGATAATACTAAGGTCAGAGCTGGAATCTGGTTTTGACTGTGTAGCCATGGAAGGAGGAAGAGGAGAAGCTAACAGAAGGTGAATGATGCGAGATAGGGCAAAGGTTTTGCCCAAGTTTGTAATAATTGAGTAAAATACAAGGCAAATCATCGAATCTGAGCACTTGGCTCTTGAAATCAAATCCAAATATACCCAAATGACACAAAGATTTGGTCCAAATCTCTCATTATTTGGAGAATTTGAACTAAAATTATCCAAATTCCATAAAGCATTACTTAAATAAGGAGATCCGACTATAAGGCTTTCTCCAAGAGATCAAAGTGGATTAAAAACTTTTATGAAAGTCCTGAGATTTTTTTTTAAGACCAAATTCTCAAATTTACCATATTGAGCATGGTAGATTTAAAAAATCATGCTTAGAATTGAAAAATAGCACAAATGAGTATGTGCTTTACAAAATTGTTTGAAAAATCAATTCTATGGATTTTTCCCCTAGCTATCTTTTCATATTTAGGGCTAAAGAGAAGCTTAAGGTACTTTAACCCATGGTTTGGGGTATCAAGCAAACTCAAAGCCTTATACTATAGAAAGGTAAAAGATGAGAGTGCTTAAAATAAAGAGAAGAGGCTTGAAATCACCTTATGAGTCATAAATCTTGAATAGAAAATTGGATAGAGTTTTCCTTCTTCTTCAAGAGTTCTAGGATTTCAATTCTCCAACCCTTTGTTTGAGGACATAGCCTCAATTTATGGGCAAGAGTGAGGATAGAAAAGACCTAGGGCAGCCCAAAATATGCATCTAGATTGTTCTAATTCAAATCAAAGGCTTGAACCTGGAGGAAATCAAATGATTTCGGAAGGCAAAAAAGGCAATTCAAAGCCTCTAGAAAGAGGTAGATAGTGTAAATAAAGCACAAATCTCGGTTCCTCTCGAAAATTTGCAAAACAGGGGGTAACTATAAGAATCATACGGTTACCACATAACCGTAAGATTCTTATGGTTACACAAAAACTCCATCCGTAAGATATATATACAGGGGAATTCGGTTATGCCTCCAATGTGCGTGTTTACGTGGCATACCAGTCGAATCTTCTGTACGCCACATCAACTACCACTTGCATGCATGAATAAAGCATGAAAAATAACCGTGCATTGCATTCGGGGGTAACCGAATGCAAAGTTTAGTTACTTTTCAAATAAGAGTAACTGTGACTTTCTTACGAATTGGCCGACCATAACCGTATCAATTTTACAAGGATTGCTACTTCTTTGATTTTCCGAAATTTAAATCCATGCATTGATACATTTATTAAATTTATGAAGGTATTTTACTATTTTTTCGTACTGTAGTGTAATTTGGGGTGTGTACATACACAGGCCTCCTCTAGTAAAGAATTAAAATGATCATGTGCCTTACGAAGCGTGAAAGAACGAGAGAGCTTCGACTTCTTTACTTCGCCACATTCCATGTCAACGCATGTGCCAACGATTTAAATTTATTACTAACCGGAATCACGACATTAAGTAGCGTTTTTTTCCCTTAAATAATTAATCAACTACGACCATTTCAAACCATAGTGGAGCTAAATTGGTCACCTCACCCACCGCCAACGGCCATTCGCATGGCATTACGCTATTACAATATTACTTGAAGGATTCCAGGCAGATTTGCAAGTGAGATTTGCTGTTAGCTTAGGGGTACTGGGCTTCTACAAGTAACGAATGGGACTATGGGAGTGCTTCGTCACAACTTCTCAAGCCTGATATTTTGATCGGCAGGCTTGGACTTTTATAATTCCTTAATAGGCATGCTTGGTCCTTGTTTTACAAGCTTGCATTGATATTCTAGGTCAACCACTTTAGCCCATTGTCATGGCTTCCTGCTGCACGATTTGATCCCACTCAAAGCCTACCAAGTGATCAGCCTTACTCATGTAAGTGTAACGAGTCCATTTCGTTTGTGACCGGTGATACAATTGGACATCATCTACTTGTAAGAGTGCTTTAATTGGTGCAGTCACCCTTTTTTAAGAAAAGAACCAAAATCTTTTTAAATGTAAATATACTAATCATTAGACTGGAACAGAGAGCTTAATTTTGCCTATTCCGTGAACATAATAAGTCTTTAAATCCTTGGGCCAAGGTTAATTAGTCACAAAACTTGAGATGCCATGGTCAAATAGTCTAGCATTTTGGTTTGTACCTTTGATCCAATACTGAAGGCCACAGGAAATTAAAGCCACAGATGATTCGATTCGGCCCTTAAAAGGGCGACACAACACGAAGGCAAGACTGGCCGATATATTGGCATTCTTTTCCCTAAGAATTTGACCTTAGGTTTCCAATATTTCTCGACCATCCCAAAAGTAACAGAAAATAAATCAAATGATGAAATCATTCATCAAGCTCAAACTTGGCACACCTTACCAATGCAATTGAAGCCATCAAATTGCGGTGGGTCCCAATCCTCATTTGAGGAGAATAAACTTGCTCAAACCAATGGAATATGGACTCTAAAACCCTAAACCCTAGACTTGCCGAAATGGATATCCCATATTAATTTCCGTGCTCAAGAAACTCCTGTTGATGCAAGAATAAAAACTTTTTTGAGAATAAACCCACCTCAAAAGTGATCGGAAAGAAAGCATCATTTTCCTGTTCTCTCTCCCTCTCTTTTCAATTCTTATATTTATTTATTTTTAATCACTGTAATATAAGAATACATATGTTAAGAAGATATACTAATTGATAAATTAATGATTGCAAGATCTATGTTTAAATAATTTTCTTTATAGATTAATTTTCAATCAGTTAAGAGAGGAAATTTTTTCATTTTGAGATTTGTTGTAAATTATTTTAAAACAAATTATAATACTTTAATAAGATATACTAATTGATCGAAAAATCTCCTCATAAATGTAAATTTTGTTGTTAATTATACCAATACGCCCGTATTGGTCGCACCAAACGTATCAATATCATGGTGGTCAATCAAAGCTATAGTTATTCCAATATACCCATATTATGGATTTCATCAGTAGACACAAGACTCACAACCCTAATTTCTTAAGAGTGGAGTATTAGTGGAGTTGAAGATAAGCAAGCTTCCCAATCAAGTAGCAACACTAATACTGAACTATGACTATCCAAAGTTTATCAGGTGAACACAAATTCCTGGAAAAGGGAGGCTGTGTGTTTCTTTTGCCTCTATGGAGGGTATCTATCTTTATTACCTTAACAGATTGAGAGAATCAGAAGAATATATATTGCTGTTACAATCAAGATCTTTCTGCTCAGTGCTGGTGGAATTTTCCATGCATAATGGTTGGGATTTTTACATTAAAGCATAATATAAGTTAAAGTGTTACGAGAGAGCAATGAGTCAATTGCAAGAACTGAACCATTTTGGCATGTGTAAAGTTACAATGGGGAAACATGGTGTTGCATATATATTATCAGTAATGTCATGCAGAGTTAAACTGTGAGGAGGAACAATTGTTTCAATCCAGCTGAGAATAGTTCTGATGGTATTAGTAATCACCAGTTCTGTGAAAATGATTCTTTTAAGCCTTCCATAAGATCCTGGGTAGAAAGAAAGGGAAGCCACTGCAATGTAAGGCTTCGGCCATTACTCCACTTTGGAAGGGCTAGATTCTAAGCTTGAACCACTGAGTAAACACCGAGTTTCGGCCGCACCAAATCAACACTAAGGTATGTTATAGATCTCAAGAATCAACACTGTGTCATACTAGTTACATTTACAAATTAATGAGATATCCATGCCCAGAAGAGGAAGGAAAATGGAAAAAGGAAATAAATAAATAAATAAAGAAGAATGTGTGTAAATGTATCAATATAAATATATAGCAAGCCAATTAATCAGCAATATTTGGAAGATAATACAACAAAGTTTCATATTAAGCTGAAGACAACGAGACCATTAATTACAGATTCTAACCATATATAATTAGGGAGACTGAAAAAAAGGAAATATAATACAAAGGCGCCATTGAGAATTGAATCAAGCTGATCTAGAACTTCCCTGATGAAATTATCCTACCTTCCATGTTCTCTGAACTCAAATAAAAGGACGGTAACAATGACGAAACTCATAGGCCTCGACAAATGAATATTAAACTTGGAAAAAATAAAATAAAAAATAAAAAAAAGAATGAAAAGATAGATCAGTATTTATCATATAGTCCTGTTTGGACGCAATATCACCCCAAGCACAAAGACAAATCCAGCTGTGGAAAATACAAAGAAGAAACCCTACACTCAGAAACCTCCAGAATACTTGGGGACCATGGGTATGGTATATTCCTTACCTGCACTATATTCTAATGGTCAAAAATCCATATATACAGTTGATATAATATTAGTGTTTCAATCAATCCAAACCCTCCATTTGGCAGCATTAATGGTGCAGATTGATTCACCATCTATATTGCCATGATCATAAAACCCTAGGCAGGGAGGAGCAAGTGAAAGAAAGGAAGGACGCCAGTCGTTTTAGCATATTTTACATGGCACAAGAGTACAAAGGAAGGCATGGAATGATGGAATGCCTGTTAATTCTTATCCATATCAACATAGTTGACCAGTCAAAGGCACATTAAAAGCTTATTCAAAGACATAAATAAGATTAGTTTGAACGTGACGTACATTGACTGTTCGTTTTCTTTCCCTTCCCTTTGACTAGGAATCACAGCCCAAAAACAATTAAAGATATAAACAACATGATACAAGAGATAAAAACATGAGAAATAAAAAATAATAAGGATTAGGAGAAGATGATGATGAACAGAATAGAACATGAGAAGCAGGTTTTGGCTAAAATCAATTAATCTAGAGATTAATTATGCTGACGACGAAGAAGAAGAAGAGGAGTCGAACTTGTAGTGCTTGTCGACGGCCACTGATACGTCCCAGGTGCAACTTAGTCCCTTGGGGATGATCACAAGGTCTCCGGCGCCGAACTCGACGCACTCCGATGATCCTTTTGTGTAAGCCTTCACCTTCCCTTTGAGCAAATAACATGTTTCTCGGGCATCAAATTTGAGAGGAAACTTACCTGGAGGACAACCCCATCTGGACAAGGAAGACAAATTAAATTAAAGAGAAAAAAAGAAGAAAATAATGAAGTAGAGATGGGAGAGGGACAAGAAATCAGTAATAGGAAGTAGATATGCAATTCAAGCAGCAGCACAACAGTAATGTAATGAAGAAACATAGCGAACGAACACTTACTTGGGCCATGACTTGATACCCAATTCAGATAAACGTGAATCTGAGAGATTGTGTTCGACGATAATACTAAGGTCAGAGCTGGAATCTGGTTTTGATTGTGTAGCCATGGAAGGAGGAGGAGGAGAAGGAGAAAGAAGGTGAAGGAGACAGATGAAGAAGATAAGCACTAAGACGGTATGGGTATGATGGGTATTTTGGTTTTGTTTTTGGTTGTATGTATTGTTGTCTTTTGGTTGGGAGAAGTAGAGGAATCTTATATATAACTCTTTTAAGTTCAAAAGGGCAAGAGTACATAATACACATAATTACATATGCAAGTAGAAATACAGGGCATGTGAGAGTTTGTGACATAAAGCTATATCTCGTGAGATATTGCTTTCTCTTTTCTTCTTTTCTTCTTTTCATTTTTTCTGGTACGTACATTGGATATACTACTACTCACCCCATCCATGCACATGTATCCCATTACATCTATTAGAAAGCCCAGCATAAAGGAATGCACAAAAACCATAAATAGCGACATCTCGAACGACTTTCAAACATTTTAGCTGAAAGTGGAGCTAACTCGAGCAATATCCCCATTTTTTGTAAGGGTGAGAGTGAACCTGGGGGCTATGCCTAGCACAGGCTTCCGCCACTTGCCCAAGTGGCACCCTAGGGATTTTGCTTTCTTGCATGACTACCCAAAATATTGGAAAAATGCTCTAATTAAAATCTTGCAATTTGTTTTCAAAAATTCCAGTGATTTCAAATCTTTTTGTAAGTTGTTTTAACATGAAGGGAGTGTCTATGTTTAAGATTTCTGGAATGAAATCTTCTGCTATGTTGACGTGAATTGGCACGTGCTTTGGCCATGAGATGCTGTCATGTAGAGTATCTCACGGTCAATGATTTTTCATGTGAGCCCAACTTCTATCAGTGATTTTTCATGTGAGCCCAACTTGAAGCATTTACAATAATAAAAAATCATATCATAAGATATTCCACATGGCAACATCTCATAACCAAAGCAAGTGCCAATTCACGATAACATAGCAAAAGATTTACCAGAGCAAAAAAAATAGCTAAAGATTTCATCTCAGGATTTCCAAGCCTTTTCAATGGCTTTTAAGAAGTTATTAATTATCGGGTCACAAAAAAAGGTAACAAAAAATCGAACCACCATTAATCTTATAAACTAATTTTCTTGCTTTGTAATTCTTTGCTTTTATGGTCCCCTTTTTCAATGTTCAAAACTTTAATTTAAAGACTTATTTAAAACAAACTTTTTCTTTGTAGCATTAAAAATTTGAATAACCAGTAAACATGTGACAAAACTTTACATATATTACCATTTAACATAAAGTGGATATGCACAAGTTATCTTCATCAACACATGTGTACACACACTTCACCATTGGTTACAACAGATCTTTCAGCCAAGGCTCTAGCAGATTTATTAATTTCCATTTTTTTTTTTTGCCCGCTATGGAAATTTTGCTGGAAGATTTGCTGTAACCAACCACGAAGTATATGTCTACATAGGTGTACGAAACTAATGTGTATACATGCTTTACCATTGAAGCAACAAATCTTATAACCACAAGCTCTAGGAAACATGTTCTCTGTGTGCTCCGCAGCAATAATCCTACATCCATGTTATTACGGGGTTGTGATTGATTTGTAAATCTATACTAATATATAAAGAGAAGTACCCAAGTTCTAGCATGATAATCTATACCCAAATCACCTCTCAGATTTTCCCTATTTAACTGATTTTGTTATGTCATATCATATAACAGAATCGCATGCGATTTGAACTCTTGCTTTTAAAGTGGCTTTCTTCCTAAGTAAACCCCATAAAAATGTTTTGTAATTCGCTATGCGCATGTAGTCCCCCCGGCATTAGAAAACTCAACAAAAAAATATGGTTAATTGAATTTCTTATAATTTAAGTGGACCCATCACATCGTTGCTACAGGCCAGGTTGCAAGATTTCGCTCTAGAAGATTTTCACTGCAATTCTATGGGATTTTTGTTTTTCGGTTCTTGTCCACTTACATTTGAGATTTGAGAACGATATGGAAACGTGGAGTAGCCTGTTTTGTCCCATTCGTTCGATAGAATCGTCATGCGATTATAATAAGGGATTGTTGAGAATTTGAGGATATTTTCACGATATATCAAAGTTGATTTACGCGAGAAGAACAAGCGAACAGGATTTACTTTCTTTTTTGGTTTTTTGCCTTTTTCTCCGGTCAAACGGTGAGTAGTTCAGCAAACTGACAGGGACACTTGGTGAGCGATGATTGGAGCAACGGCTGGATTCTTTGACCGGATTGCCGTCACGTTAAAGATACCCACGTCGGTGCCGCTCACGGCTCACCTCACGGACTTTTGCTTTTGGCTCCATCCTTAGATTTTTATGTTTGAGAGGATTGGTTTCAGCGATATTTTTTCAAAATAATCCAAATTCAGTCAGCAAATTTTTGAAAATTAAGAATTAGTGATGCTTTTTCATATAATTAGGATTCGGTATCATTTTACTATTTATCAAGAATTTCTTCTAAAAATATCTTAAAAATACATTGAAAACCTATTCAATCATTTAGGTACAAGTGAGGTTTGCAAGTCTATTTGAGGGTATTTTTGGACAAAATTCATGAATAGTAAAATGGCATTAAATCCCAATTATTTAAAAAAAGTATCACTAATTCCCAATAACCAAATCTAGATTATTTTAAAAAAGTATCACTAAAAACTAATTTTTCCTTTATGTTTTGCATAGATATTATCTTCTTTAAATAAATAAATAAAACACACACACGTGTACAAAAGGGAATGCACGTGCCAAAATGTTTAAGGACAATATGGGTATGAAAACATCCAAGTTCAATAAATAGCACTAAAAATATGATTTTGTGCAACAGTGGTAATGGGTGAGTGTCATTTGGATATTGAGAAATCAGTCCATAGCTCTTGTTTGACAAATAAGTTTGGAAATATAAACTTAAACCAACTTGCCCCCACTCGTATCTATGGTACATAACTCACAAAAGAAGCAGACTAACAATAAATCTAATCTTTGACATTTTTATACAGCGACTACACTCAAACTAAAACTTAAGTTATTATGATATCACTTCAAGGCTTTTACATCACACCAAATGATTATATCTATAAATATAAACGAACTTACCCCATTTTATATCTATGGTCAAAAAAATCACAAAAGAAGCAGACAATGACCCTACTCAAACTTTACCTCGAGGCTTTTATCATCACACCAAGTGGTAGTTTGTTTATTAATTATAAATCTATAGCTAGAATCTGATGTAAGTTTTACATAAACATAATTTCTGATTTTTTTTTTTTTTTTTACAAGAAGAAGAATAGTTATAATATGTAAAAGAAGTATATATCATAAGTCAAAGATCCATTCCCAAAACCAACACATTTATTTAAGTTTAGAATGGGTTTTGAAATAATGAGAAAAATCTCTCCTCCTACCTACTATTCTCTAGATCTCCATTAAAGAACCCTCAACAAGTCAAACAAGATGAGGTATTCCCATGTGAACAAAGTAGTTCCCTGTTTAAGTCAGCATCTCAAATGTCAAATAAGAACTTAAATGTGACAAAAGCAAAGAGTTCTTTAATGTCTCTAAGTTTTTTTCGCTTACATGTAGCATATCTCGTTCCCTGAATTGTTCAGAATAAGAATATTAACTTATAGATACCATCTTGAGGCCTAAATTTATTTTAGTATTTTTCCTCGATTTATCTTACCAAAATCTAGAATATAGAAAATTTTAAAGACAATTTGTATTTTCATTTAGATATTACTTTAAGAAGAGAATATCTCTGCTCTTTATTAAAGCAATCCAACCATCTTGAATGAGATATTGTAAAGCTGAAGATCTTCCAATACATACAGCTTTTATAGTTAAAAATAAATAAATATGGGTAAGCTTTCATAAAAAAATTTCCCAATCCAAAAATTTTATTTATTTATTATTTCAAATCTAAATATTTTCAAATTTTAGAGACTATATTAGTATAATATATTTTCAATTTAGTCTGATTGAAACTAGCCAATGGAAAGGCCAAAAGGAAAGAAGGGATATGTGATATATCCCAATCTCACATTGGAAATGGATGAAATCCTGCTAGGTATATGAGTCAAAAAGAACACTCAACCTAACAAAGCACCTTTTGAGGGGACAAAACCATGCGAGCATAGGCCCAAAGCAACCAATACTTTGTTGGATTATGTCATAATAGGATATGATTTGGTCTCGTAATCCTAATCCTAAATGTTATGCAATATTCTCTCTATGACCACGCAAAACATCTATTTTCAGGTGCACCTTTTCTACAGCCAAATTGTATAAGAGCTCCTTGCTTTGCTAAGCCTAAGAATAAGATTCAGTTCATTATTGACGACTATTGATGATCAACCTGTTCTTTCAAATGCCAAATTCAAATTCGCAATTTTTTGCAACCAAGAGCATTCAAAGACCCTAAGGAATTCCTGGAACCAAAGCCATTGAAATGGCCACTGGTCGCCCTCTTTATTTTGTTTCCTATTGACAATATCAATAGGCTAATGCAATCAAAAGCTTGACAAGATTATTTACTGTGGATATGATAAGGTTGCCTATTGATAGAACATTAATGAGATCAGAACTGCTGCAATTGCTTGACAACATGCAACTCATAGTTACACTTCAACCAAAAAACAGCAGCTTGGAAAGAGAGAACGCACCAGCATTACACTAATCCACTTGTACAAAGTCAAATTATTTGCATCCTTAAAGCTCTGTAAGCTTCTTTTTGAACCAAGAACAGATCCCATATTTTTCATCAGAGCACCCCACAAACCTCCAATATTACGATACACTTGTAGGCTCATAAGGGAATACCAAAACCTCATTCATTGATTAAAAAACCAAACATTCATGACATTAAATGAACCAATATGTAGAGTTACAATGGAAATCAAACTCAATAATCTATACTATTAATAAAGAGAAGAGGGGGAATATTCCCCCAGATTCTGGCCCCTTTTTTTTTCCAAACAAAACAATTCCAAGTCCCAACATATAACCACCTTCCATTTTTAAATTGAAATCCTGCAACTGTTCCCTCTCCGGCCCTACGTGCAGTTTTGCACGTGCACCCTACTAGTAACAAAAAACAAAACCATATATGCATGGTTCAAACAAACCACACTATTACATAATACAAAAAACCAAACATCTCAATAGACCAACATCAAAATAAAATAAACATGTTCAATATTCCAATCCCATCGCATAAACATCCAACTCCAGATCAATTTCCTTTCAAATTAACGGTTCTGGTTGTTTCCTGAAAAAAAAATTAAGTAATGGGTGAAGCAAGCCAAAATCCAAATGTATTCATTTCATTGTTAAGATCACCCGCGTGATCATAATACCATAAATTCACATTCCAACTGAAAAACAGGGTTTTGACTCTAACAACACCTAGAGGGGGGTGAATAGGTGTAGCACAGCGGAATAAAATTTTTCTATCAATTAAAGACAAGTCCTTAATTAATAGGCATGAACAAATCCTCAAGGTAATTCCAGAAAATCAAATAATTAATCAAAAGCAATTAACAAGCCACCCAAATTGCAAGCAAATAATTAAAGCATGTAAAGTAAGACAAAACAAGCAATTTGGTGACGAAGGGAAAACTCTATGAGAACTCTCACTAGAGAAAAACCCTCCGGGCTATGCAGGAGCCACCTAAAAGATCCAATATGAAAAGAAGACTTACAACCTGTAGTTCAGACGACTCAACATCCCTATGCTAGACTCTGCAACTCACAAACTTGAAAGTATCTGAGGAACTCCTCAGATTTGCTCCACAGCAACACTTCAGAACTCTGAAGATCTTCTCACACGATCACCCAAACGAACTCGCCTGGTATCCGTAGGAACTCCCACGATCAATCTCTCCAACCCGGAACTCCAAGGTAGAGGAAGGAAGAAGAAAAGAAAGGTTTTATGGCTCAAAAGATGAAAACCTAGAAGAAGGGTTTTCAGAAGAGAAAAGGATATTTAGGGCTTCTAAAACGTAGCTCTCTTAGGTTTAGAAGGTCCCTAATCCTATTTAAAGGTTCCCCAAAAAGTTTCAAGTCAATCCGAATTGAAACGAGTAAGTTATGTAATTTTTCGTAACTTTTCGGAAATTTTGCTGTTTGAACGTTCGAACGCTCAGCAAACGTTCAGCAAACGTTGGCCTTTAAAACTTGAACGTTCGAACGGACAGAGAACGTTGGTCGAACGCTAGCCTCGGATTTCTCTGCAGAACATGAACGTTCGAACGCTCAGCAAACGTTCAGCAAACGTTGCTCTCGGGTTTGTCTGCAGAACATGAACGTTCGAACGCTCAGCAAACGTTCAGCAAACGTTGCTCTCCAGAAATTGAACGTTCGAACGGACAGAGAACGTTGATCAAACGTTGGGCATAACTTCTTCAATTTGACTCCGATTTTGACGCCGTTTGAACCATGTCTTCTTGGACTCAACCTAAACATTCTAAACACACTTAAACACTATCTCTTTGAAACTGAATAAAGCCAAACTAAAATGTTAAACCTAACAAACTCCCCCTTTGGCTATTCAGTGACAAAACCTATACACAATATAAAAACCAGAGAATCCATGACATTGTGAACCACCAAGCAATGTCTTGGATTAAACAAACTCAAACACAACCTATCTACACTAACCTAGATAGACCAAGCTTAAATTTGAAACCTGTAACCTGTAACAACTCACAGAAAACAAATACCTTGTGAAACGCATGAGGAATAAAAAATAACAATACGCAATTCACATTCAATTCAATTATCAAAGCTCCCCCTTAGTAATACCTACTCCCCCTTTTTGTCACAGAAATAGACAAAAGGAAACAGATAAGCCAGAAATACCTACTCCTCAAAGGAAATAGTGAGGCCAAAAACACCAACTCCCCCTCAAAACTTGACAAGTTTAGAAGAAGCACAAGCATTAATTCAAATGGCTAGAATAGATAACAAAGTGGAAGACAAAACACAGTTGGAAGAGATGAAGAACTAAAAAAAATTCCAAATTTCACTTAAAAACATCAAGCTTCCAATGAAACCAACTCAACCACATGTAAAAAACACTCTAAAAACATGATGAATCATGTCCCAAGCACAATTTCATAAAAACTCAAAATTTTTATATTTTTGAGAACTTTGTCACCCAAAATTCAAGTTTTTACAAAACTAAAAACAATAATCCGAAATAACTACACAATAATGTAATTAAATCACCAAGTGTGCTTGCGTGTAAGTGCAAAACCAAATACAACAAGTTTGCCTAAATAGGAACTTGGTAAGGAGGATTTGGCCATTTATCAAGAAATCACAATATTACTCAAGTCTCTCTATGAGTTAAAAAGAACTCCCTTCATGAATATTTTAAAGACCTAAGCATTATTTTATTGAAATTTTCTCCCCCTGTTTCTTACAATTCTTTTTGCACAAAGAGTAGTGTTCCTTAAAATATCTGAGTTTACAGCTTATTCCATGGTTATACTCCTTGTGATTCTCTTTTCTTTTTGAACTCAATATTTGTGGGGTTTACATTTCATCCCAGAGTTCTTTTCATACAACTTTTTTTTCTTTTAAACAAAAGGGAGAAATTTGTTTTTAACACAAGGTCATATGCTAGGATCTTTTTAACTTAAGATAGACAAGAGTAAATCAAGGATTGCCTATCCACACACTCACCGAAAAAGAAAAATTAAGCTTGCTTAAATGTATTTGGGGTGTGTAAGTGAAGTGCAAAACACACTAAGAGATCAATCAACCTTTGTGCATTTATATGAGATCATTGAAATAGATTTTGCAAAACAATTCTTTTAAGCAATTAATTCTCTCAATATAAAAATGTATTGTTTTCACAAACACATGCTCATGACACAAATCACCAAAATAAAAAGAATGGAAAATCTTTTTGTATTTTTTTTTGAACAATTTTAAATCAAAAAACCAGAAAAATAAAAACAAAAGAAAACATGCATGCAAAGGATAAGATAAGCAATATAAACAGGGCCAATGCATGCAACACAAAACCTACTCAAGTAAGAGTAGTCAAATCACTCTTCTTCACCCAAACTTGTTGGTTAGAAGAGGATTTCTTGGTCAAGGAAACTAGTTGTTCAGAAAGAAGCCTAGTTTGTTCAGCTAAAACCTTGACTTGTTTAGACAAATCCACATTGGATTTTCTAGAAGGAGAATTCCAAGATTGAGTAAGCTCTTCTCCTAATCTCCAGCAATTAGGTCTTATGTGACCTAGAACACCACAGTGATGACAAGTGGGAATGAATTTCTGAGATTGAGATTCCCTATTAAAAGATGCCTTAGGTTTAGACTTTTTGAACTTTTGGTTAGGCCTTTTTGCCTTTTTGGTCTTTAAAGATGAAGGAGCATCCTGAAATCCTAAACCTCTCTTATCAGTCACTGTTTGATTCATACCAAGCATGTGATCAAGCTTTTGAGAACCAGAAGAGAAGTTTTGCAACAGAAATTTGGAATCTTCTAACTCAGATTTCAGAGACATGTTTTGAGACTCAAGGGTTTCAATCTTCAACTTCAACTCACCAACATGTGAAGTAGACTCATCCAATTTAACTTGAAGTCCTTCCTTTACAAGTTCTACTTCATTGAGCTTTTTGAGAAAGACCTTATTTTGTTTCTTTATTTTCAGGCTTTCATTAAAAAGCTTTTCATAAGCCTCTTCTAGGCTTTCCTCATCTTCAGACTCACTTTGAGAACCAATATTATTCTCAAGTTGTGTTGAGTCTTGAAGAGTATTTCCCTCATCACTTCCCACTATAGAAGTGAAGGCCATGTAGTTTGAACCCTCTTTAGATACAAAGTCCTTCTCATGTTCAGATTCAGTCTCACTATCAGACAGGGTAGCATTCATTGCTTTCCCACTTCTTTTACCTTTCAATTTTCTATAGGTAGGACATTCAGATCTTATATGGCCAAGCCCTTGGCAACCATGACACTTAACCTGCTGAGTCGTGTTTTCATGAATGTCTTTGGTTTCCCTAGGTTCTTTCCAAACTTTCATCTCCTTGCTAGAAGTCCCCCTAGACCATTCATTGCCCTTTTTGTTTTTCCTAATCTTAAACATCTTTCTAAAGCTCTTTACAAATTCGGCAATTTCCTCATCATCCACCTCATCATCAGACTCATTAAAAGTCTTTCCTTTCATGACTCTAAGAGCAATGGATTTGCTCTTTTTGGACTGAGGTAAGGTAAGCTCATAGGTTTGAATTGATCCTATTAGGTCTTCAACCCTAATTTTGTCAATGTCTTTGCTTTCCTCTATGGCAGTTACCTTGGGTATAAACCTCTCAGGGAGAGACCTAAGGATTTTTCTCACAACTCTGTTTGGAGGAATTTTATCACCAAGGTTAAAACTAGAATTCACTATATCACTGAGTTTGGCATAGAACTCATCAAAGGGTTCATCCTCTCCCATCTTCAATTCTTCAAACCTAGTGATAAGCATCTGTAACTTAGAATTTTTCACAAGGACAGTTCCCTCATGAGTGGTTTCCAGAATTTCCCAAATTTCTTTACCGGTCTCACAAGTGGATACTCGTTTGAACTCATCAACAGAAATTGCACTAAAGAGTGCATTGACAGCTTTACTATTATGGTTGACTTCAATTAACTCTTCCCTAGTGTATTGGCTTGGGTCTTTGGGTTTAATCTCACCATCTATGGTAATAGTGGGTGGAGACCATCCTCTCTCAACACTTCCCCATACCCTCTCATCAATGGCCTTAAGATAGGCTCTCATACGAACTTTCCAATATGCATAATTACCACCATCAAAGAAGGGTGGGGCAGAGGAAGACTTGTCCATGACTAACAGAGTCAAGGATCTGGTTACCCGCTCCGATACCAATTGAAAAACAGGGTTTTGACTCTAACAACACCTAGAGGGGGGTGAATAGGTGTAGCACAGCGGAATAAAATTTTTCTATCAATTAAAGACAAGTCCTTAATTAATAGGCATGAACAAATCCTCAAGGTAATTCCAGAAAATCAAATAATTAATCAAAAGCAATTAACAAGCCACCCAAATTGCAAGCAAATAATTAAAGCATGTAAAGTAAGACAAAACAAGCAATTTGGTGACGAAGGGAAAACTCTATGAGAACTCTCACTAGAGAAAAACCCTCCGGGCTATGCAGGAGCCACCTAAAAGATCCAATATGAAAAGAAGACTTACAACCTGTAGTTCAGACGACTCAACATCCCTATGCTAGACTCTGCAACTCACAAACTTGAAAGTATCTGAGGAACTCCTCAGATTTGCTCCACAGCAACACTTCAGAACTCTGAAGATCTTCTCACACGATCACCCAAACGAACTCGCCTGGTATCCGTAGGAACTCCCACGATCAATCTCTCCAACCCGGAACTCCAAGGTAGAGGAAGGAAGAAGAAAAGAAAGGTTTTATGGCTCAAAAGATGAAAACCTAGAAGAAGGGTTTTCAGAAGAGAAAAGGATATTTAGGGCTTCTAAAACGTAGCTCTCTTAGGTTTAGAAGGTCCCTAATCCTATTTAAAGGTTCCCCAAAAAGTTTCAAGTCAATCCGAATTGAAACGAGTAAGTTATGTAATTTTTCGTAACTTTTCGGAAATTTTGCTGTTTGAACGTTCGAACGCTCAGCAAACGTTCAGCAAACGTTGGCCTTTAAAACTTGAACGTTCGAACGGACAGAGAACGTTGGTCGAACGCTAGCCTCGGATTTCTCTGCAGAACATGAACGTTCGAACGCTCAGCAAACGTTCAGCAAACGTTGCTCTCGGGTTTGTCTGCAGAACATGAACGTTCGAACGCTCAGCAAACGTTCAGCAAACGTTGCTCTCCAGAAATTGAACGTTCGAACGGACAGAGAACGTTGATCAAACGTTGGGCATAACTTCTTCAATTTGACTCCGATTTTGACGCCGTTTGAACCATGTCTTCTTGGACTCAACCTAAACATTCTAAACACACTTAAAACACTATCTCTTTGAAACTGAATAAAGCCAAACTAAAATGTTAAACCTAACACCAACATATATACAATATCAGTAATAAGATATATATAACCCCAATAACAACTCACAAATATTATTATTCATTAGTATGCATGATTTCACATGTCATCATCAACATCATGTAGAGGCCATTAATTTCATCATTCATTTGTCATAAAGTCCCCAAAGAATCATCCTCAACATGTTAATGAAGCAATGAATAGATTAAGTAGTCCTTTCCATAAGTTTGAATCAAATTTCAAAAATTCGGTGTTTCCGCTCAAGCTACAGATACTTTCAGCGCTAGAGCTCACTTGAGCCGAAGTTACTGCATGAGAGCGCAATTCAAGCAAAAGAGATAGTTGTCAAAACAAAAAGAATAGAAGAATCCTACAGCTCAAGTTCAAGGCTCACTTGTTGCAAGTAAGAGCTCTCAGGTTCTGAGTATCGTATAAAAATTTTTAAAACAACGTATGTGACCCGCACTAGCGTGGATCACACGCTAGACCAAACAAGAGCATTATTGCTCGATAGCTGATTTAGCGCGGGTCCAGCGCCACACACACAAAACCCTATTCCGAACAGATTTTCAATCTCTTTTTTAATATTCAACACTTGCTACAATAACAGTCACGAAGGTCTTTCAAAATAGATCGCTATGAACATAATAGATGAATCAACAGATAAAACCCCAACTTTTAAATTATGAACATGAAGATCTAACCCAATTTTTAAATCATGAACATGAAGATCTAACCTCCCACTACTCATCTTTACAATATGAAACCCACCCTTGCATGTATTTCACAAATCATGAAAAAAGCGAGAGAGAGAGAGAGGAAATCTATTGTGAGAAAGAGAGCGATCTAGAGAGAGAGATGGATCAACTTAGGCCAAGACCAGCAAATTCTTCTCCACTTAACTCTTTATTGTTTCTGGATCGAGTTCCTATTGTTTATGTCGACTGCAACTCCATCATATACAACAACAGCACCTACACGTGGTCTCAGACACACACCATGGATGCCTCCAGCTTGCCTCTTCTCTCACGTCGTCTCTGTCATCGCCCCAAATCTCCCCTCCATGTACGAGCTTCACTTCGCCGTTTCCATGTGTGGAGCCGTCCTCAACACCGGCCTCGACGCCCACACTGTCTCCAGACTCTCTATCACAGTGAATCAAGACTTGTCTTTGTCGATCACTCTCCCTCATCTCTGAAGCCATCTCCTTGTTCCTCTCAATACAAGACGACTGTCTCCTTCTCATCACAAACGAGGAAGGAGAAGCAAGAGATGCAATTGGACGTAGGAAAAATAGGAAGACGAAAGCATCGGGAACATTTTCCCCGAAAGATGGAAAACAACTTCCGCTAAATTTTGGCGGAAGTTATTTTCCACCAATTTTTCAGCTTTCAGGAAAATAATTTCCCTAGTTCTAAGTTTTCCGATGAAACAAACACCGTCAAAATTACAAAATTCCGGAAAATATTTTTTTTTCCACTATTTTCCGCTGAAACAAACACAGCATAAAAGAAGAGAAGAATCCTACCGCTCAAGTTCAAGGCTTGCTCGTGACAAGCGAGATAAAAATTTTGAGAACAACGTATGTGCCCCGCACTAGCGTGGGTCACGCGCTAGACCAAGCAAGAGCATTAAACCATGGCACTCGATAGCTGCTTAAAAGTGGGTCGGGTGTCAGACCCACAAGACCGTCCAAACAAATTTTCAATCTATTTTCATATTCAACATAGGCTACAATAACAGTTAGGAACAAAACCTTGAGGTCCAATGGGCTAAAGCAGACAATATCATTGCTGGTGTGATCGGGCATTACGCTCATATTGGTTATATTTGCAAACAAGATATCCATGCCCAAAGACACTATGGAAATAGGGAAGCAAAAAAAAAAAAAAAAAGAAAGAAAGAAGAAAGAAAGAATGTGTAGATGTAAATATCAATATCAATATCAAGCCAAAAAAACAATATTTGGAAGTCCTGTTTGGACGCAAGCAAAACGTGGTTGCGTCGCCCCTTGATTCACCATCAATTTGGTAAGATAAACCCCTAGAAAGTTAGGAGAGCAAGTGAAAGAAACGAAGGAACCCAGTTGTATGGCATATTTTACATGCCACAAAAGTACAAAGAAAGGAATTCCATGCTAGGGGAGAGAAATCTCAACACACATATAGTTTAGCAGCCAAAGGAACATTAAAAGCCTATTCAAAGATATAAATAAGATTCTTTTGAATGTGACGTACATTTACTGTTCGTTTTATTTCCCACAGCCAAAAACCACTTCGAAAATGCTAAAAGAGATAAACACGATGTATAAGAGATAAAAACATGACAAAGAAACGATAATAAGGATTAGAAGACAAGGATCAAAGAAGATAAAGATGATAGAATAGAACATGAGAAGCAGGTTTTGACTGAAATTACCGTACAGATAATTTATGACGACGAAGAAGAAGAAGAAGAAGAGTCAATACTGTACTCGACCGCAACAGATACGTCCCCGGTGCAACTTATTCCTTTGCGGAAGGTCACAAGGTCTCCGGCACTGAACTCAACGCACTCCGACGAGCCTTCTATGCAAGCCTTTACCTTCCCTTTGAGCAAATACCATATTTCTTGGTCAGGAAATTTGCGAGAAAACTTGCCTTGAAGATAGCTCCGTCTGGACAAGGAAGACGAATTAAAGGAGAAAAAGAAAGAAAAGAATGGGGTAGAGATGGGAGATGGACAAGAAATCAGTAATAAGAAGTAGATATGCAATTCAAGCAGCAGCACAACAGTAATGTAATGAAGAATCATGGCGAATATTGAACACTTACTTAGGCCATGAATTGATGCCCAATCGCGTTTTACGTTCTACTGAAATATTTGGATCGACGATAATACTACGGTTAGGGCTGGAACTTGGTCTTGCCGCTCCAGTCATTAAAGAAGGAGGAGGAGAAAGAAGAAGAAAGGATGTGAAGGAGAAAAAGAGGAAGAAGATAACTACTAGTCGGTATGGGATGATGCGATTGTTGTCTTTCGATTGGGAGAAAGAAGTAGAGGAATTTATATATAGACAACCCAAGTTGAAGAGGGTAAGAGTACATGTACAAGACGCATAACTGCATATGCAAGTGGAAATAGGATATGAGCGTTTGTGACATAAAGCTGTATCTCCTGAGATATTGCTTTCTACCATGGCTGCACGAAATATTGGAAAAATATTATAATATTCTATAATTTGTTCCAAAAACTTACCCTATTTATTTTGACATGAAAAGGTTAAGCCATATCAGCTGGTCCCACCGGCTGGTAGATCCGGTGGTCCAACGGTGGAGGGTATGTCCACGCACTGTTGAACCAACAAATCTTCCAGCCAACGGCTCCAATGGATTTCAAACGATGAAAGTGGTGTTTATGTTTGGGCTTTCAATGCCTTTTCAATGGCCAAGTTGCAAGATTTTGATGTAGAAGATTTTAATTGCAATTCTATGGGATCTTATTTTGTTTTTTTTTTCTCTTGATAGTTTTTGTCCACTTGTAGACTTAAGAACGATATAGATGGCGTAGCCTGTCTTTTCCGAGACCGTTTCCTCTGTTACCACGCAGTGGTACCAAAGTGAAACGTATGGATACATGCCCGATTTCAATATGATGGTATCACAGTACAGCCACATTCTGGGACTAGAGGAAATTCGTTCCATTGAGTCGGCATATGATTACAATTATTTTGTTGAGAATTTGAGGATATATATTTTCACGCTATATCAAAATTGATTTACGTGAGAAAAACAAGCAAACAGAGTTTACTTTCTTTTTGTTTTTTGCTCTCTCTCCCGCCAAACAAGGAGGTAGTTAAGCAACTGACAAGGACACTTGATGAGAGGTGTTTGTACATAAACATAATTTCTGATTTTTCTACAAATAAAAAGTTTAAACATAATATTGCAAAATATGTATATGTCATAAGTCAAATGTCCAACCCAAAACCAACACATTTAATTAAATTTATAAATGGGTTTTGGAACAATAATTTATGAGTAAAATCTCTCCTCCTACCAACTATTCCCTCTTACTTTTGAGAACCCTAAAAAGTCAAAACAAGATTAGTTATCGCCGTGATAACAAAGAGATTCCCTGTGAGCTCAGCAAGATGATAAGAAGCATCTCAAATAACAAGAGAAATTATGTGACATAACCAAGACTTTTTCAACATGTCTCTAAGTCAACCGAATGAGCATAGAGAATTTTTGCCTTTACATGCAGCATAGCTCATTCCCTATAAAGGCACAGAATAAGAAATATTAAAAGTTATAGAGACGCTTGAAGCACTAAAATTATTTTAGTATTTTCCCTCGATTTATCTTAACAAAATTTAGGATATGGTAAATTTAAAAGACAATATTGTATTAAAAGAGGAAAAGTATTCTATTTTCCAATATTTGAGTCCTTAAATAAAAAGGAGCCTTAAATTCAGTGAGAACCCAAGGTGATAGAGGGTCTAGAAAAATATCCTTAAGCCCAAAGTGATCAAGCCCTAAAAGTTAAAATTTGAATGGCTAGGCACACTGCAGCTCAAAATTTGATGAATAAATATATAGATAATAAGAGACCTATATCCAACAAGAGGCACAGCACAATGCTTCTCAGTTTCCTTTCTACTTTTCCTTTTAAATGGATGATTGGTCCTCCATTTAGGGCACATAATTTCTCAAGTCAAAGCAGCAACGAGAATGATCCTGATGATTATTTACCTGAACAAGAAGATTGAAAACATTGACAAAACATGTGTGAATTCCAAACCCATACCAATGTGCCCATATGATATGCAAATCTCGGGTAAGCATGGGCAGAGAACCACTGGGAGAATAAAGGCTAACAGAAAGTTGCTATAGTAGTAAGTGATAATGTTTAACACATACAAATACATGCATACATATATCGTGTTGAGGGACCTAATGGAAATGAATCAATGGAATTGAAGTCTACAACTCGAGCTTTCCAGAGAGAGATATCAAGAATGAAGGGCATAAAAAATTCAATCCATGGAGAGAAGACGAATTTGAACATACAGTCGGCAGAATAGGAAGGCAAGTCCGACCTGTCAAGCTCTTAGTCCTCGCTTTATCAGTTACAGCTATTAGAGTGCAGTCAATAATTGTATGATCCCAATCAAATCTGCAAAGCACATGGTGGCTACTCAAATCAGCAAATTCTATGCGACAAGATAGACTAAATGTGAGATGAGAAGGATCTAGGAAAAACTAATGAAAGTATTGAACAGATGATCACGTGTTTTCTAGCAAGGGAACTCGATAGGAAGTGAATGGTAGACCATCTTACACTGTGTAAAAGATTGAGTGATAAGTTCTTAGAAGTATCCTGGCTTTTATCCAACACCAATAACAACAACAACAATGTGCAGTCAAGGGGGGTTGATAGGATCTCTTTATGGCTTTCCAAAATTACTGAAAAGGAAACTAGCAAAGACATAAGCATCTTCTAAATTACAAATATCAGAGATGCTTACAAGGAAATTATGAAATTTATAATAAAAAAAAGACTTGATGAATATTTTCAACCACATTGTTTCATTAACCAGCAAAACAGTCTTCATGATAAGGTTTGTGCATCTTGCGATAATTCTACATAATGTTAGTTTCAATATCAAAAACAGTAAGACAAGCTATTTATTACAAATTCAGGAGAAATGACAGACCCATACAAGTCACTTTCAAATTCAGGTCCTAGACATTATCTATAAAACATTACTAGAAAAATCGCTTGCAGTGCATTTGGATTTCAGCCTACAAACCCAAAGTCAACTCCTTGGATGGGATTTTAGCTACCTGATTTGTCTTCCTTAAATCCTTGTTCTTTATGTCAATAAACAAGTATGAGGTGTTATTTGAAAACTTTCCAAAGGGAACATAATTTCTCTATGGAGCTCCAGTCCAATGCGTATGACAGATCACGTTAGACCATGCATTTTGAATTATTGTACTTTAAACTTCTGTTTTTAGAAGTACAGATACCAAATGCAAAACATAGAATTCACATGCACTCTTAAAGAACACAGCAACACATCTCAACCCTCCTCAACTGCTTTTTACTTACTCATGAATACATTTTCTATATTCGAACTTCCAATGGAGACTGAAATCATCACAATTAAACACTTGATACCAAGTACATTATTATATTTCACTCCCTGTCCTCTCAAGTTATACCCAAAAAAATCCCACCAAAATATACACCCAGTGACACAGCAAACGAATCACAGATGCAGATCCATAGGCAGGATAAGGATTCAACATATTGAGAGGCAATCCGGAGACTTCAACACGAATATGGAAGCTTCCATCCTATAGGTGTAGATTGATTGAGGGTCCAGCCACAGGTAGCTTTTAATTCCTGCAACATTCCTTCTAGACCTTCATAGTTTGCTATCCATTCAGGTTCTTTCTCCATTCTTTAATTCACAGGCTTGGGCTTGAATCTGCATCTGATTTGTGCTTGAAAATTGGAAATTCCTGATTGCCCTTTCAGAAAATATAGCAGAATGCTAGCATCATTTGCTTGGTCATATTCATATTTGAGCCTAAAGCTCTTCATTTCAGTCCCATTGCCAACAACAACAAACAACCACCACCATACCTTTTCTTTTCTTTGCTGGGCTCATTTTCCTTTCTGATAGACTCGTGTCACGGTCAACTTGTTTCACACGCAGCAGGACGACCATGCGGCGCTATGGCCCTCCCGAGCCATAGCCAGCCTTCTCTTTCAGGTGCTTCTGACCCATTTCCGAATGCCCACGTGATGCATCAACGGGATACGACTCACTCTAGAGTGCCGCACACCAAGCCCACCTTGGTTGGCTCACAAGCTGCTTCCTAGCATCCCTCCTGATACTCACCCGGTTTATGAGGTTTCCCTTGTCATTGCGGCCCTCAAGCACACCACCGTGTCATGAGATGCCCAACCAAGTCGATCATCCAACTTGCCCCACTCAAGGAGCTTCACAAGTATATCGGGTCATTATCGCGCACACTGAATAGCCAAAGAGCTCCCAGGCGCTCCCATGTTTTTGTATTGAGGGTTGCCAACCCACAACACTATCCTCGAGTCCCCCTCGAGTATATCAAGGCAACTAATATCTCGTAGCTTCGCAAGTAGCCCAACATGCCGCGCCTAGCATAAGCAACACAAGTATTCCTGACAGGGAGTCGCCCCTTTACCTTGCCTTCATGCTACGCCGCCCTTGTAGCGCACATCCGAACCCAAGATGTGCTACCACACAAGCCAACACTAAGCCCTTGTGGCCTAACGATAGCTCACTCGCCTACCATGCCCACCTAAGTATGCGTAGCGCACACAAAAGCCTCATACTATAGTAGCCCCATGATTCAAGGCACGCGCACTACTGGCGAGCAGCCTGCCCGAGTAGTGTCCTGGAGTGTACCATCGATACCCCTGGAAGCCCTGGACATGTCCTCCAACATGCCAAGACCCGCCCCCAAGCCGCTTAAGGAGTGCTTGTTCCATGCCACACAAAGGCACCAAGGAAGGCCAAGCACATACCACCTCCCCTTAAGGTGGATGCTAAGGATTTAACACTATTCCGAAAGGAAACATCACCTCTACCGGTACAATCATACTGCCCTTTTTCGAAGTTCTGGGTAGAGTTTTCTCGAGCCGTCTGAACCAGTAGCTTCGTCTCAGTCTCTAGTTTATCCTCAACCTGACTGGAGCCCAAAACCGCTCTCAAATTAATCTCCACACCTTCTCAAAGTCGTGGGGCCCACTTGCTAGAAAACCACCTTCTAGCCATTTCTTCCACTTGGGCACCCTGCCCATATTTAGGCACCTCTGTGCCATGCTCAAACACCCTTAGGTCGGTTTCCAAAAACTCTCCATGAGTTGGCCACACTAGGCCAAAATATGCCCCGCTGAGTGGCACTGGCATGGCACACCAATGTGTCAAGTTATGTGCCAAGCCTGGCACTATCATGGTCCATGCTATGCCACACTTTTGGACCGTGACATTCTCCCCCACTTATGCTGTTGACGCCCCCGTCAACACTCATGCTTTGTAGTTGGGTAGATCTCTATTGTGCTGACACTCCTGCCACACACTTGAACTTGAAACCTTCAACCTTCAACCGAATTCGGTAACTCAGCGCCTCTGCGCAATTTACTCAAGTGTCGACTTCTCTAAGTCCAACACAAATGCTCCTTTGAGCAAACTCATTGTGCACACCTCTGTATGCAACCACGATCTAACAAGTTTTGCCTTTGATTCTTCAAGCAACACATCCGATGTACTTGGCCATCAACCCAAGTTTCTACATCTCATTGTTATAAGTCCGCCCTTGGACTAATGTGCTACCGTGCAAGCATCATTTCTTCTTTAGGCTCTCTCCGTCGAGCCAAGGTCTCACCAAGAACCCAAGCATGTGTCCTCTGACACTTCACCAATGCTTTCAGCGTCTCGCAAGACATGGCTCTCAAGCCAAAGCATTCTGCTCCTTTGATTTCTGAAGTCCCACTGGACATAGCCCTCTGACTTATGGATGCTCCCATCCAATCTCAGTTTTAGATCTCCCTTGAACTCTAATGTATTCATCTTGAAAAGAGATGTGTCACTTAGGACGTGGCTCGCAAACCAACTGCACCCTTGCAATGCAGCACCTCTCCAAGCAATCTTTTGCAATGATAGGAACTCAATCCATCGAGTCCCATATTGTGATCTCCCAACTTCACTTGTTGGTTCTAACCACCATGCTTCCTCTGCACATATCACGAAGTAGCCTTCCTCTGAAGACCTTCCCCTTTAAGTTTTCTTCTTTTCTTTTTGTTTGTTCAATATGATTGTGGCCATCAACCTTCCACTATTGATCGGAACCACCCCTTTGCTTCTCAAAACTTGTTCTTTCAATTGTATCTTTCATATGCTATCCCACAAGACATGACTCACAAGTCACCCAAAGCTTCTTTGTCTTCTATGCTCAATGCGCATCTGGTCTTCCATAGCACAAGCGTCGAATGTTGTCCCATACCAATCATCAACATCTTGCACCCAGATTTCTAAACTTGCAACCCAAACTCAATCTCTGCAGCTTATAGTTCATCTTTCTGTTTCAAACTGCCCAAATGTGCTACTATTACACCGTAGCTCCTCTAAGGACTTAAGAATTCCGCATCTGTGCCAATCTACTGACACCCAATAGCCATATCTCATTTGTTCATAGCAGCATAACTGATTTAACCGAGCAACCTAGCATTGGTCTTCACCCTGTAAGCATTGTCACAAGAGTCTTGCCGACCAATGCAAACTAGTACCTTGAACCAAACAACCAACTGTTGTTGTGCAACCCTGTCGCACCTGCCAGCATGTCACAGCATCACAAAACATTGCATTCGTTTCTGCCTCATCTGATGTTCAAGTGATCTCCCCCACTTAGTTCATAATAAGTTTCCTTTCATATTGTTGTGCCTCTCCAATACCTCAGCAACACATGCCTTCACCCCGAGAAAACACTTTATGTTTTAGCTCATAGCCATCACACATCGATGTTTCAATGTGCTTCTCAAGCAACCCAGCTACAGCCTCTATCTTGAGCAAGCCACCAATTCTTCACACATTCACTTATATTTATGCTCCTCTAGTACCTCGGCGCTTCTGCCTGAGCGAGCATACTCACTTTGTTACCCACTTTTGTATAGCATTCTCATATTAGTCTTCTTGTGCTGCTCCAGTACCTCGACACACTGTCTTCACCCCGAGCCAGCACTCAAATTTTGCATCTTTTGTCTAGGCCTTCAGTCCATCAAAGGTCTGCCATTTTGTCACTTGTTAGATTGTCATCTCACCTGATGACAAGCCATTGGAAGCATCACTGCACTCCCACCATTGCACCGCCATGCACACATTGTATTTCATCTATAATGTATTCATCCCATTGGATGATTTTCCATTATATCACATATGTCCCTCATTTCACCTAGGACTTGTTTATTTGCACTGCTATGCATATGCCTCATTTGTACTCGTAATCTTGAAACTGTGTTCACGACTTGTGGCATGGTTGTCCGGTCCGTTGGAGCAACATGGTTATCCACCATCTAGCTTTCTCTGCTAGCATACCTACACATAGCTCTTCACTTAAGCCATCAAGCTTTAGCATTAAGTATCTTGTTGTAGTCTTTCCAATTTTCCCACAATAGGCAACGCTATGCCAACACAAGTTCCATGCACCAGAGAACCCTTCTCCAGTAGCATTGTCACCCATGCTCACACTAGAGCTACACAATCTCAAACTGCATCAAAAATCCTTCTAATATTGTAGGTAGCAACATCTCGATCCTGGGTTTGGTTATCTCAACCTTGCCCTGCAAATAGAAACCAACCATATAGTGGCCAGTAGCCCTCCCGCTACTTGGAACCACTCCAAGCATCCACACTCGCAATGCCAAGCCCTAGCAATCACAAGCGATCTCTGATACCAAGCAACAGTCGCTGCATATCATAACCAAGCCAGTGTGTATCATTACAAAGCTCAACCCAGTCACCACCCTGTAACCGAGTACACCACTGTGTTAGCAATGCCTTGTTACTTCCTTGCAACGTAGCATGCCATGAGCAACACCTCTCTCTGATACCGATAGCATTACTGATTCTCATTGAACACCTTTGTACTCCGATACCAACTATCACGATCAACTTGTACGCAGCATGACGACCGTGCGGCGCTATGGCCCTCCCGAGCCATAGCCAGCCTTCTCTTTCAAGTGCTTTTGACCCATTTCCGAATGCCCACATGATACATCGACGAGATATGACTCACTCTAGAGTCCCGCGCACCAAACCCACCTTGGTTGGCTCACAAGCTGCTTCCCAGCATCCCTCCTGATGCTCGTCCGGTTTATGAGGTTTCCCTTGTCATTGCGACCCTCAAACACACCATCGTGTCATGAGATGCCCAACCAATTCGATCATCCAACTTGCCCCACTCAAGGAGCTTCACAAGTATATCGAGGCATTACCTCGCACACTGAATAGCCAAGGAGCTCCCAAGCGCTCCCATTTTCTTGTATTAATGGTTGCCAACCCACAACAATATCCTATATCAAGGCAACTCATATCTCGTAGCTTTGCAAGTAGCCCAACATGCCACGCCTAGCATAAGCAACACAAGTATTCCTGACAAGGCATCGCCCCTTTACCTTGCCTTTATGCTATGCCGCCCTTGTGGTGCACATCCGAACCCAAGACGTGCTACCACACAAGCCAACACTAAGCCCTTGTGGCCTAACGATAGCTCACTCGCCTACCATGCCCACCTAAGTATGCGTAGCGCACACAAAAGCCTCATACTATAGTAGCCCCATGATTCAAGGCACGCGCACTACTGGCGAGCAACCTGCCTGAGTAGTGTCCTGGAGTGTACCATCGATACCCCTGGAAGCCCTGGACATGTCCTCCAACATGCCAAGACCCGCCCCCAAGCCGCTTAAGGAGTGCTTGTTCCATGCCACACAAAGGCACCAAGGAAGGCCAAGCACATACCACCTCCCCTTAAGGTGGATGCTAAGGATTTAACACTATTCCGGGAGGAAACATCACCTCTACCGGTACAATCATACTGCCCTTTTTCGAAGTTCCGGGTAGAGTTTTCTCGAGCCGTCTGAACCAATAGCTTCGTCTCAGTCTCTAGGTCTCAGTCTCTAGCTTATCCTCAAACTGACTGAAGCCCAAAACCACTCTCAAATTAATCTCCACGCCTTCTCAAAGTCGTGGGGCCCACTTGCTAGAAAACCACCTTCTAGCCATTTCTTCCACTTGGGCACCTTGCCCATATTTAGGCACCTCTGTGCCATGCTCAAACACCCTTAGGTCGGTTCCCAAAAACTCTCCATGAGTTGGCCACACTAGGCCAAAATATGCCCCGCGGAGTGGCACTGGCATGGCACACCAATGTGTCAAGTTATGTGCCAAGCCTGGCACTATCATGGTCCATGCTATGCCACACTTTTGGACCATGAAACTTGCCTCTGCATTAGTCCTAGCAAACCAGACTCTTTATAACCCTCACAAGTCATACCAAAGTTACAAATAAGGAATAGAAAAGATTTTTAACAATGCCTTCCCTAGTTCATCGAAGCTTCTTGTGTTCTGGCACATCTTGTTAACGGTATTTTAAACCTTGAAGATGCTTTTAACAATGCCTTCCCTAGCTCATCGAAGCTTCTTGTGTTCTAGCACATCTTGTTAACGGTATTTTAAACCTTATGTCATCATCATTCGAAAAGGACAATTCAACAGATACCATAACATAATCCACTAGAATCAGATTGAATCTAAATACTAATAAAGCACAAAACACTTAAGGTCCAAAAATAAGAAACATAGATAAATAAATGTGCCATAAGGGCAGAGCGAGGGAGAGAGAGATTAGAAGACGAGGAAACAATGGTAGATGTAAAGATAGAAATTAAATAACATAGTTGAATTCTCCTAATGTGCTTGTAAAGTTTAATAATACCTTTTATTCTTAAAGAGACTTAATTAGCAAAAAACTGCAACCATAATCAACAAGATAACCATCTAGAAACAGGAGGTAAGATTCACCAGAATAAATATTAAACACCACTAAACTGCTTTTTACAATTAATAAATTGACAATTCCCTGTTATAGCTAGATGGGATCAGCAGCACAGTCCCTGTTACACAGAAAGATTCAGAGAAGTTCTATAACAGCTGCCAACCAAACACAACCTCCTCTTCCATCCTTCACACGCAAAACTAACAACAGCTAGAAGAGAATACTTCATGTTCAATAGACTCTTCATTTCGCCAGTCTTCAATTTTCAAATCCTCATGAATACTAAAAACTAAGAGAACCAAATAAGCAGAAACTAAAAGTGTTCAACTGCAACCTAAATTCCAAGAAATCATTAGAAAATTGAGGAACAAAATGTTTAATCAGCACAAACAATAGATGAGTTTAAACCAGGAACATGATTAACAAGAAGTATGGCCCTCTTATCTTAAATGCTCCTGTGCAAGTATGAGATCTTTAAAATTAATCTGGATTTCAAATATTATGGTCACAGTTTGCAACATAATTTTCCAGGATAGTCTACAGAGGAACTGTCACATTAATGTTCTGACCTGGAGGGTCTACAAAGAAGTTGCCCCCCTAATGTTCTGACTTCTGCTTCTTCACCCATCTTCTTTCCATTTTCACCTTTCTTCGTGTGGAGTTTGATCCATTTTGATCTTCTAGAATCAACCAACAATTATCCTGGGGACCAAGTGGTAGTGACCACCACCGTACTATAAGTTTGCAGTCCAAACTCCAAAGAGCCTTTATGATAAGATTTTATCTACACAGTCAATCGCTAGGTTTGCCTTTTCCATAAGGTTCTATGAACCATTGCACAGACTACCATCGGAGAAGCCAACAATCAAACACATCCTCAAATATTTCACCTTCTGAAAATCCATTTTAATCTATTCCTCTATTTCCTCTCTGCTGCATAGAATTTAAATAAGGCTCTAAATTCGAGTTAATAATGTAATCGCGCAGCAAAATATGGGACTATACAACCAGCGAAAATTATGGAACAATGAAACTTTGTTATGTCAGAAATGCAATCGCTCAGCATTCAAACTTATATCTCCCCTGTTACCATCTAGCTAGTTAATTTTACAACATTAGCAAGAAGCACAACTGCCCCAAGTCAAGCAATCTATCCGTCCCCAAGACAAGACTGTGAAAAGTATCTGCAACCCTAAAGAACATATAATACAAAACCAAGAAACACTAGAAATACCGCATCGATCTGCAACGAATAAAACCTCATCGTTCCACGTATCCAAAACATAAACATCATGCCAAAACCCTCCATTAGTAAAATCAAGATCCGAATAACTTCATAGGTTCAAGCATTTACAGAATCCAAATACATCTGAGCAAAACATCAAATGAAACAAAAAAGTAAAAAAGGATAGAAATCCCAAACCCAAAAGCGACAGGGTTTGATTTGATTGGGCTATCAATTGATGTCGGTGTCGTCGAAATCGTCTTCGAAGGAGTTGAAGAAATCGGCATCGGCGATTTTGGTATCTAAGCTAACGACCCCCTCAGCCAACATCTCGAGCGGATCAGCGTCGTCGACGTCCATCGCCGCCGTCGAGCCGTGGTCGTTCCAGTCCGCAAAGATGTACGTGGGTGAAGGCTTCATCTCTCAGACTCTCACTATCGGGCCTCGACGGCAGCGACTAGCGTTTTATTATCAGGAAAATTATGAAAAAGTCACTTTTAGCCAGTTTTTATAATAAAAAAATCCATCAAAAAACTTATTTCCAAAAAAGGTGATTTCTAAAAAATCCTTTGGACAATGACACTTAATATCAATTATTTTATAAAAGTATCATCACTTTTAAATTACCAAGAATAGCGTTTTTAAGAATTAGAGCTTCTAACTGTTCAGAATTTGATGGTCCGACCAGGAACTGCAAGAACAAATCCCCCCAATACGTAAAATGGGTCGACCGATATGCCCAAAGATTGAGATTGTCAATTGAAATTAGAGGTAACAATTGTGACCCGTGACCAGCCAACTCGCCCGGTCTTAGACGGGTTTGGGTTGACTGTTTCAACCCGCAGATTGGGTTTGGGTCATGAATTCTTAACTCGGTTATAAACGGGTTTGATCAGGGTTTGACCCCTCAATCCAATTACAACCCGTTTATTTTTTTTTATAATAAAAGTTTGAAACATTATAATAACAATACTTATAGCTATTCAAAAATTTCTCTTTTAATATAAATAATGACAAAGGATAAAATGAAGAAAGACTTTTTACGTATAAATATTTCAAATTTCTTAGCATTTATTAATATAAATTGAGGCATTAATGACAAGTAAAGTCTTTTAAGACTTTATTATTATGTTTTAATTCTTTTCTTCATGTTATTTTAGTTCTGTCTTAATGATTGTTGTATTTTATGCTTATTAGGTATGCTTTGATATTAGAATGAATTAAAAAATAAAATTTATATAGACTTTGATATTAGAATGAATTAAAATTTTTAATTTTTAATAGTAATTTAAATTATTTAAATGGGTTAGTGGTTTGAAATGGGTTAGAGCGGGTTGGGTTAGGGTTGGGATATTCCAACCCCTTTATTAAACGGGTGGTTCGGGTTGAGTATTTGCTTGTTAACCCCGTACATCAATCCGATCCATGGCCACCACTAACTAAAATACGAGGAAAAGAGGGAAAAGTTGATTCTAAGAATAATCTTAAGTTTTATTCTTACCCTAGTTGAGTTCTTCCTCAGATCTTTTAGGCTATCTATTTACTGTATCATCGTTTCTTTGTTTCAAAACGAAAAACCAAGAAAATCGCCGGATGAAGGCATAGAAAGATGTATTTTCTCTGTAGTAGAATTTATTCTTTCAGAAACAATATCTATAGATCTTTAATTGAATTCAAAACCACGATAATCCCATTTTCCACCACTGTAACCGAAACCCCATCTTACCAAACCTCTCAGTTAACAGATTATCTCATGAGCTCGTTTGGGTTGTCGAGAGAGCAAGCAATCTCCACCTCCAGTCGCTTTGTACCCACGATGACCCCTGATAGATTGAAGTCTGTACCTGATTTCTGGAAAGAGAATGGTTTCTCTGATACCCACATCAGAAACTTCATTATTAGAAGACCTGAGGACCTCTCATACGTGGTGAAAAATCTGAAATCCAAAATGAGTATCCTTCGATGCCTAAATTTTTCTGGATCAGCTCTTGCTGACCTCGTCCTCCATAGCCCCAGGATTCTTGGCAAATGCACGCAAAGCCATCTCACCTCTAATATCGATTTTCTTCGGTCTTATCTCCATTCTGATGAGAATGTGGTTAAGGTTCTCAAGAGATGTGACAATCTCTTCGGATTTGATCTACGCAAGAGAATACTTCCCAACATGGAGATTTTGCGGAAATATGGAGCTTCTGAGGAACAGATTTCAGGTTTTCTGCTTCGACATCCAAGATTCCTTGTCATCAGATCGGACCGACTTGAAGATAACGCTTTGCGTGCTCGGAATATGGGGTTCAATACAGAATCAAAGTTGTTCATTTATGCTGTTTACATTGTGAGCGCCATGAGCAAAGCTACCCTTGAATCAAAATTGAACTTGTTTAAGAGCTTTGGGTGGTCGGAGTCTGATATTTTGGCTACATTCAAGAGAATCCCTGTTTTCTTGGCTTATTCAGAGGGTAAGGTTCGTGCAATGATGGATTTTTTCCTAGAAGAGCTTGGTTACGAGCCTAAGGAAATGACTCAATGGCCCCAACTGCTTACTTACAGCTTGGAGAAGAGGTTGGTACCTCGCAACAATGTCTTGAAGATATTGGTCTCGAGGGGTTTGATTAAGAGAAAGCCCCAGCTTATTGGTATTGCTAGTTTCACTGACGAGAAGTTTCAGAAGATTTATGTGCTCCCATTTGTAGAATTAGCTCCTGATATTCAGGAAGCTTACATGGGTTCTACTATGAAATGATAAGATAAGAAGGAATTGGGGAACATAAGGCAACCCTTCTTTGAATTGAATTGCCGGTACATGCTAATTAACTTGAAAACATTAGATTAGCTCTGTATCATTGAATGAGACATGGAGAATAGAGATCGCTGTAAGCTGCTAAGTTTTCTTTTGGCTTGGAATGGATTTCATCCGTAAATGAAGTAAACTCTAGATGGTTATTAATATTCATACAATAGTGATTGCATCCTTGCACAATCTTTGATATAAATGATTGCTTCTTTGAGGTTTTTGTTCAACCCAATTGTCTTTCTTTACAGATTGGGATGGTGGGACAGGTTTTATGTTGCTGACATCCACTAGTTAGGTAAGGCATTTCATTTAGCATTGATGTATCTAGTTCATGATGTTTGGATTGAGAATAATTCTCAATTTGCTTCAGAGCTTGTAGCTGAATATAAATAATTGAGTTTGACTTGAATCATTTCATGGTTGCTTTTGAAAGTAAGTTCAGGACCATTGGACTTTGATAATCTGATTTTTGTTTATTTTGCTTCTTTGTCAAAAATATATTGGTTAATGTCATATTCTTGATATTCTGTTTCTTCTTTCAGATGCCATATAGGTGACAAATACAGCTTCAAACATACTGTTACATTTATTGGTACGATTCTTTACTTTTATGCTTATCAATTTGTGATAGTTTTACTCAACTAACACCGGAAAAATTAATGATTGATGGTGAGTTGCCTAAACTACTTTGGCCAGTGAAATTGAGGTGATGTGAATCTCAAAATAACTTAAGGCAAAGTGCTCTGGGGTTTCTTATTCTTCTGATGATAAAGAGATGTTTACTTCAGGTTCTGAACATGAAGGGGTTGCTTGCATAACAGTTCTCTGGCACTTGGCTATTTCCATTTTGCAACTAGAAGTGCTTTGGATCTGCACCCACTTCACCGATAGATTTTCTGCACAACTTGAGATTAGCCAATGATATCGTAAAATATCAGTTTGATTCCATAGCCCCAAGTTGAACAGACCCAAGCCTCCTACTTTGGGACCTTATCCCAACTAATGGGGACAATTCTTCTGTGCTGGTCAGGGCCTAACCAAAGATATCTATTACAAACGAAGACAAAAACAAAAATGCCAATGTGATATTACCCAACAAGCTTAATTTTCCTGTTGAGAATCCTTAGACACACATGGGTTATAAAAGTAATGTGTTATATATTTCACATATACAAAGACGATGTGGAAGATCCCACTTATTCATATTAACTTTATTCTTATTCAACTTCATCCACCAACTATCAAGCCTAAACTCATCTGCTAAAAAGGTAAAAATTAAATATTTCTTAAATGTACTTTCATTTTTATAGAGACCACACAAAAAATTAAAAAAGAAAACTTATGACTGTTATCAAGTGAAATCAAGATATTCTGGCCCGACATTTGGTTTTTTTATCATGCTTCTTTAAAAGTTTAAAAGACTTCAATTTCCCCCAATCACCAACTATGTTTATGCCTATTTCTTAGAATTTCCTTCAAAAATTTAAATGAATAATTTATCTCTTGAATGGTTACAACTATTTTTATGTACATGCAGTATGCATGCGAACCAACTAGTTGTAGATAATGTAGAGATTGCTTTTGTATTAATGAAGCCTATCAAGAGGTGATGGATGGTCTCACTTTTTATTGTCATCAATCCAATAACCCAACTATTAATGTAACATGGCCACTTCTCTCTTGGCAGTCTCCCAGGTACATTGGATTGCACTTTCATACGGTGGAAGGCTACAACTCATAAGATCAGTATTTCTTGCAGTCCAGTTGCATTGAATAGCAATTTTCATCCTGCCCGGGAAGGCGATGGCAAGAATAGATCAGTTATGTCTATATTTTCTCTGGTCACCTTCTTTGAAGAACAAAATCAAGCCAATCAACTGAAACCTGATCTGCTCTACTAAAAAGGCAGGAGGGTGGGACTGTATCAACATCAAAATTTGGAACAAGGTAGAAATTCACAGGTACATTTGGCTCATTGCTTCCAAACATAATTCTATTTAAGTGGGTGCAAAAACATCTTAGTAGGAATAGAAATATTGGATTTTATACGTCCCCTCCAAAGTTTGGTGTTGGTGTAAAATCCTAAAATCTTGCTGCTTCTTTCATTAAGCACGTAACCAGAAATGGCAAGACAATATGTCTGCAGTTTGATAATCAGAACGACCAAGGATCTGTATGCGCAAGATATGGAGGTCAGAATATACATGATTCAGGACTTTTGGCTTCAGCAAGACTCTTGGCAATAATAGAAAATGATAACTGGAAGACCTCCGTAGTCTCCTCAGAATATGACGGAGATGAATGAAAAAATTTTGCCTGATCTATCATTGGTAAATTGGTTTCATTTGATTTGGCATTAGCACTACATACTCAGGCATGCTTTCATCCTCTGGTTAGCAGTACATCAGAAAATGCTAACTCAAAGACAGATTGAAAGGATTCAGCATTCTTCAAAGTTCTTAATGTATACTTTGCCAGGAAAACCCAGAGAACCTAGACCACCTCCTCTTCCACTGCAAGTACCCAAATCAGATTTGGGAAGAACTCGGTAAGAGAAACTTCCATGTTAAATTCCAAGGAACATGGCATAGCACTGTTGAATGGGCAGCATATACTTTTAAAGGTTCAGACTTCGCTATGAACATGATGAAGATTGCCTTTGTTGCGCTTGTGTATCACATATGGGCTGAAGGAAACAGTAGAATCCTCAAAAACAATTTTAGCCCTCCAATGATTACCTTCAATAAGGTGTTACAAGAACTTGGATGTGATTCTTCAAATACACTGATCATCAGCAAGACAACAGTAGATACATATCATTTTGCTACGACTGGTGTTTGAACCCAACATTTTTTATGCAGGCACCATTTGAATCTTATGGAGGTGTAATTGGATTTTAGTATATGCTGATGAGGTATATATAATATATTGGCCTGAGATAGCTTTGCTATTGTAATAGTTCATTTTGAAACTTGTAAGAGTTTAATACCCTTTGTCCATGTATATATTGCTCATGATCATCTGAAATGAAGCACTTACTTTCCACCAAAAAAAAAAATTTTTTTTTGATGTAATAAAGTAATTTAATAATATAAAAAAATAATTTGACCATTTCACAGTTTCTACAATTCAACCTTCACCATAATGGTTTCACAATTTCTCTTTTTAGCCAGTTCTTCATTAGCATATACTATTATAAAGCGAAAGGCAAAGATTCTGGCTTAACATCTTGTTTTACCTGAACTACCTTTTAAGAATTTCTAAAAACTTTAAGATCGCTATAAGTAACTATCCACAACTAATACCTATATCGAATAGGCAACTCTCGTTTAATAGTAACTCCATTTCTTGTATAGAGGGAATGAGTCAATGAGGTAGTGATTCAATCTTGTTTCATTGTATATATAATAGCGGAAAGCGTACGTGTTAAAATGGAAAAGAAAAATGACGTCATTATATTTTAGAAAATAATTGTATTATATTTCAGAAAATGAAATCTATACCATTATATTTTAGGATTCGAGCCTAACATTTAATGCCTAAAGATCCCTTCCACTTTTTTTTCTAAATTGACCTTTATCTATATCTATACCATATATAACAATAATAAGCCCCTTGGAAGCGTGCCAATAATTATGTATGACTTTCTCAAAAAACATTTTTGTTATAAAGGCATCATTAATATAAGGTTAAAATGGTTAAATCTCTATTTATTCGTTTAAAATCTAGATAGTTGTAAAATTATTCCCTGGCTCTACGTGCAGTACTGCACGTGCACCCTGTTAGTATGATAAGATAAGAAATTTTGTTAATGAAATTCTTTATCTTAATCTTTATCCCGAAAATACCTGTGTCAACGACAAGTTTTTAAGAATTAGAAGCTCAAATGGTCCAGGGTTTGATGGTCCGACCGGGCCCTATTCGAACCATATCAAAGCCACTCGATGTTAAATGGATCGGATCCATTGACCATCTAGACACGAATATGGGGATCAATAAAGATACCGGATGCGAGTGAGGTGTGCGCTGAAAAGGCACACTGGAAGAAGATGGAAAAGTACCTTAAGAAAGAACTCCGGTAAGAATTCTTCTTCTTCCCCTTATTTTGAGTTCATTCTCAGATCATTTAGGCTGTTATCTTTACTGTTTTTGATCGTTAATGTCTATGTTTCAAAAGGCAAAACCAGGAAAATAGCCAGATTGATAGGAGAGAGAAAGATGCATTGTCTTTCAAGCAGAATTTTTCTTCTCCGAAACAATGTCTGTAGATCATTCATTCAATTCAAAGCCACGATAATCCCATTTTCAACCACTGTAACCGAAATTCCATCTCCCCAAAACTCTCAATTGACTGATTATCTCATGAACTCGTTTGGGTTGTCGAGAGAGGAAGCCATTTCTGCCTCCAGCCGCTTTCCACCCACGATGACCCTAGATAGCTTGAATTCTGTACCCGATTTCTTGAAAGAGACTGGTTTCTCTGATACCCACATCAGAAACTTCATTATTAGAAGACCTGACGACCTCTCCTATGTGGGGAAAAGTCTGAAATCCAGAATGAGCACCCTTCGATATCTAAATTTTTCTGCATCAGCTCTTGCTGACCTCATCCTCCATAGCCCCAGGATTCTTGGCCAAGGCGTGCCTGGCTATCTTACCTCTAATATCGTTTTTCTTCGGTCTTATCTTCATTCAGATGAGAATGTGGTTAAGGTTCTGAAAAGATGTAACAGTCTCTTATCATTTGATCTACACAAGAGATTACTTCCTAACATGGAGATCCTGCGGAAATATGGAGCTTCTGAGGAACAAATATCAAGTCATCTGCTGAGGTACCCAAGATTCCTTACCATTAGATCAGAGCAACTTGAAGATAACGCTTTGCGTGCCCGGAATATGGGGTTCAGTCCAGAATCAAAATTGTTCATTTATGCTGTTTTCATCGTGAGTGCCATGAGCAAAGCTACCCTTGAATCAAAATTGAACTTGTTTAAGAGCTTTGGGTGGTCAGAGTCTGATATTTTGGCTACATTCAAGAAAATCCCTATGTTCTTGGGTTATTCAGAGTGTAAGGTTCGTGCAATGATGGATTTTTTCCTAGAAGAGCTTGGTTACGAGCCTAAGGAAATGACTCAATGGCCCAAATTGCTTACTTACAGCTTGGAGAAGAGGTTGGTACCTCGCAACAATGTCTTGAAGATATTGGTCTCGAGGGGTTTGATTAAGAGAAAGCCTCAGCTTATTGGTGTTGCCAGTTTCACTGAGGAGAAGTTTTTGAAGATTTATGTGCTTCCATATGTGGAATTAGCTCCTGATATTCAGGAAGCTTACATGGGTTCTATTGTGAAATGATAAGATGAGTAGGAATTAGGGAACATGAGGCAACCCTTCTTTGAATTGGATTGCAGGTACATGCTAATTAACTTGAAAACATTAGATTAGCCTTTTATCATTGAGCAAGACATGGAGAATAGAGATCATTTTAAGATGCTGAGTTTTATATTGGTTTGGAATGGAATTCTTCTGTAATGAAGTAATATCTAGATGGTTGTTAATAGTTATATGAGGGTGATTACATCCTTTCACAATCTTTGATATAAATGACTGCTGCTTTGGGTTGAATGTAATTTTGTTCAACCCAGTTGTCTTTCTTTACACAGATTGTCATGGTGGAACAGATTTTGTGCCGCTGACATCAACTAGTTAAGTAAGGCATTTCATTTAATGTTCACGTATCTAGTTCATCATGTTTGAATTGAGATGACCTCACATCTTACTTCTAATCCTGTAGCTGAATCTAAATAATTGACTGACTTGAATCATTTCATGGTTGGTTTTGAAATCAAATGTTCTTATATGACCTTGGAAGTGAGCTCAGGGTCACTGTCAATAAGTAGGTGAAGGAATACTTAAATGTTCTTTAGCCTTTTTGAAGCCCACATTGGACTTTGATAATCTGATTTTTGGTTATTTTACTTCTTTACCGAAAATATATTGGTTGACATCACATTCTTGCTATTCTGTCTCTTCTTTCAGATGTCAAATATATGACAAACACAGCTTCAAACATATTGCTCTTTTTATCAAAATGATTGTTTACTTCTATGCTTATCAATCTGTGATGGTTTAAATCAATTGTAACTTGAAAAATTAATTATTAATGTAGAGTTTTCTAACCTACTTTGGCAAGTGAAATTGAGGTGAGGATAATCTCGAAATAATTTGAGATGAAGTGCTTTGGGTTTCTTATTCTTTTGCTGATAAAGAGGTGTTAACTTCAGGTCCTGAACATGAAGTGGTTGCTTGAGTGAAAGCTCTCTGGCACTTGGCTATTTCCTTTTTGCAATTAGAAGTGCTTTGGATCTGCACTCGCTTCACCCGTAGATTTTCTGCACAACACGAGATTAACCAATGATATCATAAAATAGCACTTTGATGCCATAGCCCCAAGTTAACAGACCCAACCCTCCTTCTACCTTGATGCCATAGCCCCAACTAATGGGGACGATTCTCCTGAGCAAGTCGGGACCTAACCAGAGAAATCTATCACAAACGAAAACAAAAATAAAAATGCCATTTGCTATTACCCAACAAGATTAAGTTTCCTGTTTAGAGTCCTTGGGCACGCATGGGTTCAAAAGTTAATGTGTTATATATTTCATGTATACAGGATGACATGGAGGATCTCAATTCTTCATATTACCTTGCTTGTTATTCGACTTCATCCCCCAAGTATCCAGCCTAAACTCATTTGCCAAAAAAGTAAAGAATAAATATGCTTATGCATATATCTTAGATTGTCCATACAACATCTAAATGAATATTGTATCTATTGAATAGTTACCATCAACTAATTTTTATTGCAGTATGCAGGCGGACCAACTAGTTGCATATAATGTCTAGATTGCTTATGAAGTAATGAAGCCCATCAAGAGGTAATAGATGGTCTCACTTTGTAATGTCATCAATCCAACAACCCAACTATTAATGTTATATAGCGACTTCTCTCTTTGCATTCCAGGTGCATTGGATAGCACTTTCATATGGTGGAAGGCTACAACTCAGAAGATCAGTACTTTTTGCAGTCCTGGTGGATTGAGTAGAAATTTTCATTACCCAAGAAGGTGATCACTAGAATAGATCAGTTATGTCAAGAGATTTTCTATGGTCAGGCCCTTATTTGAAGAACAATATCAAGCCTATCTGCTGGAACCTGATTTGCTTTTCTGACAAGGCAGGAGGATTGGACTGTATCAACATCAAAGTTGGAACAAGATACACAGGTACAACTGGCTCATTGCTTCCAAAGATAATTCTATTTGGGTTCAGTGGGTGCAAAAACATCTTATTAGGAATAGAAATTTTTGGATCTTAGCCATCCCCACCAAAGGATCTTGGTGTTGGTGTAAAATCCTGAAATCTAGGACCTCTGCTGCTTCAGAAATGGCAAGACAACATGACTGTGGTTTGATAGTTGGCACAACCAAGGCTGTCTATTTGAAAGTATGGAGGTCAGATTATACATGATTCAGGTCCTTTGGCTTCAGCAAGGCTCTTGGCAATAATAGAAAATAATAGTTGGAATTCCCCGGTAACCTCCTCCTCACAATATGAAAGAGACTTGTGAAAAACTTTTACCTGATCTGTCATTGGTGAATTGGTCTCATCTGATTTGGCATTTGCCCCACATACCCAGGCATGCTTTCATCCTCCTGTTAGCAGTGCATCAGAAGTTGTTAACTCAAAGACAGATTGAAGGAATTCAACATACTTCAAAGGTCTACATATATACTTTGCCAGGAAAACCCGGAGAAACTAGACAACCTCCTCTTCCACAACAAGTACCTAGATCAGATTTGGGAAAAACTCAGCAATAGGAACTGCTTTGTCGAATTCCACGAAACATGGTCCGACGCTGTTGAATGTGCTGCATCTCCCTCTTAAAGGTTTGGACTAAACTACGAAAATGATGAAAAGTGCATTTGCTGCACTTGCATATCACATATGAGCTGAAAGAAACAGTAGAATCTTCAAAAACAATTTTAGTCCTCCAATGATTATCCTCAATAAGGTGGTACAAGAACTCGGATGTGATTCTTCATATACACAGGCCATGAGCAAGGAAATAGTAGAAGCAGATCATTTTGAACCATTTTTGAAACAGAGCACCATTTGAATCTTATGCAGGTGTAATTGGAAATTAGTATATGCTTTGCTAGTTCTTTTGAAACTCGTAAGAGGTTTATACCCTCTGGCCATGCATATATTGCTCATCATATGAAATGAAACATTTACTTACTTTTTAAAAAACAAAATATTATTAATAAGATAAAGTAATTTGATAATATAAACAATATATTTTGACCATTCAAAGCTTGAACAGTTCATCCTTCACTTTAATTCATAGTTTCACGATTTCATTTTTAAGCTCTCTTCTAATTGTTATTACAAAGTGAAAAGCAAAGATTTTGGCCTAATATCTTATTTTCCCTCTACTGTTATACAATTCTTAAAAGCTTTAATATCCCTATTAAATAACTATCCACAATTAGTATCTACATCGATAGTTTATGGTTGTTTAATTGGACAAGTGCAATAATGCATATGTCACACACAGGGATGGCAATGGGGAAGGTTCGGCCCTATAGGAGTTTGGCCAATATCAAACCCTAACCTGCCTTATCGAGTTGGTAACGGGGGGTGGGGTCTAACCCGGTTGGAGTATGAGATGAAAATCAAATGACTTTTTAAATAGAATATATATATTAATAATATATTTATTAATTATATATAACATATATGAAAATAATGTTTAAAACATATAAAAAAAATACTTCTATATCTAAAGATTAGGTTCGGGGCGGGTTGGGTTAAACCCAAACCCACCCTTTTATTTTAGACATACCAAACCCTAACTATTATGATCGGATCGGGTTGCCCGTTTAACCTGCCCTGTTGCTATCCCTGGTCACCCACCCGGTACTTTTTAAGAATTAAAAGTTCAAGGTCTGATGGTCCGACCAGGCATTATTCGGACCATATCAAAGGCACCCAAAAACGTCAAGTGGGTCGGCCTTACTTGCACATCTAGACCCGAATATGGAGACCAACGGTAAGGCCGGTGAGATTGAGATTGCGAGCTGAAAGAGAAAGACAGAGAGGTAGAAGAGGGAAATGTAAGCTAGTAAGAGCTCTTGTAATTATTCTTCTTCTTCTCCTTTATTTGAATTCCTGCTCAGGTCATTTTTGCTGTTACCTTCACTGTTTTTGAATTCTCATCACTTCGTTTGAAAACGTAAAACCAGGAAAATCGCCAGATATATAAGATAGAGAAAGATGTATCGTCTTTCTAGCATAATTTTTCTTCTCCGAAACAATGTCTATAGATCTTTTATTCAATTCGATGCCAAGATAATCCCATTTACAACCACCGTAACTGAAATCCCATCTCCCCAAAACTCTCAGTTAACAGATTATCTCGTGAACTCGTTAGGGTTGTCGAGAGAGGAAGCCATTTCTACCTCCAGCCGCTTTCCACCCGCGACGACCCTAGATAGCTTGAATTCTGTACCTGATTTCTTGAAAGAGGCTGGTTTTTCTGATTCCCACATCAGAGACTTCATTATCAGAAGACCCGAAGACCTCTCCTACGTGGAGAGAAGACTGAAATCCAGAATGAGCATCCTTCGATGTCTAAATTTTTCTGGATCAGCTCTTGCTGACCTCGTTCTCCATAGCCCCAGGATTCTTGGCCAAAGCGCACCAGGCCATCTTACCTCTAATATCGATTTTCTTCGGTCTTATCTCCATTCAGATGAGAATGTGGTTAAGGTTCTCAAGAAATGTAACAGTCTCTTAGTATTTGATCTACACAAGAGAATACTTCCCAACATTGAGATTCTGCGGAAATATGGAGCTTCCAAGGAACAGATTTCGGGTTTTCTACTTAGATATCCAAGATTCCTTTCCATTAGACCAGACCAACTTGAAGATAACACTTTGCGTGCCCGGAATATGGGGTTCAGTCCAGAATCAAAATTGTTCATTTATGCTGTTTTCATCTTGAGCTCCATGAGCAAAGCTACCCTTGAATCAAAATTGAACTTGTTTAAGAGCTTTGGATGGTCAGAGTCTGATATTTTGGCTACATTCAAGAAAATCCCTATGTTCTTGGGTTATTCAGAGTGTAAGGTTCGTGCAATGATGGATTTTTTCCTAGAAGAGCTTGGTTACGAGCCTAAGGAAATGACTCAATGGCCCAAATTGCTTACTTACAGCTTGGAGAAGAGGTTGGTACCTCGCAACAATGTCTTGAAGATATTGGTCTCGAGGGGTTTGATTAAGAGAAAGCCTCAGCTTATTGGTGTTGCCAGTTTCACTGCGGAGAAGTTTTTGAAGATTTATGTGCTTCCATATGTAGAATTAGCTCCTGATATTCAGGAAGCTTACATGGGTTCTATTGCGAAATGATAAGATGAGTAGGAATTAGGGAACATGAGGCAACCCTTCTTTGAATTGGATTGCAGGTACATGCTAATTAACTTGAAAACATTAGATTAGCCTTTTATCATTGAGCAAGACATGGAGAATAGAGATCATTTTAAGATGCTGAGTTTTATATTGGTTTGGAATGGAATTCTTCTGTAATGAAGTAATATCTAGATGGTTGTTAATAGTTATATGAGGGTGATTACATCCTTTCACAATCTTTGATATAAATGACTGCTGCTTTGGGTTGAATGTAATTTTGTTCAACCCAGTTGTCTTTCTTTACACAGATTGTCATGGTGGAACAGATTTTGTGCCGCTGACATCAACTAGTTAAGTAAGGCATTTCATTTAATGTTCGCGTATCTAGTTCATCATGTTTGAATTGAGATTACCTCACATCTTACTTCTAATCCTGTAGCTGAATCTAAATAATTGACTGACTTGAATCATTTCATGGTTGGTTTTGAAATCAAATGTTCTTATATGACCTTGGAAGTGAGCTCAGGGTCACTGTCAATAAGTAGGTGAAGGAATACTTAAATGTTCTTTAGCCTTTTTGAAGCCCACATTGGACTTTGATAATCTGATTTTTGGTTATTTTACTTCTTTGCCGAAAATATATTGGTTGACATCACATTCTTGCTATTCCCTCTCTTCTTTCAGATGTCAAATATATGACAAACTCAGCTTCAAACATATTGCTCTTTTTATCAAAATGATTGTTTACTTCTATGCTTATCAATCTGTGATGGTTTAAATCAATTGTAACTTGAAAAATTAATTATTAATGTAGAGTTTTCTAACCTACTTTGGCAAGTGAAATTGAGGTGGCGATAATCTCGAAATAATTTGAGATGAAGTGCTTTGGGTTTCTTATTCTTTTGCTGATAAAGAGGTGTTAACTTCAGGTCCTGAACATGAAGTGGTTGCTTGAGTGAAAGCTCTCTGGCACTTGGCTATTTCTTTTTTGCAATTAGAAGTGCTTTGGATCTGCACTCGCTTCACCCGTAGATTTTCTGCACAACATGAGATTAACCAATGATATCATAAAATAGCACTTTGATGCCATAGCCCCAAGTTAACAGACCCAACCCTCCTTCTACCTTGATGCCATAGCCCCAACTAATGGGGACGATTCTCCTGAGCAAGTCGGGACCTAACCAGAGAAATTTATCACAAACGAAAACAAAAATAAAAATGCCATTTGCTATTACCCAACAAGATTAAGTTTCCTGTTTAGAGTCCTTGGGCACACATGGGTTAAAAAGTTAATGTGTTATATATTTCATGTATACAGGATGACATGGAGGATCTCAATTCTTCATATTACCTTGCTTGTTATTCGACTTCATCCCCCAAGTATCCAGCCTAAACTCATTTGCCAAAAAAGTAAAGAATAAATATGCTTATGCATATATCTTAGATTGTCCATACAACATCTAAATGAATATTGTATCTATTGAATAGTTACCATCAACTAATTTTTATTGCAGTATGCAGGCGGACCAACTAGTTGCATATAATGTCTAGATTGCTTATGAAGTAATGAAGCCCATCAAGAGGTAATAGATGGTCTCACTTTGTAATGTCATCAATCCAACAACCCAACTATTAATGTTATATAGCGACTTCTCTCTTTGCATTCCAGGTGCATTGGATAGCACTTTCATATGGTGGAAGGCTACAACTCAGAAGATCAGTACTTTTTGCAGTCCTGGTGGATTGAGTAGAAATTTTCATTACCCAAGACGGTGATCACTAGAATAGATCAGTTATGTCAAGAGATTTTCTATGGTCAGGCCCTTATTTGAAGAACAATATCAAGCCTATCTGCTGGAACCTGATTTGCTTTTCTGACAAGGCAGGAGGATTGGACTGTATCAACATCAAAGTTGGAACAAGATACACAGGTACAACTGGCTCATTGCTTCCAAAGATAATTCTATTTGGGTTCAGTGGGTGCAAAAACATCTTATTAGGAATAGAAATTTTTGGATCTTAGCCATCCCCACCAAAGGATCTTGGTGTTGGTGTAAAATCCTGAAATCTAGGACCTCTGCTGCTTCAGAAATGGCAAGACAACATGACTGTGGTTTGATAGTTGGCACAACCAAGGCTGTCTATTTGAAAGTATGGAGGTCAGATTATACATGATTCAGGTCCTTTGGCTTCAGCAAGGCTCTTGGCAATAATAGAAAATAATAGTTGGAATTCCCCGGTAGCCTCCTCCTCACAATATGAAAGAGACTTGTGAAAAACTTTTACCTGATCTGTCATTGGTGAATTGGTCTCATCTGATTTGGCATTTGCCCCACATACCCAGGCATGCTTTCATCTTCCTGGTAGCAGTGCACCAGAAGTTGTTAACTCAAAGACAGATTGAAGGAATTCAACATACTTCAAAGGTCTACATATATACTTTGCCAGGAAAACCCGGAGAAACTAGACAACCTCCTCTTCCACAACAAGTACCTAGATCAGATTTGGGAAAAAGTCAGCAATAGGAACTGCTTTGTCGAATTCCACGAAACATGGTCCGACGCTGTTGAATATGCTGCATCTCCCTCTTAAAGGTTTGGACTTCACTACGAAAATGATGAAAAGTGCGTTTGCTGCACTTGCACATCACATATGAGCTGAAAGAAACAGTAGAATCTTCAAAAACAATTTTAGTCCTCCAATGATTATCCTCAATAAGGTGGTACAAGAACTCGGATGTGATTCTTCAAATACACAGGCCATGAGCAAGGAAATAGTAGAAGCAGATCATTTTGCACCATTTTTGAAACAGAGCACCATTTGAATCTTATGCAGGTGTAATTGGAAATTAGTATATGCTTTGCTAGTTCTTTTGAAACTCGTAAGAGGTTTATACCCTCTGGCCATGCATATATTGCTCATCATATGAAATGAAACATTTACTTACTTTTTAAAAAACGAAATATTATTAATAAGATAAAGTAATTTAATAATATAAACAATATATTTTGACCATTCAAAGCTTGAAGAGTTCATCCTTCACTGTAATTCATAGTTTCACGATTTCATTTTTAAGCTCTCTTCTAATTGTTATTACAAAGTGAAAAGCAAAGATTTTGGCCTAAGATCTTATTTTCCCTCTACTGTTATACAATTCTTAAAAGCTTTAATATCCCTATTAAATAACTATACACAATTAGTATCTACATCGATAGTTTATGGTTTAATTGGATAAGTGCAATAATGCATATGTCACACACAGGGATAGCAATGGGGAAGGTTCGGCCCTGTAGGAGTTTAGCTAATACCAAAACCTAACCAGCCCTATTGAGTTGGTAACGAGGCAGGGTGGGGTCTAACCCGGTTGGAGTATGAGATGAAAAAAGAATGACTCTTTAAATAGAATATATACATTAATAATATATTTATTAATTATATATATCATATATGAAAATAATGTTTAAAACATATAAAAAAATATTTCTATATCTAAAGATTAGGTCTTGATTTTAGAAATATCAAACCCTAATCATTATGGTCGGGTTGGGTTACCCCCGTTTAACCTGCCGTGTTGTTATCCCTAGTCACCCACCCAATACTTTTTAAGAATTAGAAGTTCAATGGTTCAAGGTCTGATGGTCCGACCAGGCATTATTCGGACCATATCAAAGGCACCCAAAAAGGTCAAGTGGGTCGGCCTTACTTGCACATCTAGACCCGAAAATGGAGACCAACGGTAAGGCCGGTGAGATTGAGATTGAGATTGTGAGCTGAAAGAGAGAGAGGAAGAAGAGGGAAATGTAACCTAGTAACAGCTCTTGTAATTATTCTGCTTCTTCTCCTTTATTTGAATTCCTGCTCAGGTCATTTAGGTTGTTACCTTTACTGTTTTTGAATCCTCATCACTTTGCTTGAAAACGTAAAACCAGGAAAATCTCCGGATATATAAGATAGAGAAAGATGTATTGTCTTTCTAGCAGAATTTTTCTTCTTCGAAACAATGTCTTTAGATCTTTTATTCAATTCGAAACCACGATAATCCCATTTACAACCACCGTAACTGAAATCCCATCTCCCCAAAACTCTCAGTTAACAGATTATCTCGTGAACTCGTTAGGGTTGTCGAGAGGGGAAGCCATTTCTGCCTCCAGCCGCTTTCCACCCGCGACGACTCTAGATAGCTTGAATTCTGTACCTGATTTCTTGAAAGAGGCTGGTTTCTCTGATTCCCACATCAGAGACTTCATTATCAGAAGACCCGAAGACCTCTCCTACGTGGAGAGAAGACTGAAATCCAGAATGAGCATCCTTCGATGTCTAAATTTTTCTGGATCAGCTCTTGCTGACCTCGTTCTCCATAGCCCCAGGATTCTTGGCCAAAGCGCACCAGGCCATCTTACCTCTAATATCGATTTTCTTCGATCTTATCTCCATTCAGATGAGAATGTGGTTAAGGTTCTCAAGAAATGTAACAGTCTCTTAGTATTTGATCTACACAAGAGAATACTTCCCAACTTTGAGATTCTGCGGCAATATGGTGCTTCTGAGCAACAGATTTCAGCTTTTCTACTTAGACAACCAAGATTCCTTTCCATTAGATCAGACCAACTTGAAGATAAAGCTTTGCGTGCCCGGAATATGGGATTCAGTCCAGAATCAAAGTTGTTCATTTATGCTGTTTACATTGTGAGCGCCCTGAGCAAAGCTACCCTTGAATCAAAATTAAACTTGTTCAAGAGCTTTGGGTGGTCGGAGTCTGATATTTTGGCCACATTCAAGAAAGTCCCTTTGATCTTGACTTATTCAGAGGTTAGGATTCGTGCAATGATGGATTTTTTCTTAGAAGAGCTTGGTTATGAGCCTAAGGAAATGACTCAAAGGCCGACATTGCTTACTTACAGCTTAGAGAAGAGGTTGGTGCCTCGGAACAATGTCTTGAAGATTTTGAACTCGAGGGGTTTGATTAAGACAAAGACTCAGCTTAATGGTGTTGTTAGTTTGACTGAGGAGAGGTTTCTGAAGATTTATGTGCTCCCATATGTAGAAATAGCTCCTGATATTGAGGAAGCTTACATGGGTTCTATCATGAAATGATAAGATACGAAGGAATTAGGGAACATAAGGCAACCCTTCTTTCAATTGAATTGCGGGTACATGCTAATTAACTTGAAAACATTAGATTAGCTCTGTCTCATTGATTGAGACATGGAGAATAGAGATTGCTTTAAGCTGCTAAGTTTTCTTTTGGTTTGGAATGGGTTTCTTCTGTAAATGATGTAAACTCTAGATGGTTATTAATATTTATATGATGGAATCTTTGATATAAATGATTGCTTCTTTGAGGTTTTTGTTAAACCCAATTGTCTTTCTTTACAGATTGGGATGGTGGGACAGGTTTTGTGTTGCTGACATGAATTATTTAGGTAAGGCATTTCATTTAATGGTGATAACCATGATATATTTAGTTTGTGGCCTTTGGACTGAGATTACATCACATTTTGCTTCAAAACTTTTAGCTGAATCCAAATAATTGACTGTGAATTGAATCATATCATTGTTGCTTTTGAAATCAAATGTTCTTATATGACCCTGAAAGTAAGTTCATGGCCATTGTCAATAAGTATGTGAAGGTATACTTGATGTTCTTTAACCTTTTTGAAGCCATATTGGACTTTGATAATAACATTTATGTGTATTTTGTTCCTTTGTCAAAAAATATACTGGTTGGTGTCACATTCTTGCTATTCTGTTTCTTTTTTCAGATGCCATATATATGACAAATACAGCTTCGAACATAGTTCTATCTATCAAATATTGTTTACTTCTATGCTTATCAAGCCATCATAGTTTAAATCATCTGAAACCTGAAAAATTAATTATTGATTTAGAGTTGTCTGAGATACTTTGGCCTGTAAAATTGAGGTGATGAGAATCTCAAAGTAATTTGAGACAAAGTGCTTTGGAATTTCAATTTCTTATTCTTCTGCTGATAAAGAGATGTTTACTTCAGGTCTTGAACATGATGTGTTTGCTTGAGTAACAGTTCTCTGGCACTTGGCTATTTCCTTTTTTGCGATTAGATGTGCTTTGAGCCATATAAGACTATGCTTGTGCAAGTTCTTGTTATCGTTGTAACTCGTGATGAGACATTTTGCAGGATTTTTCATTCACAAGGTAATCTTTCTTCTCCATAATTTCCTGTATCTTCATATGAGCTCAATTCTGGTGATATCATGTCTCCCTGGTGTTGTAAAATTAGATATTTAAAGGTTCACTAATAATGAGTGTACAGTTGCCTAAAAAAAGGAGTCTGTGGAGCTTTATTTTTCATTATATTCTCTCTTGTTTCTTCCAAAATTGAATTACCCAACATGTCATCCTGCTTATACATTATAACACAATTTCAAATATAATCAAAGTCTTGCATGGAAACCTGTCCATGGCTGTTTTGGTTTCTTATGTTTCTATTTATTAAACCTCATGGCTGTCTTCATATTGGCGCATGAAAATATCTATTCCAGTCAGCAACAGTATAAACAAATGTTCCTTAATTTCCACTTCACAGTGATATTTATCTTTTACATTGTTGTCAACCCAGTCACAAATGTGGTTAATATCAAGTCATGTTCACACAGAGTGCATCCCAGGTAGATGAAATTCTGATCGAATGGACAAGACCAAGAGAAAGCTGGGCAAAACTAAATGCGGATGGGGCCGCACGGGGCAATCCGGACAAGGCTGCCATAGGCGTCATTGTTAGAGATATCACAGGTCAACCTCTTGGAGCTGTTGCTGATTATATGGGATTCTCAAACTGCATTGTGGAGGAGGCTATGGCTATGGAGGGGCTGAAATTAGCAAATTATCTGAGAATTGAATCATTGGGAATTGAAAGTGATTCTTAAATAAGAACTACAATCAGGAAAATATTTAGAGAGGCAAATCTGCCTCTTTTATGTGGAAATCAAAACTGCCTCTAGAGATCAATAACATCCTACGTGATGACTACATAGGTTGAACAGTGGGTCGTTTCGTATGCATTGAAAATTAGTTTTGGGTAGTTATCAGAGATGTGTAATTCTTTTGAAATTTGTAAGAGGCATTATAGGCACAAGCATAAAGTAGTTTTTAGTTATATTAAAGTCTTTATAATATTCTTATGAGCATTCTCATGAAATCAAATGTCAAGTTAGAATCTTTGGTTTGACAGAATAAAAAATTATTGACCATAAATTGTAATGGCATAGATAAATATTAGAAAATTATTCAGCAAAAATTCGGTTATATTATATATGCATATAACCACCAATTCCAAAAGTAAGGGGAATCTAATAGTAAGCCTTATATATCACAAATAATTTATGAAAATTCAAAAAAAATTAGGATGAAAAAATTGAGGTAATTTTTACCATTATACCCTTAAATTAATAAATCTTTTCAACAGGTGTGTAAGGGTTATTTTGAAAAGCCGCACATTTTGTTTGGCATGCTTTCTAAGGAGCATATTCACACCATATATAGTGTAGATAGATATATATTTTCTTGACATAAAAAAAAAAAAAAAAAAGTGTCATATCACACATCCAATTCAATTAGGGATGGCAACGCTTCAGTTACAACCGAAGCAAATCGAACCGAACCTATTACGGTCGGTTTGATTTGTATTAACCTGTTTTGGCTTTATACCATTTAAAACTTGTTTTGGTTCGGTTTCTTGGCAGTATACGCATGTCGGTTCGGATTGGGTTTTTCCCAGAACCGAACCATTGCCATTTCTAGGTTCATCCCGAAGGGTTCATCTCGACAGATGGAAAAGGAGCGGATAATATAAATGTGGTGACAGGGAGGAGTGCAGCAATGGAGGCTTGTCGCCTCTCCTTGCCTTGTTCAGTCGATGCTTCACCACGGTCACTGAGAAGCCCTAACTTCCGTCCATATCTAAACCCTAATTTCTCATCTCGTGTTCGTTGCAGCTCCGCCAAGTATCGTCGGAGAAGTAGACCTCAGTGGGATTCAAACGCCGAGAGCCTCCGAACTGAAGGGTTCAAGTTCAATTTTGGAGAGGAATCGCCTGACGACGACGACAATGATGAGTACGATGATGACACCAATTTCCGCCGCAGGCGAAAACAGAGGAGTTGGTGGTCTGATAGGTCTTCGGATGTTGACGAGGGGTCTGGAATTCTGGAGGACGTCATTGATAGTGTTTGGATTTTCAAGGTACATAACCAGCTAAATTGTTTTTCCTTTCTGGTTAACTCACTTGAACTTGGTACTTTTCTGAGTCAGAATCCAAATTCACCATGTTTTCTTAAGTATTTTATGGATAAATTGAATGTTTCAGTGAGTTCCGTATCTTAGTTTTTGAGTGGGAGAAGTTCGAGAAAGAGAAGGAAAGATAAAATTTTTCTTCAGACCAGGAAATCTGCAAAATCTGAAAGATTTTTTACTGCCCAAATACTAGGATTAGCAGGAACATGTTTAAGGAAACATTTTCATGAACCCAAAAAGAAAAGAAAATTTGAATGTTTGATGGTTATGACATTGAAGCATTAATCCACATTACCTTCCAGTTTGACTACTGGAAGCAAATTTATGATCAATATTTTTGGAGTATCAAATAGCAAATACCAGTGAGTTTCCGAGTGAACTAATGATCATAATTGATGAGGATTATGAGAATGCGAGGATTTGTAAAATGTTTTCCAAGAGTGTGAAAAAGGCTTTGAGATGGTTGTGTAACTGCCGCCCCCTATGTCAATTAATCTAAGTGCTTGATGATATGTTCTATCTTATTAAAATGAAAATACTTGAAAATTGAAAGCAAGGGAATTGGCCTTCTCATTCAGTTTGAGGGTAATTAGCCTTGGAATAAAAATTAATTTTCTTCTTGATTTTTTCACAAAGCCATTATGATTTCAAGATCCTGAAAATTGCAATGCATATGAACTGAAATCCAATGAAATTTCAGTTTGTAGGTATTGAATTCTAGTGTTTGATTCATACGATGGCATTTGTTTCGCTTGTTTCTTCTCCAACACAAAGCTGCTTAGCTTGTCATATACAACCTTTTTTAGTTGAGCAAGGTGATTTGTTGCTTATGCTGGTAGCCTGAGGCAGTGAGGCGTTTACCTTTTGACAAAGTGATGATCCCAAAGGGAACACCATTTTTATGCGAAGTCAAACTCATGTTGGTAATTTTATAGAATTGCGTGAAATTTCTATTGAAGTGAACATCAGGTTGGTACTTTAGTTGAATATTGGTGGATTTATTGCTTTGAATTTAAATTCAGAGCCGTTGCAAACAGCAGGAATTTTCCTGATCTTGCAGATTTTCAACTGGAACTACAACAAACCATGCCTGTTAAGATTCTTCTTATTCGGGAATCTGTGGTGTGAACTTGTATCTCACTGTTTCATTAAATTTTGTTTATTTCTTTGGCATTAAACAAGATCCACATAGTTGCATCAAATTTGTGTGAAACATTACAAATTGATGTTAGCTAAATCCGTATTTACATACAATGCAAGCATATATTTGTGCATCTGTGTAAAGATATATGCTTGTATTGTACGTAAATAATATTCATGATTTGAGATCTGAGGGGCTGTTTATTACTATCAATTATGATGGTAAATTGTAAAATGCCTGCTAGTTAAATTTTCATGCTGAAAATTATATATATATATCTATATTTCTGAGAAAAATTATTTGAAATTCTGTTGTATACTTTTTATTTTCACTTTCCAAATAAAATCTGTAACTTATTTTTATATGAGTGTTTAGCTTAAGATGCTCTCATATTATTCCCCATTTGGGAAAAGAAGAAAGTACTTAAGATGTGTTGATGGTATGCTGTTTGGTCAGTGCAGGTATTCAGATCCTTCGGTTGGATGCTTCCATTCGTAATCGCATCTATGCTGCTAGCAACTGGCCCAAAGGCTTTCCTCATGGCTTTAGCACTCCCACTTGGGCAGTCGGCACTTTCTCTTGCTGTCGATAAAGTATGGGGAAGTATGCGTGAAAGCCCAAAACCCAGGTCCAGGACTAAGAAGAAACCTTTTGGTAGGGCTACAAGGAATGTTACAATGAATGAGGAAGAACAAGAAAGCAGAGAGACCAGAAAGGGAGGGGTTAGTTATCAGTCATGGGTAGCGGCAGATGATGGTTCCCTTGGTAAGGATGGTCAACGGATGACCAGCTTTGGGGGATGGGATGAGCTTGATAAACAAGGGGACACAGATAAGGAATCCAAAAGGAAGCAACCTCGAACAACTGATTGGGGGCGTAGGCAACAGGTGGAGAAGAAAGGCAAACTAAGTAGGAGAGTGAGGAACAGAGACACGCCCTTGCTTCTAAGATTGTTGATTGCTGTTTTCCCATTCTTGGGTTCATGGACCAAGATGTTATGGTGATTACCTGTACGGTTGCTAAAGCCTGATACACCACTTGGTTCACTGGAGTTCATGATCAACAGACCAAGTCAACATGGTCAGCAATACCCCATATAAAGGATATTCTTATGATTATTAACTTCCAAGTTTCAGTGATGATTCTTTGGCAATACTGGATTGAAAGGATTTCGATATCCACTCGTCTCAGCAGTATAGCTTAGACTGTGAGGCTGGTCGGGAGATGTTTTAACGGAGAACAAGTTGAATATCTGCCAGAACTAGACCAAATGAGAAGATATATTCACTTCATCCATGAGAGGACAAGTTTATATTCACATTCATCAGCATCATGCGTCCGATAAAGATCCGAACAATTATTTGTATTTTTAAGACCTTTTAGTTCTTTTTTTAATATATGTATATATAAACCCATGTTAGAGTTAGAATAATTTTAGAATTAAGCATAGCATTTAGTAGACTTGTGGTAAAAATAAATCTATTCAATCAGATTTTGGACATACTATTGGATTCGAATACAGATTTTATAAATATATTCGGACTCGAATGTAGTAACATATATAAAGAATACGGTGGATATTTAATCAGATTAGGATCTTTTTAAAATAGAGTTGGATTTGAGTTTCAATCAACATAAATCTGGTATGAATCGGATTCTATAATCCAGAAGTTGGGATTTTGAGGTTGGATTCGACAATCTAATGTTATAATCCAACCCATAATCAAATTATACATAAACATGTTATATAATGCATATTATAATATATAATAATATTATAAGCATTGTGATATAATATATTTTGTTAAATTATATATTATCTAAAATATAATATTATATTACATAATATGTTAGATTATAATATATAATATAATATTATCTATTGTTATATTACATATTACATATTATATAATATATTATTATATATTATATAATAATATACATATTATTTTTAATACAGTTAATAATATATTATTTTAAACAAGATATTAATTTTTAAATATACATTATATTATTTTTGTGTGTAATTTTTAATAGAAAAACTTCAAATTTAATTTTAGTAATCAATATTGACCAAACAAGATTCTAGATGTTAGTCATACACCTACATTCGAAAATTTATGATATCTAAACAAGATTAAGGATTTTGATAATCAGCGATTAATTATATTTTAAATTATCAAAATCCATATTATAATCCGTAATCCATAATTCCCGCAAAACGCCACCTAAAAAGAAGAAGAAAACAGTGAGCTTGATAGTTCACAGTGAGACCAGAAAGGGATGTTAGGACTACAAGGAATGTTAAAATGAATGAGGAAGAACAAGAAAACAGTGAGACCAGAAAGGTAAGGATGGTCAATGGATGCCCAGTTTTGGGGGATGGGATGAGCTTGATAAACATGGGGACACAAATAAGAAATCCAAAAGGAAGCAACCTCGAACAACAGATTGGGCACGTAGACCACAGGTGGAGAAGAAAGGCAAACTAAGTAGGAGAGTGAGAAACAGAGACACACCCTTGCTTCTAAGATTGTTGATTGCCGTTTTCTCATTCTTGGGTTCATGGACCAAGATGCTATGGTGATTACCTGTCCGGTTGCTAAAGCCCGATACACCACTCGTTTCGCTGGAGTTCATGAATACCTCATATAAAGGATATTCTTATGATGGGATCAGGAAGACAGATTCTCTAAAACTGCTGGTACTATGCACAGAAAATAATTGAATTTACCTTAGTTTCAGTTTTCAATTTAATTTTTATTTGTTTGTAAATTATTTCAATTGAACATTTTCATTAATTTTAATTGTGATAAATTCCATCTTATTTCTAACCTTTCAATAATATCCAAGGCATTTTTAAATCGCCAATTGAATAATCAAATAATTAACTAAACAAAAAACATCACCTTCATTCATTGGAGCACTGCCACAAACATCTTCAATAATTTGTTTTTGTGACAGATTATTTTCGTCCCTTTGTTGAATGATCTGGCGTTTCAAAATGTTCATTCGATAAAAGTCTCTCTGATTAATAGCTTATATAGGTAAGTTACAATATGAATCTATGACATATGTAACACAAGAAAACCCCTTGGGAAGCGTGACAAACACAATGTGCAACTTCCTAAAAACACCCTTCCTCACATGGTTAAGATTCATTAATAATAATGGTGCAACTGTCATAACAATTCAATTTCCTTCATTTCTATAAGCAGTTTTTGTAACTGTTACCTTTACATCCCTTCTCATAACTGGATCTTCACCTTGCAAAATTTAATTCATGATACCGCTGTAACTAGAAAACAGAGATTACAAATTTTTAGCCATACTTTTAAACATAATCATGATTCAGTCACTTAAATACTGGTATTTTGGAATTAGTGATACTTTTTTAACATTATTGAGAATGAGCTTTTGATTTACTCTTCACAAAGTATTTCTTTCAATAAAAAAAAAAAAGGCATTTGTTCGTTTTCACGTTTTAATTAGATGTGGCGATGAGTTGGGTTAATGTATGGGGTTAACAGGTCAAGGATCAGCCCAAACTTGGTTGGAATATCCCGACTTGCTTCAACCCGTCAACCCCTTAAAATAATTTAAATTACTACTAAATATTAAAAATTGCTACAAGCTGAAAGGCCTAAAACGACAACCCCTAGGATCCAAACTCCCTAGTCCATGCAAATTCTATTTTTTAATTCATTCAATATCAAAACACACCTAACAAGCTTAATAAGACAACAATCACTAATATGGAACGAAAATAATATGATCTCAATTTATATCAATTGAGTCTAAGAAATTTGAAATATTTATATGTAGAAAGTTTGATTTTATTTTATTTTTTTTGTCATTATTCATATTAAAAGTGGAAAGGTTGAGTAGCCGCTTCACAAAAAAAAATAGTCAATTATAATTGGGTCATTTTGGGTTGAGCAGTCAAACCCAAACCTAATCCGGTTATTTTGGGTTAAGAATTGCAAAATCCAAACCCAACCCACATGTAGAAACAATCAACCCTAACTCGTCTTAAACCGGGCGGGTTGACGGGTCAGGGGCCACAATTGATATCTCTAGTTTTAAAGAGGTTAAAAAGTAGTTTTGTGCGCATTTTTGGAAGATGACCATGCGAAACAGTATACTCATTTTTAATTATTTTAAAAATATTATCACTAATCCAAATTGCCGAGAATTAGTCCACTGAGTCGGGGTATTTCTAAAACGTTTTTTTTTTTTTTATGGTAAAAAGGGTATTTCTAAAACCACCACTAAACCCCAATTTCCGCAGACATAAACTCAAGTCTGCAACACACACCACTTAGGGATTGAGCCAACGCTCTCGAAGAACGTGTTCTTCGGAAAAGTGGAGAAAAATGTAGAAAGGCGACGGCAAACCATAAGTATGTGAGAGTTAATATTCAAGCATTTTCTGTTCTTTCTTCGTTACAGATTTTGATGCTTTCTGTATTGTTATTGAATCTTCAAATACAAAACGCGGATAGATTTAGAAAGAGATTGACAGAGATGTACCGTCTTTCTAGCAGAAATTTTCTCCTCAAAAACAATGGCTGTAGAATCTCCATTAGCATTAAAACCATGATTTTCCCACTCTCCACCACCGCTGTTACCAAAACCCCCGCTCCCCGTAACCCCTTGATAGTTGATCACCTCATGAACTCCTTTGGGTTGTCAAGAGAAGAAGCCATCTCTGCCTCCGCACGCATCTCCCCCAAAAAGGCTCCAGATGACCTGAACCGTGTTCCTGATTTCCTAAAACAGAGTGGTTTCTCCGATACCCACATCAAAACTCTTATCTTGAGGAGACCCCGATGCCTTTCTTCTAATTTAGACAAAACTATCAAACCTAAAATCGCCTTCCTTCAAGACCTAGGATTCTCTGGCTCCACTCTTGCAGACCTCATCCTACGTAACCCCACTATCCTCGACTATGGCCTGGATAGCCATTATGTTGATAACGCTAATTTTCTCCGATCATTCCTCATCTCTAATGAGAATATAGTTGCGGCTCTCAAGAGAAGCGGATGGCTGTTTTCGTTCAATCTTCGGAAACAAATACTTCCAAGCATTGAGATTCTCAAGCAATATGGGGTTGCTGAAGAACAGATTTCAAGATACCTGCTCAAACAACCAAGGTTCTTCACTTGGCTGAAGCATGACCAGCTTGAGGAACATATAGAATGGATTGAAAATATGGGGCTCAAGCCGGATTGGAAATCGTTTTTCTATGTTCTCCATTCAATTGTCGGCCAGAACATACCTGACCTAGAGGCAAAAATCAAAATGTATAAGGGCTTTGGGTGGTCAGAATCAGATGTTGTATATGCAATCAAGAAATTTCCATATCTAATGGCATATTCAGAGAGCAGGGTTCAAGCAATGATGAGTTTTTTCTCTGTAGAGCTTGGATATGAGCCCAGGGAAATTGCTTTCAACCCGTCTTTGCTTTCTCTCAGCTTAAAGAAGAGATTGCTGCCTCGAAACAAGGTCTTGGAGATACTACGGTCTAGGGGTTTGGTAAAGACAAAAATACGGCTTGTCACTGTTGCTCGTTACACAGAGAAGAAATTTATGGAGGTTTATGTGCTTCCGTATGTGGATGTGGCTCCTGATCTTGAGGAGGCTTACATGGGTTCTGCTGTGACTGTTGAGAAGGAAAAGAATAAGGGGTAACAGAAGATGAAGTTATTCTGATTTGAGTTTCCATTGCCAGTATATTCTATTTAACTTCAATGGTTGCATGGTTTGGTTGCTGATCTTAACTTCAAAAGTTTCCAAAGTTTTCATTTGACTTCGAAGCTATTTTTTCTATCAACAATGCAAGTTCCAGGATGTTGGTAATTATGTAGATTTGAGCGAAATTTTTTGTGAAGTGAACATCAGGTGAATATTCCAACATGAATCTACTTTACTTGAAGTGAACATCAGGTGAATATTCCAACATGAATCTACTTTAGTTGAATAATGGTGGATTTATTTTTTTAATTTAAATTTGGAGCCTTTGAAAACTGCAGGAACTGTCCCGATCTTGCAGATTTTCAACTGGAACTACTATAAACCATGCCTGTTAAAATTATTCTTGTCAGGAATCTGTGGATTGAACTTGTATCTCAATGTTTCCCTAAATTTTTTTTTCTCTTTCAGCAATGGACCACGTAATAAAATATGGAAAATGTGACTCTTGCAAAGAGCGATAGCATCCCATGAAAAATTAGATACAATCTAAGAACCAAAAGAACACAACCTATGACACCCGCAAAACAGACATACAATCAGATAGTTGCATCAAACTTGTGTGAAACATTAAAAATTGATGTTTGCTAAATCCATATTTACATACAATGCAAGCATATATTCGTGTGTCTGCATGTAAAGTTACATGCTTTATTGTCTGAAAATAGTATTCATGATTTGAGATTTGAGAGCTGTTTATAACTATCAATTGTGATGGTAAATTGTGAAATGCCTGCTAGTTAAATTTTCATGCTGCTGCAAAAAATATTTCTGTTTATTATTTGAAATTCTGATTATCTTTTTTACCACTTTGCGAGTAAAATCTCTAACTTATTTTTCATAGGACTGTTTACCTTGAGATGCTTTTATATTCTACCCCGTTTGGGAAAAGAAGAAAGTGCTTAAGATGTGTTGACGGTATGCTGCTTGGCCAGTGCAGGTATTCAGATACTTTGGTTGGATGTTTGCATTCGTAATCGTATCTATGCTGCTAGCAACTGGCCCAAAAGCTTTCCTCATGGCTTTAGCCTCCCCACTTGGGGGGCAGTTGGCACTTTCTCTTGCTGTCAAGAAGCCGTGGGGAAGTATGCGCGAAAGCCCAAAACCAGGTCCAGGATTAAGAAGAAACCCTTTGGTAGGACTACAAGGAATGTTGAAATGAATGAGGAAGAACAAGAAAACAGAGAAACCAGAAAGGGAGGGGTTAGTTATCAGTCATGGGTAGCGGCGAATGATAGTTCACTTGGTAAGGATGGTCAATGGATGCCCAGCTTTTGGGGATGGGATGAGCTTGATAAGCATGGGAACACAGATAAAGAATCCAAAAGGAAGCAACCTCGAACAACAGATTGGGCATGTAGACAACAGGTGGAGATGAAAGGCAAACCAAGTAGGAGAATGAGGAACAGAGACACACCCATTCTTGGGTTCATGGACCAAGATGTTATGGTGATTACCTGTACGGTTGCTGAAGCCTGATACGCCACTCGGTTCGCTGGAGTTCATGAATAGCAGACCAAGTCAACATGATCAGCAATGCCTCGTATAAAGTATATTCTTATGATATAGCCTTCAACATTTCAGTGATGATTCTTTGGCAACTCTGGCTTGAATGGATTTCAATATCCACTGGTCTTAGCAGTGTTAAGGCCTTGAGGATGTGACTTTCGAGAGTTGGATTACACCCTCATCCCTTAAAATTGGTGAAAATTGTGGCTCATGCATACACAGTTTGGATGATGGGATCAGGAGGACAGATTCTCTAAAACTACTAGTACCATGCACAGAAAATAGTTGAATTTACCTTAGTTTAGTTTTCAATTTTATTTTTATTTTTTTGTAAGTTATTACAATTGAACATTTTCATTAATTTTAATTGTGATAAATTCCATCTTATTTCTAAACTATCCAAGACATTTCAAAATCACCAATTGAATAATCAAATAATTAACCAACCAAAAAACATCACCTCCATTCATTGGAGCACTGCCACAAACATCTTCAATAATTTGTTTTTGTGACAGATTATTTTCGTCCCTTTGCTGAATGATCTGGCGTTTCGAAATGTTCATTTGATAAAAATCTCTCTGATTAATCGCTTATATAGGTAAGTTACGAGAAAATGCTATATATAACACGAGAAAGCCCCTTGGAAAGCGTGACAAAACCAATGAGCAACTTTCCAAAAACACCCTTCCTCGCATGGTTAAGATTCATTAATAATAGTGGTGTAACTGTAATAACAACTCAATTCCCTTGATTTATACCAGGATTGTAGGTTTTGAAAAACTTAGAATCCTTACATTAGTAAATCTTCTCAATAGATAAGCAGTTTTCGTAACTATTCCCTTTACATCCCTTCTCACTTGCATTGCCATTGCAACTGCATCTTCACGTTGTAAAATTTAATTCATGAGGCCGTTGTAACTTAAAAACAGAAATAACAACTTTTTAATCATAATTTTAAAAGTAATCATGATTCAGTCACCGAAATACTGATATTTGGTAATCAGTGATACTTTTTTTAACATAATTGAGAATGGCTTTTGATTTACTGTTGACAAAGGATTTCTTTCAAAGAAAAAAAAAAGGATTTGTTTGTTTTTTGGTTCTAATTAGAGATGGAAATAGGTCGGGTTCGGATTGGGTTGATGTATAGGGTTAACGGGTCAAAGATCAACCCAAACTTGGTTGGAATGTCCCAACTCTCTTCAACCCACCAATCCGTTAAAATAATTTAAATTACTACTAAATATTAAAAATTACTACAAGCCGAAAGGGCTAAAATGACAACTCCTAGCATCCCAAACTCCCAAGTCCATGCAAATTCTATTTTTGAATTCATTCAATATCAAAACACACCTAACAAGCATAATAAGACAACAATCACTAATATAGAACAAAAATCACATGAAGAAAATAATTAAAACTTAACAAAAAAAAAAGTCTTAAAAGACTTTACTTGCCATTATGACCTCAATTTATATCAAGTGCGGCTAAGAAATTTGAAATATATATATATATATATATATATATGTAGAAAGTCTGATTTCACTTTATTTTTTGTCATTATTTATATTAAAAGAGGAAAGGTTGAAAGCCGCTTATCGTAAAGTTCTAAACTTCTAGTACACAAAAAAAATTAGTCAGTTATAATCGGGTCATTTCGGGTTGAACAATCAAACCCAAACCTAACCCCATTATTTTGGGGTTGAGAATTGCAAATCCAAACCCAACCCACGGGTGGGAATGTCCGCCCTAACTCGCCTTAGACCGAACGGGTTAACGAGTCGGGGGCCACAATTGGCACCTTTAGTTTTAACGAGATTAAAAGTAGTTTTGAGTGCATTTTTGGAAGATGGCTATGGGAAACAGACACTCATTTTTAATTAATTTTAAAATATTATCACTAACTTTAAATTGCCGAGACTTAGTCGACTGAGACTTGGTATTTCTGAAACCACCATTAAAACCCAATTTCCGCAGACATAAACTCAACTCTGCAACACACATTCTTCCAAAAAAAACTCTGCAACACACACCACTTAGGGATTGGGTCAACAGTCTTGAAGAACGTGTTCTTCGGAAAAGTGGAAAAAAAATGTAGAAAGGCGACGGCAAACAGGAAGTATTTGTGAGTTAAGATTCAAGTATTTTCTGTTCTTTCTTCGTTACAGATTTTGATGCTTTCTGTATTGTTATTGAATCTTCAAATACAAAACGCGGATAGATTTAGAAAGAGATTGACAGAGATGTACCGTCTTTCTAGCAGAAATTTTCTCCTCAAAAACAATGGCTGTAGAATCTCCATTAGCATTAAAACCATGATTTTCCCACTCTCCACCACCGCTGTTACCAAAACCCCCGCTCCCCGTAACCCCTTGATAGTTGATCACCTCATGAACTCCTTTGGGTTGTCAAGAGAAGAAGCCATCTCTGCCTCCGCACGCATCTCCCCCAAAAAGGCTCCAGATGACCTGAACCGTGTTCCTGATTTCCTAAAACAGAGTGGTTTCTGCAATACCCACATCAAAACTCTTATCTTGAGGAGACCCCGATGCCTTTCTTCTAATTTAGACGAAACTATCAAACCTAAAATCGCCTTCCTTCAAGACCTAGGATTCTCTGGCTCCACTCTTGCAGACCTCATCCTAAGTAACCCCAGTATCCTCGACTATGGCCTGGATAGCCATTATGTTGATAACGCTAATTTCCTTCGATCATTCCTCGTCTCTAATGAGAATATAGTTGCAGTTCTCAAGAGGTACAGTTGCCTGTTTACGTTCCAAATTCGGAAACGAATACTTCCAGGCATTGAGATTCTCAAGCAATATGGGGTTGCTGAAGAACAGATTTCAAGATACCTGCTCAAACAACCAAGGTTCTTCGCTTGGCTGAAACATGACCAGCTTGAGGAACGGATAGCATGGATTGAAAATATGGGGATCAAGCCGGATTGGAAATCGTTTTTCTATGTTCTCCATTCAATTGTCGGCCAGAACATACCTGACCTAGAGGCAAAAATCAAAATGTATAAGGGCTTTGGGTGGTCAGAATCAGATGTTGTATATGCAATCAAGAAATTTCCATATCTAATGGTATATTCAGAGAGTAGGGTTCGAGCAATGATGAGTTTTTTCTCTGTAGAGCTTGGATATGAGCCTAGGGAAATTGCTTTCAGCCCATCTTTGCTTTCTCTCAGCTTAAAGAAGAGATTGCTGCCTCGAAAGAAGGTATTGGAGATATTACGCTCTAGGGGTTTGGTAAAGACAAAAATACAGCTTGCCACAGTTGCTCGTTTCTCAGAGAAGAAATTTTTGGAGGTTTATGTGCTTCCATATGTGGATGTGGCTCCTGATCTTGAGGAGGCTTACATGGGTTCTGCTGTGACTGTTGAGAAGGAAAAGAATAAGGGGTAACAGAAGATAAAGTTATTTGAGTTTCCATTGCCAGTATATTCTATTTAACTTCAATAGTTGCATGATTTGGTTGCTGATATTAACTTCAAAAGTTTCCAAAGTTTTCATTTGAGTTCGAAGCTATATGTTCTATCAATAATGCAAGTTCCAGGTTGTTGGTAATTATGTAGATTCGAGCGAAATTTCTTGTGAAGTGAACATCAGGTGCATTACCAAAAAAAAAAAAGTGAACATCAGGTGAATATTCCAACATGAATCTACTTTACTTGAAGTGAACATCAGGCGAATATTCTAACATGAATCCACTTTAGTTGAATAATGGTGGATTTATTGTTTTTAATTTAAATTTGGAGCCTTTGAAAACAGCAGGAACTATACCGATCTTGCAGATTTTCAATTGGAACTACAATAAACCATGCTTGTTAAAATTCTTCTTGTCAAGAATTTGTGGATTGAACTTGTATCTCAATGTTTCCTTTTATATATATATATATATATACACACACACACACACGCGCGCGCGCGCACACACACACACCACTATGTCTGGGATCAAGGTTTACAGTTTCGGGGGAAATCGCCGAGGTTGCATTGCTGGTGATTTTGGCAATTTTTCGGCGAAATGGGGCGGCGTGTCGAGCGAAACAGGTGAAACAGAAAAAAAAATTATTTTTTATTGGTGAAACGAGGCAGCGTGTCGGCAAAATGGGGCAGCGTGCCAGCACTGAAACTGTAAACCTTGTCTGGGATCGTTAACTTAAACACAGAAAGCGAAGCAATTTGAACAAAAAGAAACAAGCAGAAAACAAACTAATAAATTGTAAACAAATTGACAAGATAAGCTAATAAACAGTTAAATCGATTATTCGATTAGATCAAACAGACCAATCGATTAGATCAATTGATACTCAAATCAGAAATGAACCAATCAGATCCTGGATACTCGCTCTGACATACAAGGAAATGTCAGTGAGATCTTTCACTCTGAAGAGGTACTTGAACCCTTTCTCTTGTTTCGGTAGTGTCTAGTAGTGGTTGCAGTGCCTACTAGATGACTCTTGTTCAAGATCGGGTTTCTTCAAAGAGAAAAGGCGGCAGAGTTGGCCATGAATTAATCTTAATAAATTGATCCTATTGATTTAATCTTTGATCTTAAAGAAAATTGAAAATAGGCGGCAGAGCCAGCCTTCATGAGCAAATTCTATGGTTCTTAGCCGTAGCACCAACCACGAGAATCTACTATGTGTATGATGGATAGTATGAGATTGAGGGGAGAACTTGACTTTTATTGATTAAAAACAATATTACAACATTAGATTGTTAATCAACAGTAAAATTGAAAGTACGATTACACATGTATCATGAAAGTACAACAGAACATAATTGAAACTAAATTCTTGACTAACAAAAGGTAGAAGATGAGATTGAATTGAAAAGGTTTCTAAATTGAAGAACTTACAAGACTTGACTTGGAAAAGAGGCTTCAAAGCTTGAGATCTTTGGTCCTTGATTCTTAATTGGTTTGGGAAATTGGGAAAGGAAGGAAAGTCTTGGTGGATCAGAATCTTAGAAGAAGAGAACCCTTTGGAAAGAATGATTTGAAGAGAGGAGAGGGTCTTCTAATATAGAGAAAGAAGAGCTCCAGAATTGAAATAAAAATTTGAAGTCCAAATAGTGCTTCAATAACTGTCTTCACTGTAGCAATAGTAACTTTAACATTTGACTTTTACTGTAGCAACATCCAATGTTGCTGCCATCATGCTGAGATCATCACTGCATTATAATTGTTGATTCTTCAATATTGTTAGTTGGTTTGATGTTGTTCTCCAAAGATTTTTAAATGTAAAATTTTTATATTTGTACAATAAAATCACCTGGGTCTTCTGAGTCATAATTGTTCATCGATTCCTCCTCATCTTTAATTGTCTTGTCTTTGTCCAATGCCTCAAGGGCAGCTTGTAGTATTGCTTGTATTGTTCTTTGGTCATTGTTGAGGCAAGTCCAGCTTGAATTTGTGATTTGGTCATCAGAAATTGGTCTTGTTTTGATCCACATACTGGTCTTGCTGATTGGCTATGGAGCCATTGTTTCACATGATCAATTGTTGCATTTGTAGCATCAAATTTGTCCCACCATTTTGTTATGAATTGTCTCGACAGTTTTGGGAATGATTCATCATAAATTATTGTATAATCCCAACTTAAGATCCATGCCAATTTAAAATTAAGATAAAATTGGGACAATGCTAGAAAGTTTTGGAGATGTGGTTTTGAATTTTTGAATTGGTTTATAAACAAAATGAAACCGGTTTCAATTGAAGGAGGTAGGTTTTCTGGAATGGGGTCCAAAGTAGGTCTACCAATCTAAAAATTAGGTTTGAATTGAATCAACAAATTGTTGTTTGAAGTAAAAAAGCTAAGAATGAATTGATAGTCTAATGAAAAAGGCATTGTACTAGGCTTTACAATAATCCCAGTAATTGTAGTATTGTGGCTCAAAGGTCTGCGAAAATTTCATTAGGTAGCTTGGATGTCCACCCCATGTGGTGAGGTAATGGACTTGGAGAATTTGGCAGATTGAATGGATAATATATTGTTCTAGCTCTAAAGGGGTGTAATGTTTGAGAAGAACTGATTTTGTATCAACTAAAATAAATTCATAATAATTTTGACTTTTGTTTGAAAAATCACTTAGAAATTCATTTTGAAATTGAAAATAATTTTTTGCATATTAATCGGAATCACTGTGATAAAATTCCTTTTCAATTGTAAAGATTGGCAAAGTCCTTGGTTTTTATAAATAATTTGAAAACATTTTAGATTTTAAAGGTGTGGGACTAGGAAGAGTCTCCACAATTTGGGTAGCCTTTGAGGTTTCTGCTGTTTGCTTATTTTTTGACTTTTTCTTCACAACTTTTTTGAATGGTTGTGATGAAAGAGATAATTCTTATGATTGCTGGAGTTGGAGGAGTTGAATTTTTAAATTCTCTTCTTCCTTGATTTGATCATAACGGGATTTTTTAGATTGACTAATTGGTTGTGGACTGGATATTTTGAAGAAGACTGACTAATTGGCTGTGTTGAATTTGGTGATTGGGCATATGATTGAGGTGTGGTATATTGAATTGGATTAGGGGATTGGTTTTGCTAAGATGGTTGAGCTGGCTGGACTCCAAGCCTAAGCTTGGGCCAAGTTGTGGGTAATTGTCTCAACATTTTGGCCCTGTAAGAATTCACGCATCAAGAAATCAGGAAGAGAACTGTTTTCTCCTTTTATATATTCAATATCAAAATAAAAAATACTTAAAATTGCTTGCCATCTGGCAAAAATTTGTTTTGAAGCCAAATTCTTAACATTTTTTTTGTAAAACGCTTTTTGCAGCTTTAAAATCTACAAGAAGTAAAAACTTTTGATTTAATAAATCTAATTGAAATTTTGAAATGCATAGAACAATCGATAAAATCTTCTTTTTAATTGTAGAATAATTCTGTTGAGTTTGATTCCAAGTTCCACTTGTAAATTTGACCAGTTGTTCTTTATTATTGACTTTTTGTTTTAATATATCCATCCATTTTCGGATGCATCGGTTTCTACAATTTTTGGTGCATATGGATTGGGCAATGTTAAACATGACAGTTGTTTGACATTTTGTTTAATTTTTTATACAATTGCAATATGTTCCTCAGTCCAAGGACCAGGATTTTTCTTTAATCTTTTCCTCAACAATTGTACAGATTGACTGATGTTTGGGAAAAAATCAATAACATAATTTAAACTTCCCAAAAACCTCTGTAATTGTTTCTTATCTTTGATTTTATTAGGAAATTTATCTCCAAAAAAGAGAGAACTTTCTATTGGACGAATTGTTCCTTGATGAATTATATGACCTAAAAATTTTATTTTTGTTTGAAACAAAACAATCTTTAATTTAGAGATTACTAAATCATTTTGTTTTATTATTTGATAAAATTGGTTTAGGTGTTTCCAGTGCTGAGATATTTATGATAAAAAGACCAAAACATCATCAATATACATTATTGTAAATTCATCATATGGATTAAAAATATCATTTATTATGTTTTAAAATTCATAAGGAGCATTTTTTAGACCGAAATGCAGTACATTCCATTCGTAATGCCCGAATGGAACAGTAAACGTTGTTTTATATCGATCTTGTTCTGCTATCTTGATCTGCCAGAATCCAGACTTTATATCAAATTTTGAGAATATTTTTGCATTATATAATCTTTGTAATAAATCTGTTTTATTTGGAATTGGATATTTAATCCATTGAAGTGCATCATTTAATGGTTTATAATTGATTACTAACCTAGGAGTTCCTCTTTTTATTTATGAATTTTTGCTTACGTAGAAGGCTGAGTACAACTCCAAGGGGATTTACTTGGTCTAATAATTTTCTTATCTAATAAATCTTGAATTTCCTTTTTGCAGTATTGTAACAATTCTTGAAACATTTGAATTGGTCACGCTTTAGTTGGAATTTTACTTTCATTAAAATTTGGATTATAAGGTAAATTAATCATATGCTTCTTTCTGTGCCAAAAATCATTTGATATATTGGAACAAACTTCTTTTTCTAATTTGATTTTAAAATTTTCAATTTGTGGAATTAAATTTGGATCATTTAATTGGCTATATATATATTTTTATGTTTGATTTCTTCTTTGAGAAACATTATTTGTTTTTATTTTCTTTGTATTAAATTTGCTTCGTTTGCAATTGACAATTGTTTAAGAATATCTATTTCTTTAGTTAATTGATGTCTAATAAAATCAAACCTAATTGTTTTTCCTTCTATGTTTGTTTCGAATCCATTATTTGTACTTACAAATGGTTGAATTAGTGTAAAAAATGAGGTTCCAAAAATTACTTGTTTACTTAAATCCTTAACTAAGATGAATGGAGTTTTGATACAAATATTTTCATTACATATCTTAATATTTGATAGTTTATAATTTATTTGTAGTGTAATTCCACTTGCAGTATATAATTTCTCTTCTGTTTTTTTTTTCAAAATAATTGAGAATGAGTGTTGATTACTATTTACAAAGAATTACATCCAAAAATGCTCTCAACTGTCTCGTAAGAAATTTGTCTCTTTTCATGTTTTTAACGAGGTTAAGAAGGGTTTTTGAGCATTTTTGGGAGCAGTACTCCAACTGTAAAACGATACTGATTCCAACTTGTATTAAACAATTATCACTGATTTTCAATTACCAAAGAATTATGCAATAGAATCGCGATTTATTTGTAAAAATCACCACCAAACCCAATTTTCCCAAAATTTGCATTCACTGCAACCTAAAAATTAGCGCAAGAATGTTCTTCGCAGAATGGGGGAAAATGTAGAAAGGCGCACAGAGCTAGACGGCGAACAGGAAGTACGTGAGAGTTGATGTTCAAGTATTTTCTCTTCTTTCTTCGTTACAGATTTTGATGCTTTCTGTATTGTTATTGAATCTTCAAATACAAAACGCGGATAGATTTAGAAGGAGATTGACAGACATGTATCGCCTTTCTAGCAGAAATTTTCTCCTCAAAGACAATGGCTGTAGAATCCTCAATAGCATTAAACCCATGATTTTCCCACTTTCCACCACCACTGTTACCAAAACCCCAACTCCCCATAACCCTTTGATAGTTGATCACCTCGTGAACTCGTTTGGGTTGTCAAGAGAAGAAGCCATCTCTGCCTCCACACGCATCTCCCCCAAAAAGACCCCAGATGACCTGAACCGTGTTCCTGATTTCCTAAAACAGAATGGTTTCTCCGATACCCAGATCACAACCCTTATCTGTAGGAGACCCCGATACCTTTCTTCTAATTTAGATAAAAATATCAAACCTAAAATCGCCTTCCTTCAAGGCCTATGCTTCTCTGGCTCCACTCTTGCACACCTCATCCTCAGTAACCCCAGTATCCTCGGCTATCGCCTGGATAGCCATTATGTTGATAACGGTAATTTTCTTCGATCATTCCTCATCTCTAATGAGAATATAGTTGCGGCTCTCAAGAGAAGCGAATGGCTGTTTTCGTTCAATCTTCGGAAACGAATACTTCCAGTCATTGAGGTTCTCAAGCAATATGGGTTTGCTGAAGAACGGGTTTCAGGATACCTGCTCAAACAACCAAGGTTCTTTACTGCGTTGAAACATGACCAGCTTGAGGAACATATAGCATGGATTGAAAATATGGGGATCAAGCGGGATTCGAAATCATTTTTCTATGTTCTCCATTCAATTGTCCGCATGAACATACCTGATCTAGAGGCAAAAATCAAAATGTATAAGGGCTTTGCGTGGTCAGAATCAGATGTTGTATATGCAATCAAGAAATTTCCATATCTAATGGCATATTCAGAGAGTAGGGTTCGAGCAATGATGAGTTTTTTCTCTGTAGAGCTTGGATATGAGCCTAGGGAAATTGCTTTCAGCCCATCTTTGCTTTCTCTCAGCTTAAAGAAGAGATTGCTGCCTCGAAAGAAGGTATTGGAGATATTACGCTCTAGGGGTTTGGTAAAGACAAAAATACAGCTTGCCACAGTTGCTCGTTTCTCAGAGAAGAAATTTTTGGAGGTTTATGTGCTTCCATATGTGGATGTGGCTCCTGATCTTGAGGAGGCTTACATGGGTTCTGCTGTGACTGTTGAGAAGGAAAAGAATAAGGGGTAACAGAAGATAAAGTTATTTGAGTTTCCATTGCCAGTATATTCTATTTAACTTCAATAGTTGCATGATTTGGTTGCTGATATTAACTTCAAAAGTTTCCAAAGTTTTCATTTGAGTTCGAAGATATATGTTCTATCAATAATGCAAGTTCCAGGTTGTTGGTAATTATGTAGATTTGAGCGAAATTTCTTGTGAAGTGAACATCAGGTGAATATTCCAACATGAATCTACTTTACTTGAAGTGAACATATGGTGAATATTCTAACATGAATCTACTTTAGTTGAATTATGGTGGATTTATTGTTTTTAATTTAAATTTGGAGCCTTTGAAAACAGCAGGAACTGTCCCGATCTTGCAGATTTTCAACTGGAACTACAATAAAAAATTCTTCTTGTCAGGAATCTGTGGATTGAACTTGTATCTCAATATTTCCTTAAAAATTTTTTTTCCCTCTTTCAGTAATGGACCACGTAATAAAATATGGAAAGTGTGACTCTTACGAAGAGCGATAGTGTCCCATGAAAAATGAGATACAATCTAAGAACCAAACAAACACAACCTAAAACACCCACAAAACAGGCATACAATGAGAGTGAAAAATCTCTACCGTAAAAAGACCGGGATAGTTGCATTAAACAAGATCCCAGATAGTTGCTTCAAACTTGTGTGAAACATTACAAATTGATGTTTGCTAAATCCATATTTGCATACAATGTAAGCATATATTTGTGCGTCTGCATGTAAAGTTATAGGCTTTATTGTCTGAAAGTAGTATTCATGATTTGAGATTTGAGAGCTGTTTATAACTATCAGTTTTGATGGTAAATTGTAAAATGCCTGCTAGTTAAATTTTCATGCTGCAAAAAATATTTCTGTTTATTATTTGAAATTGTGATTACCTTTGTTATCACTTTCCAAGTAAAATCTCTAACTTATTTTCCCAAGGAATGTTAGCTTGAGATGCTTTTATATTCTACCCCGTTTGGGAAAAGAAGAAAGTACTTGAGATGTGTTGACAGTATGCTCTTTGTCCAGTGCAGGTATTCAGATCCTTCGGTTGGATGCTTGCATTTGTAATCGTATCTATGCTGCTAGCAACTGGCCCAAAAGCTTCCCTCATGGCTTTAGCACCCTCACTTGGGCAGTTGGCACTTTCTCTTGCTGTCAAGAAGGTGTGGGGAAGTATGCGTGAAAGCCCAAAACCAGGTCCAGGATTGAGAAGAAACCCCTTGGTAGGACTACAAGGAATGCTGAAATGAATGAGGAAGAACAAGAAAACAGAGAGACCAGAAAGGGAGGGGTTAATTATCAATCATGGGTAGCGGCGAATGATAGTTCACTTGGTAAAGATGGTCAATGGAATCCCAGCTTTCGGAGATGGGATGAGCTTGATAAACATGGGAACACAGATAAAGAATCCAAAAGGAAGCAACCTCGAACAACAGATTGGGCATGTAGACAACAGGTGGAGAAGAAAGGCAAACCAGGTCCAGGATTAAGAAGAAACCCTTTGGTAGGACTAAAAGGAATGTTGAAATGAATGAGGAAGAACAAGAAAACAGAGAGACCAGAAAGGGAGGGGTTAGTTATCAGTCAGGGGTAGCGGCAAATGATAGTTCACTTGGTAAAGATGGTCAATGAATGCCTAGCTTTTGGGGATGGGATGAACTTGATAAACATGGGAACACATAAAGAATCCAAAAGGAAGCAACCTTGAACAACAGATTGGGCATTTAGACAACAGGTGGAGAAGAAAGGCAAACCAAGTAGGAGAATGAGGAACATAGACACACCCTTGATTCTAAGATTGTTGATTGCTTTTTTCCCATTCTTGGGTTCATGGACCAAGATGTTATGGTGATTACCTGTACGATTGCTGAAGCCTGATACGCCACTCGGTTCGCTGGAGTTCATGAATATCTTACGAAGTCAACATGATCAGCAACACCTCATATAAAGGATATTCTTATGATATAGCCTTCCACATTTCAGTGATGATTCTTTTGACAACACTGGCTTGAATGGATTTCAATATCCACTGGTCTTAGCAGTATTAAGGCCTTGAGGATGTGGCTTGTGAGGCTTGGATTACACCCTAATCCCTTAAAATTGGTGAAAATGGCGGCACATGCATACACAGTATGGAAGATGGGATCAGGTGGACAGATTCTCTAAAACTACTAGTACTATGCACGGAAAATAATTGAATTTACCTTAGTTTTAGTTTTCAATTTAATTTTTGTTTGTTTGTAAATTATTACAATTGAACATTTTCATTAATTTTAATTGTGATAAATTCCATCTTATTTCTAAACTATCCAAGACATTTCAAAATCACCAATTGAGTAATCAAATAATTAACCGACCAAAAAACATCACCTCCATTCATAGGAGCACTGCCTCAAACATCTTCAATAATTTGTTATTGTGACAAGATTATTTTCGTCCCTTTGCTGAATGATCTGGCGTTTCAAAATGTTCATCTGATAAAAATCTCTCTGATTAATTTCTTATATAGGTAAGTTACAATATGAATTTATGCTATATATAACACGAGAAAACCCCTTGGGAAGTGTGACAAACACAATGTGCAACTTCCCAAAAACACTCCTCCTCGCATGGTTAAGATTCATTAATAATAGTGGGCATAACTGTCAAGATTCAATCCCCTTCATTTATGTAATCGTAACTGTTACCTTTACATCCCTTCTCACTTGCCATTGTAACTTAAAAACAGCAATAACAAATTTTCAGTCATGCTTTTAAAAATAATCATGATTCAGTCACCTAGATATTGGTATTTTGGAATTAGTGATACTTTTTTTAACATAATTGAGAATGAGCTTTTGATTTAATGTTGACAAAGGATTTCTTTCAACCAAAAAAAAAAAATTTTTTTTTTCACGTTTTAATTAAAGGTGGCAATGGGTCGGGTTCAGGTTGGGTTGATGTATGGGGTTAACAGGTCAAGGATCAACCCAAACCTGGTTGGAATATCCCAACTCGCTTCAACCCACCACCCCATTAAAATAATTTAAATTACTACTAAATATTAAAAATTGCTACAAGTCGAAAGGCCTAAAACGACAACCCCTAGCATCCCAAACTCCCAAGTCCATGCAAATTCTATTTTTTTTAATTCAGTTAATATCAAAACACACCTAACAAGCATAGTAAGACAACAATCACTAATATAGAACAAAAGCAACATAAAGAAAATAATTAAAACATAATAAAAAATTTTCTTAAAAGATTTTACTTGCCATTATGACCTCAATTTATATTAATTGAGGCTAAGAAATTTGAAATATTCATCTCTAGAAAGTCTTATTTCATTTTATTTTGTCATTATTTATATTAAAAGAGGAAAGGTTGAGTAGTCACTTATCGTAAAGTTCTAAACTTCTAGTACCAAAAAAAAAGAAAAGAAATAGTTAGTTATAATCAGGTCATTTCGGGTTGAGCAGTCAAACCCAAACCTAACCTGATTATTTTTGGGTTGAGGCAAAACCAACCCAACCTACGAGTTGAAACAATCCACCCTAACTTGCCTTAGATCAGGTGGGTTAGCGGGTCAGGGGCCACAATTGTCACTTTTGATTTTAACCAAGTTAAAAAGTAGTTTTGAGTGCATTTTTGGAAGATGGCCTTGGGAAACAGTAAACTCATTTTTAGTTATTTAAAAAAACCTATCACCAACTTTAAATTGCCGAGAATTAGTCGACTGAGTCAGGGTACTTCTAAAACCCCCACTGAAACCCAATTTCAGCAGACATAAACTCAAGTCCGCAACACACCCCGCTTAGGGATTGGGCCAACACTCTCGAAGAACGAAAAAAAAATGTAGAAAGGCGACGGCAAACAGGAAGTATGCGAGTGTTAATATTCAAGTATTTTCTGTTCTTTCTTCTTTACAGATTTTGATGCTTTCTGTATTGTTATTGAATCTTCAAATACAAAACGCGGATAGATTTAGAAAGAGATTGACAGAGATGTACCGTCTTTCTAGCAGAAAATTTCTCCTCAAAGACAATGGCTGTAGAATCTCCATTAGCATTAAAACCATGATTTTCCCACTTTCCACCACCGCTGTTACCAAAACCCCCGCTCCCCGTAACCCCTTGATAGTTGATCACCTCATGAACTCCTTTGGGTTCTCAAGAGAAGAGGCCATCTCTGCCTCCGCACGCATCTCCCCCAAAAAGGCTCCAGATGACCTGAACCGTGTTCCTGATTTCCTAAAACAGAGTGGTTTCTCCGATACCCACATCAAAACTCTTATCTTGAGGAGACCCCGATGCCTTTCTTCTAATTTAGACAAAAATATCAAACCTAAAATCGCCTTCCTTCAAGACCTAGGATTCTCTGGCTCCACTCTTGCAGACCTCATCCTAAGTAACCCCAGTATCCTCGCCTATGGCCTGGATAGCCATTATGTTCATAACGCTAATTTTCTTCGATCATTCCTCATCTCTAATGAGAATATAGTTGCGGCTCTCAAGAGAAGCGGATGGCTGTTTTCGTTCAATCTTCGGAAACGAATACTTCCAAGCATTGAGATTCTCAAGCAATATGGGGTTGCTGAAGAACAGATTTCAAGATACCTGCTCATACAACCAAGGTTCTTCACTGCGCTGAAACATGACCAGCTTGAGGAACAGATAGCATGGATTGAAAATATGGGGCTCAAGCCGGATTGGAAATCGTTTATGTATGTTCTCCATTCAATTGTCCGCCAGAACATACCTGATCTCGAGGCAAAAATCAAAATGTACAAGGGCTTCGGATGGTCAGAATCAGATTTTGTATATGCAATCAAGAAATTTCCATATCTAATGGCATATTCAGAGAGTAGGGTTCGAACGATGATGAGTTTTTACTCTGCAGAGCTTGAATATGAGCCAAGGGAGATTGCTTTCAGCCCGTCTTTGCTTTCTCTCAGCTTAAAGAAAAGATTGGTCCCTCGAAACAACGTCTTGGAGATACTGAACTCTAGGGGTTTGGTAAAGACAAAAAAACAGCTTGCCTCTGTTACTCGTTTCTCAGAGAAGAAATTTTTGGAGGTTTATGTGCTTCCATATGTAGATGTGGCTCCTGATCTTGAGGAGGCTTACATGGGTTCTGCTGTGACTGTTGAGAAGGAAAAGAATAAGGGGTAACAGAAGGTAAAGTTATTCTTATTTGAATTTCCATTGCCAGTATATTCTATTTATCTATAATAGTTTCATAATTGGTTGCTGATTTTAACTTCAAAAGTTTACAAAGTTTTCATTTGAGTTTGAAGCTATATGTTCTATCATCAATGCAAGTTTCAGGATGTTGGTAATTATGTAAATTTGCGCAAAATTTCTAGTTAAGTGAACATCAGGTGAATATTCCAATATGAATCTACTTTAGTTGAATAATGGTAAATTTATTATTTTGAATTTAAATTCAGAGCCTTTGCAAACAGTAGGAACTGTCCTGATCTTGCAGATTTTCAACTGGAACTACAATAAACCATGCATATTAAAATTCTTCTTGTCAGGAATTTGTGGATTGAACTTGTATCTCATTGTTTCCTTAAGCTTTTTTCTTTTCTCTTTGATCGGTAATGGGCCATGTAATAAAATATGGAAAATGTGACTCTTACAAAGAGCGATAGCATCCCATAAAAATGAGATAAAATCTAAAGACCAAAAGAACACAACCTACAACACCCACAAAACAGACTTACAATGGGAGTGAAAATCTCTACTGTAAAAACACCCAGATAGCTGCATTAAACAAGATCTCAGATAGTTGCATCAAACTTGTGTGAAACATTACAAATTGATGTTAGCTAAATCCATATTTACATACAATGCAAGGATATATTCATGCGTCTGCATGTAAAGCTATATGCATGAAAATCTCACCTATCTTGGTCTACCCCTAGGAGGGAAGCCCAAATCCTTTCCCTTTTGGGAGCATGTGGTTGAGAGAATTGAACAGAGATTAGCCGCGTGGAAGCAGAATTATTTGTTTCTCTAGGATCGTATTACTCTTATCAAATCTTATTTGTGTAGCTTGCCCATTTACTTCATGTCTCTGTTCAGGATGCTTAGTCGGGTTTCTAAAACTGTGGAAAAAGCACAACGAGATTTCTTGTGGGAGGGGAGGGAGAGTAAGAAGGATCACTTGATTCGGTGGGATGTGGTATGTCGTGAGAAAGATAAAGAGGGATTGGATCTTGGGAATGTTTATGCACGGAACTTTGCTCTCTTGGCTAAATGGCTTTGGCGATTTAGCAATGAGCAAGACAATCTGTGGCGTAAGGTTATCAGTAGAAAGTACGGGGCTTCGGAAAATAGGTGGGATATTAGAACCAGGTCAAGGCATCATGGTGGCAGTCCCTAGAAAGCGATTGCCTCCTTAGCTCCTATCTTTTACCTACATGTTCACTTTCGGGTTGGTTCGAGTACAAATGTCCGGTTTTGGTTAGATCATTGGTGGGGTGAATTCCCTTTGACATCTTACTTCCCTAGGCTTTTCAATGTGGCATCTAATACCAATGCCATGGTTTGTGAGGTTATGGATCAAGCCTCTGATGGTATCAATTGGTTCGTGCCTTTTAGGTGGGACCTTAGATCCTTTAAGATTGATATGTTGTCTTTTTTGCTCTTCTAGTTTGAAAACTTCCCCCTCAATCCCTCATTATTTGAGAGGCGTATTTGGATGCATGATTCTTTTGGTTCATTTACTTATAAGTCCTTCTTGTCCATTGTTAGACCTTCATCTCCCAACCCACATGCCATCTTTCAATCCAAGCCCCTATGGAAACCTTCTATTCCTTTGAGAATTAAAGGGTTTGTATAGATTGCCTTGTAGAATAAGATCAACACTGTAGATACTGTCCAAAGAAGAAGACCCTATATGGCATTATCCCCTCGTATGTGCATTTTATGTCATTCTTGTGGGGAGACGGTGGATCATTTACTTATCCATTGCTACTTCACACACAAGATTTGGTAACATTTTCTTAGGTTGGGTGATATTGTGTGGATGTTCCCAGGACGGTGCCTAAGCTCTTCTCTCAGTGGAGATTCTCATGCTTGGGACCTAAAGGAAGAGGAATCGACGCATATTCGAAGAGAGGAGCAGCCTCCTTCCTAATGTTGTAAAATCCATACGCTAGAGTATTTTGATGGAGAGGAATCGACACATAGTTAAAGAGAGGAGTAGCCTCATTCTTGATGTGGTAAAATCCATAAAGTTCCATGTAGCATCTTAGGTTGTTTTGCTTCCTTCTTTTACGAGTTATTCGGTTGCTGACATTAAGTGATGTTGGGCATCGTTGTGCGTTTAATGTTGGTGGAAGTACTTTGGCAGGTGGCGGTTAGGGTGGAGGGGAATGTGAATGGTAAATAATAGGTTTTGGAGTTGTCTTTTGACTGTAACTAAGTAGGTAGTCCTTTCTTCCACTATATGAAGAATGCCTCATTCTAACATGGTGGAGGATCCTTCTTTGCTTTTATTATCTCTTTTAATTTCAAGTTTTTTTCCTATCTATATATCTGATCTCATTACCGATAAAATAAAATAAAAGCTATATGGTTTATTGTGTGAAAAAAATATTCATGATTTGAAATTTGAGATTTGGGAACTGTTTATAATTATCAGTTGTGATGGAAAATTGTAAAATGCCTGCTAGTTAAATTTTCATGCTGCAAAAATTATTTCTGTTTATTATTTGAAATTCTGATTTTCTTTGTTTTCACTTTCCGAGTAAAATCTCTAACTTGTTTTTTCAAGGAATGTTTTGCTTGAGATGCTTTTATATTCCGATTCAAATCCTCTACACTTGAACCTGTTTACAGATTTAACCGTAACCAATCATTTATTGCCACCTTGGCAAGCAACATTCTTCAAAAAGTGGAAAAGAAAAACCTTTTTTTATTTTTCAATGCAGGAGAGAGGAAAAAAGTGAAACTTTGAGGATTGTTACTTGCTGAGGTAGCAAGCAACAATTGGTTACAGTTGAACCATTTTATAGTTTACCCTGTTTGAGAAAAGAATAAAGTACTTGAGATTTGTTGACAATATGCTGTTTGGCCATTGCAGGTATTCAGATCCTTGGGTTGGATGCTTCCATTCGTGATTGTATCTATGCTGCTAGCAACTGGCCCAAAAGCTTTCCTCATGGCTTTAGCACTCCACACTTGGGCAGTCTTTCTCTTGTTGTCAAGAAGATGTGGGGAAGTATGCGTGGAAGCCCAAAACCCAGGTCCAGGATTAAGAAGAAACCCTTTGGTAGGGCTACAGGAATGTTGAAATGAATGAGGGAGAACAAGAAAACAGAGAGACCAGACAGGGAGGGGTTAGTTATCAGCCATGGCTAGCATCAAATGATAGTTTAGTTGGTAAGGATGGTCAATGGATGCCCAGCTTTGGGGATGGGATGAGCTTGATAAACAAGGGGTCACAAATAAGGAATCCAAAAGGAAGCAACCTCGAACTACAGATTGGGCACGTAGACAACAGGTGGAGAAGGCAAACTAAGTAGGAGAGTGAGAAACAGAAAAGCATCCTTGATTCTAAGATTGTTGATTGCTGTTTTCTCATTCTTGGGTTCATGGAACAAGATGCTATGGTGATTACCTTTAGGGTTGCTGAAGCCTGATACACCACTCAGTTCGTTGGAGTACATGAATAGCAGACCAGGTCAGCATAATCGGCAATACCTCATATAAAGGATATTCTTATGATATAGACTTCCACACTTAAGTAAGATTTTTTGACAACACTGGCTTGAATGGATTTCGATATCCGCTGGTCTTAGCAGTTTGGTGTAGGCTGTGAGGCTGGTCGGGAGATGTTTTACAGGAGGACAAGTTGAATATTTGCCAGGACTAGACTAAATGTGAGGATATATTCACTTCATCTGTGAGAGGACAAGTTCATGCATACACAATTCGCAAGATGGGATCAGGTGGACAGATTAAAACTACTGCTATCTTATTTATTTGTTTGTAAATTATTACAATTGCACATTTTCATTAATTTAAATTGTGATAAATTCTATCTTATTTCTAAACTTTCAATATTATTTCAAAACATTTTTAGATCACCAATTGAATAATTAATCAACCAAAAAACATCACCTCCATCCATAGGAGCATTGCCACAAACATCTTAAATAATTTGTTGTTGTGGCAAAGATTATTTTTGTCCCTTTGCTGAATGACCTGGCGTTTCAAAATGTTCAGTCGCCTACTCCATGGTCTACTAGTTGTCCTACTTTATTTTGCCAAAGAGTGTACTTCAGAGAATCACCCAACTATGTAGCTTCTTGTTGTGGTCTGTCAAGAGCACCAAGAGGAAGATGGAGCTTGTAAACTGGCAGAAAATCTGTTCACCAAAGCAAGAGGGAGGTCTTGGAGTCTTGGACATATATATCTGGAACAAAGCGGCTATTCTCAAGATGGTATGGCAGATTATCACGTCAAAGGATTCTTTATGGGTAAACTGGGTTAACAGAAACTTCATAAAAGTCAGAAACTTCTGGTGTCTAAGCACAGCTTGATGGATGCTCCTGGTCTTGGCGCAACGTGTTGAAATCTTGGGCAACGGCTCGAGATCTCACACTCGACGAGGTTGGCAACGGTTTGAATACATGCCTGTGGTTTGATCGATGGTTACCTTGTGGTCCATTGGTTAAAAAATTTGGACAAGTAATTATATATGATTCAGTCCTTGGTAGTCATGCCAGAATGAATAGGATTATCCAAGAAGATGAAGGAGGTGTATGCAACCATTAGAGATTCCAACCCTGCTGCTCCTTGGAGTTCCCTCATCTGGTTTCATATGAACATGCTTAGGCATGCCTTGATTGCTTGCATGGCCATTGAAGATCGTTTGCTCACCCAAGATAGACTCTGCAAGCGCGGTATAATGGCAATATCAAAATGTATATTCTACCAAGCTGACAAAGAATCTTAGCACCATTTATTTTTGGGAAAATTACATTTACACCCCCTGAGTTTTAGCGCGCGGACACTTAAACCCCCTGTGTTTTGAAAGTAATCACTAACACCCCTCTAGTTTTGTGAAATGTACACATAGCACCCCTGCCGTTAGCTTCCTCCTAACGCTGTTAACAAATTTATAAAAAAAGACCAAATTACCCTTTTAAATAACAGAAAAAAGAAAAAAAAGGGGGGGAGGGGGCATTTGGGGAAGTGTGCGAACGTAGGTTCGTCTTCACCATGTTGTAAGCAGGGTGAAGTATTTTCCTTCTCCAAGCGACAATTTCATTGAATGAAGAAACCCAACGCCCTCCTTTTTTTTTTTTCTTTCTTCTATTATTTATAAGGGTAATTTGGTCATTTTTTATAAATTTGTTAACACCATTAGGAGGAAGTTAACGGCAGGGGTGCTATGTGTACATTTCACAAAACTAGAGGGGTGTTAGTGATCACTTTCAAAATACAGGGGGTTTAAGTGTCCGCGCGCTAAAACTCAGGGAGTGTAAATGTAATTTTCCCTTTATTTTTGGAATACCTCTGTAGTAAATCCATCGGTTACAGGTCTTGAGAACAAACGACTTTAACAGGTGCTCGAACCCCTGGCCAGAGGAGATTCGATGGGTGACCGGCAGGTTCGCTGGTAAGAGCATTGTCAAATCAATCAGAAAACTTTCGTTTTCAGAAATAAATATACCATATCCAGATGGAGAGAAATAGGAAAAGATTTCAGAATTCCTTTTTGCCCTTGGAGACGATTGTCAAGCCAGTCAAGTGGGAAGCGCATAACAAAATCTCAGGTGGAAGATAGCGAGTAAAAGATGACCCTACTAATAAATCACTAGAGGTTTTGGTTTGCATATCCAAATAGTGTAAATCAAGGGATGAGTCAGTTGTAAAGTGCCCCGTATAGTTTTCTTGTTCAGTCTTGTAAATATTTTACAAATATTTATAAAACGATTTTCTTCGGTGAATTTTTGGAAGAAGGCATTGGTGAACACCAAAACCTCCATAAAAAGAAAAAAAAAATTGGTGAACAGTAAAACGGCACTCGTGCTTTCTATTTTAAAAATATTATCACTAATTTTTAATTACAGAAGATTAGGCGACTGAAGTAGGGTATTTCTGAAAAGCACCGCTCAAAGCCAATTCCCCCAGACATAGACTCAAGTGACCATGGCCAACGATCTCGAGAGGAAGTGTTCTTCGGAAAAGAGGAAAGAAATGTAGAAAGGCGCACAGAGCTAGACGGCAAACAGGAAGCATGTGAGAGTTAATGTTCAAGTATTTTCTCTTCTTTCTTCGTTACAGATTTTGATGCTTTCTGTATTGTTATTGAATCTTCAAATACAAAACGCGGATAGATTTAGAAGGAGATTGACAGACATGTATCGCCTTTCTAGCAGAAATTTTCTCCTCAAAGACAATGGCTGTAGAATCCTCAATAGCATTAAACCCATGATTTTCCCACTTTCCACCACCACTGTTACCAAAACCCCAACTCCCCATAACCCTTTGATAGTTGATCACCTCGTGAACTCGTTTGGGTTGTCAAGAGAAGAAGCCATCTCTGCCTCCACACGCATCTCCCCCAAAAAGACCCCAGATGACCTGAACCGAGTTCCTGATTTCCTAAAACAGAGTGGTTTCTCCGATACCCAGGTCAAAACTCTTATCTGTAGGACACCCCGATACCTTTCTTCTAATCTAGACAAAACCATCAAACCTAAAATCGCCTTTCTTCAAGGCCTAGGCTTCTCTGGCTCCACTCTTGCAGACTTCATCCTCAGTAACCCCTATGTCCTCAACTACGGCCTGGATAGTCATTATGTTGATAACGCTAATTTTCTTCGATCATTCCTTGGCTCTAATGAGAATATAGTTGCGTCTCTCAAGAGATCTAGATGGCTGTTTGCGTTCCAAATTCGGAAACGATTACTTCCAGGCGTTGAGATTCTCAAGCAACATGGGGTTGCTGAAGAACGGATTTCAAGATACCTGTTCAAACAACCAAGGTTCTTTGCTGAGCTGAAACATGACCAGCTTGAGGAACAGATAGCATGGATTGAAAATATGGGGCTCAGGCCGCAGTCGAAATCATTTATCTATGTTCTCCATTCAATTGTCCGCATGAACATACCTGATCTAGAGGCAAAAATCAAAATGTACAATGGCTTCGGGTGGTCAGAATCAGATTTTGTATCTGCAATCAAGAAATTTCCGTATCTAATGGCATATTCAGAGAGTAGAGTTCGAGCAATGATGAGTTTTTTCTCCGTAGAGCTTGGATATGAGCCTAGGGAAATTGCTTCCGACCCGTCTTTGCTTTCTCTCAGCTTAAAGAAGAGATTGCTGCCTCGAAAGAAGGTCTTGGAGATACTAAACTCTAGGGGTTTGGTAAAGACAAAAATACAGCTTGCCTCTGTTGCTCGTTTCTCAAAGCAGAAATTTTTTGAGGATTATGTGCTTCCATACGTAGATGTGGCTCCTGATCTTGAGGAGGCTTACATGGGTTCTGCTGTGACTGTTGAGAAGGAAAAGAATGAAGGGTAACAGAAGATAAAGTTATTCTGATTTGAGTTTTCATTGCCAGTATATTCTATTTACTTCAATGGTTGCATGATTGGTTGCTGATTATAACTTCAAAAGTTTCCAAAGTTTTCATTTGAGTTCGAAGCTATATGTTCTGTCAACAATGCAAGTTCCAGGATGTTGGTAGTTATGTAGATTCGCACGAAATTTCTACTGAAGTGAACATCAGGTGAATATTCCACCATGAATGTACTTTAGTTGCGTAATGGTTGATATATTGTTTTGAATTTAAATTTGGAGTCTTTGGAAACAGCAGGAACTGTCCTGATTGCAGATTTCAACTGGAACTACAATAAACCATGCCTGTTAAAATTCTTCTTGTCAGGAATCTTTGGCTTGAACTTGTATCTCACTGTTTCCTTAAATTTTTTTTTTCTTTAAGTAATGGACCACTTAATAAAATATGGAAAACGTGACTCTTACAAAGAGCGATAGCATCCCATGAAAAATGAGATACAATCTAAGAACCGAAAAAACACAACCTACAACACCCACAAAAGAGACTTACAATGAGAGTGAAAATCTCTACCGTAAAAAGGACCCTGATAGTTGCATTAAACAAGATCGCAGATAGTTGCAAGAAACTTGTGTGAAACATTACAAATTGATGTTAGCTAATTCCGTATTTACATACAATGCAAGCATATATTCGTGCGTCTGCGTGTAAAGCTATATGCTTTATTGTATGAAAATAATATTCATGATTTGAGATTTGAGAGCTGTTTATAACTATCAGTTGTGATGGTAAATTGTAAAATGCCTGCTATTTAAATTTTCTTGCTGCAAAAAATTATTTCTGTTTATTATTTGAAATTGTGATTATCTTTGTTATCACTTTCTGCGTAAAATCTCTAACTTACTTTTCCAAGGAATGTTTACCTTGAGATGCTTTTATATTCTACCCCGTTTGGGAAAAGAAGAAAGTGCTTAAGATGTGTTGACAGTATGCTGTTTGGCCAGTGCAGGTATTCGGATCCCTTGGTTGGATGCTTGCATTCGTAATCATATCTGTGCTGCTAGCAACTGGCCCAAAAGCTTTCCTCATGGCTTTAGCACTCCCCACTTGGGCAGTCAGCACTTTCTCTTGCTGTCGAGAAGGCGTGGGGAAGTATGCGTGAAAGCCCAAAACCAGGTCCTGGATTAAGAAGAAACCCTTTGGTTGGACTACAAGGAATGTTGAAATGAATGAGGAAGAACAAGAAAACAGAGAGACCAGAAAGGGAGGGATTAGTTATCAGTCATGGGTAGCGGCGAATGATAGTTCACTTGGTAAGGATGGTCAATGGATGCCCAGTTTTGGGGGATAGGATGAGCTTGATAAACATGGGGACACGGATAAGAAATCCAAAAGGAAGCAACCTCGAACAACAGATTGGGCGCGTAGACAACAGGTGGAGAAGAAAGGCAAACGAAGTAGGAGAGTGAGAAACAAAGACACACCCTTGCTTCTAAGATGTTGATTGCTGTTTTCTCATTCTTGGGTTCATGGACCAAGATGCTATGGTGATTACCTGTACGGTTGCTGAAGCCGGATAAACCACTTGATTCGATGGAGTTCATGAATAGCAGACCAAGTCAACAGGATCAGCAAAACCTCATATAAAGGATATTATTATGATATAGCCTTCCACATTTCAGTGATGATTCTCTGACAACACTGGCTTGAATGGATTTCAATATCCACTGGTCTTAGCAGTGTTAAGGCCTTGAGGATGTGGCTTTTGAGAGTTGGATTACACCCTCATCCCTTAAAATTGGTGAAAATTGTGGCTCATGCATACACAGTTTGGAAGATGGGATAAGGAGGACAGATTCTCCAAAACAACTAGTACTAAGCACAGAAAATAATTGAATTTACCTTAGTTTTAGTTTTCAATTTAATTTTATTCGTTTGTTAGTTATTACAATTGAACATTTTCATTAATTTTAATTGTGATAAATTCCATCTTATTTCTAAACTTTCAATAATATCCAAGGCATTTTTAAATCACCAATTGAATATTCAAATAATTAACCAACCAAAAAACATCACCTCCATTCATTGGAGCACTGCCACAAACAGGTTCAATAATTTGTTTTTGTGACAGATTATTTTCGTCCCTTTGCTGAATGATCTGGCGTTTCAAAATGTTTATTTGATAAGAATCTCTCTGATTAATAGATTATATAGGTAAGTTGAAATATGAATCTATGCTAAACCCTTTGGGAAGCGTGACAAATAATAGTGGCTAACTGTCATAACAACTTAATTCCCTTCATTTATATAAATTGTTCTGTTTCCTTTACATCCCTTTTCATTTGCCGTTGTAATTGCATCTTCACCATGCAAAATTTAAATCATGAGGCCGTTGTAACTTAAAAACAGTGATAACAAATTTTTAGTCATACTTTTAAAAATAATCATGGTTTAGTCACCTAAATACTGGTATTTAGGAATCCGTGAGACTTTTTTTTTAACATAATTGAAATTGAGAATGAGCTTTTGATTTACTCTTCATAAAGGATTTCTTTCCAAAAATGAAAAAAAGATTTGTTTGTTTTCACGTTTTAATTAGAGGTGGCAATGGGTCGGGTTCAGGTTGAGTTGATGTATGGGGTTAACGGGTCAAGGATCAGCCCAAACCTAGTTGGAATATTCCAATTCGCTTCAACCCGCCAACCCGTTAAAATAATTTAAATTACTACTAAATATTGAAAATTGCTACAAGCCAGAAAGGCCTAAAACGACAACCCCTTGCATCCCAAACTCCCAAGTCCATGCAAATTCTATTTTTTAATTCATTCAATATCAAAACACACCTAACAAGCATAATAAGACAACAATCACTAATATAGAACAAAAGTAACATAAAGAAAATAATTAAAACATACTAAAAAAAAGTCTTCAAAAACTTTACTTGCCATTATGACCTCAATTTATATCAATTGAGGCTAAAAATTTGAAATATTTATATGTAGAAAGTCTTATTTCACTTAATTTTTTGTCATTTTTTATATTGAAAGATGAAAGGTTGAGTAGCCACTTATCGTAAAGTTGTAAACCTCTAGTACACAAAAAAATAGCCAGTTATAATCGAGTCATTTCAAGTTGAACAATCAAACCCAAACCTAACTCAATTATTTTCGGGTTGACAATTGCAAACCCAAACCCAACCTACGGGTTGAAACAGTCCACCATAACTCGCCTAAGACCAGGCGGGATAGTGGGTCATGGGCCACAATTGCTACCTTTAGTTTTAACGAGATTAAAAAGTAGTTTTGAGTAGGGGTGGCAATCGGTCGAATATGGTATGGATCTGCTAAAATCCGAATCTGATCCGAAAAAAATTTACCGATATCTGAATTCGATCCGATATTTGACGGATCTTTAAAACTTAAATCCGAATTTGAAATTCAATAAATATCCGAAATCCGAATTCGATCCGATATCCAATCCTAAATCCGAATTTAAAACCGAAATTCGAATTCGATAAAAAATCTGAATTCGAGCCTGTTTGAACCTGAAACTTTAAAAAACAATTTTAACAATTAAAGTAAATTTAACTAGAAATTTTAACACTAATCCAAGTGTCTAATGATCAAATGATGATTTAACCCTTTTAATTTGTGGTTGAACCATGGTTTGGGCTAAGTTTATATATATTATAAGTATGTTTTCGGTTCGGATCTTTTTTGGATCGGATACATGTATATCTGAATCCGAATCCGAAAAAATTCAGATCCGAAATTCGAGATCCGTATCCGAACCGTGGATCTAAATCCTATATCTGAATTTGGTAATTTCGGATCAGATTCGGATATATATCCGACCCATTGCCAACCCTAGTTTTGAGTGCATTTTTGGAAGATGGTCATGGGAAACAGCACACTCATTTTTTATTATTTTAAAAATATTATCACTAACTTTAAATTGTCGAGAATTAGTCGACCGAGTCAGGGTATTTCTAAAACCACCACTAAAACCCAATTTCCGCAGGCATAAACTCAAGTCGGCAACACACACCACTTTTAGGGATTGGGCCAACGCTCTCGAAGAACGTCTTCTTCGGAAAAGTGGAAAAAAATGTAGAAAGGCGACGGCAAACAGGAAGTATGTCAGAGTCAACATTCAAGTAGTTTCTCTTCTTTCTTCGTCACAGATTTTGATGCTTTCTGTATTGTTATTGAATCTTCAAATACAAAACGCGGATAGATTTAGAAAGAGATTGACAGAGATGTATCGTCTTTCTAGCAGAAATTTTCTCCTCAAAGACAATGGCTGTAGAATCTCCATTAGCATTAAAACCATGATTTTCCCACTTTCCACCACCGCTGTTACCAAAACCCCCGCTCCCCGTAACCCCTTGATAGTTGATCACCTCATGAACTCCTTTGGGTTCTCAAGAGAAGAAGCCATCTCTGCCTCCGCACGCATCTCCCCCAAAAAGGCTCCAGATGACCTGAACCGTGTTCCTGATTTCCTAAAACAGAGTGGTTTCTCCGATACCCACATCAAAACTCTTATCTTGAGGAGACCCCGATGCCTTTCTTCTAATTTAGACAAAACTATCAAACCTAAAATCGCCTTCCTTCAAGACCTAGGATTCTCTGGCTCCACTCTTGCAGACCTCATCCTAAGTAACCCCAGTATCCTTGACTATGGCCTGGATAGCCATTATGTTGATAACGGTAATTTTCTTCGATCATTCCTCATCTCTAATGAGAATATAGTTGCAGTTCTCAAGAGGTGCAGTTGCCTGTTTACGTTCCAAATTCGGAAACGAATACTTCCAGGCATTGAGATTCTCAAGCAATATGGGGTTGCTGAAGAACAGATTTCAAGATACCTGTTCGTACAACCAAGGTTCTTCACTTGGCTGAAACATGACCAGCTTGAGGAACGGATAGCATGGATTGAAAATATGGGGCTCAAGCCGGATTGGAAATCGTTTATGTATGTTCTCCATTCAATTGTCCGCCAGAAAATACCTGATCTAGAGGCAAAAATCAAAATGTACAAGGGCTTCGGATGGTCAGAATCAGATTTTGTATATGCAATCAAGAAATTTCCATTTCTAATGGCATATTCAGAGAGTAGGATTCGAGCAATGATGAGTTTTTACTCTGCAGAGCTTGGATATGAGCCAAGGGAGATTGCTTTCAGCCCGTCTTTGCTTTCTCTCAGCTTAAAGAAGAGATTGGTTCCCCGAAACAACGTCTTGGAGATACTGAACTCTAGGGGTTTGGTAAAGACAAAAAAACAGCTTGCCTCTGTTGCTCGTTTCTCAGAGAAGAAATTTTTGGAGGTTTATGTGCTTCCATATGTAGATGTGGCTCCTGATCTTGAGGAGGCTTACATGGGTTCTGCTGTGACTGTTGAGAAGGAAAAGAATAAGGGGTAACAGAAGGTAAAGTTATTCTTATTTGAATTTCCATTGCCAGTATATTCTATTTAACTATAATAGTTGCATAATTCGTTGCTGATTTTAACTTCAAAAGTTTACAAAGTTTTCATTTGAGTTTGAAGCTATATGTTCTGTCATCAATACAATTTCCAGGATGTTGGTAATTATGTAGATTTGGGCGAAATTTCTAGTTAAGTTAACATCAGGTGAATATTCCAATATGAATCTACTTTAGTTGAATAATGGTAGATTTATTGTTTTGAATTTAAATTCGGAGCCTTTGCAAACAGCAGGAACTGTCCTGATCTTGCAGATTTTCAACTGGAACTACAATAAACCATGCCCGTTAAAATTCTTCTTGTCAGGAATCTGTGGATTGAACTTGTATCTCACTGTTTCCTTAAATTTCTTTCTTTTCTCTTTGATCAGTAATGGGCCACGTAATAAAATATGGAAAACGTGACTCTTACAAAAAGCGATAGCATCCCATAAAAAATGAGATACAATCTAAGAACCAAGAGAACACAACCTACAACATCCACAAAACAGACATACAATGAGAGTGAAAATCTCTACCGTAAAAAGACCCGGACAGCTGCATTAAAGAAGATTGCAGATAGTTGCATCAAACTTGTGTGAAACATTACAAATTGATGTTAGCTAAATCCGTATTTACATACAATGCAAGCATATATTTGTGTGTCTGCATGTAAAGCTATATGCAAGTTATATGCATGAAAATCTCACCTATCTTGGTCTACCCCTAGAAGGGAAGCCCAAATCCTTTTCCTTTTGGCAGCCAGTGGTTGAGAGAATTGAACAGAGATTAGCCGCGTGGAAGTGGAATTATTTGTCTCTCAATGGTCGTATTACTCTCATCAAATCCTGTTTGTATAACTTGCCCATTTACTTCATGTCTCTGTTCAAAGTGCCTAGTCGGGTTTCGAAAATTGTGGAAAAAGCACAACAAGATTTCTTGTGGGAGGGGAGGGAGAGTAAGAAGGATCACTTGATTGGGTGGGATGTGGTAACTCGTGAGAAAGATAAAGGGGGATTAGATCTTGGGAGTGTTTTTGCACAGAACTCAGCTCTCTTGGCTAAATGGCTTTGGTGATTCATCAATGAACAAGACAGTCTGTAGCATAAGGTTATCAGTAGCAGGTACGAGACTTCAGAGAATGGGTGGGATATTAGGACCAAGTCAAGGCATCATGGTGGCAGTCCTTGGAAAGCGGTTGCCTCCTTGGCTCCTATCTTTTACCTACACGTTCGCTTTCGGGTTGGTTTTGTTACGAACATCCGGTTTTGGTTAGATCATTGGTGGGGTGAATCCCTTTTGTCATCTTGCTTCCCTATGCTTTTCAGGGTGGCTTTTAATCCCAATGCCATGATTTGTGAGGTTATGGATCAAGCCTTTGATGATATCAATTGGTTCATGCCTTTTATGTGGGACCTTAGATCCTTTGAGATTTATATGTTGTCTTCTTTGTTCTCCTAATTTGAAAAGTTCTCCCTCAATCCCTCATTATCTGACAAGCGTGTTTGGATGCATGATTCTTTTTGTTCATTTACTTGTAATTCCTTTTTGTCCCTTGTTAGACCTCCATCTCCCAACCCACATGCCATCTTCCAATCCAAGCCCCTATTGATATCTTCTATTCCTTTGAGAATTAAAGGGTTTATGTGGATTGCCTTGTGGAATAAGATCAAAACTGTAGATACTGTCCAAAGAAGAAGACCCTATATGGCATTATCCCCTCATATGTGCATTTTATGTCGTTTTTGTGGGGAGACGGTGGATCATTTACTTATCCATTGCTACTTCATACACCAGATTTGGCAACATTTTCTTGGGTTGATTGATATTGTGTGGGTGTTCCCTAGGACGATGCCCAAGCTCTTCTCTCAGTGGAGATTCTCATGCTTGGGACCTAAGGAAGGTGCTTATATCGATACTTATTTTTTGCTATATGCTAGAGTATTTGGATGGAGAGGAATTAACGCATATTCAAAGAGAGAAGCAGCCTCCTTCCTGATGTGGTGGAATCCATAAAGTTCCATGTAGCGTATTGGGCTGTTTTGCTTCCTTCTTATAGGGGTTATTCGGTTGCTGACATTAAGCGATGTTGGGGATCTTTGTGTGTTTAATGCTGGTGGAAGTACTTTGATTGGTGGCGGTTAGGGTGGAGGGGAATGTGAATGGTAAATAGTAGGTTTTGGATTTGTCTTTAGGCTGTAACTAAATAGGTAGTCCTTTCTTCTACTATGTGAAGAATGCCTCATTCTAACATGGTGGAGGATCCTTCTTTGCTTTTATTATCTCTTGTAATTTCAAGTTTTTTTCCTATCTATATACCTGATCTCATTACTGATAAAAGAAAAAAAAAGCTATATACTTTATTGTATGAAAACAATATTCATGATTTGAAATTTGAGATTTGGGAGCTGTTTATAATTATCAGTTGTGATGGAAAATTGTAAAATGCTTGCTAGTTAAATTTTCATGCTGCAAAAAATATTTCTTTTTATTATTTGAAATTCTGATTATTTTTGTTATCACTTTCCGAGTAAAATCTCTAACTTGTTTTTCCAAGGAATGTTTTGTTTAAAATGCTTTTATATTCCAATTCAGATCCTCTATAGTTGAACTTGTTTATGCATTCAACTGTAACCAATAGTTGCTTGCCACATCGGCTAGCAATAGTCTTCAAAAAGTGAAAGAAAAAAAAAACATTTTTCATTTTTCAATGTAGGAGAGATAAAAAGTGAAATTTTGAGGACTGTTGCTTGTCGAGGTAGCAAGTAATGATTGGTTACAGTTGAATCTTTTTATATTTTACTCTGTTTTGGAAAAGAAAAAAGTACTTAAGATGTGTTGTCAGTATGCTGTTTGGCCATTGCAGGTATTCAGATCCTTTGGTTGGATGCTTCCATTTGTAATTATATCTATGCTGCTAGCAATTGGCCCAAAAGCTTACCTCATGGCTTTAGCACTCCCCACTTGGGCAGTCGGCACTTCCTCTTGCTGTCGAGAAGATGTGTGGAAGTATGCGTGAAATCCCAAAACCCAGGTCCAGGAATAAGAAGAAACCCTTTGGTAGGGCTACAGGAATGTTGAAATGGATGACGAAGAACAAGAAAACAGAGAGACCAGAAAGGGAGGTGTTAGTTATCAATCATGGGTAGCGGCAAATGATAGTTCGGTTGGTAAGGATGGTCAATGGATGCCCAGCTTTGGGATGGGATGAGCTTGATAAAGAAGGGGACACAAATAAGGAAGCAACCTCGAACAACAGATTGGGCACGTAGACAACAGGTGGAGAAGGCAAACTAAGTAGGAGAGTGAGAAACAGAGACACATCCTTGATTCTAAGATTGTTGATTGCTGTTTTCACATTCTTGGGTTCATGGAACAAGACGCGATGGTGATTACCTTTACGGTTGCTGAAGCCTGATACACCACTTGGTTCACTGGAGTTCATGAATAGCAAACCAAGTCAACATAATCGGCAATACCTCATATAAAGGATATTCTTATGATATAGCCTTCCACATTTCAGTAAGATTTTTTGACACTCACTGGCTTGAATGAATTTCGATATCCACTGGTCTTAGCAGTTTGGTCTAGGCTGTGTGGCTGGTCGGGAGATGTTTTACAGGAGGACAAGTTGAATATCAGCTACGACTAGACGAAACGAGAGGATATATTCACTTCACCCATGAGAGGACAAGTTCATGCATACACAGTTCGCAAGATGGGTTCAGGTGAACAGATTTAAACTACTACTACTATGCAAAGAAAATAACTGAACTTATCTTAGTTTTATTTTCCAATTTTTTTACTTCTTTGTAAATTATTACAATTGCACATTTTCATTAATTTAAATTGTGATAAATTCTATCTTATTTCTAAACTTTCAATATTATTTCAAAACATTTTTAGATCACCAATTGAATAATTAATCATCCAAAAAACATCACCTCCATCCATAGGAGCATTGCCACAAACATCTTAAATAATTTGTTGTTGTGGCAAAGATTATTTTTGTCCCTTGGCTGAATGACCTGGCGTTTCAAAATGTTCAGTCGCCTACTCCATGGTCTACTAGTTGTCCTACTTTATTTTGCCAAAGAGTGTACCTCAGAGAATCACCCAACTATGTAGCTTCTTGTTGTGGTCTGTCAAGAGCACCAAGAGGAAGATGGAGCTTGTAAACTGGCAGAAAATCTGTTCACCAAAGCAAGAGGGAGGTTTTGGCGTCTTGGACATATAAATCTGGAACAAAGCGGCTGTTCTCAAGATGGTATGGCAGATTATCACGTCAAAGGATTCTTTATGGGTAAACCGGGTTTACAGAAACTTCATAAAAGTCAGAAACTTCTGGTGCTTAGCACGGCAGATAGATGCTCCTGGTCTTGGCGCAAGGTCCTGAAATCTTGGATAATGGCTCAAGATCTCACACTCCACAAGGTTGGCAACGGTTTGGATACATGCCTATGGTTTGATCATTGGTTACCTTGTGGTCCATTGGTTAAAAAATTTGGACAAGTAATTATATATGATTCAGGCCTTGGTAGTCATGCTAGAGTGAATAGGATTATCCAAGAAGATGAATGGAATCCACCAAACCGAACCGAAGTCGGTTTAGGTTCAGTTTTAACCAGATGGATTTGCACCCCTAGCTGCGAGTTCTATGGATTTACAGGAAGTGTGGCAACATTTGAATGCTATTCCTAAACCAAACTCAAGTGCACAGGATAGAGTTGTTTGTTTACCTGCCAAATCTGGAATTTTCTCTGTGAAGGAAACATATGCAACCATTGGAGATTCCAACCCTGTTGCTCCTTGGAGCTCCCTTATCTGGTTTCATATAAACATACCTTGGCATGCCTTGAAGATCGTTTGCTCACCCAACATAGACTCTGCAAGCTCAGTATAATAGCAATATCAAAATGTATATTCTACCAAGCTGAAAAAAAATCTTAGCACCAATTATTTTTTTGAATGCCTCTATAATAAATCCATCTGGATACAGGTCTTGAGAACAAACGGCTTTAACAGGTGCTTGGACCCTTGGCCAGAGGAAATTCGATGGGTGACCGGCAGGTTTGCTGGTAAGAGCATTGTCCAATCAATTAGAAAATTTTTGTTTTGAGCAATAATATGCCATATCCATAAGGAGAGAAATAGGAGAAGATTTCATATTCCTTTTTGCCCTTGGAGACGATAGTAAAGCCAGTCAAGTGGGAAGCGCTGAGCAAAATCTTAGGTGGAAGATGACCTTACTAATAAAGCACTGATGGAGAATTGGAAGCTGAATGCGCAATATACTTATTGTCTACTGTACTTGTGGGGTTTTCTAGTATATTTTTGTATAGGTTTTTGGTCTAGTTTGTAAATCTAGGGATCAGTCTTGTAAATATTTTACAAAGATATGTACAACGACATTCTTACTTTCCAAAGAAAAAAATGACAAATTTGTAATCATAATTTTAAAAATGATCATGATTCAATCACCTAATTCTTGGTATTTGAGAATTAATGATACCTTTTTTAACATAATTGTGAATGAGCATTGATTGTTCACATAGGATTTCTTTCAAAAATATCCTAATACGTTTTTTTTTTTTTGGGTAGGCAACGACAAAGCAAAATTTTAGTATCAACATGAGCGAACAGTTTCCCAAAGATAATAAAAAATATTATCACTCATTTTGGATTACAGACGATTAGGCGACTGAATTAGGGTATTTCGGAAAGGCACCGCTAAAAGCCAGTTTGCCAAAGATAAACTCAAGGTCACCATGTCCAACGCTCTCGAAAGGAAGTGTTCTTCGGAAAAGAGAAAAAAAATGTAGAAAGGCGCAGAGCTAGACGGCAAACTGGAAGCATGTGAGAGTTAATGTTCAAGTATTTTCTCTTCTTTCTTCGTTACATATTTTGATGCTTTCTGTATTGTTATTGAATCTTCTGCTGCCTTTGTTCAAATACGAAACGCGGATAGATTTAGGAAGAGATTAACAGAGATGTATCGTCTTTCTAGCAGAAATTTTCTCCTCAAAGACAATGGATGTAGAATCCCCATTAGCATTAAAACCGTGATTTTTCCACTTTCCACCACCACCGTTACCAAAACCCCAACTCCCCATACCCTTTGATAGTTGATCACCTCGTGAACTCTTTTGGGTTGTCGAGAGAAGAAGCCATCTCTGCCTCTACACGCATCTCCCCCAAAAAGACCCCAGATGACCTGAACCGAGTTCCTAATTTCCTAAAACGGAGTGGTTTCTCCGATACCCAGGTCAAAACTCTTATCTGTAGGACACCCCGATACCTTTCTTCTAATTTAGACAAAAATATCAAACCTAAAATCGCCTTCCTTCAAGGCCTAGGCTTCTCTGGCTCCACTCTTGCACACCTCATCGTCTGTAACCCCAGTATCCTCGGCTATGGCCTGGATAGCCATTATGTTGAAAACACTAATTTTCTTCGATCATTCCTCATCTCTAATGAGAATATAGTTGCGGCTCTCAAGAGAAGCGGATGGCTGTTTCAGCTCAATCTTCGGAAACGAATACTTCCAAGCATTGAGATTCTCAAGCAACATGGAGTTCCTGAAGAACTTATTTCAAGATACCTGCTCTTACAACCAAGGTTCTTCAATGTGCTGAAACATGACCATCTTGAGGAACAGATAGCATGGATTGAAAACAGGGGTCTCAAACCGGATTCGAAATTGTTAATGTATGTTCTCGGTTCAATTGTCTCCCAGAACATACCTGATCTAGAGGCAAAAATCAACATGTTCAAGAGCTTCGGGTGGTCAGAATCAGATGTTATATCTGCAATCAAGAAATATCCATATCTATTGGCATATACAGAGAGTAGGTTTCGAGCAATGATGAGTTTTTACTATGAAGAGCTTGGATATGAGCCTAGTGAAATTGCTTTGAAACCTTATTTGCTTAGTTTCAGCTTAAAGAAGAGACTGCTGCCTCGGATCAAGGTCCTGGAGATGCTATACTCTAGGGGTTTGGTGAAGACCAAAAAACAGCCTCCTTATGTTGCTTATATCTCAGAGAAGAAATTTTTGGAGGTTTATGTGCTTCCATATGTAGATGTAGCTCCTGATCTTAAGGAGGCTTACATGGGTTTTGCTGTGACTGCGGAGAATAAAAAAAGAAGTGGTAAGGTAACAGAACATGAATTTGTTCTTATTTGAGTTGCCATTGCATGTATTTTCTATTTTATTTCAAAAGTTGTATGATCAGTTATTTAGACGCTTGAGGTTTGGCGAAAGGGCATGGACATCCCTCTGGTTTAAAAATGATCAGTTATTGCCTTCAACGTTCTAAAAACCGGCATTGAAACGTCAGTTTATAGGAAACGTGTTAACTTTGTTACGCCCAAAAAACAGCAGTGCCCTTTCTTAAGATCAAGTCATCCTCAGACCAATAGACTTTTGTCCCTGACCTCACGAAGCGATAAACAGTGGTTTCAGCACATTGAAGAACCTACTTGCTACTCTGACTCTTTGATATCATTTTGAATGAGTTTGGGATTCTCTTTCCTCGTATCTTCAATTATAACCCAAATGGACAGAATTGATTCATCTTCCCCAAGATTTTAATCATGGTTTGTACGCTTCGTAGTTGTCTCAAACCTGGTTGCTTCATGCCCAAGAGCACCTATACCCAAGGTTTCTGGCATCCCCACACCGATTCAAGACTCATTCGACCAATGTCGAGTTCACAACGATACCTAATTATTGAAAAAGCTAGTTCTAGTTTCAGAACGACGAATCCAAAGTCCAAACCCTCGTTTCCTATCAGTGAACTCTTTGGCTTGCTGATGTTTAACCTCCATTGAAGGGCAAGCTTCAAAGCTCATAAAAATCCCCGTTGATTCTATTGCTCTAAATCTTTGAGCATCTTTAAGCCCCAATAGATTAGATTAAGCTTGTAACACTTGAGATTCTTTCAAGGACCCGTAGACACTTATCTCGATAATTCCTTTGGCGTTCAAGATGATTCCGAGGACCATGGTGTCTGAGATGTGCATGGCAATAAAAGGGCGAGGAATACTATTGCTCCAATCTTCACCAAGCTAGCTAAGATGACAATGAAGCCAATAAGCACATGATTTGATAGTAAATATGTTTGTTTTCAAGCCACTCACTATAGGGTCAGCTACCATGGAGTTTCTTCTGAAGCCGCTTGGACAACCCAAATTCGTGCCCAAGATGATACCATGTTACTACCATCATTTCAACAACTCTTCTATCCATTTCGCTTTGATATTTTCTGTTACCTTTTTAGCTTTCTCCACTGGTTCAAATTGACTTCAACAGACTATGTTTGTATTAAGCATGAACGGCTTAGTCTGTTGGTGAAAACGTGTTAAACCATTAAAGGAAGGGTACTGTTGTCTTTTAAGCATAGTAAAATTAACACCGTTTCGTGTAAATTAACGTAGCGGCGCTCAATGTTGGTTTTGAAAACATTAGGGGCTATAAATGATCATTTTTAAATCACAAGGGATATCCATACCCATTTACCAAATCTAAGAGGCCAAGCGATAAATTTCCCTAAATAAAATAAAGGCCTTCCCTCTCGCCTTTCCAACATAAAGCCGTTGTATCAAGTGTCAACGACAACAACACTCTCAGACGCGTTTAACACTGTTACATCGGTGATAACCAGTGTTTTGAGTTTTACGGCGTACCACCGAAATTTAGATTTTTTTTCCAACGATGCGTTTCGCTGGAGGAATTCACCAGGGTAGTTTTCCTAGCGATTTTTCAGCAAAACAAGGTGGCATGCTGAGCAAAACATAGAAGAAAAATACAAATTTATTTAATTTTTATTAACGAAACGGGTGGCATACCGGTGAAACGAACAGCGTGCAGACGAAATTTCCCCAAAATCTAAAAAAAAACCCAAATTTTACCCATTTTAAATTTTCTGGCGTTCCGGCAACACATTAAAATTTGGCCACAACAACAGCACACTGGTTAGGGCCAAAAGAAGGAAAGGATGTTCTTACCGGAACTGAAGAGAGGCATGTGAGAGTTCTTTTCAAGTATTTTCCCTTATTTTTGCGATACTTTCTTTACTGTTATTGAATCTTCGGTTGCCTTCGTTCAACTACAAAACGCAGAGAGATTTACGAAGTAATAGATAGTGATGTATCGTCCTTCCGGCAGAATTTTTTTCCTAAAAAACAATGGCTGTAGAACCCACATGAACATTAAAATCACCATTTACCCACTTTCCACCACTGTTACCAAAACCCCATCTCCCCGTAAAGCGGTCATAGTTGATTATCTCATGAACTCGTTTGGGTTGTCGAGAGAACAAGCCATCTCTGCCTCAACACGCATATCCGCCAAAAAGACCCCAGATGACCTGAACCGTGTTCCTGATTTCCTAAAACAGAGTGGTTTCTCCGATACCCACATCAAAACTCTTATTTGTATGACACCCCGATAGCTTTCTTCTAATTTAGACAAAAATATCAAACCTAAAATTGCCTTTCTTCAAGGCCTAGGCTTCTCTGGCTCCACTCTTGCAAACTTCATCCTCCTTAACCAGAGTATCCTCACGTATGGCCTGGATAGCCATTATGTTGATAATGCTAATTTTCTTCGATCATTCCTCATCTCTAATGAGAATATAGTTACGGCTCTCAAGAGGTGTGGATGGTTGCTTTCGCACAATCTTCAAAAACGAATACTTCCAAGCATTGAGATTCTCAAGCAACATGGAGTTCCTCAAGAACGGATTTCAAGATACCTGCTCATACAACCAAGGTTCTTTGCTCTTGCTGGGGTGAAACATGACCATCTTGAGGAAAAGATATCATGGATTGAAAATATGGGGCTCAAACCGGATTCGAATTTATTTATAGTTGCTCTCCATTCAATTGTCTCCCAGAACATACCTGATCTAGAGGCAAAAATGGAAATGTACAAGAGCTTCGGATGGTCAGAATCAGATGTTGTATCTGCAATCAAGAAATATCCAGTGCTATTAGCATACTCAGAGGATAGGGTTCGAGTAATGATGAGTTTTTTCTCTGAAGAGCTTGGATATGAGCCTAGGGAAATTGCTTTAAAACCTTATTTGCTTAAACTCAGCCTAAAGAGATTGGTGCGTCGGAAAAAGTTGTTGGGGATACTAAAATCTAGGGGTTTGGTAAAGACAAAAAACCTGCTCGCTTCTCTTGGTTATTTCTCAGACAAGAAATTTTTGGAGATTTATGTGCTTGAATATGTAGATGTAGCTCCTGATCTTGTGGAGGCTTACATGGGTTCTGCTGTGACTGCTGAGAAGAAAAAAACAAAAGATTGGTAACAAAACTTAAATTTGTTGAGTTTCCACTGCCAGTATATGTTATTTTTTTTTTCTTTGGAAAAGCTATTTAACTTCAAAAGTTGTATGATTAGATGCTGCTTTTTAACTTCTGAAGTTTCCAAAGCTTTCATTTGAGAGAGTTCAAGCCTTCAAGGTTGCTGTTAGTACTAGAAATACCCCTGTCATGGATTTTGCCATGGGCTCTGTTCATTGTAATCATGATCACCTCTCTATCTTCTCTTTCCTTTCTTCAAATCCAATACAAGTAGTACACATTGAAGTAGAGTCCTATATGGCAAAATTATATTTATATCTGCACATCCCAATCAGCATTCAATTCTTTTATGATTGCTTCATTCAACAAAACGAACATTATGTCCTTATTTGGAAGAAAGTCTTGGGTTACTGCTGAGCAGAATGAGGCAAATGTTCTCATTTTTGCCTCCATGGAGGCCTGTGGAGTCTTGATGTTCTTTCTGTCATTCTTTTGCTTCCATGTCTATCAATAGACCTTAGTTTATATCTACTTTTTCCCGGTGTCTGATATTACTTAATTGGATGAACTATGTATTGTCTCAAATATTTTGATATGATTCCCAACCCAAGTCAAATATGATATTATAATAATAGTATCATGTATATTATGACACAATATAATATTATAATACAATATTATATGATATTATATTATATCATAATATAATATAATATAATATAATATATACTGCATATCATATGAGAGTAATTTATTAGTAATGTTTTACCTAGAATCTCGAACTTTAGAGATTTTATGTAAGGCGCCCAGAATCTAAGTGAGAATCCCATAATCCAACTACATATTAGATTCTAATTATAGGGTAGATTATAAAAGTAGATTATTGAATCTCTATGATATTTAAAACCAAACACTCTACTTGGATTCTAGAACCTGATTCTGGCCTAAATACAAAATGCCAACCAAGCAACTCCGGAGCTTTTTGTAATTGATGCAAGAGATAAGTTCCCTTTCCTTTTATTTTTTTATTAAACTGAAAGTGAAGATAGATTCGCAAGTGCCAACCTAGTTAGGATGCGCTTATAGTATAAAATGCAGAAAAACTTTCATTCCTATCAATAAGATGTAGCAAATTTACCAATTTTTGTAAGGCCAAATTATCATCCTTATTAATCAAAGTTGTTTTTTATTCATATTTTCTATGTAAAAAATACGGTGCAATTTGTGTAAACAAAAAATTATGAAATAAAAGTAGTTTTTAATGGATTGTTGTGTTTGAATGGGCACGGCACAGCCCATGTCTGGGATATGCCATGCCCACCCGTTTGACGTGCCTATAGAAAATAATGAAAATAATTGAACTTATCTTGTTTTTATTTTATAATATCATTTTTATTTCTTTGAAAATTATTACTATTGCAATTTTCATTACTTTAGATTGTGATAAATTCTATCTTATTTTTTTTAACTCTTCTAACACTTTTTAAAATTAACAATTGAATAAGCAAATGTATGTTCTCTGTTCAATTGTCTCCCAGAACTTTTTTGATCTAGAGGCAAAAATCATCATGTTCAAGAGCTTCGGGTGGTCAGAATCAGATGTTGTATCTGCAATCGAGAAATATCCAGATCTAGTGGCATATACACAGAGTAGGTTTCAAGCAATGATGTGTTTTGACTCTGAAGAGCTTGGATATGAACCTAGGGAAATTGCTTTGAAACCTTATTTGCTTACTTTCAGCTTGAAGAAGAGACTGGTGCCTCGGTTTGAATATGCTATACTCTAGGGGTTTGGTGAAGACCAAAAAACAGCTTCCTGTTGCTCACTCATCGGAGAAAAGTTTTTGAAGGTTTATGTGATTCCGTATGTAGATGTAGCTCCTGATCTTGAGGAGGCTTACATGGTTTCTGCTGTGACTTCTGAGAAGGAAAAGAAAAAAGGTGACAAAACGTAAATTTGTTGAGTTTCCATTGCCAGTATATTCTATTTATCTTCAAGAGTTGTTGAGTTTCCATAGACGGAAGATGTTGCAGAAAAGCTTCAACGACTATATTTTGACGGAAATCCGGTTGAAAAAAGGATTGACGGATCACCTCCAGAAAGAAAGGGACAGAGGGGTATCGTACAAGAGAGATACAGAAAGGAAGCAAAGATAGAAAAACCCCTGAAAGATGAATTAAAGAGGCACCATCCATCCAACAAACAGGGTAGAGAGATGGAAGTACGCCACACTACGAGAAGGAACAGAGCTTCCGCTTCCTGGTATCTCTTCCCTCTTACGAAGAAGTTCAAAGAATGAGACTAAGTACCATCCATTGCCTGGCCTATCATAGATGGATCACCTTTCACAGTGGACAAAGGTTAGTTCATTGCATAAGTACGCTCTCAAATGACCAACCTCTTTCATCAGGTGTAACACATTCAATCAAGGTCAAAGTTTCCTCATTCTTGTTTGACTTAACACATTCAATCAAGGTCAGGCGTTACGTATTAGGGCCAGGCATTGATCTATATTACTTCAGAAGAAACGATATAAAAGTACTTCCCTTCTCCTTGGTGAGTCGAAGCAGAGAAGGAGACTAAGTCATCTTTAACTTCTGAAGTTTCCATTTGAGTTTGAAGCTATATGTTCTTTCATCAAAGTAAGTTCAAGGTTGTTGTTAGTCCTAGAAATACCCCTATCATGGATTTTTCTTCTTGTACATCATAATCATGATCAATACAAGAAGTATGCAGAGGTAAAATCCTATTTTTTCAAAATGACATCTGTGTCTGCACATCTCAATGAGCATTCAATTATTTTGTGATTGCTTTCATTAAACTAAACATTATGTTCTTATATGGAAATAAGACTTGGGTTGCCGTTGAGCAGAGTATGATGTAAATGTTACGTGTCAAAAATGATGTAAATGTTCTCATTTTTGCCTCTATGGAAGCCTGTGCAGTCTTAATGATCTTTTTGTTATTCTTTTGCTTTTGGTTTCCATGACTATCAATAGATTTTAGCTTATGTCTATCAATTCCCAGTAGCATATATTTTTTATATGATTCCCAACTTAAATCTTCCTTGACTGCTCGTTTCATTAATTTCCTAGACAACTTTGTTTGGTTAAATCTGAGAACCAGAAGTCTGTGCAGTTTGGATTGAGTTTCAAAGCGTATGGTTTCGTTTTAGTTATAAAATCTGCTAACCAAATTAATTTTGGGTTTATTTCTAGACTAAAACGAACTGAACCAAAACTTGACTTCTTGTGACCAAAAATTGTATTTTCTGACTGTTAGCATGAGCTGTTATGGTAATCAATTAGGATAGATTTGTAACCATTTAAGAGATATTTTAGGTATCTCAAAGATGCTGTAAAATCCCTGAAATTAAGGGAGCGTTAGCGTCAGTCAAGCATAACTGAACATTGTATATATATATAGCTTGCTGCAATATAGAAATCAATATACTGAATACAAAATTTGACATGGTATCAGAGCCAGACGAACCCTAACTATACAGCCGTTCTCCTCCATTCATGGCAGACTCTGACAAACTCTAACTATACAGCCGTTCTCCTCCATTCATGGCAGACTCTGACGAACCCAATACCTCTGGCAACACCTCCAACTTCTCTGATTCTATCCTTGAATTAACTACAAGGATGACTGAGGCTTTGAACAAAAATCCAACTCCGACCATCACCACCGAACACTCCACTGCTCCAATCGGCATTAAGTTGGACGGCTCCAACTATACGTTATGGTCCTAGGTTGTTGAGATGTATATCTCTGGCAAAGACAAACTGGGATTTATCAATGGCAACTTTCTCCAACCACCAATGACTGATCCCTCCTTTCGCAAGTGGCGCACTGAAAACGCTGTTGTCAAAGGTTGGTTAATTTCTTCTATGGATTCTTCTTTGATTGGCAATTTTATTCGCTTCCCTACGGCAAAGGCAGTGTGGGATTCCATTGCAACTACTTTCTTCGATGGAAGTGATACATCATAAGTGTATGATCTTCGACGCCGTGTAACTTGCTTGAAGCAAGCTTCTGGTTCACTTGAAAAGTACTACACTGAATTGCAGGGGCTATGGCATGAAATTGATTTTCGCCGACCAAATCCCATGGAGTGCTCGGTTGATATTCAGCATTATAATCGGATTACTCAAGAAGATCGGATATATGTGTGTGCGCACCCCCTTTTCTCGGGCCGCACGTACGAGGTGCATGAAGAGGTGATGCTCGCCTCGGGACTGGTTTGGAGTTTGGAGTCGCCACTGCCTGAGATGTGCAGGCAGACACAAAGGGCACCTATCCGGGCCTAATTAATCTGGTCTACGGCTTTTTAGAGTTCTGAGCAAGTTCTCGGTTACGTCTAGGGAAGCCCGAAGACACCCTAGCCCGCCCCGTCGATTGACAGGTCCCGTGGGTCTCCTTGGTATTGAGTCAACTTAGTTTTTACCCAATTCCTAAGCCAGCATGCACACTTATTTGGTCTGGTGGGACCCTCTGAAGGTGTGGGTCCCTTTTATTTTAATTTTATCTTTTTTTATTTAGTGGAGTGGGTCGGACCCGGGTCCCGTTGGAAGACCCGTGGGCTGCCATGGTTGGGCCTTGGGCCCAGTTGGGTTATTGGGTAACCCATTTGGTTATTTTATTATTTTATTTATTTATACTTTAGGTTTGGGCTTAGTGGGCTTGGAATGAGCCCATTAGCTAAAGTCAAGTGGCCTTGGGCCCGTTTATTGAAAACGGGCCTGGTTTGGGCCGGTCCGAAGTGGGCTCCACAGTTGGGCCCAGGGTGGTCTTGGTGGGCCCATCTGGGCCCATGGTCCAAAGATGGGCTTAAGATAGCCCAAATTGTTTAAGGGATTGGTTCAGGCCGGTTTAGGTCGAATTAGGTTCAACCAGGCCGGAAAATTACATTTTTTAAGTTATTTACAGCTTTGACCGTATTTCATTTACGGTCCGGGCTGAACCGTAATTTTAATACGGTTCAGGTCGGACCGTAGGTTAACTACGGGCAGGCCTGGACCGCTCTGAGTATACGGGCGAGGCTTATTCTGCACTTTTGCTGCCGATTCTGTTTGGGATCAATCCCGTGGCTTTCTCAGATGTTCTGGTAACTTCAATTGGTTTCTTCAGCTCCTCCAAATGCTTCAGTTGTTTCATTTGGCCTAAAAGACCACTTTTCCCTTCCTTTTATTCTTCTTGAAGCAACTAGACCCTCATTTATTGTTAGTACCCAAATTCAAGAATGGAAAGGGGAATTTACAGGGAAGGTTTAAGGAGGACAATCTCCTTTTTGTACTTGCAAGTATCATAAACCAAAATATTAGATTCTTTAGTATTCTTTGAGTCCATCCTTTATATCATGGAATATTGCTCATTTGTATGGAGGATCCCATTAAAACAACGACAAATTGATTAGTAAGCAAGTAATAAAATAAAAAGAAATCCAAAATTACTCAAATGAAGGAATTCACATGTGTATTGAAAGAAATGAACCATTAAGATTATTACCACACTATTACTCCTAGATTTGTCGATGTCTGGATTCTCCGAGAAATCTGGCAGCGCTTCCGCGTCCTCCTTGTTTTGTGGGGAAGAATTGGGAAGAGTTTTCTTAGGGTGGATGGGTTTAAGATCAAATTGAAGGAGATTTGGGCATGGTTTTGGGGTAGTTTAGGAGTATAGGGATAAAAAGAGTTTAGGTTTTGGGATGGTGGTGGTTGGGCAGGGCTTGGCCGTGGAAAGCTCCAAGAGGGAGAGGGGGTAGGTCAGGGGAGAGGGCTTCTCCAAATGAGGGGGGTGGTCTCTCTATTTATAGGCAAAATTTTCGTGCCCGTATTTGAACTACGGGCATGCCTTGCCAGTACTTCAAGTACGGGCGTGCCTTGCCCGTAATTCAAATACGGGCGAAAAACGAATATTTGCAATTATCGCAGATTCTTCCGTACGGGACGCGTGTCCCGCCACGCGTCCTCTTCTAGAAGCTTGCCCGTAGTTGAAGTACGGGCATGCCTCGCCCGTACTTCAAATACGGTCCAGCACGTTTTAAAAATGTTTGGATTTCAAACCTTTATTCAATTTGGTTTATTTAAAGATTTTTATCCGATTTTTTGATTATTTTATTACAAAACGAGATTCTCTTATTAAAATAATATTAAAAGATTATTTTTATTTATTTAATTCATCTATTCTGCTTTTTGCTGCTGTTTTGCCACATGGGCAGCTTTCTTTGAAACTTCAACTGCCCATAACTTCTCCGTCTGATGTCCGATTTTAGCAAATTTGGTGTCGTTGGAATCAGCTCGGAACATACTATCCACTGGGATCAAATTGGGCAGTTGAATTGGGGTCGAGCAAAAAGTCAACTTTCGCTCCCCCAAAAGTTTGACCGGCTCATAACTTCCTCATCCGGACTCCGATTCTGGCAAACTCAGTTGCGTTAGAACCGTGTCGAAATGCTCTTTTTAATGAGAGGAAGTTTGATGGCCAATTCTCTTTGGATCAAAAAGTCAAATTTTGGCCCCCTCAGGGTTTGACTTTTTAGTTGAAATTTTCATTTTCTTCATTTTCTGGGGTGCAAAAATCAGGTGTCTACAATGTGTTTCTGGATGGTCTTGACAATCGGCTAGACAAAATACGTCCTGATGTTCTCCAAATGAAACCGTTTCCTTCGGTTGAGCAAGCTTATGCGCATGTTAGACAAGAGACTATACGACAGCAGGTTATGATTAACCAAGACACATATGGGATCCAGGGGGCTGTCTTGGCCTCTAAAGGTCTCACATTAGCCAACTCTGCCCCTGGTAAATCAGCAAAGAACCGAACTCCTACTGATGCCAAAAAATGTTCTCATTGTGGCAACCATAAACACACACGTGAGAGTTGTTTTCAATTGCATGGATACCCTGATTGGTGGCAAGATCTACAAGCACGTAAACGTCGTGATGGAACTAGCACGACTGGGAGTTCAAGCAAAGTTGTAGTTGCTGCTGCCGATCCTCACCTCTCTCTCATACAACCATCTGGAACATCCACTAATGCTCCTTCAGAATTGAACTCAGGTATCTCTGGACGTGCCTTTTTTTACCTCCAATAGTGATGGGGATTGTAGTGCATGGCTTCTTGACTCGGGGGCCACCTATCATATGACCTTTGATGCCTTCGATTTCTCTCAGACATCTATTCCGCGACGCACCAGCATCGCCAATGCAAATGGTGTTATTTCACCAGTCATTGGAGCAGGCTCTGTGAATTTATCTTCATCTTTGCATTTATCCAATGCTTTACTTGTTCCATCACTTTCACATAAATTGGTGTCTGTAAGCCAACTTACCACAGACCTAGGGTGTGTTGTACTTATCTATCCCAATTTCTGTCTTATTCAGGATATTCTCACCAAGGAGATAATTGGGCGTGGTACTAAAAGGGGGGGATTATATTATGTGGACGATCTCAACATGGGCCAGGCACATCACATGCAACATTCGCATATTGCTAAAGAGACACAGATTTGGTTGTGGCATCGCCGTTTGGGACATCCATCTTTTCCTTATTTGAAGCATGTTTTCCCTGATTTATTTGTGAATTTTCAGCCTTCTAATTTGAAATGTGACACTTGTATTTTGGCTAAGAGCCACCGAACTAGTTATCCATTGAGCATGAGTAAAAGTGACACTCCATTTGCTTTAATACATTCTGATGTATGGGGACCTTCACCTGTTATGACTATGTTTGGCCTGCGTTGGTTTGTTATTTTGTGGATGATTGTACCTGTATGACATGGCTCTACTTGATGAAACATAAAGATGAAGTTCTCAGAGTTTTTGAAGCATTCCATGCTATGATTTGCACCCAATACAATGCCACCATGAAGGTTCTCCGCTCTGACAATGGTGGTGAATATGTCAATAAGCATCTTAAGGCTTATTTTACTCAACATGGTTTACTTCATGAAACTTCATGCTCACAGACACCTCAACAAAACGGTATCGCAGAGAGAAAGAATCGACATATTCTTGAGATTGCACGTGCTCTACTTCTTGGGGCTCATATGCCTCAACGATTTTGGCCAGATTCAGTCTCTACTGCTGTTCACCTTCTCAACAAAATGCCCTCCAAGGTCCTGTCATTTAAGACTCCACTCCAAGCACTTTCTACACATGTGTCACTATCAACCGTGCTGATGCTTCCTCCTCGGGTCTTTGGATGTGTAGCATATGTATACCTCCACAAGAACCAGCGGACTAAACTTGATCCGTGTGCCTGTCGATGTCTTTTCTTGGGCTATGGAGTTCATCAAAAAGGGTATCGTTGTTATGACCCTACCACACGAAGGCTCTATGTGACTATGGATGTTCAATTCTTGGAGACTGATATGTTCTACTCTTCCTCGACATCTACTTCTCCTTTTCAGGGGGAGACACATGATGAAGAGGTGAATTGGTTCCAGCAAGAAGGGGTGAATGACTTTAATGGGATCAGACATGATGAACCACTTGAGTATGATGAACTAAATTATGAGAAGCAAAATGACAACCCAGGTGTGGTCAATTGTGAAGATGATATATGTCCTAATGTGGAGCGTGGAGCATCATCTAATGAGGAGCATGCAATAACTGAGACCGAACCTAGCTCTAATATGGAGCATGCACCATTAGAGACCAAATCTATATCCCCCCACTCTAAAGTGCCAGTCCCATCATCTCCTAAGAATACTCCTGAGGTAAGTACGTTTACTACACCCCTACATACCAATGATATAGATGCATCTGTGGGCTATGTCTTACCTCACAGGTACAATCGGGGCAAGCCTCCTAATAGTTACTCTCCAGAAATTGAAGAACGAAGGTCAAGGTATCCAATTGCCAACTACGTATCTACCAATGGACTCTCTAAACCTCTCAAGAAATTTGCACATAAACTCTCCATGTGTCAGATTCCTACTAGTGTTCATGAGGCATTGACAAATCCAAGATGGACCCGAGCTATAGAGGAAGAAATGGAGGCACTACTCAAAAATGATACATGGAATCTTGTTCCTTTACTTGAAGGAAAGAAAACAGTGGGATGCAAGTGGGTGTTCTCCATTAAACACAAAGCAGACAGATCTGTTGATCGATACAAAGCAAGACTGGTAGCGAATGGATACACCCAGACATATGGTGTGGATTATCAGGAGACGTTCTCACCTGTTGCAAAGTTGAATACAGCTAGAGTGTTATTGTCCCTTGCAGCCAATCTTAACTGGCCTTTGCATCAATTTGATGTAAAAAATGCTTTTCTCCATGGTGATCTCCAAGAGGAGGTTTATATGGATGTTCCTCTAGGATACACAGCATCTTCAAATACTAAAATGGTGTGTAAATTACAACGAGCTTTGTACGGATTGAAGCAGTCACCACGAGCATGGTTTGGGAGATTTAGCTTGGCAATGAAGAAATGTGGCTTCCAACAAAGTGACTCTGATCATACTTTTTTCTTAAAGCATAAATTGGGGAAGATAACGACATTGATAGTCTACGTAGATGACATGATTATCACGGGAGATGATGAAGAAGAAATATCTCGACTCCAGAAGAAATTAGCAACTGAATTCGAGATGAAAGATCTGGGAGGACTCAAGTATTTCTTGGGAATTGAAGTTGCCAGGTCTAACCAAGGTATATTTCTCTCCCAATGGAAGTATATATTAGACTTGCTAACCGAAGTAGGAATGTTGGAATGCAAACCTGCAGAGACTCCTATTGTCCAGAATCATAAGCTTGGAGAATACCCAAATCAAGTACCAACAGATAAAGGAAGATATCAAAGGTTAGTTGGTAAACTCATTTATCTCTCTCATACTCGGCCAGATATTGCCTATGCTGTAAGTGTTGTAAGCCAATTTATGCATAATCCGAGCAAAAGCCATATGGAAGCAGTGATTCGGATACTTCGATACTTGAAGTCATCCGCGGGTAAGGGGCTTATGTTCTCCAAGCATAATACTCAGTTGAAGGTTGATAGATATACAGATGCAGATTGGGTAGGTAATATCACTGATAGAAAGTCAACCTCGGGGTATTTTACATTTGTTGGAAGAAATCTTGTAACTTGGAGAAGTAAGAAACAAAACGTGGTAGCTTTGTCAAGTGCTGAAGCTGAGTTTAGGGGAATGGCTAAGGGTCTTTGTGAACTCCTTTGGCTAAGAAAGCTACTCACTGAAATCGGACTTGCCCCCACTTCTGAGATGGACCTCTTTTGTGACAATAAAGCAGCTATTGCCATTTCTCACAATCCTGTCCAACATGATCGTACTAAACATGTGGAAGTAGACCGACACTTCATCAAAGAGAATCTTGAAGCAAAGATAATTTGGTTTCCATTTGTAAAATCTGAAGATCAGCTTGCTGATATTCTCACAAAGGCTGTGTCTAGCAAGGACTTCTACAACTCTCTTAGCAAGTTGTGCATGTGAGATCTCTATGCATCAACTTGAGGGGGAATGTTAGCGTGAGCTGTTATGGTAATCAATTAGGATAGATTTGTAACCATTTAAGAGATATTTTAGGTATCTCAAAGATGCTGTAAAATCCCTGAAATCAAGGGAGCGTTAGCGTCAGTCAAGCATAACTGAACATTGTCTATATATAGCTTGCTGCAATATAGAAATCAATATACTGAATACAGAATTTGACACTGACTTTTTTCATTCTCTTGATTTAATAGGATCTTTCCCTCGTGTGCAGGCTTTTATTTCAAGTGGCCTATACCCGCCCAGGGCGTGTCACTACTAACCCTTTGATTTCTTCCTTAAAATATTAGAGAATATTCTTTGATTTTAACTCCAAAAGCCTTACTATTTGTTGAGTTGGAATTAGTTTATTTTTTCTTATTTGTGACTGAACTCAATTTTGATTTTTCTCTTGTTGCCTATATACCCAATTTTGTGATATCAAGCTGTAGTTCAATCAGATAGGCAATTTTAGGTTGAGTTGGATTTGATTTTGGATTTATTTCAATGCGTAGTTTAACTTCTAGTTCAATTTGATTATGTTTCCAAAATATTGGACCATGAAAGATCTTACTTCGGTATTGACCGTTGAGTTATTTGATTGATTAATTTGGTTAAGTTTGGTATCAGCTCTTAAGGCATTAGAAAATAAAAATGCCTCCATTAGATTAAACTGTTTTAAATTTAACTTGTTTTATTTCAATTGATTGGACCATTAAGATTCATTTGATTTGGTATTAATTCTAAGGTATTGGACATGTGCATAAAAAGCCCCCAACATTAATTATTAGGTAAAAAAGCAATGGATTCTTTTGATGTTTTGTTTTAGTGGAAGCAAAATCAAGATCACTATCCTATGTTGTCGCTATCTATGGCACGCGTCCTACCAAAGGTATTTGTGTCCATAATTACATTAGATCAACTTTTAGTGCAGATAGTCATACAATAGACGAGTATTTTTTTCAAAATAACGCCAAAGATGGTAGAGACATGTGTTTACTTGGATGCCAATCTATTTGGGATGTCCTCATGCTATAATAATATGTATAAAATGTAGCAAAATTTTTTGTTCTTATATGTAACAGATTTAGCAATTTGTGTGAATAGAAAGTTATCATTATTATTAAGAAAAGATATTTTTTTAGTCATAATTATTTTATAAAAAATATAGTAAAATTTATGTAAATAAAAAAATTTAATTCAAATAATTGCTATTGGTTTTTGTGTTCGAATGGGCTGTTGCCCGACCCTTTAATTAAACTTATCTTATTTTTATTTTATGATTTCATTTTTATTTCTTTTTAAATTATCACTATTGCACATTTTCATTAATTTAAATCGTGATATATTTTATCTTATTTTTTGAATTTTGGAAAATAATTAAACATTTTAAAATTATTTTTTAACTTTTCAAAGTATAATTTTTTTACACTTCTATTTTGTTTTTACTTCAAAAAGTTATACCAAACAACCTCTAACAACGTTGTGTAGAACTTAACGGAAAGGACCTTTTCTGTATATTTTTGCAAACTCAGGGGTTGTTAGTTTTCCTTTCAAACCTAAGGGGTTTAATTGGCCGTCTGCTATACCTCAGGGGTCTAAGTGTAATTCTTTCCAAAATAAACGGCTTTCTACCACGACGCCGTTGTAACAGCGATAACAGAGGCAGAACTGCAGGTCTGTGTCACCACTTAGGGCCGAACGAAAACGCGAGTGTTTTTCACAAAATGGGGAAAAAATTAGTAGAGAGGTGAGATTGCTGAAGTATGTGAGAGTTCTCTTCAAGTATTTATTATTCTTCTTTCCTTACAGATTTTGATGCTTTCTGTATTGCTATTGAATCTTCGGCTGGCTTTGTTCAACTACAAGACGCAGAGAGAACTCTCACAGATAGAGATGCATTGTCTTTCTAGCAGAAATTTTCTCCTCAAAAACAATGGCTGTAGAATCCCCATTAACATTAAAATCATAATTTCCCCACTTTCCACCACTTTTGCCAAAACCCCATCTCCCGGTAAGGCTCTCATAGTTGATTATCTTATGAGCTCGTTCGGCTTGTCAAGAGAAGAAGCCATCTCTGCCTCCACTCGCATCTCCCCCAAAAAGACCCCGGATGACCTGAACCGTGTTCCAGATTTCCTAAAACAGAGCGGTTTCTCCGATGCCCAGATGAAAACTCTTATCTGTAGGACACCCCGATACCTTTATTATAATTTAGACAAAAATATCAAACCTAAAATCGCCTTCCTTCAAGGCCTAGGCTTCTCTGGCTCCACTCTTGCACACTTCATCCTCCGTAACCCCAGAATCCTCGCCCATGGCCTGGCTAGCCATTATGTTGATAACACTAATTTTCTTCGATCATTCCTCATCTCTAATCAGAATATAGTTGCGGCTCTCAAGAGAAGCGGATGGCTGTTTCAGCTCAATCTTCGGAAACGAGTACTTCCAAGCATTGTGATTCTCAAGCAACATGGAGTTCCTGAAGAACTTATTTCAAGATACCTGCTCATACAACCAAGGTTCTTCACTGGGCTGAAACATGACCATCTTGAGGAACAGATAGCATGGATTGAAAACATGGGGCTCGAACCGGATTCTAAATTGATAATGTATGTGCTCTACGCAATTGTCTTCCTGAACTTACCTGATCTAGAGGCAAAAATCAACATGTACAAGAGCTTCGGATGGTCAGAATCAGATGTTGTATCTGCAATCAAGAAACATCCAGCGCTAATGGCCTATTCAGAGAGTAGGGTTCGAGCACTGATGAGTTTTTTCTCTGAAGAGCTTGGATATGAGCCTCGGGAAATTGCTTTAAAACCTTATTTGCTTAAACTCGGTCTAAAGAGATTGGTGCTTCGGAAAAAGGTATTGGAGATATTAAACTCTAGGGGTTTGATAAAGACAAAAGAACTGCTTGCCTCTGTTGCTTATTTCGCAGAAAAGAAATTTTTGGATATTTATGTCCTTCCATATGTAGATGTAGCTCCTGATCTTGTGGAGGCTTATATGGGTTCTGCTGCGACTGCTGAGAAGGAAAAAACAAAAGAAGGGGTAACAAAACATAAATTTGTTGAGTTTCCATTGCCAGTATATTTTATTTAATTTCAAATGTTTTTTTTTCTTTGGAAAAGCTATTTAACTTTAAAAGTTGTATGATTGGATGCTGCTTTTTAATTGCCGAAGTTACAAAAGTTTTCATTTGGGAGAGTTCAAGGTTGTTGTTAGTACTAGAAATATCCCCTGTCTTGGATATTGCTATGGGGCTCTGTTCATTGTAATCATGGTCACCTCTCTATCTTCTCTTTCCTTTCTCCAAATCCAATATATGTAGCAAACATTGAGGTAAAGTCCTATTTGGCAAAATTATATTTGTATCGGCACATCCCAATCAGCATTATGATTGCTTTCATTTAACAAAACAAAAATTATGTTCTTATTTGGAAGAAAGTCTTGGGTTACTGCTGAGCAGATTATGAGGCAAATGTTCTCATTTTTTGCCTCCATGGAGGCCTGTGGAGTCTTGGTGTTCTTTATGTCATTCTTTTTCTTCCATGTCTATCAATAGATGTTAATTTATATCTACTTTTTCCCAGTGTCTGATATTAAATAATATGTCGAACTGTGTATTGTCTCAGATATTTTGATATGATTCCAACCCAAGTCTTTGTAAAATATGATATTATCATAATAGTATCATGTATATTATGATACAATATAATATTATGATACAATATTATATAATATTATATTATATCATAATATAATATAACATATACTACATATCATCTAATAGTAATATATTAGTAATATTTTACCTAGATTCTCGAATTTTAGAGATTTTATGTAAGGCACCCAGAATCTGAGTGAGAATCCCATAATCCAACTAAAAATTAGATTCTAATTATAGGGTGGATTATAAAAGTAGATTATTGAATCTCTACGATGTTTTGAACCAAACACTTTACTTGGATTCTAAAACCTGATTCTGGCCTAAATACAAAATGCCAACCAAGCACCTCCTGAGATTTTTTTAATTGATGCAAGAGATAAGTTCTCTTTCCTTTTATTTTTTTATTAAACTGAAAGTGAAGATAGATTCACGAGCGCCAACCTAGTTAGGATGCGCTTATAGTATAAAATGCAGAAAACTTTCGTTCCTATCAATAAGATGTAGCAAATTTACCAATTTTTGTAAGTGACTAATTATCATCCTTATTAATAAAAGTTGTTTTTTATTCATATTTTCTATGTAAAAAATATGGTGCAATTTGTGTAAACAAAAAATTATGAAATAAAAGTAGTTTTTAATGGATTGTTGTGTTTGAATGGGCACGGCACAGCCCATGTCTGGGATATGCCATGCCCACCCACCCGTTTGACGTGCCTATAGAAAATAATGAAAATAATTGAACTTATCTTGTTTTTATTTTATAATATCATTTTCATTTCTTTGAAAATTATTACTATTGCAATTTTCATTAATTTAGATTGCGATAAATTCTATCTTATTTTTTTAACTCTTTTAACACTTTTTTAAAATTAGCAATTGAATAATCAAATGCATGTTCCCCGTTCAATTGTCTACCAGAAATTACCTGATCTAGAGGCAAAAATCAACATGTTCAAGAGCTTCGGGTGGTCAGAATCAGAAGTTTTATCTGCAATCGAGAAATATCCATATCTAGTGGCATATACAGAGACTAGGGTTCGAGCAATGATGAGATTTTACTCTGAAGAGCTTGGATATGAGCCTAGGGAAATTGCTTTGAAACCTTATTTGCTTAGTTTCAGCTTAAAGAAGAGACTGGTGCCTCGGATCAAGGTCCTGGAGATGCTATACTCTAGGGGTTTGGTGAAGACCAAAAAACAGCTTCCTGTTGCTCATTTTTCAGAGAAGAAGTTTTTGAAGGTTTATGTGCTTCCGTATGTAGATGTAGCTCCTGATCTTGAGGAGGCCTACATGGGTTCTGCCGTGACTTCTGAGAAGGAAAAGAAAAAAGGTGACAAAACATAAATTTGTCAAGTTTCCATTGCCAGTATATTCTATTTATCTTCAAGAGTTGTATGATTGGATGCTGCTTTTTAACTTCTGAAGTTTCCAAAGTTTTCATTTGAGTTCGAAGCTATATGTTCTTTCATCAAAGTAAGTTCAAGGTTGTTGTTAGTACTAGAAATAACCCTATCATGGATTTTTCTTCTTGTACATTGTAATCATGATGAATACAAGAAGTATGCATTGAGGTAAAATCCTATTTTACAAAATAATATCTGTATCTGCACATCTCAATGAGCATTCAATTGTTTTGTGATTGCTTTCTTAAACTAAACATATATTCTTATTTGCAAGTAAGACTTGGGTTGCCGTTGAGCAGAGTATGATGTAAATATTGCAAATGTTACTTGTCAAAAATGATGTAAATGTCCTCATTTTTGCCTCTATGGAAGCCTGTGCGGTCTTGATGATCTTTTTGTTATTCTTTTGCTTTTGTTTTCCATGTCCATCAATAGATTTTAGCTTATTTCTATCAATTCCAAGTAATTGGTTGAATTATGTCTTGTCTCAGATATGTTTATATGATTCCCAACTCAAAACTTCCTTGACAGCTCGTTTCATTAATTTCCTAGACAACTTTGTTTGGTTAAAACTGAGAACCAAACTGACCCAGTTTGGATTGAGTTTTAAAGCGTATGGTTTCGTTTTAGTTATAAAATCTGCGAACCAAATTAATTTTGGGTTTATGTTTTGACTAAAACGAACCGAACCAAAACTTGACTTCTTGTGACCAAAAATTGTATTTGCTGACTTTTTCCATTCTCTTGATTTAGTAGTATCTTACCCTCCTGAGCGGGCTTTTATTTCAGGGTGACTATCTTGTGCTTTCGCTATGGCACGTGGTCCATTAATGGTTTTTGTGTCCACAATTACATTAGAATCAACTTTTAGCGCAGATAGTCATACAATACCTGAGTATTGTTGCAAAACAATGCCAAAGATGGTAGAGACATATGTTTACTTAAATAAATGGCTGAATGAGGAATAAAAAGCATAAAGTCTAAGCTTTGGTGATCAATGTAAAAGATTAGAAATTTTCTTTCCTTTTGTTTTATTAAAATGGATGCCAACCTACTTGGGATGTCCTCATGCTATATTAAATAGAATGTAGCAGAATTTTTTGTTCTTATATGTAACAGATTGAGCTATTTGTGTGAATAGAAAGTTATCATTATTATTAAGAAAAGCTTTTTTTATTCATAATTATTTTGTAAAAAATATAGTAAAATTTATGTAAATAAAAAATATTAGGCATAGAACAGCATGGCACAACCTGGTGGATTGACACCACCCAAATCCAGGCTGTGCCATTTCTGCTTGTTTGACGTAGTTCTAGAAGATAATGGAAATAATTGAACTTATCTTATTTATATTTTATTTTTTTCATTTTTATATCTTTGTAAATTATTGGTATTGCACATTTTCATTAATTTAAATCGCGATATATTTTATCTTATTTTTTGAATTTTGAAAAATTACTAAACTTTTCAAAATTACTTTTAATTTTTCAAAGTATAATTTTTTAACATTTCTATTTTGATTTTACTTCTTTTCAGTTTTTATTTTTAGATTTGTATATAGTTGGATTACTTTTTGTTATTTAGTTTTTGCTTTCTACAGACTTATTTATTGTAGGGAAATTTCTTTATTGCTCACAGGTTACTACAGGTGCATTTGTAATGAATGGAATGGATAAGAACTAACAAATTTTTCTTTTTCTGCAGGTGTCACTTTTAGCGGCGGTAACTACTACCGCCGCTAAAAACATGAGTAAACGACGGGCACAACTGATGCTAAAAAGAGGTTAGTGTCAATGAATGACCTTTTACCAGCAGTAAGCCACTACCGTCGGTAAAAAGCTTGAGTTTCAAGGGCAGAAAGAAGGAGCTGGTAATAGGTTAGTATATTTACTGGCGGTTGGTATTACCGCCGGTATTGTAAAAAAATTAAGGCGGCGGTACACACTTACCGCCAGTAAATACTAAATAATAAGCGGCGGTAGATATTTATCGCCGTTAAATCTCGTCATTTTGCAGCAGAAAATCGTGGTCGTCGTCCTTTCACAATCTATATCGTCGGTTATGAGTTACTGCTGCTAATTCAAACAATAAAAACATTGCCAGTGACGCTGTCGTCTCCTGCCAATCATAAATTTACTGGTGGCTATCTTGCTTTCACCGGCAGTAGACCACCGCTGGTAGTAAAAGTCCTCTTTTTTGTAGTGATAGTTGTCATTATGAGAACTATCTCGAGCAAGTTTTGATCCTCTAGGAAGATTGTGATTCATTCACTACTAAAACTTGGATGGTTCATCTGGTCATTGTGATCATTCAAAAGGGGAAAAAGACCTGCAGTGAAGCTAATGAAAATTGAAACCCAGCAAGCCTCTACTCAATCACTTACAGTTTCCATAATTTTTTAATACATTCATTATCCATCAATTGAAAACACTTTCATATATTTTCATTACGGAAACATAGGAAAAACAGTTTAGATCTTATACAACTGTTATAATGTTGATGGTTGTTTGGTGGAGCTGGGGTAAGGGTGGTGGTGGTGATGGCATGGGTTTTCAGTCCCCTAGATGGTGTGCGAGTGAGTCCAGTCCTAAAACAAATTGTCTTGACTGCATTCCAGAACTTAAAAATTCAAAACACCTTTGTGTTCAGTAATTCCTTCAAATTTTAAAGTTGTGATTGTCGTGGTGACTGGGTGTAGAAGATTCCATTTTCCACCCTGGCATACATATACTTATGGTACACCTTTGCAGTCAGGACCTACCCCCAAAATCCTGTGCAGGAGATTTTGACCACAAGTTGGATGATACTCAATGAATGTTGAAGTTATTCATTTAAGCCTTTACTCAATGAATGTTGAAGTTATTCATTTAAGCATTTACTCAATGAATGTTGAAGTTAGATACATTTGAGCTAACTAATCCAATCCAAAACTTGATAATTGCTAAAAGAAAACAAGGAAAATAAATGCTTGTCATATCTAAACATGCTCAAAGGTGAAGAAATCTACCCCAAGATGGTACAGATAGAAGGACGAGATAGATTGATCATATCCCTATCTAAAGAATGTCAATTACTGAAGTGGCACTTGCATTTGTCAATTTTTCTCTTATTTTTGTGTTGATTGGATGCTTAAAACTTCACCATTTTTAGCTTGTCCATTGCATGTTTATTTGTAAAACCTTCATGTAAAATCTTCATGGATCCTCTATTTGTTTATCTTCATACATATATATTGGAGTCAAACAGTGAATTAGAAGAAGAGTCACCCATTGACTTTATATTTCATGATGATGACTCTCAATCAGATGGGGATTATGATAATCTAGAATCTGATGAGGAACATGATTTGGTGGTGGAAATGATTGTGGTAGAAGCAATTGCAAATCATTATAATACATACTTTTGTAAATCACCATGTAGAAGTGATGATTACATTAGTGTAAATTATGTGATGAATATCTTAAATGGCAATCCTCAAAGGTGTTTTGATATACTTTGGATGGAAAAACATGTATTTTAATTTTATCTCTTTGTCACACCCTTAAGGAGAATAAGTTCTTATATGATTCAAGTTATGTAAGCGTTGAAGAGCAAGTGGCTATGTTTCTTATGACCTTGGGGCATAATCAGAGAAATCGAATGATTGCTTATCATTTTCAACACTTTGGAGAAACTGTTTCATGTGTGCTTGTTCATTTGATATGAAGTTTACATTTGTCTATTGGGAATGTACCGCGCATGATTCTCAGGTTCTTTTAGTTGCAATCAATAATCCAGCTTTGAACTTTCCTCTCCCTCCCCCAGGTATATATGTACACACTTTCAATTATGAAATTGAATTATAATACCAAATCATAATTCTTAACAATTATCATGTTGTCTTAGGTAAGTACTATGTTCTGGACTCTGGTTATACTGGTATGGCAGGTTATCTTATACCTTATCGTGGAAAACGATATCATTTGCGAGACCTTCGAGGAAGAGGTCGACAGGCACATACATCTAGAGAATTATTTAATCATGTTCATTCTTCATTACATATCGTGATAGAACATTGCTTTGGTGTATTGAAAGCTCGGTTTCCAATTTTAAAGCTTATGCCTTCGTACTTTCTTCACACACAAGGATACATTGTTATTGCAGTATGCACAATTCACAACTTCATTAGACATGAGACACAAAGGGACCAGTTATTTGAAGAATATGGGAAGGGAAGACTTAATTCTAATTGAAGGTGGACAGCATGTAGAGCCTCTGGAAGATAGTTCACAAGCAGCTCGACAAAGAGAAATGATTGCACTTAGAGATAGAATTGCATATGGAATGGAAGTAGCTAATGGGGTAAGAGTTGTTTAGACTGTAAGTAGGGAAGGAGTTGAAGGGATTTATCCTTTGTAATTTGTGATATAAAATTTTGATTTCCTTTTTTTTTTCGTAGCAAATTTGTTATAGTTTAATAGGCTTGCAAGTTGTATAGCAATGCATATTTGTGGATTTTGAAAACTTGAATCTTTTTTTTTTTTTTTTATATCAATTGTTACCAAGGTTTCTTCCTATTTTCAAAACCCCCAAAAAAGTGATTGTTACCAAACTGGTTTCTTGTCACTTGTTTCCAAAAACCCAAAAACAGGTGGAATTGCTTTTAGTTTTCAAACTATTTTTCAAAAAAAAAAAAGGTTACCAAACGGCCTCTTAGTTTATTTTTTCTTATTTGAGACTAAACTCAATTTTGATTTTTCTTGTGTTGTCTATATACCCAATTTTGTGATTTCAAGTTGTAGTTCAATCAGGTAGGCAATTTTAGGTGAGTTGGATTTGATTTTGGATTTAGTTCAGTAAGTAGTTTAATGTCTGGTTCAATTTGATTATGTTTCGAAAGTATTGGACCATGAAAGATCCCACTTCGTTTGGACCATTGAGTTATTTGATTGATTAATTTGGTTAAGTTTGGTATCAGCTCTTAAGGCAATAGATAATTAAAGTTCCTACATGAGATTAAATTGTTTTAAATTTAACTTGATTTATTTCAATTGATTGGACCATTAAGATCCGATTTGATTTGGTATTAATTCTAAGGCGTTGGACATTTGTATAAAAAGCTCCCAACATTTATTACTAGGTAAAAAAGCAATGGAATATTTTGAAGTTTTGTTTTAGTGGAAGCAAAATCAGGGTGACTATCTTATGCTTTTGCTACAGCATGTAGGCTGCATTTGGTAACGCTTTTCGGAAGTACTTTTTTGTTTTTGAAAGCAAAAAATTGCTTTTAAAAGCAAAAGTACCGTTTGGTAACGCACACGAGAAGCAATTTACTAAAAGCAAAGAAGCAATTTTATTGCTTTTCACCAGAAGCAATAAAACGTTGCTTCTCAATTTTTTTACAAAATTGCTTTATTGCTTTCAAAACCCCTCGATACCCTATTGCTTTATTCCTATATTAAAGATGTGATGCCTCTATATTCATTTAAGAAGCAACAACGTATTGTTATTGCTAGAGCCGGCAAAATGCCACCTGACCCGACGGGTCAACCCAATTATAAACGGGTTGGGTTGACCCGTTTATTAATTGGGTTGGGCTAGTAATCGGATCAACCCGATTATGACCCGCCAACCCGACAGATAACCCGATTAAAAAAAAAGATGGGAAAAGTATTATGTTTCGACCCGATTAACCCTAAAACCCGACCCGAACCAAGTACAACCGGATCCAATTAACCCCCCAATCCTATTTTAATAATATTTTTAAAAAAAACAGTAATCGGGTCAACCCGATAGGTAATCCGATTTAAAAAAAAAAGATGGCAAAAGTATCATGTTTCGACCCAATTAACCCCAAAAACCCGACCCAAACCCGGTACAACCGGATCCAATTAACCCCCCAACCCTATTTTAATAATATTTTTTGAAAAAAAAAATAATAATAATAATAAACAGGTTGGCAGGTTGAACCCATTATATTGGCGGGTTGGGGGTTTTCCAACCCACCTTAATTTAGTCTAACCCGATTAACCCCAACCCAATTATGACCCGATCTGAACCCGACCCGTTGCCAGCTCTAGTTATTGCTTGTTGTGCATTATATAATTTTATCAGAATGCAAGCACATGAAGATAATTTATTCACAGAATTTGAAGATGAGGAAATGGTGGTCGAAGATGAGCTAGCAGGTTCAAGTTCAGAACAACCCATAGAGATTGATGTGACGGCTAGATCTCGATGAGAGATGTCAGAATTAAGAGATTCAATTGCACGCAGACTAGCTAGTGCATATGGATTAGCACAATGGTGATATTAGATACTTATTTAGTTATTTGAATGTAATTAAATGACTATTTTATGAATCTTTTATAATATTGGACTTATATTTTTGAGTATATTTCTAAGTACAATACATAAATTGTGTACAATACTTTTATGAAAGCAAAAAGCAATTTCTATGTTACTGCAATTACCAAAAATGTTTTTTTGCTTCTTAGAAGCAAAGCAAAAGTTTACCAAACGCATTTGCTTCAAGAAAAGATCTTTCAAAAAGCATAAAATTGCTTTTTTGCTTTCTTGCTTTTAGAAGCATAAAAGCAAAAGCGTTACCAAACGCAGCCGTAGTCTACTAATGATTTTTGTGTTCACAATTACATTAGAATCAACTTTTAATGCAGATAGTCATACAATGGACGAGTATTGTTTCAAAATAATGCCATAGATGATAGAAGCATATGTTTACTTAAATAATTGGCTGAATGAGGAATAAAAAGCATAAAGTCTAAGCTTAGGTGATCAATGTAACAGATTAGAAATTTTCTTTACTTTTTTGTTTTATTAAAATGGGTGCCAACCTACTTGGAATGTCCTCTTGCTATAATAGTATGTATAAAATGTAGCAAAAATTTTTGTTCTTATATGTAACAAATTTAGCAATTTGTGTGAATATAGAGTTATCATTATTATGAAGAAAAGTTATTTTTTATTCATAATTATTTTGTAAAAAATATAGTAAAATTTATGTAAATAAAAAATATATATATTTAGATAATGGCTATTGATTTTTGTGTTTGAATGGGCTGTGTTATGCAGCTTGTGCCCAACCCTTTAATTGAACTTGTCTTATTTTTATTTTATGATTTCATTTTTATTTCTTTGTAAATTATTACTATTGCACATTTCATTAATTTAAATCGTGATATATTTTATCTTATTTTTTGAATTTTGGAAAATAATTAAACTTTTCAAAATTACTTTGTAAATTTTCAAAATAGAATTTTTTCACATTTCTATTTTGTTTTTACTTCAAAAAGTTATACTAAACACCCTCAGGGGTTGTTAGTTTTTACTTCCAAACCTACGGGGTTCAATTGTCCGTCTGTTATACCTCAGGGGTCTAAGTGTAATTTGTTCCTAAATGAACGGCTTTCTAACACGACGCCGTGGTTACAGCGATAACAGAGACAGAACTGCAAGTCTGTGTCACCACTTAGGGCCGAACGAAAGCGCGAGTGTTCTTCACAAAATGGGGAAAAAATAGTTGAAAGGTGAGATTGCTGAAGTATGTGAGAGTTCTCTTCAAGTATTTATTATTCTTCTTTCCTTACAGATTTTGATGCTTTCTGTGTTGCTATTGAATCTTCGGCTGGCTTTGTTCAACTACAAGACGCAGAGAGATTTAGAAAGAGAAGGATAGAGATGCATTGTCTTTCTAGCAGAAATTTTCTCCTCAAAAAAAATGGCTGTAGAATCCCCATTAGCATTAAAATCATAATTTCCCCACTTTCCACCACTGTTACCAAAACCCCATCTCCCGGTAAGGCTGTTATAGTTGATTATCTTATGAACTCGTTCGGCTTGTCAAGAGAAGAAGCCATCTCTGCCTCCACTCGCATCTCCCCCAAAAAGACCCCGGATGACCTGAACCGTGTTCCAGATTTCCTAAAACAGAGCGGTTTCTCCGATGCCCAGATCAAAACTCTTATCTGTAGGACGCCCCGATACCTTTTTTTTAATTTAGACAAAACTATCAAACCTAAAATCGCCTTCCTTCAAGGCCTAGGCTTTTCTGGCTCCACTCTTGCAGACTTCATCCTCAGTAACCTCTGTATCCTCGGCTATGGCCTGGATGGCCACTATGTTGATAATGCTAATTTTCTTCGATCATTCCTTATCTCTAATGAGAATATAGTTGAGGCTCTCAAGAGAAGCGGTTGGCTGTTTGCGCTCAATCTTCGGAAACGAATACTTCCAAGCATTGAGATTCTCAAGCAACATGGGATTGCTGAAGAACTTATTTCAAGATTCCTGCTCATAGATCCAAGGTTCTTTGCTGCGCTAAAACATGGCCTTCTTGAGGAACAGATAGCATGGATTGAAAACATTGGGCTCAAACCGGATTCGAAATCATTTATGCATGCTCTCCGTTCAATTGTCTGCCAGAAAATACCTGATCTGGATGCAAAAATCAAAATGTACAAGGGCTTTGGATTTTCAGAATCAGATGTTATATCTGCAATCAAGAAACATCCAGCGCTAATGGCCTATTCAGAGAGTAGGGTTCGAGCACTGATGAGTTTTTTCTCTGAAGAGCTTGGATATGAGCCTCGGGAAATTGCTTTAAAACCTTATTTGCTTAAACTCGGTCTAAAGAGATTGGTGCTTCGGAAAAAGGTATTGGAGATATTAAACTCTAGGGGTTTGATAAAGACAAAAGAACTGCTTGCCTCTGTTGCTTATTTCGCAGAAAAGAAATTTTTGGATATTTATGTCCTTCCATATGTAGATGTAGCTCCTGATCTTGTGGAGGCTTATATGGGTTCTGCTGCGACTGCTGAGAAGGAAAAAACAAAAGAAGGGGTAACAAAACATAAATTTGTTGAGTTTCCATTGCCAGTATATTTTATTTAATTTCAAATGTTTTTTTTTCTTTGGAAAAGCTATTTAACTTTAAAAGTTGTATGATTGGATGCTGCTTTTTAATTGCCGAAGTTACAAAAGTTTTCATTTGGGAGAGTTCAAGGTTGTTGTTAGTACTAGAAATATCCCCTGTCTTGGATATTGCTATGGGGCTCTGTTCATTGTAATCATGGTCACCTCTCTATCTTCTCTTTCCTTTCTCCAAATCCAATATATGTAGCAAACATTGAGGTAAAGTCCTATTTGGCAAAATTATATTTGTATCGGCACATCCCAATCAGCATTATGATTGCTTTCATTTAACAAAACAAAAATTATGTTCTTATTTGGAAGAAAGTCTTGGGTTACTGCTGAGCAGATTATGAGGCAAATGTTCTCATTTTTTGCCTCCATGGAGGCCTGTGGAGTCTTGGTGTTCTTTATGTCATTCTTTTTCTTCCATGTCTATCAATAGATGTTAATTTATATCTACTTTTTCCCAGTGTCTGATATTAAATAATATGTCGAACTGTGTATTGTCTCAGATATTTTGATATGATTCCAACCCAAGTCTTTGTAAAATATGATATTATCATAATAGTATCATGTATATTATGATACAATATAATATTATGATACAATATTATATAATATTATATTATATCATAATATAATATAACATATACTACATATCATCTAATAGTAATATATTAGTAATATTTTACCTAGATTCTCGAATTTTAGAGATTTTATGTAAGGCACCCAGAATCTGAGTGAGAATCCCATAATCCAACTAAAAATTAGATTCTAATTATAGGGTGGATTATAAAAGTAGATTATTGAATCTCTACGATGTTTTGAACCAAACACTTTACTTGGATTCTAAAACCTGATTCTGGCCTAAATACAAAATGCCAACCAAGCACCTCCTGAGAATTTTTTAATTGATGCAAGAGATGAGTTCTATTTCCTTTTATTTTTTTATTAAACTGAAAGTGAAGATAGATTCGCGAGCACCAACCTAGTTAGGATGCGCTTATAGTATAAAATGCAGAAAACTTTCATTCCTATCAATAAGATGTAGCAAATTTACCAATTTTTGTAAGTGCCAAATTATCATCCTTATTAATAAAAGTTGTTTTTTATTCATATTTTTCTATGTAAAAAATATGGTGCAATTTGTGTAAACAAAAAATAATGAAATAAAAGTAGTTTTTAATGGATTGTTGTGTTTGAATGGGCACGGCACAGCCCATGTCTGGGATATGCCATGCCCACCCATTTGACGTGCCTATAGAAAATAATGAAAATAATTGAACTTATCTTGTTTTTATTTTATAATATCATTTTCATTTCTTTGAAAATTATTACTATTGCAATTTTCATTAATTTAGATTGCGATAAATTCTATCTTATTTTTTTAACTCTTTTAACACTTTTTTAAAATTAACAATTGAATAATCAAATGCATGTTCCCCATTCAATTGTCTCCCAGAAATTACCTGATCTAGAGGCAAAAATCAACATGTTCAAGAGCTTCGGGTGGTCAGAATCAGATGTTTTATCTGCAATCGAGAAATATCCATATCTAGTGGCATATACAGAGACTAGGGTTCGAGCAATGATGAGATTTTACTCTGAAGAGCTTGGATATGAGCCTAGGGAAATTGCTTTGAAACCTTATTTGCTTAGTTTCAGCTTAAAGAAGAGACTGGTGCCTCGGATCAAGGTCCTGGAGATGCTATACTCTAGGGGTTTAGTGAAGACCAAAAAACAGCTTCCTGTTGCTCATTTTTCAGAGAAGAAGTTTTTGAAGGTTTATGTGCTTCCGTATGTAGATGTAGCTCCTGATCTTGAGGAGGCCTACATGGGTTCTGCTGTGACTTCTGAGAAGGAAAAGAAAAAAGGTGACAAAACATAAATTTGTCAAGTTTCCATTGCCAGTATATTCTATTTATCTTCAAGAGTTGTATTATTGGATGCTGCTTTTTAACTTCTGAAGTTTCCAAAGTTTTCATTTGAGTTCGAAGCTATATGTTCTTTCATCAAAAGTAAGTTCAAGGTTGTTGTTAGTACTAGAAATAACCCTATCATGGATTTTTCTTCTTGTACATTGTAATCATGATGAATACAAGAAGTATGCATTGAGGTAAAATCCTATTTTACAAAATAATATCTGTATCTGCACATCTCAATGAGCATTCAATTGTTTTGTGATTGCTTTCTTAAACTAAACATATATTCTTATTTGCAAGTAAGACTTGGGTTGCCGTTGAGCAGAGTATGATGTAAATATTGCAAATGTTACTTGTCAAAAATGATGTAAATGTCCTCATTTTTGCCTCTATGGAAGCCTGTGCGGTCTTGATGATCTTTTTGTTATTCTTTTGCTTTTGTTTTCCATGTCCATCAATAGATTTTAGCTTATTTCTATCAATTCCAAGTAATTGGTTGAATTATGTCTTGTCTCAGATATGTTTATATGATTCCCAACTCAAAACTTCCTTGACAGCTCGTTTCATTAATTTCCTAGACAACTTTGTTTGGTTAAAACTGAGAACCAAACTGACCCAGTTTGGATTGAGTTTTAAAGCGTATGGTTTCGTTTTAGTTATAAAATCTGCGAACCAAATTAATTTTGGGTTTATGTTTTGACTAAAACGAACCGAACCAAAACTTGACTTCTTGTGACCAAAAATTGTATTTGCTGACTTTTTCCATTCTCTTGATTTAGTAGTATCTTAACCCTCCTGAGCGGGCTTTTATTTCAGGGTGACTATCTTGTGCTTTCGCTATGGCACGTGGTCCACTAATGGTTTTTGTGTCCACAATTACATTAGAATCAACTTTTAGCGCAGATAGTCATACAATACCTGAGTATTGTTGCAAAACAATGCCAAAGATGGTAGAGACATATGTTTACTTAAATAAATGGCTGAATGAGGAATAAAAAGCATAAAGTCTAAGCTTTGGTGATCAATGTAAAAGATTAGAAATTTTCTTTCCTTTTGTTTTATTAAAATGGATGCCAACCTACTTGGGATGTCCTCATGCTATATTAAATAGAATGTAGCAGAATTTTTTGTTCTTATATGTAACAGATTGAGCTATTTGTGTGAATAGAAAGTTATCATTATTATTAAGAAAAGCTATTTTTATTCATAATTATTTTGTAAAAAATATATTAAAATTTATGTAAATAAAAAATATTAGCCATAGAACAGCATGGCACAACCTGGTGGATTGACACCACCCAAATCCAGGCTGTGCCATTTCTGCTTGTTTGACGTAGTTCTAGAAGATAATGAAAATAATTGAACTTATCTTATTTATATTTTATTTTTTCATTTTTATTCCTTTGTAAATTATTAGTATTGCACATTTTCATTAATTTAAAACGCAATATATTCTATCTTATTTTTGAATTTTAAAAAATTATTAGATTTTTTAAAGTTACTTTTTAACTTTTCAAAATAAAATTTTTTAATATTTCTATTTTGCTTTTGTGTATATTTTTACAAACTCAGGCATTGTTAGTGTTCGCTTTCAAACCTAAGGGGTTGAACTGTAACATAACGGAAATGAGCTTTTGTGTATATTTTTACAAACTCAGGGTTGTTAGTGTTCGCTTTCAAACTTAAGGGGTTTAATTGTCCGTCTGCCATACCTCAGGGGTCTAAATGTAATGTTTTTCCAAAAATAAACGCTTTCTAACACGACGCCGTTGTAACAGCGATAACAAAGAACTGCAAGTCTGTGTCACCAGACTCACCACTTAGGGCCAAACGAAAGCGCGAGTGTTCTTCACAAAATGGGGAAAAAATAGTAGAAAGGTGAGATTGCTGAAGTACGTGAGAGTTCTTTTCAAGTATTTTTCATTCTTCTTCCTTACGGATTTTGATGCTTTCTGTATTGTTGTTGAATCTTCGGCTGGCTTTGTTCAACTACAAGACGCAGAGAGATTTAGAAAGAGACAGATAGAGATGCATTGTCTTTCTAGCAGAAATTTTCTCCTCAAAAACAATGGCTGTAGAATCCCCATTAACATTAAAATCATAATTTCCCCACTTTCCACCACTGTTACCAAAACCCCATCTCCCGGTAAGGCTCTCATAGTTGATTATCTTATGAGCTCGTTCGGCTTGTCAAGAGAAGAAGCCATCTCTGCCTCCACTCACATCTCCCCCAAAAAGACCCCGGATGACCTGAACCGTGTTCCAGATTTCCTAAAATAGAGCGGTTTCTCCGATGCCCAGATCAAAACTCTTATCTGTAGGACACCCCGATACCTTTATTATAATTTAGACAAAAATATCAAACCTAAAATCGCCTTCCTTCAAGGCCTAGGCTTCTCTGGCTCCACTCTTGCACACTTCATCCTCCGTAACCCCAGAATCCTCGCCTATGGCCTGGATAGCCATTATGTTGATAACACTAATTTTCCTCGATCATTCCTCATCTCTAATGAGAATATAGTTGCGGCTCTCAAGAGAAGCGGATGGCTGTTTCAGCTCAATCTTCGGAAACGAGTACTTCCAAGCATTGTGATTCTCAAGCAACATGGAGTTCCTGAAGAACTTATTTCAAGTTACCTGCTCATACAACCAAGGTTCTTCACTGGGCTGAAACATGACCATCTTGAGGAACAGATAGCATGGATTGAAAACATGGTGCTCGAACCGGATTCTAAATTGATAATGTATGTGCTCCACTCAATTGTCTTCCTGAACTTACCTGATCGAGAGGCAAAAATCAACATGTACAAGAGCTTCGGATGGTCAGAATCAGATGTTGTATCTGCAATCAAGAGATATCCATATCTAATGGCATTTACAGAGAGTAGGGTTCAAGCAATGATGAGTTTTTACTCTGAGGAGTTTGGATATGAGCCTAGGGAAATTGCTTTGAAACCTTATTTCCTTAGTTTCAGCTTAAAGAAGAGACTGGTGCCTCGTATCAAGGTCTTGGAGATGCTTTACTCTAGGGGTTTGGTGAAGACCAAAAAAAAGCCTTCTTCTGTTGCTTATTTCTCAGAGAAGAAATTTTTGGAGGTTTATGTGCTTCCATATGTAGATGTAGCTCCTGATCTTGAGGAGGCTTACATGGGTTCTGCTGTGACTGCGGAGAAGAAAAAAAGAAGAGGTAAGGTAACAGAACATAAATTTGTTCTTATTTGAGTTGCCATTGCATGAATTTTCTATTCAACTTCAAAAGTTGTATGATTGGATGCTGCTTTTTAATTTCAAAAGTTTTCATTTTAGTGTATTTATTTTTTGGCAAACAAGTGTCTTTAAGTAGTTTACCTTTGAAATTAACATTTAAAAAAAAAAAACACCATGGAGACTCAACATCCTTGAGCCAATTTGAGTGGAGGACTTATTCTTCAGATATGGACCTGGCGTTTTTCTCTGATGACAATTAGGAGTGCGACTTGGTTCAGTTAAAACCAAGAACTGACTGACCCAAACTGACTTTATGCTTCTATTAAGTTGGGTTTTATAGGGTTTGGTTTTGAATCCAAAATCTGTAAACCGAATTTGATTCAGTTTTGGGTTGGTGATTTGAAAAAACCAAACCGAACCAAAACCATACTTAGAAATATGCTTCACTAAACTGAATTAAATGGAAACTGTATATACATCTACGTTTGGTTTGGTTTTAGGTTGGAATGATCAGTTCTCAATTTGGTTTGATTTGGTTTTTGGTCAACAGTCACAAACCAAGTCTTGGGTTGATATCAACCATACCAAACCGAACTGAGATGCACCCCTAATGACAATCATAACTACCCTTCTGTATGTACCTCTGTTCAGAAGGTAATACCGGATTCGCTGGACAAAATCAACCATATCCACAAGATAGTTAGCAAGGAATGTGAAAGTTGAAAGTGAACTTGCAATTACAAGTGAAAGACTCATGTACTGATCTAAATTTTTAGGAAGTGTTAGCTTGTAAATATTTTAGGGACCTATAGTACTTTTCTTCTTTTAGCTGTATGCCATTGGTGTGTATGTACTCTCTCCTTCCTTTATTAATAGAATTTCTCTTATTACAGATCAAAAGAAAAAAAAACTTGCAAATACAAGTGAAACATAAGAGAAGGAAAAAAAAGTTGACTATAGCATTGAAGCAATAGGCTGGTCTACTGTGAATGATATTAAAATGAGCAAGGAAGAAAAAGAACATGATGAAGGTTAAACAAAAGAAAGACCCCTCCCAATCCCTCCACATAAGGTCAGCTGACCACCACATCTTTCCTACTTAAACCACTAGTGGTTGTTTTAAACCTAAATGCCAGATAAGAACATCAAAGAATGTTTGTTTACAATTAAAATCCTGTTCTTTCTTGAAAATAGCTTGCATCTGTTGAGATAACAAGCAGATGCAGGGTCATGGAGGCAGCTAAAAAATCCATCTTCATCCTTTGGAAACAACTTTGGTAGTGGATGGTCTGGAATCACCCCAACCTAGCAATATATGGTATCAATGCATCATATAGAAGCAATTCATCATTACCCTTTCCCAAATGTGGGTTCTCCAAATAGCACCGCACGTTTGTTGTCTTTCAACACACCAGCTAATATCTCACTTGCACTTGCAGTTCCCTTGTTCACCTAATGAAAATGACAAACTTGCACAGAAGGGTTTTATTCATAAAGCATTCATTTTCAGAAGGTTCAACAAAACAAGGAAACAAAATTCATCAAGAATCAGCATTCATGAGGAAAATAATTAAATTATGCAAAGCATCCAAATTTAAAGAAGGAATGAAAAACATAAACAGCAAAGGAAATTTAGATTTGTAAAACAGTAAGTTGAGGCATTTTCAGAAGGCTCAACAAAACAAGGAAACAAAATTCATTAAGAATCAGCATTCATTAGGAAAATAATTAAATTATGCAAAGCATCCAAATTGAAAGAAGGAATGAAAAACATAAACAGCAAAGGAAATTTAGATTTGTAAAACAGTAAGTTGAGGCATTTTAAGAGGTGCCATTGATGCTTTAATCTACCAAAAATATAACATAGTAAACAACTTAACAACTAAAGTTTATGCTGCCCATCCAAGAATCAGTAAGTTGACACCTTTTGAGATATTTTAAGCAGTATCAACATTTCATAAATACTGTTTTTGCATTAAAAGTAATACTTAATCATATATTTTCCGATGGACAAGTCCTTATGATAGTTGACAAAAACGCAGGAATACCAGCACTGCAAGAGGTTCTGAAGCTGCTATGGCATTGGTTCCATCTGTATCATATATATCTCGAACACCATGACTATGATAAATATACACAATCACTCTTTTTTCCAACCAAAAAACAAGTCTTCTACTACCCCCACCCAAGGGGGAAAAAAACCTAAAATGCAAATAACCAAGTTTGAAATACATCCATACTTATTGAAGCTTCAAATCTATCAAAACTTACCAGATCTTTGCAATCTCAATTCCTTCTGGAAAAGGCCACCATTGCAATAAATTTAAGTTTTCAGAAACCCTAATAAAGAAGGCTACCTGTAGATTTAGATACATATTGCAAAACACTAAACCACACCACACCTTCCAAAAAACACCCAACACATGCACCAATCCACCCAAAAATAAAATAAAATAACAAACAAAACAAAATTTTAAAGGAACAGGGAAATATAAAATGTCAGACATAATGTAAACCAATCAGTTGAAGCAGAACCAAATTCCTGAAAAGCGAAGACAGACTCAATATTAACCAAATCTAATTTAGATCCTTCAACTCTTCTCACCAGGGGAATTTTGGTTGAATGATGCCAATTTGATATATCCAATTCTAGGGGCTTCCTTCCCTTGACCAGGTACTTCTCACAATCTTGACTTCACTGGGTTCAGTGAAACTCTCTCTCTCCTGAAATTGGTAATTTACCAATCATAGCAAAATAGCCATAGCCTGCTCACTGATAACTATCAAACTAAGAAGATTACATTTATGCTTACAGAAAGCATCTAAATCTGAAAAAGAAAATATCTGGAAGATTATCAAGCAGTACAAGGATGATCTTTACTACATGTCAACTGATATGACTTTTATAAATGCATTGGAGAAACACAAAGATATGGTTCATCATTTTCTTTTCCATTTTTTCTCTGTATAGTACTACCTCGAAACTGTTTCAATGGATATTCTTTTTGGACCAGAAATAATAACTTAAGGATCTTGTGCTGCTGAAAACTCACTGCAAGCGTTCCGCTGCATCATATATCTCCATTTTTTCTGTACTCATATCATCAATTGCCAAGATAAAATCTCCAGACATAATTCCAGCCCTATTTGCAGGACCCCCTGGTGAAGATGACATAACAACAAGTCCTGTAGATGACGCATCAAACCCAGTTGGATATCCAGTTGATTGTCCTACACCTGTAAGAGCACCTTGAGTGCCATACTCCCTTCATAGAAGATGTAAATCAATTTTAAATCTTAAAATCATTTAGGTTACTTTAAAGATAGCACCATTATATCTCAACGCACACTATGCCTATTTGCAATGCTTTCGGATATGCTTGAAAACTCAATTAGGAGAACAAGAAGAGACAGCCATGTACCCCGCAGACTCTTGAACTTTTCTGGCTCTAGAAAACGAGTGAAAGGATCATCCAAAGTGGCAAGCATCTTCCTTATTGCCATATCTGAATCCAAAAATCCAATTAAGATCTGAATGGAATTCTATATTGGAAACCAAGTGTAAATGTTTACTTAATAGTAACGAAGTACTCGAAAATTCTACATACGCGAAGTAGTGTTATTTTTTTGCAATCCATAATGTACACTCATCACTGACAAAAGAAAAGATGAAGAGGAAAGGAAAATTTTTCGTTCTCAGCTTCTTAATGCATCCACTTACACAAGTCAAGAACATTAAAATTGTTAATGGTAATAAATACATCAACTAATGAAAATAATTGAACTTATCTTCTTTTTATTTTATGATTTCATTTTTACTTCTTTGTAAATTATTACTATTGCACATTTTCATTAATTTAAACCACGATATATTCTAACTTATTTTTTGAATTTTAAACAATAATTAAACTTTTCAAAATTACTTTTTAATTTTTCAAAGTAGAATCTCTCAACTTATCTACTTTGAAAAGTTGAAAAGTAACCATGAAAAGTTATACGAAACAGCCTCTAATAATTTTTTAAATTAACATTTGGATAATCAAATAATTATTCAAGCAGAAAACATCACCTCCATTGTCATAAATATCTAGAATAATTTGTTGTCGTGCATGACAAATAATTTGATTTATGTGGCGTTGATGAATTATCTTATTGTATCAACAAACTGCTCATTTGATAGGGTCTATGTTAAAATATGAATAAAAATCAAATTATTACTCAATAAGAATGATCTTTGTAATAAAAGAGATAATTAAACTTAAACCTCGTGAAGTTTGTCCCTTATGCACATAGACCCTCTTAAGGTCATAAAGCCTCCTTCCAAAGTTTTTATACCTAAAATGCCTTTATTGATAGATTTATAAAGAAGCTTTGGAAAATAGAAAGTTGGAATTTTGTCTTTAGACTTATTTGATTGTATTAACTCTTAAACTTTAATTTGATATTTTTGGGATCACACTGTCTTTAATATAAATTTAATCTCGAAAGTTAGTTTGGTCTTTTTAATATCCTTAAACTAAAAAAAGGGTGTAATGTTTGCTTGAACCGGTCCTGACCTGACAGTGAGAAGCTATAATATGAAACATCTCACAATCAGTATTTTTTTTTATTATTGTAAGTATTTCAAGTGAGAATGACTTAAAAAAAAACCGGCCCTGATATGTTGCAGATGACAGCATCGCACACTAAAACATGGGGCAATTCAAGTAAACAAAGCAGACGATTTCGTCCCATAGTATACTAAAGCATTGGCTTTTCACCAAAAAAAAAATACCAAAGCATGGGCCGGTAAATGAAGCTGACGACTTCGTCTCGTCGTGTACCGTTCGTGCAAATGTCAAAAGAAGTTTTTATCATTTTTAAAATGACAAGAGCTCTATTTGTGTAAATGACAAAGCTCGAGGTTTATAATTGTTATAATCGAGAATAAAATGAACGACTTTCTAACACGAAGACATAACTGCAAGTCTGCAACACACCAGTTAGGGCCAAACGAAAGCGCGAGTGTTCTTCGCAAAATGGGGGGAAAATGTAGAAAGGTAGAGGGAGACTGCTGAAGTCCATGAGAGTTTTCAAGTATTTTCTGTTCTTTCCTTACAGATTTTGATGCTTTCTGTACTGTTATTGAATCTTCGGTTCCCTTCGTTCAACTACTAAACGCAGAGAGATATAGGAAGTAATAGATAGAGATGTATTGTCCTTCTAGCAGAACTCTTCTCCTAAAAAACAATGGCTGTAGAACCCCCATTAACTTTAATATCATGATTTTCCCACTTTCCACCACCACTCTTACCAAAACCCCATCTGCCCGTAAGGCTGTCATAGTTGATCACCTCGTGAACTCGTTTGGGTTGTCAAGAGAAGAAGCCATCTCTGCCTCCAAACGCATCTCCCCCAGAAAGACCCCAGATGACCTGAACCGTGTTCCTGATTTCCTAAAACAGAGTGGTTTCTCCGATACCCACATCAAAACTCTTATCTGTAGGACACCCCGATACCTTTCTTATAATTTAGACAAAACTATCAAACCTAAAATCGCCTTCCTTCAAGGCCTAGGCTTCTCTGGCTCCACTCTTTCACACATCATCGTCGGTAACCCCAGTATCCTCGCCTATGCCTGGATAGCTATTATGTTGATAACGCTGATTTTCTTCGATCATTCCTCATTTCTAATGAGAATATAGTTGCGGCTCTCAAGAGGCGTGGATGGATGCTTTCGCACAATCTTCGAAAACGAATACTTCCAAGCATTGAGATTCTCAAGCAACGTGGAGTTCCTCAAGAACGGATTTCAAGATACCTGCTCATACAACCAAGGTTCTTCCTTGTTGTTGCTGGGCTGAAACATTACCATCTTAAGGCAAAGATATCCTGGATTGAAAATATGGGGCTCAAACCAGATTCGAAAGTATTTATAGTTGCTCTCCATTCAATTGTCTCCCAGAACATACCTGATCTAGAGGCAAAAATCGAAATGTACAAGAGCTTCGGATGGTCAGAATCAGATGTTGTATCTACAATCAAGAAATATCCACTGCTATTAGCATATTCAGAGGGTAGCGTTCGAGCAAAGATGAGGTTTTTCTCTGAAGAGCTTGGATATGAGCCTAGGGAAATTGCTTTAAAAGCTTATTTTCTTCAACTCAGCCTAAAGAGATTGGTGCGTCGGAAAAAGGTGTTGGAAATACTAAACTCTAGGGATTTGGTAAAGACAAAAAAACTGCTTGCTTCTGTTGCTTGTTTCATGGACAAGAAATTTTTGGAGATTTATGTGCTTCCATATGTGGATGTAGCTCCTGATCTTGTGGAGGCTTACATGGGTTCTGCTGAGAGTGCTGAGAAGGAAAAAATAAAAGGAGGGGTAACAAAACATAAATTTGTTGAGTTTCCACCGCCAGCATATGTTATTTAATTTCAAATGTCTTTTTTTCCTTTGGAAAAGCTATTTAACTTCAAAAGTTGTATGATTGGATGCTGCTTTTTAACTTCTGAAGTTTCCAAAGTTTTCATTTGAGAGAGTTCAAGGTTGCTGTTAGTACTAGAATACCCCTGTCATGGATTTTGCCATGGGCTCTGTTCATTGTAATCATGATCAACTCTCTATCTTCTCTTTCCTTTCTCCAAATCCAGTACAAGTAGTACACATTGAGGTAGAGTCCTATATGGCAAAATTATATTTATATCTGCACATCCCAATCAGCATTCAATTCTTTTATGATTGCTTCATTCAACAAAACAAACATTATGTTCTTATTTGGAAGAAAGTCTTGGGTTACTGCTGAGCAGAATGAAGCAAATGTTCTCATTTTTGCCTCCATGGAGGCCTGTGGAGTCTTGATGTTCTTTCTGTCATTCTTTTGCTTCCTTGTCTATCAATAGACCTTAGTTTAAATCTACTTTTTTTCCAGTGTCTGATATTAATTAATTGGATGAACTATGTATTGTCTCAAATATTTGGATATGATTCCCAACCCAAGTCTTTGTAAAATATGATATTATAATAATAGTATCATGTATATTATGATGCAATATAATATTATAATACAATATTATATGATATTATATTATGATTAAAGATATTATATTATATCATAATATAATATAACATATACTACATATCATATGACAGTAATTTACTAGTAATATTTTACCTAGAATCTCGAATTTTAGAGATTTTATGTAAGGCACCCAGAATCTGAGTGAGAATCCCATAAGCCAACTAAAAATTAGATTCTAATTATAGGGTGGATTATAAAATTATATTATTGAATCTCTATGATATTTTGAACCAAACACTCTACTTGGATTCTAATACCTGATTCTGGCCTAAATACAAAATGCCAACCAAGCATATCCTGAGCTTTTTGTAATTGATGCAAGAGATAAGTTCTCTTTCCTTTTATTTTTTTTATTAAACTGAAAATGAAGATAGATTCGTGAGCGCCAACCTAGTTAGGATGTGCTTATAGTATAAAATGCAGAAAAAATTTCATTCCTATCAATAAAATGTAGCAAATGTACCAATTTTTGTAAGTACAACATTTATCATCCTTATTAATAAAAGCTGTTCATAATTCATCTTTTCTATGTAAAAAATATGGCACAATTTGTGTAAACAAAAAATTTATGAAATAAAAGTAGTTTTTAATGGATATTTGTGTTTGAATGGGCACGGCACAGCCCAAGTCTGGGATATGCCTTGCCCACCTGTTTGATGTGCCTATAGAAAATAATGAAAATAATTTAAATTATCTTGTTTTTATTTTATAATATCATTTTTAGTTCTTTGAAAATTATTACTATTGCAGTTTTCATTAATTTAGATTTTGGTAAATTTAACTTATCTTGTTTTTATTCTATCTTTGAAAATTATTACTATTGCAGTTTTTTTTAAATTCTATCTTATTACTATGGCGAGTACGCAATCACATCATTTTTTAGGGCATGGCGTTTGGCAGATCCTGTGTGGTCGATCAGGCCATGTCTTTGACAGCTTCATGGGCGTCGGTGCAAAAGGATTTTCCATCTTATTCTTTTTCAGACATTATTAGGGACTGGTCGACTATGATCCACTTTTAGTGCTTCTAGTTTTGTTTCGCCTGTCTTGCTGTTTTTTGGGTGGTGATTGTTGCTTGTAGACTGTTTTACTGTTTTATTTTTTAAGTGGTCCACAATGTCCTTTTTATTTTTTTGTTGTTTTTGTTGTATTTCCTGGGTCATCCCGCGGCTTGTGCGGTCCCCTTTCCTTTGATCTTAATGAAATCCTCATTAATTATCAAAAAAAAAAAAAATCAAATGTAACTCTGTTCGATTTTCTCCCAGAACTTTCCTGATCGAGAGGCAAAAATCAACATGTTCAAGAGCTTCAGGTGGTCAGAATCAGATGTTGTATCTGCAATCAAGAAATATCCAGAACTAGTGGCATATACATAGAGTAGGGTTCAAGCAGTGATGAGTTTTTACTCTGAAGAGCTTGGATATGAGCCTAGGGAAATTGCTTTGAAACCTTATTTGCTTACTTTCAGCTTAAAGAAGAGACTAGTGCCTCGGTTCAAGGTCTTGGAGATGCTATACTCTAGGGGTTTGGTGAAGACCAAAAAGCAGCTTCCTGTTGCTTATTTATCAGAGAAAAAGTTTTTGAAGCTTTATGTGCTTCCGTATGCAGATGTAGCTCCTAATCTTGAGGAGGCTTACATGGGTTCTGCTGTGCCTTCTGAGAAGGAAAAGGAAAAAGGTGACAAAACATAAATTTGTTGAGTTTCGGTTGCCGGTATATTCTATTTAACTTCAAGAGTTGTATGATTGGATGCTGCTTTTTAACTTCTGAAGTTTTCAAAGTTCTCATATGAGTTCAAAGCTATATGTTCTCTCACCAAAGTAAGTTCAAGGTTGTTGTTAGTACTAGAAATTCATTGATTTTTCTACTTGTTCATTGTAATCATGATCGACTCTATCATCCCTTTTTTTTCTCCATATCCAATACAAGAAGTATGCATTGAGGTAAAGTCCATTTTTACAAAATAGTATCTGTATCTGCACATCTCAATGAGCATTCAATTATTTTTGTGATTGCTTTCATTAAACTAAACATTATGTTCTTATTTGGAAATAAGACATGGGTTGCCGTGGAGCAGAGTATGATGTAAATGATGTAAATGTTCTCATTTTTTCCTCTATAGAAGCCTGTGAATTCTTGATAATCTTTTTGTTACCCTTTTGCTTTTTGTTTCCATGTCTATCAATAGATCTTAGCTTATATGATTTCGAACTTAAATCTTTCTTGACAGCTTGTTTCCTTAATTTCCTGGACAGCTTTGTTTGGTTAAAACTGAGAACCAACAGACCCAAACTGACTTTGGGTCAGTTTGGATTGAGTTTCAAAGCGTATGGTTTCGTTTTAGTTATAAAATCTTACTATTTGTTGAGTTGGAATTAGAGGGTGTTTGGTAACATGTTTGAACATTGTTTTTCGGTTTTTAAAAACAAAAAACCGAAAACTTGTTTGTTAGTGAGAGTTTTCAAATCGTTTTTTAGAAAAACGGTTGAAAAACGACCCCGTTTTTAAAAATCGAAATTTTTGGTTTTTAAAAGCAACGAATCGTGTTTTGATTTGATGGCATTTTTGTAATATTGTATTTCGTTTCTTTTCAACAGTTTTACCTCGCATTAGAACTCTTCTTTCTATCAAGCACATTGAGGTGTCCCGGTGAAAGAGAAGAAGCATGTCGAGGGCTCTTTGTGCTTTTGAAAGGAGAATAAAAATTTATTTCTGGATCGGCTAGGGTTGATATACGTATGCGTTGATCTTCCTTGGATTTTCATACAAATTTGTTCAAATTAATGCTCAAGAGTTTTATTCAAGTGGATCAACAAAGTTCGTGATTCAATAGGGTATCGTGGAGATTGCCGTCTATTATTGTTCAAATTTACTTCGTTTGGATGAACATTAGAATTTTTTTTTTTCTTCTAAATTTTGTTAATTCGTTCCTTCATTCGAGATGTGATTCTGTTTGTGAAGAGAATATCTTGGGATTGGTTTATATGCTGAACTTTAACTTTTTTTTTTTTTTTTTTTGAAGTTCGTTTGTGTTGGCCAAAACCCTAATTTACATTCCACTATGAGAAATGGGAACTTTGAACGTTAAGATGAATGTTGAATTGAAGACATTCTCAGGTGCTAATTGTGATAAAATCCAGGGTGCTGCTCCATCGCCTTGAAGAAAACCAGGTTTCCTTGAGGGATGGTAATTAATCCTCATTAATTTCTTCTGTTCTTCCTTCACAACAGATTAATTCATCCCTATCAATGTTCACTTTTCAATCTTCTCATATCTTGTGTTAGAGGCTCCTTTTTATCCTCACATCTAATGATTTTTCATTACTGAATTATATCACTTCCACTTAGAATTATATTTTGACATGGTTAACTGTCGACATTACTTCCACAAAGTAACTTTGTATTTGTTTCTTATAAATGGAGAGTAACTGATGAATGGCACTAGAATTGGTACTACCTATATTTATTAGATTAATTGTTTTGGTAATGCACAGGCCTAGGTTTCTTATTTACTGTGGACATGCCTTAGATGCATAGGGACTTTGACAATGCCTGTAAAGATCTAATTGAATGTTCAGATTACAAGGACTGGGAATGTTCAGGTGGATGAAGTGTCCATGGTGTATTTTGGGGCGATAAACTTCGAATATATCACTACAAAATATGAGGGATTAGACGACGGGTTTTTATTGGCGGTAGACAAATACCACCTCTAAAATAAGCAATAGAGGCGGAAAAACAAATTGCCGCCTCTAAAAAATAAAACAGAAAGGAAATTTCGCGGGAGGAGAAGGCGTGGTGCAAATACATATATACCGCCGATATTGATTTTCACCGGCGGTATCACTTCTACCCCCAGTTATAGAGTCTTCACGGGCAGTTGCCTACCGCCGGTTATGATATTTAGCGTCAGGTATGTCCTTCCGCCCCTAAATGTAATTAGCGGCAGTAACAGTTACCACTGTTACCGCCGCTGAAAGTTATTTACACTTATCCCGCGATAACACTCTCTTCTCCTATTTGGTCCTGTTTGTTTGTCGTCGAGGGTTTTTACAACGAGGGTTTTTTCACCGAGCGTTTGCCGTCAAGCGTTTTTTCATATTGCTGTGATTTCTTGTGGCCGTCGCCGACGGTAGCGATTTTCCGGTCATTTGGTTCGGCATGCTCGCCTTGGTTCGTGGTCCTCGCCGTGGTTCGTCGCACTCGCCGTGGATCGTCGCCCTTGCCATTGTTCGTCGCCGTCTCATTTCTCATTGTTCAACGCCCTCGCTGTTGCTCTCGTTACTGAGCCCCATTTGCATCATCGCCAGAGGTAATCGTCCCCCCTATTTAATCTGTCTTTGTTTTTTGGGTTTATTTCTTCTAGCTGTGCCTACCTTGTGTTCTCGTCTCCATTGCTACAAATTGTTATTAGTTTCTGTGTGCCTCCTCCTCCACCAGGCTTTTGAGCTCCCAGATTTTTGTTTGTTGTGTTCTCTGCAATTTGGCTTCTGCAACCAAACCACTATGTTTTGAGCTGGTTTGAACGTGAGTCGTAGCATCTGGTGAGTGAAGTAGGGAGTGTTGAAGGATGGAAGTTTTGGGTTTGGATTGTTTTGATTTGGGGGAGTCATTGTCATTGATATGGGGTTGTGTGGTATTCCTATCACTTGTTAAAGGGAAAGATTGAGTCTGTGATGAGAAGATATTGAGGAAAAACCAGTTAAGAGTCTAAGCTTTTTATGATATTTTCTGCACACATGACAACAGAAATTTTAAGAAATCGAAACTAGAAGAGGAGGGTGGCAGAGATTCGAGGGAAGCGCTTAGTAATTAATTACAGTTTTGTCTGGACGTCTACTCTGACACAAACGTATACTCTGAATGGAATGAAATCTTCTGTAGTTTTATACTGCAGAAGATTTCAAATTTTGGATCTGAAATCTTCTGCGGTTTTACACACTGAACGAAGGGACCCTGGTTCTTCTTTAACTTTTCAAATTTTGGAAAGGAGTGGCAATTATGTAAAATTAGGTTAGAAAAATCACCCAACGGTCAGAAAGAGCGTGGTGGCTATTGGTTAATTAGAAGAACTTTCGTGAACTTTTCTTCTTGTACTTTGACCAAATCATTCTTAAAAATATATATTCACTTTAATGACTTTTGTGCCCTATAATCTGGAATATTTCATTCTTGAAAACCAAATCCATGTAACAGTTTAAATTTGTAAATCGCTTTGCATCTATCCAAATTTCTATTCATTTTTAAATTATATTATAATCTTTTTTATCGTCTACAATGTATTGTGCGGATTGTTTACTAAACAAACTAAAAGAATCATCTCAAATCGACTTGTAAAATTTTGTTATTGTTATTATTATTTTCATAAACATAAATGAAAATAATTAATACACAAATTCTGTGTTTTGAAAGCCAGTTGTGTGACTTGTGTCCTTTTAAAGGTAATCAATAATGTGGGCAATTTCCATTTCATCCCTTTTAATTGTACATATAATCGCATAATTGGGCCTCTATTATAATATTTATACCCATGCTCAAGATTTTATAGTTTAGTTTTAAGTTCTCCTTAGATTCTTTTTTATATAAATAAAAAGACAAACTACTCCTAAAATATTGCCATATATCAGTTAATTAACCAATATCATAACTCATGTAATTTATTTATCTTTTATTAAGATGTTGCTTGATTTTTACCAAATTCTAATCATGAAGACCATCCTGACATATTATGTAAATATTTAAACAAGATAAAATTCAATTGGATAAATTCCTAATACTAATGAATTTTCTATTTCATGCAGGAATGCCAGATGATGTGCCCAATTGGACATGTTGATTGTGTTAAATTTGGATGATATTTATATTTTGTGTTTTTTATTTTTAGATTTTTATATAGTTGGATTACTTTTTGTTATTTAGTTTTTGCTTTCTACAGACTTATTTATTGTAGGGAAATTTCTTTATTGCTCAAAGGTTACTACAGGTGCATTTGTAATGAATGGAATGGATAAGAACTAACAAATTTTTCTTTTTCTGCAGGTGTTACTTTTAGCGGCGGTAACTACTACCGCCGCTAAAAACATGAATAAACGACGGGCACAACTGATGCTAAAAAAAGGTTAGTTTCAATGAATGACCTTTTACCGGCAGTAAGCCACTACCGTCGGTAAAAAGCTTGAGTTTCAAGGGCGGAAAGAAGGAGCCGGTAATAGGTTAGTATATTTACTGGCGGTTGGTATTACCGCCGGTATTGTAAAAAAATTAAGGCGGCGGTAGATATTTATCGCCGTTAAATCTCGTCATTTTGCGGCAGAAAATCGCGGTCGTTGTCCTTTCACAATCTATACCGTCGGTTATGAGTTACTGCCGCTAATTCAAACAACGACAACATTGCCAGTGACGCTGTCGTCTCCTGCCAATCATGATTTTACTGTGGCTATCTTGCTTTCACCGGCGGTAGACCACCGCTGGTAAAAGTCCTCTTTTTTGTAGTGATAGTTGTCATTATGCAAACTTTGTAGTGATAGTTGTCATTATGAGAACTATCTCGAGCAAGTTTTGATCCTCTAGGAAGATTGTGATTCATTCCCTACTAAAACTTGGATGGTTCATCTAGTCATTGTGATCATTCAAAAGGGGAAAAAGACCTGCAGTGAAGCTAATGAAAATTGAAACCCAGCAAGCCTCTACTCAATCACTTACAGTTTCCATAATTTTTTTATACATTCATCATCCATCAATTGAAAACACTTTAATATATTTTCATTACGGCAACATAGGAAAAACAGTTTAGATCTTATACAACTGTTATAATGTTGATGGTTGTTTGGTGGGGCTGGGGTAAGGGTGGTCGTGGTCGTGGTGATGGCATGGGTTTTCAGTCCCCTAGATGGTGTGCGAGTGAGTCCAGTCCTAAAACAAATTGTCTTGACTGCATTCTAGAACTTAAAAATTCAAAACACCTTTGTGTTCAGTAATTCCTTCAAATTTTAAAGTTGTGGTTGTCATGGTGACTGGGTGTAGAAGATTCCATTTTCCACCTTGGCATACATATACTTATGGTACACCTTTGCAACCAGGACCTACCCCCAAAATCCTGTGTAGGAGATTTTGACCACAAGTTGGAGGGTACTCAATGAATGTTGAAGTTATTCATTTAAGCCTTTACTTAATGAATGTTGAAGTTAGATACATTAGAGCTAACTAATCCAATCCAAAACTTGATAATTGCTAAAAGAAAACAAGGAAAATAAATGCTTGTCATATCTAAACATGCTCAAAGGTGAAGAAATCTACCCCAAGATGGTACAGATAGAAGGACGAGATAGATTGATCATATCCCTATCTAAAGAATGTCAATTACTGAAGTGGCACTTGCATTTGTCAATTTTTCTCTTATTTTTGTGTTGATTGGATGCTTAAAACTTCACCGTTTTTAGCTTGTCCATTGCATGTTTATTTGTAAAACCTTCATGTAAAATCTTCATGGATCCTCTATTTGTTTATCTTCATACATATATAATGGAGTCAGACAGCGAATTAGAAGAAGAGTCACCCATTGACTCTATATTTCATGATGATGACTCTCAATCAGATGGGGATTATGATAATCTAGAATCTGATGAGGAACATGATTTGGTGGTGATGATTGTGGTAGAAGCAATTGCAAATCATTATAATACATACTTTTGTAAATCACCATGTAGAAGTGATGATTACATTAGTGTAAATTATGTGATGAATATCTTAAATGGCAATCCTCAAAGGTGTTTTGATATACTTAGGATGGAAAAACATGTATTTTAATTTTATCTCTTTGTCACACCCTTAAGGAGAATAAGTTCTTATATGATTCAGGTTATGTAAGCGTTGAAGAGCAAGTGGCTATGTTTCTTATGACCTTGGGGCATAATCAGAGAAATCGAATGATTGCTTATCATTTTCAACACTTTGGAGAAACTATTTCATGTGTGCTTGTTCATTTGATATGAAGTTTACATTTGTCTATTGGGAATGTACCGCGCATGATTCTCAGGTTCTTTTAGTTGCAATCAATAATCCAGCTTTGAACTTTCCTCTCCCTCCCCCAGGTATATATGTACACACTTTCAATTATGAAATTGAATTATAATACCAAATCAAAATTCTTAACAATTATCATGTTGTCTCAGGTAAGTACTATGTTCTGGACTCTGGTTATACTAGTATGGCAGGTTATCTTATACCTTATCGTGGAAAACGATATCATTTGCGAGATGTTCGAGGAAGAGGTCGACAGGCACGTACATCTAGAGAATTATTTAATCATGTTCATTCTTCATTACATATCGTGACAGAACATTGCTTTGGTGTATTGAAAGCTCGGTTTCCAATTTTAAAGCTTATGCCTTCGTACTTTCTTCGCTCACAAGGATACATTGTTATTGCAGTATGCACAATTCACAATTTCATTAGACATGAGACACAAAGGGACCAGTTATTTGAAGAATATGGGAAGGGAAGACTTAATTCTAATTGAAGGTGGACAGCATGTAGAGCCTCTAGAAGATAGTTCACAAGCAGCTCGACAAAGAGAAATGATTGCACTTAGAAATAGAATTGCATATGAAATGGAAGTAGCTAATGGGGTAAGAGTTGTTTAGACTGTAAGTAGGGAAGGAGTTGAAGGGATTTATCCTTTGTAATTTGTGATATAAAATTTTGATTTCCCTTTTTTTCGTAGCAAATTTGTTATAGTTTAATAAGCTTGCAAATTGTATAGCAATGCATATTTGTGGATTTTGAAAACTTGAATCGTTTTTTTTTTTTTTTTTATCAATTGTTACCAAGGTTTCTTCCTGTTTTCAAAACCCAAAAAAAAGTGATTGTTACCAAACTCGTTTCTTATCACTTGTTTCCAAAAACCCAAAAACAGGTGGAACTGTTTTTAGTTTTCAAACTATTTTTCAAAAAAAAAAAAAAGGTTACCAAACGGCCTCTTAGTTTATTTTTTCTTATTTGAGACTAAACTCAATTTTGATTTTTCTCGTGTTGTCTATATACCCAATTTTGTGATTTCAAGTTGTAGTTCAATCAAGTAGGCAATTTTAGGTGAGTTGGATTTGATTTTGGATTTAGTTCAGTAAGTAGTTTAATGTCTGGTTCAATTTGATTATGTTTCCAAAGTATTGGACCATGAAAGATCCCACTTCGTATGGACCATTGAGTTATTTGATTGATTAATTTGGTTAAGTTTGGTATCAGCTCTTAAGGCAATAGATAATTAAAGTTCCTACATGAGATTAAACTGTTTTAAATTTAACTTGTTTTATTTCAATTGATTGGACCATTAAGATCCAATTTGATTTGGTATTAATTCTAAGTCGTTGGACATTTGCATAAAAAGCTCCCAACATTTATTACTAGGTAAAAAAGCAATGGAATATTTTGAAGTTTTGTTTTAGTGGAAGCAAAATCAGGGTGACTATCTTGTGTTTTCGCTATGGCACGTGGTCTACTAATGGTTTTTGTGTCCACAATTACATTAGAATCAACTTTTAGCGCGGATGGTCATACAATACATGAGTATTGTTGCAAAATAATGCCAAAGATGGTAGAGACATATGTTTACTTAAATAAATGGCTGAATGAGGAATAAAAAGCATAAAGTCTAAGCTTAGGTGATCAATGTAAAAGATTAGAAATTTTCTTTCCTTTTTTGTTTTATTAAAATGGGTGCCAACCTACTTGGAATGTCCTCTTGCTATAATAGTATGTATAAGATGTAGCAAAAATTTTTGTTCTTATATGTAACAAATTTAGCAATTTGTGTGAATATAAAGTTATCATTATTATGAAGAAAAGTTATTTTTTATTCATAATTATTTTGTAAAAAATATAGTAAAATTTATGTAAATAAAAAAATTTATATTTAGATAATGGCTATTGATTTTTGTGTTTGAATGGGCTGTGTTATGCAGCTTGTGCCCAACCCTTTAATTAGACTTGTCTTATTTTTATTTTATGATTTCATTTTTATTTCTTTGTAAATTATTACTATTGCACATTTTCATTAATTTAAATCGTGATATATTTTATCTTATTTTTTAAATTTTGGAAAATAATTAAACTTTTCAAAATTACTTTGTAACTTTTCAAAATAGAATTTTTTCACATTTCTATTTTGTTTTTACTTCAAAAAGTTACACTAAACAGCCTCTAAAACATTGTGTAGAACTTAACGGAAATGACCTTTTCTGTATATTTTTGCAAACCTACGGGGTTTAATTGTCCGTCTGTTATACCTTAGGGGTCTAAGTGTAATTTGTTCCTAAATGAACGGCTTTCTAACACGACGCCGTGGTTACAGCGACAACAGAGACAGAACTGCAAGTCTGTGTCACCACTTGAGGCCGAACGAAAGCGCGAGTGTTCTTCACAAAATGGGGAAAAAATAGTTGAAAGGTGAGATTGCTGAAGTATGTGAGAGTTCTCTTCAAGTATTTATTATTCTTCTTTCCTTACAGATTTTGATGCTTTCTGTGTTGCTATTGAATCTTCGGCTGGCTTTGTTCAACTACAAGACGCATAGAGATTTAGAAAGAGACGGATAGAGATGCATTGTCTTTCTAGCAGAAATTTTCTCCTCAAAAACAATGGCTGTAGAATCCCCATTAGCATTAAAATCATAATTTCCCCACTTTCCACCACTGTTACCAAAACCCCATCTCCCGGTAAGGCTGTTATAGTTGATTATCTTATGAACTCGTTCGGCTTGTCAAGAGAAGAAGCCATCTCTGCCTCCACTCGCATCTCCCCCAAAAAGACCCCGGATGACCTGAACCGTGTTCCAGATTTCCTAAAACAGAGTGGTTTCTCCGATGCCCAGATCAAAACTCTTATCTGTAGGACGCCCCGATACCTTTTTTTTAATTTAGACAAAACTATCAAACCTAAAATCGCCTTCCTTCAAGGCCTAGGCTTTTCTGGCTCCACTCTTGCAGACTTCATCCTCAGTAACCTCTGTATCCTCGGCTATGGCCTGGATGGCCACTATGTTGATAACGCTAATTTCCTTCGATCATTCCTCATCTCTAATGAGAATATAGTTGCGGCTCTCAAGAGAAGTGGATGGCTGTTTTCGCTCAATCTTCGGAAACGAATACTTCCAAGCATTGAGATTCTCAAGCAACATGGAGTTCCTGAAAAACTTATTTCAAGAGACCTGCTCATGCAACCAAGGTTCTTCACTTGGCTGAAACATGACCATCTTGAGGAAAAGATAGCATGGATTGAAAACATGTGGCTCAAACCGGATTCTAAATTAATAATGTATGTGCTCCACTCAATTGCCTTCCTGAAGTTACCTGATCTAGAGGCAAAAATCAACATGTACAAGAGCTTCAGATGGTCAGAATCAGATGTTGTATCTGCAATCAAGAGATATCCATATCTATTGGCATTTACAGAGAGTAGGGTTCAAGCAATGATGAGTTTTTACTCTGAGGAGTTTGGATATGAGCCTAGGGAAATTGCTTTGAAACCTTATTTCCTTGGTTTCAGCTTAAAGAAGAGACTGGTGCCTCGTATCAAGGTCTTGGAGATACTATACTCTAGGGGTTTGGTGAAGACCAAAAAAAAGCCTTATTCTGTTGCTTCTTTCTCAGAGAAGAAATTTTTGGAGGTTTATGTGCTTCCATATGTAGATGTAGCTCCTGATCTTGAGGTGGCTTACATGGGTTCTGCTGTGACTGCGGAGAAGAAAAAACGAAGAGGTAAGGTAACAGAACATAAATTTTTTCTTATTTGAGTTGCCATTGCATGAATTTTCTATTCAACTTCAAAAGTTGTATGATTGGATGCTGCTTTTTACTTTCAAAAGTTTTCATTTTAGTGTATTTATTTTTGGCAAACAAGTGTCTTAAGTAGTTTACCTTTGAAATTAACATTTAAAAAAAAAACACGATGGAGACTCAAGCTCCTTGAGCCAATTTGGGTGGAAGACTTATTCTTCAGTTATGGACCTGGCGTTTTTCTCTGATGACAATTAGGGGTGCAACTTGGTTCAGTTAAAACCAAGAACTGACTGACCCAAACTGACTTTATGCTTCTTTTAAGTTGAGTTTTATAGGGTCTGGTTTTGACTCCAAAATCTGTAAACCGAATTTGATTCAGTTTTGGGTTGATGATTTGAAAAAACCAAACCGAACCAAAACCCACTTAAAAGTATGCATCACTAAACTGAATTAAATGGAACCTGTATCCTGTATGTACATCTACGTTCGGTTTGGTTTTAGGTTGGAATGATCAGTTCTTAATTTGGTTTGATTTGGTTTTTTGTCAACAGTCACAAACCAAGTCTTGGGTTAATATCAACCCATACCAAACCGAACTGAGATGCAGTCTAATGACAATGATAACTACCGTTCTGTATGTTCCTTTGTTCAGAAGGTAATACCGGATTCGCTGGACAAAATCAAGTGAAAGACTCATGTACTGATCTAAATTTTTAGGAAGTGTTAGCTTGTAAAGATTTCAGGGACCTGTAGTACTTTTCTTCTTTTAGCTGTATGCCATTGGTGTAAATGTACTCTCTCCTTCCTTTATTAATAGAATTTCTCTTATTACCAATCAAAAGAAAAAAAAATAAAAACTTGCAAATACAAGTGAAACATAAGAGAAGGAAAAAAAGTTGACTATAGCATTGAAGCAATAGGCTGGTCTACTGTGAATGATATTAAAATGAGCAAGGAAGAAAAAGAACATGATGAAGGTTAAACAAAAGAAAGACCCCTCCCAATCCCTCCACATAAGGCCAGCTGAGCACCACATGTTTCCTACTTAAACTACTGGTGGTTGTTTTAAACCTAAATGCTGGATAAGAACATCAAAGAATTTTTATTTACGTTTAACATGCTGTTCTTTCTTGAAAATAGCTTGCTTCTGTTGAGATAACAAGCAGATGCAGGGTCATGGAGGCAGCTACAAAATCCATCTTCATCCTTTGGAAACAACTTTGGTAGTGGATGGTCTGGAATCACCCCAACCTTGCAATATATAGTATCAATGCATGATACAGAAGCAATTCATCATCACCCTTTCCTAAATGTGGGTTCTCCGAATAGCACCGCACGTTTGTTGTTTTTCAACACACCAGTTAATGTCTCACTTGCACTGGCAGTTCCCTTGTTTTTTTTTTTTTTTTTTTTGATTGGTAATCAAGGAGGATATATATTAATGTAGTAGAATATACAAAGATTGTCTTGTTCGTACATAGATTATGTACCTAAGACTACAAGAGAACGAGGAATAACATGTATTCCTCATACAAAAAGAAAATAAAATCCAATCACTCCTCTAGTCTGGAAATGAATCCCCAAAACAAAACTCATGGAAAGGAATATTGGACAAGCAATTCTCCGATACTGCCCAATCATACATCATACGTAGAATTTTTTTCTCTAGTGTTGCAGAATTTCTTTCTTAATTTCTGAAAATTCTGTGGTTCCTTTCTCTCCAAATGCCCCATGCTATGGCTGCCGGGGTGATGTTCCAAAGCATTGACTTGCTGGATTTTCCTTTCCTCCCCCCCCCCAACCCACCCACACGACTGTCGGACCTTGGAAAACTTCTCAGCTTGAGCCCACGACATTTTGAACCTTACAAAAATCATGTTCCATAACTTTCTTGCTTCCCTACAGTGGATCAAAAGATGCTCTACCGATTCTTCGTCTTTTTTGCACATTATACATCGGTTAGGTAGCTGCCATCCTCTGTTTTTTAGATGATTAATTGTCAAAATCTTGTCCAAAGCAGCAGACCAAATGAAGAAGGATACCTTACTTGGCACTGACTTTGCCCAGACCAGTCGGCTTTCTTGAAAATTCAAACCAGAACAATTTAGAGACTCAAATGCTATCTTGACAGAGAAAAGACCAGAGCTGTTTTTCGTCCACAATCTAGTGTCCTCCTGTCGCTCTAACCGAACACTATACACTTCCTGGAGCAATTCTTCATAGCTATTTAACTCCCAATCAAACAGATTTCTTCTTAATAGTATGTTCCAGGCAATACTAGCGTTAGTGATTGTTAAATAATCACTAACCACAGCTCCCTTATCTCTACATACATTGTAGAGGCTTGGATATGAATCCTTCAACCTCCCGTTTCTGCTCCAAGTGTCTTCTCAGAACTTTATCTTCCTTCCATTACCTATTAAAAACCTGCAATCCTTTTCAACTGAAGCCACCAACTTAGCTATTGGTTTCCAAAAGCTAACTCCATATGAAGATTTTGGGATATTCGGAAACCAATCCCCATATGACATTCCATACTTAGCCTATACTACTTTAGAGGTCTGATCGCAAGCCCCCCTTCTTTCTTCATTCTGCAAATAGATTTCCAATCCACCAAATGAAACTTGTTCTCTCCAGCTGGTCCATCCCATAGAAATCTTCTTTGAATCTATTCCAATCTCCTAGCTATAGATATAGGGATTCTCATTATGGACATGAAGTAGGTAGGCAAACTTGCTAGCACATTAGAGATCAATGTCAACTTTCACCCTTTAGAGAGTGAACAGCTCTTCCAAGAAGAGAGCTTTTTCTCCGTTCTCTCAATGATTGGATTCCATATTGATAATTTCTTGAAGCCTGCTCCACTGGTAGTTCCCTTGTTCACCTAATGAAAATTACAAACATGCACAGAAGGGTTTTACTTATTAAAGCACTCATTTTCAGAAGGTTCAACAAAACAAGGAAACAAAATTCATTAAGAATCAACAATCATGGGGAAAATAATTAAATTATGCAAAGCATCCAAATTGAAAGAAGGAATGAAAATATAAACAGCAAAGGAAATTTAGATTTGTAAAACAGTAAGTTGAGGCATTTTAAGAGGTGCCATTGATGCTTTTATCTACCAAAAATATAAAAGAGTAAACAGCTTAACAACTAATGTTTAGGCTGCACATCCAAGAATCAGTAAGTTGACACCTTTTGAGATATTTTAAGCAGTATCAGCATTTCATAAATACAGTTTTTGCATTAAAAGTAATACTTAATCATAAATTTTCCGATGGCCAAGTCCTTATGACAGTTGAGAAAAAATCAGGAATACCAGCACTGCAAGAGGTTCTGAAGCTGCTATGGCAGTGGTTCCATCTGTCTCATATATATCTTGAACACCATGACTATCACAAATATAGACAATCACTCCTTTTTCCAACCTAAAAAGCAAAATAACCAAGTTTGAAATACATCCATACTTTAGAAGCGTCAAATCTATCGAAACTTACCAGATCTTTGCAATCTCAATTCCTTCTGGAAAAGGCCACCACTGCAACAAATTCACGTTTTCAGAAACCCTAATAAAGAAGGCTTCCTGTAGATTTAGATACTTATTATCATACAGTAATAATATTGCAAAACACTAAACCACACCACCCCTTCCAAAAAAACACAAAAACACCCAACACATGCACCAATCCACCCCAAAAATAAATGAATAAAATAACAAACAAACAACCAAAACAAAACAAAATTTTAAAAGAACAGTGAAATAAAAAATCTCAGACATAATGTAAACAAATCAGTTGAAGCAGAACCAAATTCCTGAAAAGTGAAGACAGACTCAATATTAACCAAATCTAATTTAGATCCTTCAACTTTTCTTTCACTAGAAGAACAGTTCTTCCACATGAGATCTAACAAATAACATCCAATACTCTCCAGCAGAATTTTGGTCGAATGATGTCAATTTGGTATATCCAATTCTAGGGGCTTTCTTCCCTTGACTAGGTACTTCACACAATCTTGACTTCACTGAGTTCAGTGAAACTCTCTCTCTCCTGAAATTGGTAATTTACCAATCATTTTAGATTAAAAAAAAATGCTGATGGTAGTTCATTTCAAAAGCAATAAAGAACACTGTAATGATTCATATATCAACACATGACTAAACAGGAAGATGGGTCTTATTCATTTAAGAATATAAGTAGTTATTTGGGATTCATTTGTGTGTGTGCAAGAGATATAATTTTGCATATTATATTATGAGATTACAGTCTTATTGCATGGAATTCAAAGGACTTCACTTACGTCGAAAAGAACAGTCAGTTCCACCAAACTTCCTTCCGGACCCCTGTAATTCATTTCCATGTTTATGCAAATCAATCAATTAATGACAAGGAGTCTGTTTACACTGTTTTCATGCAAAAGAGAAGAACAAACTGTTTATTTGCTTCTATCAAAAATTATATTTAGAATGAAACGTTCTCCCAACATCACACAGTACCCTGCAGCAGGAACTAGAGTAAGTGGCTTGAATGGGTCAATAGGATTTTGACATCCTTTTTATATATTGAACACAAACAAATAAAAGAAGGAAGAAAAAGCAAAACTACATACAATCATACAGTAAAAATTTCTATGCAGATAACAAGCAAAAACAGTACAAAACACTAATTTCAAGACATTGTTTAAGTGTTTTTATATCTCTAAGTTTTCCAACTCTGGAATTAGCCGAGTAAGCGCTTAGTTTAACTTTCAGATTTTATTACTAAGTATTGATATTTTACAATTGCATTGAAGAGATGATTCATTGTTTTTATTTTAAATTTTAGAGAAAAACAAGAATTAGAATAGCAATCCTTACGATCACATGACATTTGGTGGCAATTACAATCCAACCAGTTGTTAATCAGTTTTTCAAAACCATGAATATAAAGAGCATAATTAACACCTATATCAGAGGTAAACCAACAGAAACAAATCAAATTTAAATTGCATATATGATAAAGTAAAAATTTATGCGCATGACACATCACATCAACCCAGAAGCTTGGCTAAGCATTCAAACCATGAAAAGAAATCAAAGAAGCTCATTGCAATACCAGATCTCATTAAAAAATCTACACAAGCTATTCAAAATTACAAACATTTGCATCTAGTTGTAATGAAATTGTTCAGCATGGATCAGAATAAAAAAGTAGACAAAAGTGTGGTAAGAATGATCATAGCAAAATAGCCATATCCTGATCACTGATAACTATCAAACAAAGAAGATTACATTTATACTTACAGAAAGCATCTAAATCTGAAAAATAAAAATATCTGAAAGATTATCAAGCAGTAAAAGGATGATCTCTACTACTTGTCAACTGATATGACTTTTATGAATGCATTGGAGAAACACAAAGATGTGGTTCATCATTTTCTTTTCCATTTTTTCTCTGTATTGTCTACCTCGAAACTGTTTCAATGGAAATTCTTTTAGGACCAGAAACAATAACTTAAGGATCTTGTGAAGCTGAAAACTCATTGCAAGCATTCCGCTGCATCATATATCCCCATTTTTTTCTGTACTTATATCATCAATTGCCAAGATAAAATCTCCAGACATAATTCCAGCTCTATTTGCAGGACCACCTGGTGAAGATGATATAACAACAAGTCCTGTAGATGACCCATCAAGCCAAGTTGGATAGCCAATTGATAGTCCTACACCTGTAAGAGCACCTTGAGTGCCAGACTGCCTTCAAAGAAGATGTAAATTAGTTTTAAATATTAAAATCATTTAGGTAATTACTTTAAAGATAGCACCATTATATCTCAACACACACTATGCTTATTTGCAATGCTTTCGGATGCTTGAAAACTCAATTAGGAGAACAAGAAGAGACAGCCATGTACCCACAGACTCTTGAACTTTTCTGGCTCTAGAAAACGAGTGAAAGGAACATCCAAAATGGCAAGCATCTTCCTTATTGCCATATCTGAATCCAAAAATCCATTTAAGATCTGAATGGAATTCTATATTGGAAAGCAAGTGTAAATGTTTACTTAATAGTAACGAAGTACTTGGAAATTCTATATCTGCGATATAGTGTTATTTTTATGCAGTCCATAATGTACACTCATCACTGACAAAAGAAAAGATGAAGAGGAAAGGAAAATTTTTTGTTCTCAGCTTCTTAATGCATCCGCTTACACAAGTCAAGAACATCAAAATTGTTAATGGTTACAAATACATCAACTAATGAAAATAATTTAACTTATCTTCTTTTTATTTTACAATTTCATTCTTATTTCTTTGTAAATTGTTACTGCTGCACATTTTCATTAATCTAAATCAAGATATATTCTATTTTATTTTTGTTGTTTTAACTTTTTAAAGTTATTTTTTTAACATTTCAAAGTAGAATTTCTTAACTTTTCTACTTTGAAAAGTTGAAAAGCAACTATGAAAAGTTATACGAAACATCCTCTAATAATTTTTTAAATTAACATTTGGATAATCAAATAATTATTCAAGCAGAAAATATCACCTCCATTTGTCATAAATATCTAGAATAATTTGTTGTTGTGCGTGACAAATAATTTGATATCTGTGGCGTTGATGAATTATCTTATTGTTTCCACAAACTGCTCATTTGATAGGAATCTTCGTATGTGGATGTAGCTCCTGATCTTGTGGAGGCTTACATGGGTTCTGCTGAGACTGGTGAGAAGGAACAAACAAAAGAAGGGTTAAAAAAACATAAAGTTGAGTTTCAGCATATGTTATTTAATTTCAAATGTTTTTTTTTCTTTGGAAAAGCTATTTAACTTCAAAAGTTGTATGATTGGATGCTGCTTTTTAACTTCTGAATTTTCCAAAGTTTTCCTTTGAGAGAGTTCAAGGTTGCTGTTAGTACTAGAAATACCCCTGTCATGGATTTTGCCATGGGCTCTGTTCTTTGTAATCATGATCACCTCTCTATCTTCTCTTTCCTTTCTCCAAATCCAGTACAAGTAGTACACATTGAGGTAGAGTCCTATATGGCAAAATTATATTTATATCTGCACATCCCAATCAGCGTTCAATTATTTTATGATTGCTTCATTCAACAAAGCGAACATTATGTTCTTATTTGGAAGAAAGTCTTGGGTTACTGCTGAGCAGAATGAGGCAAATGTTCTCATTTTTGCCTCCATGGAGGCCTGTGGAGTCTTGATGTTCTTTCTATCATTCTTTTGCTTCCTTGTCTATAAATAGACCTTAGTTTATATCTACTTTTTCCCAGTGTCTGATATTAATTAATTGGATGAACTATGTATGTCTCAAATATTTTGATATGATTCCCAACCCAAGTCAAATATGATATTATAATAATAGTATCATGTATATTCTGATACAATATAACATTATAATACAATATTATATGATATTATATTATGATTAAAGATATTACATTATATCATAATATAATATAACATATACTACATATCATATGACAGTAATTTACTAGTAATATTTTACCCAGAATCTCGAATTTTAGAGATTTTATGTAAGGCACCCAGAATCTGAGTGAGAATCCCATAATCCAACTAAAAATTAGATTCTAATTATAGGGTGGATTATAAAAGTAGATTATTGAATCTCTATGATATTTTGAACCAAACACTCTACTTGGATTCTAATACCTGATTCTGGCCTAAATACAAAATGCCAACCAAGCACCTCCTGAGCTTTTTGTAATTGATGCAAGAGATAAGTTCTCTTTCCTTTTATTTTTTTTATTAAACTGAAAATGAAGATAGATTCGTGAGCGCCAACCTAGTTAGGATGTGCTTATAGTATAAAATGCAGAAAAAATTTCATTCCTATCAATAAGATGTAGCAAATGTACCAATTTTTGTAAGTACAACATGATCATCCTTATTAATAAAAGCTGTTCATAATTCATCTTTTCTATGTAAAAAATATGGCGCAATTTGTGTAAACAAAAAATTTATGAAATAAAAGTAGTTTTTAATGGATATTTGTGTTTGAATGGGCATGGCACAGCCCAAGTCTGGGATATGCCGTGCCCACCCGTTTGACGTGCCTATAGAAAATAATGAAAATAATTTAACTTATCTTGTTTTTATTTTATAATATCATTTTTATTTCTTTGAAAATTATTACTATTGCAGTTTTCATTAATTTAGATTGTGATAAATTCTATCTTTTTTTTTTTTTACTCTTCTAAGACTTTTTAAAATTAACAAGTGAATAATCAAATGTAACTCTGTTTGATTTTCTCCCAGAACTTTCCTGATCTAGAGGCAAAAATCAACATGTTCAAGAGCTTCGGGTGGTCAGAATCAGATGTTGTATCTGCAATCGAGAAATATCCAGTACTAGTGGCATATACAGAGAGTAGGGTTCAAGCAGTGATGAGTTTTTACTCGGAAGAGCTTGGATATGAGCCTAGGGAAATTGCTTTGAGACCTTATTTGCTTACTTTCAGCTTAAAGAAGAGACTAGTGCCTCGGTTCAAGGTCTTGGAGATGCTATACTCTAGGGGTTTGGTGAAGACCAAAAAGCAGCTTCCTGTTGCTTATTTATCAGAGAACAAGTTTTTGAAGCTTTATGTGCTTCCGTATGCAGATGTAGCTCCTGATCTTGAGGAGGCTTACATGGGTTCTGCTGTGACTTCTGAGAAGGAAAAGGAAAAAGGTGACAAAACATAAATTTGTTGAGTTTTGGTTGCCGGTATATTCTCTTTAACTTCAAGAATTGTATGATTGGATGCTGCTTTTAAACTTCTGAAGTTTTCAAAGTTGTCATATGAGTTTGAAGCTATATGTTCTCTCATCAAAGTAAGTTCAAGGTTGTTGTTTGTACTAGAAATTCATGGATTTTTCTACTTGTTCATTGTAATCATGATCGACTCTATCATCCCTTTTCTTTCTCCATATCCAATACAAGAAGTATGCATTGAGGTAAAGTCCTATTTTACAAAATATTATCTGTATCTGCACGTCTCAATGAGCATTCAATTGTTTTGTGATTGCTTTCATTAAACTAAACATTATGTTCTTATTTGGAAATAAGACTTGGGTTGCCGTTGAGCAGAGTATGATATGAATGATGTAAATGTTAGTTGTCAAAAATGATGTAAATGTTCTCATTTTTTCCTCTATAGAAGCCTGTGAAATCTTGATAATCTTTTTGTTATCCTTTTGCTTTTTGTTTCCATGTCTATCAATAGCTCTTAGCTTATATCTACTTTTTCCCAGTGGCTGTATATTAAGTAATTGGTTGAATTATGTATCGTCTCAGATGTTTTTATATGATTTCCAACTTAAATCTTTCTTGACTGCTCGTTTCCTTAATTTCCTAGACAACTTTGTTTGGTTAAGACTGGGAACCAACTGACCCAAACTGACTTTGGGTCAGTTTGGATTGAGTTTCAAAGCGTATGGTTTTGATTTTAGTGATAAGATCTGCGAACCAAATTAATTTTGGGTTTATGTTTTGACTGAACCTGAACCAAAACTTGACTTCTTGTGACCAAAAATTGTATTTGCTGACTTTTTTCATTCTCTTGATTTAATAGGATCTTACCCAGGGCGTCTCTGTACTAACCCTTTAATTACTTCCCTAAAATAGTAGAGAATATTCTTTGATTTCAACTCCAAAAGCCTTACTATTTGTTGAGTTGGAATTAGTTTATTTTTTCTTATTTGTGACTGAACTCAATTTTGATTTTTTTCGTGTTGCCTACATACCCAATTTTGTGATTTCAAGCTGTAGTTCATTCAGGTAGGCAATTTTAGGTTGAATTGGATTTGATTTTGGATTTAGTTCAGTACGCAGTTTAATGTCTGGTTCAATTTGATTATGTTTCCAAAGTATTGGACCATGAAAGATCCTACTTTGGTATTAACCGTTGTGTTATTTGATTGATTAATTTGGTATTAGCTCTTAAGGCATTAAATAATAAAAGTTCCTACCATAGATTAAACTGTTTTAAATTTAACGTCATTTATTTCAATTGATTGGGCCATTAAGATCCGATTTGATTTTAGGTTTGATTTAAATAATTGGGTTTGATTTGGTATTAATTCTAAGGCGTTGGACATTTGTATAAAAAGACACCAAAATTTATTATTAGGTAAAAAAGCAATGGAATATTTTTATGTTTTGTTTTAGTGGAAGCAAAATCAGGGTGACTATCTTTTGCTACAGCACGGAGTCTACTAACGGTTTTTTTGTTCACAATTACATTAGAATCAGCTTTTAGTGCGGATGGTCATACAATGGACGAGTATTGTTTCAAAATAATGCCATAGATGGTAGAAGCATATGTTTACTTAAATAATTGGCTGAATGAGGAGTAAAAAGCATAAAGTCTAAGCTTAGGTGATCAATGTAAAAGATTAGAAATTTTCTTCCATTTTTGTTTTATTAAAATAGATGCCAGCCTACTTGGGATGTCCTCATGCTATAATAATATGTATAAAATGTAGCAAAATTTTTTTGTTCTTATATGTAACAGATTTAGCAATTTGTGTGAATAGAAAGTTATCATTATTATTAAGAAAAGTTATTTTTTATTCATAATTATTTTGTAAAAAACATAGTAAATTTTATGTAAATAAAAAATTTATATTTAGATAATGGCTATTGATTTTTGTGTTTAAATGGGCTGTTTTGTGCAGCTTGTGCCCGACCCTTTAATTGAAGTTATCTTTTTTTTATTTTATGATTTCATTTTTATTTCTTTGTAAATTATTGCTATTGCACATTTTCATTAATTTAAATCGCGATATATTATATCTTATTTTTGAATTTTGAAAAATAATTAAACTTTTCAAAATTACTTTTTAACTTTTCAGAATAGAATTTTATAACATTTATATTTCGTTTTTAATTCGAAAAGTTATACGAAACACCCTCTAACAACATTGTATAGAACTTAAAGGAAAGGAGCTTTTGTGGGTATTTTTGCAAACTCAGGGGTTGTTAGTTATCACTTTCAAACCTAAGGGGTTTCATTTTCAGTCTGCCATAACTCAGGGGTCTAAATGTAATTTTTTCCAAAAAATAAACGGCTTTCTAACACGACGCCGTTGTAACAGCGATAACAAAGACAACTGCAAGTCTCTGTCACCACTTAGGGCCGAACGAAAGCGCGAGTGTTCTTCACAAAATGGGGAAGAAATAGTAGAAAGGTGAGATTGCTGAAGTACGTGAGAGTTCTTTTCAAGTATTTTTCATTCTTCTTCCTTACGGATTTTGATGCTTTCTGTATTGTTGTTGAATCTTCGGCTGGCTTTGTTCAACTACAAGACGCAGAGAGATTTAGAAAGAGACAGATAGAGATGCATTGTCTTTCCAGCAGAAATTTTCTCCTCAAAAACAATGGCTGTAGAATCCCCATTAACATTAAAATCATAATTTCCCGACTTTCCACCACTGTTACCAAAACCCCATCTCCCGGAAAGGCTGTCATAGTTGATTATCTTATGAACTCGTTCGGCTTGTCAAGAGAAGAAGCCATCTCTGCCGCCACTCACATATCCCCCAAAAAGACCCCGGATGACCTGAACCGTGTTCCAGATTTCCTAAAACAGAGCGGTTTCTCCGATGCCCAGATCAAAACTCTTATCCGTGGGACGCCCCAATACCTTCATTATAATTTAGACAAAAAAATCAAACCTAAAATCGCCTTCCTTCATGGCCTAGGCTTCTCTGGATCCACTCTTGCACCCTTCATCCTCAGTAACCCCAGAATCCTCACCTCTGGCCTGGATAGCCATTTTGTTGAGAACGGTAATTTTCTTCGATCATTCCTCATCTCTAATGAGAATATAGTTGCGGCTCTCAAGAGATGCGGATGGCTGTTTTTGCTCAATCTTCGGAAACGAGTACTTCCAAGCATTGAGATTCTCAAGCAACATGGAGTTCCTGAAAAACTTATTTCAAGATTCCTGCTCATATATCCAAGGTTCTTTTCTGTGCTAAAACATGACCATGTTGAGGAACAGATAGCATGGATTGAAAACATGGGGCTCAAATCGGATTCGAAATCGTTAATGTATGTTCTCCGTTCAATTGCCCCCCAGAACATACCTGGTCTAGAGGCAAAAATCAACATGTTCAAGAGCTTCGGGTGGTCAGAATCAGATGTTGTATCTGCAATCAAGAAATATCCACATCTATTGGCATATACAGAGAGTAGGTTTCGAGCAATGATGAGTTTTTACTCTGAAGAGCTTGGATATGAGCCTAGTGAAATTGCTTTGAAACCTTATTTGCTTAGTTTCAGCTTAAAGAAGAGACTGCTGCCTCGGATCAAGGTCTTGGAGATGCTATACTCTAGAGGTTTGGTGAAGACCAAAAAACAGCCTCCTTATGTTGCTCATATCTCAGAGAAGAAATTTTTGGAGGTTTATGTGCTTCCGTATGTAGATGTAGCTCCTGATCTTAAGGCGGCTTACATGGATTCTGTTGTGACTGCGGAGAAGAAAAAAAAGACGGATAACAGAACATAAATTTGTTCTTATATTTGAGTTGCCATTGCATGTATTTTCCATTTAACTTCAAAAGTTGTATAATTGGATGCTGCTTCTTAACTTTAAAAGCTTTAGTTTGAGTTCGAAAGCTATATGTTCTTGCATCAAAGTAAATATTTTTTGGCAAACCAAGATTTTCAGTTTCGATTTTGATGGGCGTGCCGATCCCTGAAAAAATCAGCACGCTGTCGGCACACCAAACGCTGGAAAAATCAAGAAGGCAAAAAACTGGAAAAAAAATTAATTTTTTTGATTCTATCAAAATTTCGCTGGCACGCCGCAAAAAAGCGTCAATGAAAATTTTAAAAAATCAATTTTTTTCCTCTTTATCGCTCGACACGCCACAAAAAAAATCGGTTGATTTGCAAATAAATGATTTTTTTTGCACTGAAATGCATCGATACTTCTCAAAACACAAAATTTCAGCGGCCGAAACTATAAACCGTGTTGCAAACAAGTGTCTCATTTAGTTTATCTTTGAAATTAATATAAAAGAAAGAAACCATGGATACTCAAGCTCCTTTGAGCCAATTTGAGTGGAAAGACACATACTTCAATTCGGGACCTTGGGCTTTTCTCCGATAACAATTAGTGATGCTATTTGGTTCAGTTGAAACCAAGAACCAACTGACCCAAACTGACTTTGTTCGGTTTAAGTTGGGTTTTAAACCCTATGGTTTGGTTTTGATTCCAAAATCTGTAAACTGAATTTGATTCAGTTTTGGGTTGATAATTTGACAAAACCACACCAAACCAAAACCCAACTTAAAAATATGCTTCACTAAACTGAATTAAATGGAACCTGTATGTACATATACGTTTGATTCGGTTTTAGGTTGGATTGATCAGTTCTCAATTTGGTTTGGTTCGGTTTTTGGTCAACGGTCACAAACCTCAGTTTAGTTAATTGCCCCTAACGACGATCAGAACTACCCTTCTGTACACCCCTACTGAGATGCACTCCTAATGACAATCAGAACTACGCTTCTGTAAGCACCTTTGTTCAGAAGGTAATACTGGATTAACTGGATAGAATCAACTATATCCACAAGATAGTTAGCATGAACTGTGAAAGCTGAAAAGTGACCTTGCAAAAACAAGTGAAACATAAGAGAAGGGAAAAAATTTTTGAGTATCTCATTGAAGCAATAGACTGGTTTACTGTGAATGATATTGAAATGAGCAAGGAAGAAAAATGAACATGGTGAAGGTTGAACAAAAGAAAGACCCCTCCCAATCCTTCAACATAAGGCCAGCTGACCACCACATGTTTCCTACTTAAACCACTGGTGGTTGTTTTAAACCTAAATGCCAGATAAGAAGAACATCAAAGAATGTTTATTTACATTTAACAAGCTGTTCTGTCACCTTGAAAATAGCTTGCTTCTGTTGAGATAACAGGCAGATGCAGGGTCCTGGAGGCAGCTACAAAATCCATCTTCATCCTTTGGAAACAACTTTGGTAGTGGATGGTCTGGAATCACCCCAACCTACGGAAGCAAGTAAACAGAAACAGCAGGATGAGTATACAGCATCTCACTGAAGATGATACAGAGATGAGATGGAAAAAAATGTACAGCCTAACCTTGTCAATATCAGTGTGAGCAGGAGTCTCGTAACGAGCCACTGTCACAGCTAATCCAGAGCCATCAGAGAGCTCAAAAACTGACTGGATTTTCCTACAGGATGGGGTTCCATGGATCAATATATCTAGCAATATATGGTATCAATGCATCATATAGAAGCAATTCATCATTACCCTTTCCCAAATGTGGGTTCTCCAAATAGCACCGCACGTTTGTTGTCTTTCAACGCACCAGCTAATATCTCACTTGCACTTGCAGTTCCCTTGTTCACCTAATGAAAATTGTAAACATGCACAGAAGGGTCTTAGTTCCTAAAGCGCTCCTTTGCAGACAGTTCAACAAAACAAGGAAAAAATATAATTAAGAATCAGCACTCATGGGGAAAATAATTAAATTATGCAAGGCATTCAAATTGGAAGAAGGAATGAAAAACTTAAACAGCAAAGGAAATTTAGATTTGTAAAACAGTAAGTTGAGGCATTTTAAGAGGTGCCATTGATGCTTTTATCTACCAAAAATATAACATAGTGATTTAGCACTACTAAAGATCTTAGAAATTGGAAAGTTAACAACTAATGTTTAGGCTGCCTATCCATGAATCAGTACGTTGACACATTTTGAGATATTTTAAGCAGTATCAACATTTCATAGGATACAGTCCTTGCATTAAGAGTAACTGCATGATAGTTGCTCATATATTTTTCGATGGCCAAGTCCTTATGACAGTTGAGAAAAAGCAAGAATACCAGCACTGCAAGAGGTTCTGAAGCTGCTATGGCATTGGTTCCATCTGTATCATATATATCTCGAACACCACGACTATCACAAATATACACAATCACGCCTTTCTCCAACCTAAACAGCAAATGACCGAGTTTGAAATACATCCATACTTTAGAAGCTTCAAATCTATCAACTGACAACATATTAAAACTTACCAGATCTTTGCTATCTCAATTCCTTCTGGAAAAAGGCCACCACTGCACCAAATTCAAGTTTTCAGAAACCCTAATAAAGGTTGAAAAGAAACCAATGCATGTCATAACTAAGGATAATCACCTGTTATCTCGAAGATCCAAAACGAAGGCATTTACATGGTTACTTTTTAAAGTTTCAATTGCTTCCTTTACAGCAGCTGCAAATAAAATACATTCATAAAAATGCAACATTGAAACAGGTATAATGGAATCTCATATACAGAAAATGACTACTGGAATGTTCAAAGTATCTGAATTGCAACATAACCAAAATATGAACCTCAATTCCTATCATTCATCCTGAGATCATGTATTCTTTCAACAGTCACATTATGGAACTCAAATCCACTAAATTCATACGAGAAAAAGAAATGTAAAGCCAGCACATATGTTGCATTCTTTTTCCACCAACAATATATTTTCTTTTCATAGGTATGGTAATATTTATTTGAAAATAAAAAGAAAAAAAAGGAAAAAATGGAGTAATAACAAATAAATGCAAAGATGCAACCACAAGGCGATACTTAAAGAAGGCTACCTGTAGATTTAGATACTTATTATCATACGATAATGATATTGCAAAACACTAAACCACACCACCCCTTCCAAAAAAAACACCCAACACTTGCACCAATCCACCCAAAAAGAAAAAAACAAACAAACAAACAAACAAAACAAATTTTAATAAAACAGGGAAGGAAAAAATCTCAGACAGAATGTAAACCAATCAGTTGAAGCAGAACCAAATTCCTGAAGAGTGAAGGCAGACTCAATATTAACCAAATCTAATTTAGATCCTTGAACTTTTTTTTCACTAGAAGAACAGTTCTTCAACATGAGATCTACCAAATAACATCCAATACTCACCAGGGGAATTTTGGTTGAACGATGTCAATTTGATATATCCAATTCTAGGGGCTTCCTTCCCTTGACCAGGTATTTCACACAATCTTGACTTTACTGGGTTCAGTGAAACTCTTTCTCTCCTGAAATTGGTAATTTACCAATCATTTATGATTAAAAAAAATGCTCACGGTAGTTCCTCTCAAAAGCAATAAAACAAAATTTAACAGTGCGATTCATATATAAACATGTGGATAGACAGGAAGATGAGTCTTATTCATTTAAGAATATAAGTAGTTAATTGGGATTCATTTGTGCATGTACAAGAGAGATAATTTTGCATATTGTATCATGAGATTACAGTCTTATTGCATGGAATTCAAGGGACTTCACTTACGTCAAAGATATGCGCTTTATTTCAGGACCACTAAGAACAGTCAGTTCCACCAAACTTCCTTCAGGACCCCTGTAATTCATTTCCATGTTTATGCAAATAAAACAATTAATGACAAGGAACCCGTTTACAGTGTTTTCATCCAAAAGAAAAGGACAACATAGTTATTTGATTCTATCAAAAATTGTATTTTAGAATTGAATGTTCTCCCAACAACACACGGCACCCTGCAGCAGGAACTCAAGAAAATGGCTTGAATGGGCCAATAGGATTTGATATCCTTTTTATTTTGAACAAGAACAAATAAAATAAGGGAGAAAAATAGAAAGGTACATACAGTCATACAATAAAAATTTCTATGCAGATAACAAGCAAAAACAGTACAACACACTAATTCCAAGACATTGTTAAGTATTTTCATATCTCTAAGTTTTCCAACTCTAGAATTAACCGGAGTAAGTACTTAGTTTAACTTTTCGGTTTTAGTTACTAAGTATTGATATTTTACAATTACATTGAAGAGATGATTCATGGTTTTTATTTTGCATTTTGAGAGGAAAACCAGAATTAGAATAGCAATCCTTACGATCACATGACATTTGGTGGCAATTACCATCAAACCAGCTGTTAATCAGTTGTTTGAAACCATGAATATAAAGTGCATAATTAACACCTACATCAGAGGTAAACCAACATAAACACATCAAATTTAAATTGCATACACAAAAAAGTAAAAATTTATGCGCATGACACATCACACCAACCCAGAAGCTTAGCTAAGCATTCAAACCGTGAAAAGAAATCAAAGAAGCTCATTGCAATACCAGATTTCATTAAAACATCTACACAAGCTATTCAAAATTACAAACATGTGCATCTAGTTGTAATGAAATTGTTCAGCATGGATCAGAATAAAAAAAGTAGACAAAGTGTGGTAAGAATGATCATAGCAAAATAGCCATAGCCTGATCATGACGACTATCAAACAAAGAAGACAACATTTATGCTTACATCAATCATCTAAATCAGAAAAATAAAAAATATTGGAAAGATTATCAAGCAGTGAAAGGATGAGTTCTACTACATGTCAACTGATATAACTTTTCTGAATGCATTGTAAAAACACAAACAGATTTCATTATTTTCTTTTCCATTTTTTCGCTGTATAATACTGCCTAGAAACTGTTTCAATGGATATTCTTTTAGGACCAGAAATAATAACTTAAGGATCTTGTGAAGCTGAAAACTCACTGCAAGCGTTCTGCTGCATCATATATCCCCATTTTTTCTGTACTCATATCATCAATTGCCAAGATAAAATCTCCAGACATAATTCCAGCCCTCTTTGCAGGACCACCTGGTGAAGATGATATAACAACAAGTCCTGTAGATGACCCATCAAACCCAGTTGGATAGCCAATTGATAGTCCTACACCTGTAAGAGCACCTTGAGTGCCAGACTGCCTTCAAAGAAGATGTAAATTAATCTTAAATATTAAAATCATTTAGGTTACTTTAAAGATAGCACCATTATATCTCAACTCACGCTATGCTTATATGTAATGCTTTTGGATGCATTAAAAACTCAAGTAATAGAACAAGAAGAGACAGCCATGTACCCCGCAGACTCTTGAACTTTTCTGGCTCTAGAAAACGAGTGAAAGGATCATCCAAAGTGGCAAGCATCTTCCTTATTGCCATATCTGAATCCAAAAATACAATGAAGATCTGAATGGAATTCTACATTGGAAAGCAAGGTGTAAATGTTTAACTAATAGTAATGAAGTATTCGAAAATTCTACATATGCAATTGTGCAGTCCATAATGTCAACTCATCACTAATAAAAGAAAAGATGAGGAAAAGAAAATTTTTCCTTCTCATCTTCTTAATGCATCCACTATACAAGTCAAGAACATCAAAATTGTTAATGGTAACAAATACATCAACTAATCCCCCTGCCCCACCCCCAACAGTGATTGTGATATAAATTCAAAAAAAAAGAACTAATATTGAACCTGATTGCAGACTGATAGTTGACAGATTCAATGAACCTAAGATGTTAATATAACATAGCTTTAGGCACTTTAAATCTAGTTCCCACATCACTACATGATGACAGCAGATTCCTCAGGTATTCAACTCAATTAGAGTTCAGAAAAGTTCATTGTCTTTGTCTTCAAAAAATAGTCAGAATTGAAGATCATGGTGGCCTATCCTCACAAAGTTTCTGCACGATTGACACAGTTTTTCTGCATGAGAGCCAATGAAGAAAATGGCAAGCAATCACTTCTTCTTCACATAAATGCAAATGGAAGCTTTTCCTCTCACTTGAGAAATAACTTTAGCCATTGATTTTACAAAATTTTATGCTAAACAACTTCAAAAAGATTTTTTTATTCTCTCAATATTTATCGAAAACTAAATGCAAAATATCTGGCAACTTACCATGTTTATTAATCTTTATGTTTTGTTTTCACGTGTTAATACCTATCTCATGCAAACCGATAGATGGATGCATATTTTTGTCTAAATTATACAGGCAAACACCCACTTTGATGGGAACTGGCTGATGATGATACCTGTAAAACCTTTCCAATTAATATATCTCTTTTTTTGTGCATTTCACAAGTTACTTGTGCTTTTGATCCATAGTCCCATATCATAAAGCGACGAGCCAACCATGAAAAAAAAGTGTGAGGGGGCATATTGAAGAATCTAAAATGGCAAGAGGATTGACTTGGAAGGGCATGGAGGACTTGGTTAAACATGATTTTAAAATATAAAAAATCCAACTGAAAATATGTTCTTTAACATATTCAGATGGCACAGCGGGATTCATGTTGGAAATATTAGTTTGGGGTTGAAACACGGACCTCTTGGCTCCATCATGTTGCACCTAGCAACCTCTCACAATTACAGAAATAAAAAGCCTTGGGGTGGCATTTATACAGAGAACTTGGGATAGAGTTCCATATCTCTTGGGAATCCTATCTAGCCTAAAACTCTATCTCTATCCACCTTTGCACACTCATATTTGGTATCAAAACACTGTAAGTGGGTCGGGTAAACCACAAATGGGACCCAAGCCACCCACGGGTAGGACCAACGAGACAACAATTTGATAAGCTAAAATATACAGCATCAGCATTGTAACTCTCATGCCTTGATCTGCCAAAAATAATGCCTGCCATTTGACCAAAATTGTAATAAGGAAAGATTCTATTTTATGGGTACTCCCCTTCAAGGAGATCTTGTACAGGAGGGAGCAATTCTCCTTTATTCACTTTTTTCTGTTATTCATTGAGCAAATTCTATTATTTTAAATGTATTTTGTGATATTTTTTCCCCTAATAAATCTCTTTCAATAATTAAAAAAGGAGTAAATGCAATTTGAATGCTTATTTCAAGTGGGAAAACTTCTCTGTTAAAACAGCATCATGTTGGATGAAACTAGTCTCAAGTTTATGAGATGAAGTTCAGTTGTATCATGCAAGTGCTTTCAGTACCTATATAACCTATACTTTTTATTCCAGTCTGTCATACACAACAACTATACCTGTACTTGGTGATCAAGAGTTCATGTTGGCTATATGTTAAAGGAGGACAAAACAAGTCCAATTGTGAACATGCATTTGTATTTTTACGTTTGTAAAACTTCCTTTGTCACAATACAATCTGCAGCTAAATGCAGGGAAGAAACCAGCACTAAAGAAGAGAGATTGGATTTCGTACATGTCTCTTCTCGTGTATTCATTGGTTCATTACGCAACGCATTCTCTCGGTACCGAAACCAGCTTTGCCCATTAAATGTTTTGTCAACATATGCCCGGTCAATTGTCCTCCATGCCTCCAAGAAAAGGAGATTCTCTTCTGTGAGGGCCCCTGGAAGGTAATTACATAAAAGTATTGTGACGAATCATAGATTTAAAACTCCATAAATAACAATGTAATTTTCACTACTACCTGCTAATCAAATTTTTCATTTTGGAGAGTAAGCATACTTACAGGCTGAAGTCTTATTAACAGGTACAGTAACTGCCATAAACAACATCATTCCAAAAATCAGCCCGATACAAAGAATAAAGACACTACGCTTAAACTTCTTCTGCCAATTTACTACTTTTTGCAGGCCAAAACTATATTCGCTCAACTTCAGAGGGCAGCCATGGCTCAAAAGGAATGAGCCACATTGAGATGAGAACCTTTTATTGAGCTTCAATACAGACTGAAATAAGATGCCATTAAAAGTACCCTCAGAATCACCAACTAGATCACAATTTATTGGCCTTCCACTGTTATTATTCCTAAAGCACCATAAGATGTTAGTTGAACAAGCTTCCATGATCGGTATCTTGATCCTTTGGGATAGAGACTTCTGCTGCAGAACCTGCAGGGCCAGAGGACCCACTCATAAGCATCAAATAGAATGGCAAATCCTTCAAAGAATTTATATGGACAATGTTCCTGGATATTGTAATACAAGTTGTATATAGAGGTAGTTTAATTAATGGTGTTTTTGCCATTCTTTTTATACAGTTAAGATGATATATGTAAGAAGTAGAGTCAATCAAGCATGTGCCAGACAGTTCCATATTGCACCTAAAGGCATGAATCATAGCTAAAGTGTACACCCAGAGCGCAAAATCAAAATTTAGTTTGATTGTCCCCATATATAGAGCTTCCAAACTACCTAAAACCTAAACAAGTCAAAAGACAAAGCCACTTTTCTATAATTCTTATCATACTAGAGACCACAAGTAATTTAATCATAGCAAGACCAAATGAGCTGATATGGTCCTAATTCTTTATATATTATAACCATCAAGGTGTTCAATTTTTTTGTTCTTCAAAATCCTTTCCTTTCCTCTGTCCCCAAAATATCCATTTTGACAACATGACTCAGGCGCCTTCAAAGAAATTTGCCTCTCGTTCCTAGCCTAAAAGGCTTCCAGTAGTGAATCATTTGCCCAAGGTTCGCTGGCTAAACCAGGGACAACTCTAAAATAGGTTGGTATGACAAAAACCTCCTAAGCAATACCACAGTGTTAGAATGAGTGAATTGTTAACTCGTTAGTGCAACTCCCTCCACAACAATTTGAAGTTCCTAACAAAACCGACCATGCCTGGTACATTTTCAACACAATAGACACTGAATTACATTACACCATCAGAAACTCTTTCTACGCTTTATTGGCCCGAAATGAGTATAATTCCACGTAAAATCATGTGGTAAAGAATTTATCAATTATCAATTCTGGTAACATCCTCTAAAAATGCCCTAACACGAAAACCGGATTATTGCGGAAGCGATAAACTACATATCTGTTGCGAGAAGTGATGAACAGACATTGAGAACAATGAACGAACAATCAGAGAGAAGAATAGTAAAAAACAGAGGAATTTACCTTGCCATTCCGAGTATAAGCGTCATTATGGCAAAAAGCAACGTGCGAAACCTTGATTCGGACGCCACCGGCCTGTGGCGGAACTACCTGCACGTCTCGGATTACTGATGACCTCTTGGCGTCCCACGAAATCGCAGCTTTCCGACCCCAATCGTATCCAAACAGATCAAAACCGCGGTCAGAATACAAAATTTTGCAGAGAAAGAAAAAAGGCGATCAAGCAAACTGAAATTCGCTGAAAATATACTAGTGACATTGATAAGTAATGAGAGGTATAAAGAGACAGAGAAGAAGAGTACCTTTGCAGCTGATGACCAGACCTTGAGAAGAAGCCATTGGCGAAGCAACGGCTACCTTATCTTTCGGTGCCGAACAGCGAAGAATGGATACAAAGAAAGCGCGGACAAATATATAACGTACGGAAAACTGGTTTTTAGTGATAGTTTTTAAAATGGCTTTTTGCATCCATGTACTTACATTATATTCTATTTACATGTGTGCCCTCTTGTTTTCAATATTTGTATTTATATCCCTCTGTTTTATACAACCATTTCAATCATACCCCTGACATTAAAGCTCGTTAACTTTTATCATTTATTTTTATTAAATAACCAAAGTAACCTTTTATAAAGTAAAAATATTTTGTGCTTATCCTCTTATATTCTCATAAATTCATTTGTGTACTTACATTATTATATTTATTATATATATAGTTTAAATCATTGATATTAATTTGTTTAATTAATAATTTTTCATATGAATTCCACCTAAACCCATATTCATTTGCCAATGTAATACACTTTTCATCTTATAGAAGGTTAATTTAATCATTTAATAAAAATAAACAACAAAAGTTAATGGAATTTGACATTAGGGATACATCTGCAACAATTATACTAAATGGAGGGGTATAAATATAAATATTTAAAAAAAGTGGATATAGATGCAAATATATCATAATGTAGGGGTATAGATGCAAAAAGCCCTTTTTAAAATAATTGAAAATGATTGTCATCAAAGGCTGCGTTTGATGACATTTGCTTATTGCTTCTTGCTTATTGCTTCAAAAAACATTTGCTTCTGTTTCTATGAAAACTTTTTATGAAGCAAAACCGTTTTATTCTCATTTGCTTCTGATGAAAAAAGCAAAAAATCATAATTGGTAATACTAGAAGCATAAAAATTACTTATTCGCTAATATTATAACAAAATGTACTATTATGATAAGGGTCGGTAGTGGTAGTGGATATATGGTGGTATGGTGGGTGAGTGGTGATAGTGTGTGTGTGTGTGTGTGTGTGTGTGTGTTGGGGGGGGGGGGGGGGAGTGGTGATAATGTGGATATATGGTGGTATGGTAGGTGCTGGTGTTATAAGTGGATGGTGGTGGGAGTGTTGTTGGTGATTGTAGTGGTGGGGTGATGGGTGGTGGTGATAAATGGTACTAATAATGGCAGATGATGTGTAGTGGTGGGTGGATCAATGGTGTTAGTACTAGTGCCCATGATGGGAAGTAAGGGTGGATGGTGGGTGGAGGTGGCGGTGGCTGGAGTGTAGGTGATGGTTGGTTTTATAATGGTGGTTGGTAAAGGTAACGAGTAGCAGCAGTGCTATGAGTAGGTTGTAGTATTATATTAGTAAAAATAAGCAAAAAATAAAAAATGATTTTGCTTCTTAAGAAAAGCTATTAGATTGCTTTTGCTTCTAATGATAGAAGCAAAAGCAAGTACTAACCAAACATGTTTATTGCTCAAAAAGTTTGATTTTGCTTAAATAAACAAAAAAGCAAAAAGCAATGCCAAACGCAGCCAAAGTTTTCTCAAAAAATACCTTTCTCCACCTGTAATCATGATTTTGTCGCAAGGCTTATTAGTCCTTTAAGCTCATATCAATTATGTTAAAAAAAGTATCCTTAATTCTTAATTATAAAGAATTGGATGATTGGAACTGAATTATGTTTAGAAAGCACCACTAAAAACCAATTTTCCCTGTAACGCATCCGTCTTCACAGGTGGCAAGGCGGCACGTGGAGTTGCGGACCTTACAAAGACTACCCCTTGGGCAGCGTTTGAAAAGGAAAATTTAAGTTTTAGTGATACTTATCACAAATAATTAAAACAGTTCGAGCTTCTTTTAAGTGAATAGAAATTAGTCATATATTTAATCAATATTTTATGACAACTATTATAATTTTTACTTGGACCAAATTGCATATTCATGATTTGGTGTATGCGCTATGATAATTTGGTCCAAATAAAAATTATAACATTAAATCCTCACTCATTCTAATATATTTTTTTGTAAGAAAATTGAATCATCACTCATTCTACTATATATTTTTGTAAAAAAATGATTAAATTTAACTAATTTAAAATCTTAACATTTTTCTAATTATTTTGATAAATCATCATTTTGCATACCAATAAACTACAAAGTGAAAAACAATGGCCTTCTTGATGTAGTTTCATTCAATTCTCAAAGACAATATTTAATCGTATTTTTTTTCTTATTTCTTATGACTTGAAAAAAAGGGGGATAACATCCTATGCAATTTTTTCCTAAGAGTTTATGTTTTTCACTAATAAAAAGTTCTCTAATGCATTTACAGAAAGAAAAAAAAATTTCAACCATGCTTAGTGTGGTAACATCTCTCTCAAACAATTGTAACAAATGTAGGAGAAAATTACAAAGGACGGGAAAAGAGAGTAGATCCTTTTATTGTTTCTCACAATCTAAGGAATATGGAAATGTAATATATCTATCACGTACTCCCGGTATCCAAATGCAGCTTGAAGATTTCTCAACTTTGGATGTATAAACTAAATACCCTTGAAGCTTGAAGAATTCTAAGATTGAGCCGGGCTCAATTTATGCAAGCCAAAACTTGTGGATGTTCCAAACATATATATCTTTTGTATTGGTCTTTTGAAGATATATAATGGGAAGTGTTCCCTCGGAGAATGTGCCATAATATAATTTTTTTTTCTCAAAACAACCTTATAATGCACTTTTTATTATAAATTTCTATGTGGATAACTTGGTCCTTCTCTTTTTCAATTTTCCAAAAAAATACCCTTCAGCAATTTGCAAGTTGTCAGACGTCCGAAACAATCATTCATATATCATTTTCAAATGCATATGTACAGCATTGCATGTGCAACCCATTAGTTATGAAAGCATTTCATCTAGAGCCAAAATCCAATGGTCCTGCGAAACCATTGGTTGGCATGGTGTTTGGATGTGTCGGGCCCCCTCCTGACATGGGCATCCAACCATGCGTCTTATGCTGACAGCCTGACACCACTAAGTGACACTGGTGAAACACTCTCATTAGTTATATATAATAAGAAGGGATTCTTGGAAAATGTGCTAAATATCGAATTATCTTTTCCAAAAATAACATTTTAGTAACCCTGTTATATAAGCTGGTACCTTCCCATTTTTACTTTGCATTTTCAAACCCTTGGGCATCCCAAAAAATTGCCATGCCTACTAGACTATATGATAATAAGGTGTAGGGAGAATATTAGAATGCGACCAGACTATATGATAAAACCGGAAATTGGTTATAGGTGATACTTTATAAACATAATTCAAATTCAGTCACTTAATTCTTGGTAATTGAAAAATAATGATATTTTATAAGAATAATTGAGAATGGATATATTTTAATGTTGAATGACAATTCATTCCAAAAATACCCTCAAATGATATTTTACATGTCTATTAAGTGACAATCTTGACTATGCATATATACAGAGGGGACATTGGTTTTTTGAGCGATTTTTTTAAAATTAATTCACATTCAGTCATCCAATTCACAGTAATTGAAAATAGTGATACTTTTTTTTAAAATAACTGAGAATCAATTTTAATGTCACAAAATTTCTTTAAAAAGATACCATAAAAGATTTGTTACGAGAGGAAACAAACTTTTTACTAGTACTTCAAAGGCATTTTTTGAAAAAATCCTTTCTAAACATTAAGATGACACTTTTTAAAATTATTTTAAAAAGTATCACTGTTTTCCTATTAACAAGAATTTTGTGTGTGTGTGTGACCGGTTCCCTTTATAAGTAGTAAGTATAGATAAAAAACCAATTTCCCCATATGGCACAAAACAGGCCAGAGTCTGGTCAGTTCTCTTTATAATTTATATTTATTTATTTGCCAAGATTGAATATGACACAAATATAACAACAGAGCTATAGAAGCATTGGCACGCTCGTTCGGGTACATTTGCGAAGATCAAAAGATAAGGTTTGCTGTTGATTGATTGATGGCTTCTACTGAAGGTCAGGTCATCACCTGCAAAGGTACTATTGTTCTCCGTCTCTCTGTTCCTGTCTTCATAATCAATGCTACTTGTATTTCGTCGATGAGCTTAAGTTTGCTTGATCTGATTTTTCTTTCCCTGCGAAATCTGTATCTTGATTGTGGTTTTGATCTGTATGGATACGATTTGGGGTTGAAAAGCTGCGGTTGCATGGGAACCCAACAAGCCATTAGTGATCCAAGACGTGCAGGTAGCACCGCCACAGGCAGGCGAAGTCCGAATCAAGATTGCATACACTGCTCTCTGCCACACCGATTCTTATACCTGGAGTGGCAAGGTCAATTTCTCTGTTCTCTTATTCTTCTCATTGAATATTCATATATTGCTTCTGATGTCTGTATAGCAATTTCCGCAATGGCTATGTACTATCTCAGTTCCGGCTTAATCCCTTTTCGTAATTAGGGCATTTTGAGAGGATGGCTTAGTAAATGACAAGTTCTTTGCCACATGCTTTTAGTCGGAGTAATACTCATTTTGGGGTCGATAAACTGCAGAAAGAATAATTTATGGTGTATGTTGAAAATGTATCAATCATGGTAAGTTTTACTAGGAAATTCAATTTGTCCTGGAGGGAATTTCACCAATGACCGCTAGCTAGTGCCGGAATAGCTGATTTAAGCATTAGGTGATCCTGAAACGATTATGTAAATACTTGGTAAGGATTCTGTCTCATTTGAGTCTTTGGCTCCTACTTGATGTGGGAAACTCTTAATGTGATCTTTCCATATCTTGATGTTATGATAATATATGTCGAATTGTAGACTCATTTTGGAAATTGATTATAATTATTTTGATTAGAATTCATTAGGATTTAAATGGTGGGTTTTGTTGTCAATGGGAAAAGAACATTATCAACAAGTGGACAGAATAGAAGAAAAATGTTTTGTGAGGAGGTTGAGGTTTTCTTACCCCTGCCTTGAAGTTTCATGACCATGGAGGTCGACAGATTCTATATATTGATTTGTTTTTCAGGTTTGCAACATTCAAAATCCCAGTATGTTGGGATTGATATATTAGAAACAATTAAAGGGTTTAATGATCATTTGTGGTTCTCCTTAGGATAAAATATCTTGTTTTGGACCATGCGCTTAATGGAATAAAATACTAATGGTATCTTTGAGAAGAAAAGGAAATAGTTAGCTTTGTGTCATCTTCATATGAATCATAAATTTTCCCTACTTTCATTGTGTTTAAAATCATTCCCATATTAAACTGCTGAATGCTTATCAAAGAACCTTGCTAAGATGTGCATTCAAGTCATGTCCACTGCTGATTGATAGCTGCAGGGAAACCAGAGACTTGAGTGATAAAAACTTATTTTGAAACATGGAATGGAACATATCTAAGTAGGATTATGAAAATATGAATGATGCAAGGAAAATAGTACAAAATACATGGATCTGTTGGGGTAACTTGATAGAAAGGCATTTCCCTACATTCTGTATATTGGTTTTTCTTTCTTTTTATTCCACCTTTGTTTTGGGGTGGTAGGAATGGGTGCAGAGAGGAGGGTGGGGAGTTTGCTTCTTGCATTTGTTGCTCTAAAGCTGGCATTTACTTGCTGCACTGGTCTCTATGCTTCTACCTGCTTTGGTTAAGTAGCACATTATTTTCATGATGTGGGACTCACTGAATCTTCCTTGCAGGATCCCGAGGGCCTTTTCCCATGCATTCTTGGTCACGAAGCTGCTGGGTTTGTATTTTCTTTGTCTCGCAGGAAGTTCAGTTATTTCAAATCTAATTCTGCAAGGTGAGTTCTGGTTGAAATTCTCTGTACAGGATTGTCGAGAGTGTTGGTGAAGGTGTAACTGAAGTTCAACCAGGGGACCATGTCATACCTTGTTACCAGGCAGAATGCAGGGAGTGCAAGTTCTGCAAATCAGGGAAGACAAACCTGTGTGGCAAAGTGCGGGCAGCTACTGGAGCTGGGGTTATGATGAGTGATCGCAAGAGTCGTTTCTCAGTTAATGGAATTCCTATTTATCATTTTATGGGAACCTCCACATTTAGTCAGTACACAGTTGTGCATGATGTTAGTGTTGCAAAGATTGATCCAAAAGCTCCCCTGGAAAAAGTATGCCTCCTTGGTTGTGGTGTTCCCACAGGTAAGCTTATTTTTTGTTTTTCGATTAGATATATATATATATATATATTGTTTCCATCAATTTTTTTTCCTGATGATTTGCTCATTTGGTCAAATTATGTTTAGTATAGGACAAAAGTTTTTCTAGTCTGTCTCACTGGGTGTAGCTACCTGGCAAGAAGCATGTTTTTCTTCCCCAGCTAAGATTGTGTAAGGAATGATTATAATCGATAGTAGCTAGCTGTTGTCATAACAGGCGATGAAATAAAGAAAAGCAAGTTTAGATGTTTTTGGCATGTAAAATAAAGACCTAGGGAAATAGTTGTAACTTGTGAGAAGATGTGATGGGATAATTGCTAAATGATTTAAGAGGACAAGATGAAGACAATAAAGAACCTAGATGGAGGGAGTAAGGACAGATTGGATTAATCATGACCCAAGTGAAAATTTGTTTTTTGATAAATTAAGTTGGGAGGAATAGGATTCATATTGCTGATTCCAGCTAAATGGGACTTGGTATATGGTGCTTCTTTTTGTGTTTGTTTTGTTTTTCTTCACATCTCCTATGGCATTTTAATTGATTAATCTACCTAAAAAGATATTAAAAGTGCAAGGTTAGTACATCAAAAAATTGTTGGATGGATAGTTTATAGGAAGTTTAGACTGGATGAAAATGTTAATACAATAGAGACAAGTTAGCAGTATTAAAAAGACTAAATAAAAGGAGCTTTGGCTTGGTTGATGAAGGAATTGGTAGACTAGGCAAAAGGAGCTTTGCTGATATAAAGGGCGAGGACCAATTGAATCTAAGGATGCTTGAGCGGAAAGGATTTGCACTTCTGTTATTATGCTGGGTATTATTTCATTGAAATACCATGTAAAAGTTCTCTATGTTTTTTGCTTTTATCTATAGATTCTATCTTGTAGGTCTTGGGGCAGTTTGGAACACAGCAAAAGTTGAACCAGGTTCAATTGTCGCTATTTTTGGCCTTGGGACTGTGGGCCTTGCAGTAAGCTGTCCTCAAAATGAAATACTAGCTCATGACTCTTTGCAGACTGCTGATATATATCGCTTTGATAAATTTCTTCATTATAATTCATTATAACTGATAGGTTGCTGAGGGTGCAAAAGCAGCAGGTGCTTCACGAGTAATTGGCATCGATATTGACAGCAAGAAGTTTGATGTAGGTATAGCTTGTACTCTTCCTAACCAAACATTTTTTTAAACCAGTTGGTGAGTGCACTTGAGAATTCTGTGTTTGCAACCATTCCATATTAGTGGACAACTGGTGACTTGATTGAACTTTTTCTGCAAATGTGTTATGATTCTGCTTTGTGGGCTAATCCTTTTTATAAAGGAATATTTCATTTGTCTTTTTTGAAAATTTCATTCACTGTTTAAGATAATTTGCAATTGTTTTCTCCTAGTATATTTGATCATGACTGGGAACCAGCCCTTGGAATTCACGTGAGTCACCATACAGATCCCTTCTCTGAGACCCCATGGCCACTCCAATCCTTATCCCTATAATTGCCTAGGTACCTAGATATGCATCTTTAACAAACTGACAATGATAACTTCTTTCAGATTTCACTGTGACTATATTAAGAACATATCCCCATTTCTTACTCTATAGTAATGTTTTTGAATGAAATGAGTTGATAACACATGGTAAACTAAGTTAGGATTTCGGTTGCTGCTTGTTTTGTGTGTAATCCAGGAAGTCCTTATTTCTGGGCTTACCAGGTATTCTTGCTATTTATTTCATGTGAAATTCATGAAATCCTTTGTTCAGGGTTGACTCAGTATTTATTTTGACTTTGAAGAATTTGCCAATCTTTGGATCTTATGGAGAGAGGAGTCCCTAGCTTTTCCAAGATGAGGCAAATCTTTGGGGAGAAAAATGTTCTACAAAATTAAAGCTCTTTAAAGAATCCATGGGGACAAAAGGAAAGATTATCCTAGTAAATGGGATCAGTAAGAATTAGACATAACATATAGATTTGATACTTAATATCATTTGTTATAGATAATTAGGCAGCTCCCGGAAAAGAAAAACCTGATAGAACTCTCTTCAATCTTCCCGAGGTGATAAAATTTCTTATTTCATGAACAAGAAAGTAGACTGTTTCTGAACATGGGAAGGTAGAGAATCGTGTTAGGTCACTCCTTGTCATTCTAAAGAAAAATACTATTTACAGCAATCAGTTGTATCCATAAACTTATTCAGTAAAGATGTCTATTAGATTGAGTTCCTCTGCCCAACGGATTTGTTTATTTGGGATTAAAGGATGCACTCTTTAATTATTTTGTTTATGTGTGCAAATTATTGCTTTGCAGCCAAGAATTTCGGAGTTACAGAATTTGTGAATCCAAATGACCATGACAAACCCATTCAGCAAGTCATTGTTGATTTCACTGATGGTGGTGTCGACTACAGTTTTGAGTGTATTGGAAATGTCTCCATAATGAGGGCTGCTTTGGAGTGCTGTCATAAGGTGAGCCCAACTGTCTGGCTCAAATTGTATATGCTCATGGGTTTTGCATCTTCACTGCACTAAGATGACATCCTATTTGGTAAAAAAACTTGCAGGGCTGGGGGACATCTGTCATCGTTGGTGTTGCGGCATCAGGTCAAGAGATTTCAACTCGTCCTTTTCAATTGGTGACGGGGCGTGTCTGGAAGGGAACAGCCTTTGGTGGTTTCAAGAGCCGTTCTCAAGTACCATGGCTTGTTGAAAAGTACATGAAGAAGGTAATGCTTGCTCTATTAAGTTTCCAGTATACTTTATCAAAAACTACATACTTAACAATTGAATTGATATGTCTTATTAGCTTCAGTCATTAGTTGATTACAGAATGCACATACAAGATGATTCCCTCCCCATTTACCTTTTATCATATATTTTGCCCATTTATTTCAGGAAATCAAGGTTGATGAGTACATCACTCACTCTCTGACTCTTGCGGAGATCAACGACGGATTTCATCTGATGCACGAACGTGGTTGCCTCCGCTGTGTGCTTGAAGTGCTCCCATGAGATGATTTGTTTAGCCTATGCAATTGGATTTACTTCTCCTAGCATGGTGTCTATCCTTTCTTTATTTTGTGGTTGAAATCCTTTGCATCCCAGTTCAGTAAGTGTGCAGTCTGAACACTCGAGAACAGTTCATGCCAAGAATAATCTCCGTCAGCACGATCTCTTTTGTATCAACTCTTAAATAGGCTGTCACCATTAGTTCGGTGATGTTCTTTATGAATGAATTGAATATGTGCCAAACCATGTTCTGATCACCACAAATTAAAGCTAAGGTCATATTATATGTAACGACCAAGGAAGCAGTACGCATTAGTCCTAGAACCAAGAGGCAACGGGAAGAGCCTCACATGTTTGCACACACATACTCACGCACATACTCTGTTTGTGTGTATGTGTGCGCACGTGCGTTTGTGCGTGCACGTGTGAAACAGGAGAGCCGTATCCCTAAAAAACCCATGTCCCACTGCTTCCTTTCACATCCTGACTGAAGGACGCACGTGTTTTTGAGAATTTAGGCATCCGATAGTTTTATGGTTTTATATAGGATGGCATGGTCTTTTTAAGCATTTCGATAAATGCAATCAAAAGGGAGGGCTAGAATCATGGGAAATATTCCCAAGGTTCCCTTGACTAATAATATAAATGAGAAATCACCCTATCTCTATCATGGATGCTTGACGTACGATAAGGTTCAGAGGCGGGTGGGAGGAGGTTTCGCCTAAAAAGATGATTGAATGCCTCAGTACTTTTCTTATTCTGAAGACTGAAGTCAAGAAAGCAACTCAATTGGCACCCATTAACAGGAACTCAATTGGCACCATTACCAGTTTTATTTAGGATAGCGTGATCTATCTCTATCATGGATGCTTGAAGTATAATAATGTGTAGAGGCGGGTGGAAGGAGGTTTCGTCTACAAAGATGATTGAATGCCCCAATACTTTTCTTATTCTGAAGACTGAAGTCAAGAAAACAACTTAACTCGTATCCATTACCAACCCATCTCCAAGATCTTTCTCTTTATTGTAAGCCTCCAATTTTGACTGAATGGGCATCCATTGAAAGATGGATGCTTCTTCTCTTCTTCTTGTGTTTGGTATTAGGTGAACGGTTGGTGTTACACAAATCTTGCGTCACATGATGTGTATTGGGACCCAATCATCTCCCAAATCGTAAGATATAGGATGTGTGCTATTCTACTTTAGGACCTTCTATTGATCGGATGCTTTTTGTGACCTTTAAATCTTTTGTGATTAATTTGGCAGTGTGAATCATCCTACCTGCTATCTAATTGGTCATCCATTGATGCACCTTACTGGTTTCCGGCAGTTACTTTGTCAGTTATTTCCGTTGAAAAGTCATACGAGAACAGCCTATGTAAAATGCATAGCTGATTTTCCTGTACTGATTAAACCAGTGGGTTTGCTCAGTAAACAAACTCAAATGATGGTTGAAGCTGAAGACATCAAAAGACCATTCCAGGTGAGTTCTCTTTGCAACAAGGAATGGAATGGCCGGATCCTAATTTTGTACTCAATGAAAGATCAACCCCATTTGAGATAAAGATTGTCTAAAAATTAAGAATCAATCTGGATGAAATTGAGAAGTGATTCTATGTAAATTCAGAATCTCTCAAGCCAAACCACTAGAAAACAGAGGATTTGTATTCACTTTTTTTCTCACATGACAACACTTTCCCTTCATTAAAGTCCATGTGAAAACAGTCACAGAATCCCAATGAATCAACAAAGGGCCATTTAAAGCTAAAGTTTTTTTGGCTTACATGATTTAAAAAAAATGACAGAAAGCTAAATCCAATAAGGACAAGCTATCCAAAGATAAATTATTTGATTATCAGTAACCATCCACCACCACACAGCCTCTTCTTCCACCATCACACAAACTTACTGAAAACCAATGTTCAGATACCAACATGGTCCAGCTCACATGGAACCAGCATCAACCATCACAAATCCAATTATATCATACAATATCCCATATGATTAATGAGAAAACCAAATTAAAAAAAAAAAGGAAGGAAAAATCATTCTACTTATATTCTACTAGTACTCTGTTCACACATCTGTTGATGAGTTCTTATTATTACTTGAATTCCTTGAATCTGGCTCTATCTTCCTCATCATGAACCCATTCTGGTGTGAATCATCTTCCTCATGATACTTATAAGCAAACCCACCATGCCTTGTCAGATCCATTCCGGCCATCTCATCCTCCGCCGATATCCTCAACAGCTTCAACTTATGAAGAACATAGAACAATGGTCCCATGGTTGCACTCACCCACGCTGCAATCACCAGTATCTGTATAACATGCGCCGCCAAAAGCTTCCCACCACCTCCCATGAACAACCCATAAGGCCTTCCTGGTCTCCCCGGATAAACTTCATTAACATAAGCTTCTCTTGCAAACAAAGCCGTGAAGATGATTCCCCATGTCCCACATCCACCGTGCAACTGAGCTGCTTCCAGTGGATCATCAAACTTGAGCTTCTCCGCCAGTTTGTTGCACCCAATTAACACACCAGCAGAAACAAAGCCGCAGATAATCGCCGCCCATGGCTCCACCACTGAACACCCAGAAGTGATCGCTGCAAACCCACCTAACAACCCGTTACAGACGTCGGTCACGTTCCAGTGGCCGACGAGCAGACGCTTACCGAAAAGGGTGGTCAGTGCAGCCGTGCATCCGGCCAAAGTCGTCGTCACGGCGGTTCTTCCGATGGCGCTCCATTGACCGTAATAGGTCCCTCCAGCTCCATAAGGCTTCATTATGTTGAAGAAGGAACCTGGGTTGAATCCGTACCATCCGAACCAGAGCAAGAACGTACCCAGTACGACCAGTGTCCCACTGTGACCTCGCAAGGCTATTGATCGGCCGGAGTTGTCGAACCGGCCGATACGGGGACCTTCAATGAGCGCTCCCCAGAGCCCGGCGATCCCTCCGACCATGTGGACGACGCCTGAGCCGGCGAAATCGATGACCCCGGAACCGAACAGAAGATCGTTAGCTTTGTTGGGACTGGCCCAACCGTCGTTTGACCAGAACCAGTGAGACACGACTGGGTAAACGAATCCCGTCAAGAACGACGAGTAAATCAGATAAGCGACGAACTGTGTTCGCTCGGCGATGGAGCCACTGGTGATGCCGGCGGCGGCGATGGCAAAAGCCCATTGATACAGAAAGTTACTGTAATCGAAAGACGGTGACGGGAAGGCTTTGAGCCCGAAGAAATGGCGACCGATGAAGCTGTTCGAAGGCGCGCCGTAGGCGAACGCGAAGCCGAAGAGGTAGTAGAAGATGCCGCCGACGGCCGCGTCGAGGACGTTGGTGAGCATTATGTTCATGGTGTTCTTGGCGCGGACGGAGCCGGCGCAGAGCATGGCGAAGCCAAGCTGCATAGCGAAGACTAAGTAGGCGGAGAAGAGAAGGAAGGTGGTGTCGACGGCGTAGCCGGTGTCAACGAACTTGCTGGATACGACGTCGAAGCGGCTGCAGATGTAGTCGGCTACGGCGGTTGCGTTGGTGGCGCCGCCCAGGAGAGGGGCGAGGTCCGCCGCGGAGCATGTCAGAGACGCCATGGTCGGAGAGAGCTAGTGTTGGGGAGGAAAAAGTGGTACTTGGAGACTTATAGAGCGAGAGATTCTAAAAACACGACAGATTCAAAAGACTCTCTCTCTCTTTGATCGTTGACCTCTTTTTGGGGGTACTCGTTGTAGTTCCGTTAATAAAAGCGGGCTTTCTTGGTATCATATTAAAATTTTTTTCTGTTCCAAGTTTCATGCGTGGTACTTTTCCCCACAAAATGTTATTTTATTGCCAATTTTATTGTAATAAATCAGGATTTTTTTTTTTTTTACAAATGCGTGGGTATGGTATGTTTCGGAATAAATTACGAGCGTTCATCCTTTGCAGCGCATGCTGCGTACACCCCCTCACATTCAGTGGGGGGCCCACCATACATTTGGGGGGTCCCACACGATCATGTGAGGGGCTGTCTACAGCATGCGCTTTAGACGATGCCCATTCATAAATTACGCATAATTCCCTTCTTATTTCTGACAACTGCAAATGCCACCCTAAGTTTTCTAAGATGACCATAACCTCCCTTTTCAAATTTGTAAAATAACAAAGTAATAATATGAACATTTTATCAATTTTTAATTATCATTAAAAATATTAAAATATTAAACTTTTTGAACTTAAAGAAGGCTAAAGTCGTCAAAGAAAGAAGGCATGATAAAATCAAAAGGGAGAGTGGTGTCATTTAAGAAATCTTTGGAGAGTTATTTACAGTTGTCAGAAATTAGAAGGGAAGTAGATGCAATTTTCTCTTCTTTGTTTTTTTTTTTGGTTTTTGGGAAAAGGGATTTTAATAATAGAAAAGGAGAAGGAACCCAATAATTCTGTCTAAGCTCTCTTCGTATGTTTCATATAAAAAACTGTATCACAAAGAGGTGCATTTTTTTTCAAGGTATAATTTCGTACATGTCCCAACCTTGGGTATACCAATATATATATGTGATAGAGACACTTATTTGTGTGTAGGATGCACTAGTGAAGGTTTATAAGTAAATCATCTAGTTATTGGTGATTCTCAATGGACCAATTTACATGTTAGATGCACTTTTTTACGTATAAGATGCACAAAACTTTTTTTCTCAAAAAGACTATTAATTGATGCACTAATTTATATATTAGACACTTTTTTTTTAGTATGCACTAGTATTTACCCAATTTTGGATAATTGGACATTAGTGGAACTTTTCAAGATATTTGAAAACGAATGACGTTTTAATGTCGATAGGCAACAATTATTTTGTATCTATTTAGTTTTAAGGACTTGTAAATTTTATTAGTAGACTTCTAAATCCAATTCAAGAAGTTGTAAATCATTTATGAGATTTGTAATCCATGTTATTAGACTTGTAAATCTATTATGAGGAATTGTGATAAATATACATCAAGGACATTATTGTCCCTAAATAATAAAACGACACTCGATTTCAAATATCTTGACAAATATCATTAATATTTAATTATCCAAATTTGATGATTGAATCTGAATTATTTTCAAAAAAATATCACTAAAAATCAAATTTGCCTATATAAATTGTGAGAATATGTCTATATTATTAATCTATACTATATATAAAGAGAAGATGGGGGAATATTCCCTCTAGATTCTGGCCCCCTTCTTCTTTTTCCAAGCATTATCCTCCCCAAACAAAACAATCCCACACTATTGTAACTACCTTGGCTGTTTATTAAAGTGGGCACACGTTTTCTACGCGCGTAGCGCGTGCAGCCCCCTAGTAATTAATAAAGAGAAAAGAGGGGAATATTCCCTCTAGATTCTGGCCTCCATTTTCTTTTTCCAAACATTGTTCTCCCCAAACAAAACAATCTCCAACTACTTTAATCATGATATTTCTCTAAGTGGGTCCACGTTTTCTACGCGCTTCAACATGGAGCCCTTAATAAATATATATCTAAAGGTATGATTTGACGGTGGGGATTGTTTTGCACTGAAAAAAAGGGAAAAAAATTAAAAACATTGAGAGTATTATTTAATAGCTGTTGAAATTGGAAAATTCTTCGTGGGTAAGTACATAAGCTATCAAATATCAATTGTGTAGGCCTTTTGACTGACTTTTACGCATTGCCCTCTTTTGAAAGGACAGATAAAATTGATGTTTTTGGAGCCTCTAGAAAGATGGAGACAGATACCATCAATCGCTTTGAAATATTCGTCGAAATACGGAGAGGGGTTTCATGCCCTTTTTCTTCCAATTCCCACTGGTCAATCATCTAGGCTGAGGCTTCACTTTGAGTATAATGGAATGATAGGGATGGTTTCCTGGCCTCTTCTTCCAATGTTCATTTATCAATCATCAAGGTTCAGAATTTGTTTCTAACCACAAGAATATGTGATGATAGATTTGGGTTGGATGAGCCCGTTTGTTGTTGCCATACACATGGCAACAAGACAGAGGATGATGTAGATACACTACAGATTTAGTGTAATGAAAAAATCATGCAAAGCCATTGAAATAGTCATGGAACCTCTAAGCCCCAATTGGGCTTACCAGATGCACCTCTGGTTTTAAGAAGCATAAAATTATAACCTCACTTCCTATGAAACAGAGGATCTCCTGGTCTTTGAGTTTGATTTAGTTAAATATACATTGGGTGGTTTATATTATATTTATACAATCCCATGAATGCGATCACAGAACTCGGAATTCGTAAGCAAGGAAGTAAAATTATATTTATAATTATATTATCAAAATTAAAAAGATATGCATTTTAAATTATATTTATACTTATTTTGAATAGATAATTATTTTCTTCGCATAGATAATTATACTAATTATCAAAATTATATAGAGATTAATTATCAAAACTGTATTTTATATATTGTATCTTTGGAGAAGTATTATCAAAATTGTATTTTAATTTGATATAAGATTATAGAGTTTATACATATCGCATTTAATATATATTATCGTAACCATTTTCTTGGAACATTATCCCAATATTTGTGGAGTTCATTTACCAGTAGTCGAAAAGACGGTTAACAATACATATGGACAACAGTTACCTACATAAGCTTAAAAATTAATGTAAAACACCTCACCTTTTCCCAGGAGGATGACCTGCATTATTTCAATATAAATACATATGTTTAGTAAGGGTAGTTTCAGCACAAAATATGAGGCTAGAATCTGTCTAGTTCGCTTTAAGACATGAGTCATAGCCAAAACATCACCTCACCCATACCATCTTCTTTGGCATGAGGCCATATCCTCTGGTCCCTCACGTTGGAAGATCTGCCGGTCCAACGGTGGAAGGTGTGTACACATAAGCTTCATGCACTTATGTGGACACACATTTCACCGTTGGACCAGTAGATCTTCCAGCGAAGAGCTCCAGCAGATTTCAAGTCCTTTGGCACCAAGCATCTAGAACTGAATCATTTGCCTTAATATTGTGAATTATAACACTACTAATTACTTTCTAATGCGTGATGACTCAAGATGAATGTGAAGGGTCCCATCCGCTTTGAGTTTTTTTTCTTACTCCCACACACCCGCTCACTACCCGGCCGAGTTAACGATTCCGTTTCCCGAGTTAGATATCTACTTTTGAATTAAATGCCATGTGTTGAATGCAAATGTTAAATGCCTTGAGATTGATCACGGTCCTTTTATTAGAAACTTGAAATGTAAGGAAGCTTTGAGCCTTTGATAAAGAATGGGATCCAAGTCGCTCCTTTGGCAACGGCCGTTCGGGGGTAATTTAGTAAAATGAATCAAAGTAAATACATATGTTTAATGGGGGCATTTTAGGCATCGATTATCAGATCAGAATATAAGAATATATAAGTAGTGTATATAGATGGAAAAAGATATTTCGGATTTAAATAAGAATGAATTTAAAAATTACCGGATTTCGAGATCCATACATCAAGATAAGATTTGTTTCTGTGTCTGCTAGTCCATCTCATATTTAAATTGTAAGGCTGCAAATTGACCACCTTAATGTATGGGGCATGGGCGCCGGCATCTGTTCGAAGTTCAAACATGGATACATTCATAGAATGTAGAACAGTCAAGCTTAATGACTAAGAATAGTCTGATACTAGAAGTTTCAAGCTTTCAGCAACATAAGACAATCCCATTGCCATATAAATCAATTTGGACAGCCGGCATTCACACTAGAGGTTGACTGGTCAATGTGATCATCTTGCTTGTGAACCCAAGAAAATGAAGAAGTGAAATTTTCATTTTCTGAACTTCAAAAGTCAATGGGAAAGCAAATCTGTTTTGAGGATCTAAAATGGAAGAAAATTGTGGGTTCCAAAATAGACTTATTTCAAGCCCAAATGCTGTTTGACAAATGCTGTGGCTGCATAATCAACACAAGCTTTCTTCTTTGACCATCCTACAAACATCTTAAAAGAACACTTAATAAAAGTAAAAGGCTGTCCTGTTCTAGAAACTAATGTCAAAATGGATTCACAATACTGATAGGTAATGAAAAATTGCAGAACTTAAAAGGTGTTACAGCTGACATTTAGAAAGTCAAAAGATGCTAATAGTCGGCAGATTCTATTTCAAATTGAGGTCAGAAGAGAATCATATTGTAGTGTAAACAAATTGTAAGATTCATAAAGTTTTCGGCAGGCCTCATGGGTGTCAATCAAGTTGCATTGTCTCTGTCAAACAAATCCATTCCTCATATTTTAGTTCTTAGACTTGGTTGGGTGATGGCAGCATGATGAAATTTGGCAAAATAACCTCAGCTATTGAAAAAGGAAACCATTAACAAGAAAGCTTGGTTTCCACTGAATCTAAAAAAATCTGCCATAAATTCTAATAATGTTCGAAACAGAGGAATCATAATTTATGGGTAAGCAATTCCGGCTATAAAAGAAAAAACAGTACTCATTCTATAACAACAAAAAGAAGAATCGAAGTTTGCCCTTTAAAACTATGCTAAGGCGGCAAATTCATATGACATCCTACAAATAAAGTGAGCCAGAGAAATCCATGTTCTCAAATAGTTGTATTGAAAATAACAAATATCATACTCCCCTGTTTAAACTGACTTTTCATTATTTCCAAGCCGTACATAGCATGCCGTATAATTGTAAGGATTTTTACCATGTCTTACTTGAACGGCATAGGTGGAATGCATGGTCATGCAATATATGAGGACTCACCATTTCTCCATTTTTGGATAATTCATGAAACTAACCGAACACCAAAGGCTAGCAATTACACGTAGTTAAATCAATGTCTTGATTCTGCTTCAAACTCATTAGGGTGGAGCCCACTTCCCGGCTTTAAACTCCTCATAGAAGTTAGATCCTTTTGAAACCACGAAGAAAACTGTGCACATGATATAGTAGAAGCAGGGAAAATAAATTACTTCTTATGTGACAAGGGGAAAAATATGTTTTTTTTAAATTTTTTATAAACATTTTGAAATATATATTTGTAAAGTACTATAAAAGAGAAACCCACCTGGGATTCCAGGGATAACAAAGTCTGGTTGACTCAGAATCTTGTGAAGTGTTTTCTTTTCATTTACCTTTATCCACCTAATAGAGCTTTCCCCTGCAAACAGTTATACAATAAGAAGTTAGGATAGAAGGAAGTTTCTTCATGAAAAAAAAAGAAGTGTTTTGCCAACAGATGATGAGCTTAAAAAATTTTTGAAAGTTTCAGACTTGCAGTAACTAAACAATTGGGTATTAGCAACATCAGGATCGTGTTTGGAATGTATTTTTAAAGAATAACAATGACAAATGGGTTGTATTAAGAAATAATAGCATTCCAGGACGTCAAAAGCAAGATGGTCTTCTCTCACTGAGTTCGTGCTGTAGCACAAATCTTGTTCTGTAATTCCTATCTGTCAAAACCATATTTCCAATCAAATCGTATGCAACTAAAGCATTTCTGATTCTCTCCACCTATGTCTAGCCCTTTGTGATCCCCCAACATATATATTGCCCACTCTTTCTGACATACACCTTAGGTCTTCGTTTAACATGATCAGCCAGTTTAACCAACCTTTTTTTCCCCTAATCTTTATCTCCTATTTCAGGTACTCTGAATATTCTTAGATTTGTTCATTTCTTATATTCCTAGTCTTTTCACATATAATCTCCACATCATAATCTCAGCAATATGTTGCATTTTATTGCCCAAACGTTTTAATCCCAGTATCAGAACTTGCTTAATAGCAGCCATATAGATTTTATCTTTGAGCTTGAGTCGAGTACATTGTTCAAATGGGATTCTAAAATCACTTAAGCTATCTCGTGTTAAACCTATATGCAACATCCTTATCAATATCCTCCTCTTTACAGATGATTGATCTAAGAAAAAATATGTGGTTACTTCTGAGAATCTACCAAAATCATGCCATCAGAAGATAGCATAGACCTAAGCAACTCCTCCTGAATATGAAATGTCAATTCACTACATAATGAAAGCAAAAGATTAGGACTCATAACCTACTCTTGTTGAAAAAGCAATACTGTTAAAACTCATTTGTATCCGAGAAACTATACACACATATGCGTGTGTGTGCATATGAACTTAGCAATCAAAGCTGCTAATGGATAGTCATTTTCATGTCACAGAGTGAACTTAATGATATTTCTTACATTACATCATGGGATTTTCCCCCTTACAGTTTTGGTTGAGAAGTGCAACATTGACATTGTGAAACCAATGTAATTTAAAACATATTTTCTAGCTAGTTAATTACGCCAAAATGTTGACCGCATAAGATAATACATATGTATAAAATTCCATTTCAACTCTTTGTTTGCTCCTTCATAAAGCTCATTGCTTTCTGTACCATTTTAGGGTTATGGCCCATTTTACGGCTGATAATATTCTTACAAGAATATATGCTCTAAGGATGTGTAAAATGCGGATAAGTACTTCCATTGTAAGAGATTCATATCACCCATGTCACAAGTGAGGTGGAATTTGGTCTAGTAAAAGACCATTGAGATGCTTTGCAATGACAAACTAAAAAATACGTGTAACCTACAAAGTGACATGATCAACCAAATATCATTACAAATCTTTCACCATAATACCTTCAAAATACCTAAGACCTCAATGTGCCATTTATAAAGTGGCATATGGTCCAACAGAACAGCATCAAAGATACTTGTATGATAAAGTGCAAGTAGTAGAATGCTACTGGAAAGGCATTACCCATCAAAATGGACTCATAATGAGGTCGAAAGATGTGTGTGTGTGTGTGTGTGAAAGCGAGAGAGAGAGAGAGAGAGAGAATCCTATTAAATGAGCACGCAACAACCACTTAATAGCCAGACACACGGGAAGAAATTTCTGACATTCTTCTGATCAGATATGGGAAATATCTTGAATTGTTAAAAAACTGTTGCACAAACCAGATTGAGAATCTTCTTAAGCAAGAAGAACCAATGGGAATGTGAACACCATTCTGCAAAGACAAGGATAATCCTTGTAACATTAATCAAAGGTGACCAGATCTACACTGCTGAGATCCTAAGCAATAAAAAGGCAACACCGTATTTGCGAAGAAGTTCAAATCAGACCCTCCACACGCAAGGAAAAATTATTGTTTTTAACAAAGTAAAACCAATAATTTATTAATATCAAAGAGAAGAAATATATGACAAAACTTGCCATCTAAGGAGAAAACAGAAAAGGCAACCAATTAAATCCTCCCTCCTAGTACGCTATCCCCCATCCCATGGGGTTATCCAAAAGAGAAAAGCCTCTTGCCATAGCACCCTTTGAAAATTTATCCAGATATTTTTACCATGGTACATGAGAGAACAAGATGCTCAACATAATAACTAAAAAATAACTCACATTAATAAGGTGAGCAAGCTTCTAACAGCACTCCTGTGGTAAAGCAATCCAATAAACCATCATTGCCCTCAATAAATATATAACAAAGGGATCCTTTTTTTTTTAGCCTTATAACTAGAAAATTTAGTGAAGCAAGAGGAATAAAATTATACATAGGAGAACAAAACAGAAGGCAGCCCAACGAAAGAGTTAGAATGCAAGATTTTCTTAGGGAACTCCATAAACAAACAACAGTCTACCTGCACCACTATTGTTAAGCATATCAAGCTCCTTATTTGATGATCAAAGCACATGCCAGCCTCTGTAGCAGGTATCTAGCAAGTCTAACAAGATATGTCAAGTTCCAAGGGCTCTAGAAAAAATGAAATCTTGCCTCTCGCAGTCTCACTACAAGTGAAAAAAACTCGGCTTTTAACAGCATTTCTTTCCCTTACAGATCCCAATAAGCCATGAACAATTGATTTTTGTAATATTTGTATGATGATTTGCTGTAGATCTCAGCTTTTAATGTCCAACAATTGAACTTTTTATCAGCTCTTCTTCATGTGTCCTCTGTCGTGTAAGCCAAGAAGATCTGAATCACATATTCTTCTCGTGCTCCTTCTCAGGGACAGTTTGTAAAAGTATCATGAGAAAAAATTGTCTTTCAATACCTCCAATGGCATGGGACAGCACAATTGATTCGGCGATAGAGAACTTTAAAGGGAAGAATTTAATTTCCCAGACCAAGAAAGCCTCATTCTCATCTATGATATATCATATCTGGGCAGAAAGAAATAGACAGATTTTTCATAACAAGGCTGGGTTGGAAGAGCAACTAATCCAAACCATTGCTACGGAGACATCATCAAAGTTATCTGACCAAAGCATGAAAGTGGAGGATACTCCCATCAACCGTGAAATCTGCTCAAATTGGGCCCTGCATCCTTTATTCCTGTGATTTTCTCACTACCAGTGCATAGGAGGTTTTTCCCTCTTGAAGCTACAGGTCATACATGTATGGTAATTGTATTGTCACTCCCTCTTTTTTGGAGCTTTGTATAGCTTACTGTCGCATGCTTAGTGCATGTATGACGTCTTCCTTTTGCTAGCCTCTGGCTATGGCATAAATATTTATACTCTTTTTGGAATACAATTACTTACCTTCCAAAAAAAAGGTGGCTGGCCATTCTATAATATTTTTCCACACAAATAGATTATTATTTTTTTATTTTTTTGTGGGTCTAATTCACTCAAATAGATCTATTACAAAGCAATTAGAGCATAAAGGTAATTGTCTCACTGACCAAAAATTATTTCTTGGTCCTAATTTGATTATAAATCTAAGAATATAGACCATACAAACCAATGTAGAGCCTTCTTTCCAACCATGGGTTGCATCATAACCATAGGTCACCTGCAAATTGCAAGTTGCTATTTGGATATGAGCTAGCTTCTTACTCATGAGTTAGATGACCTGATTTGAGAGTAGATTATGACTCTTGAGGCATTTATCCAGTTTTGCTTTTATCAGAACATCATAATACATAGCCAAAACTTTCTCAAGTTATATTTTTAAATTTGCCTTTGTTTTTTTTTTTTTTTTACTTCCTTAAGAGTCATTCTGTGGGAAGAAGATACGTCATTTTCTTCTTTTTAATACAGAAATAAATTTAAAGGGTACATGTTTAACCTTCGTAAGAGCACACACCCACCCACCCCCATTGACAGGTTAAAAACAACCTTCATGTGTTCCTAAAATAATGTTTTAGTTACATGGATGTCTTAACTACAAAAGAGTGAGCATACTGCAATTGTATGACGAAAATAAATAAATAACGATAGCATCTAAGATGTTTCTCCAATATGCTAATGTTTCAACATAAATATTTTCAAAGTTACAAACAACAGGGCAAGACAACTATGACACGCTATTTAAATTAGAGAGCTAAAGGCAGCACAGAATACCTTCAAACTTGCTATGGTTTGAGCACTCTTTTGCATCTTTCTCTTCATCACAAATGCTTTTTAATGAAGCACCTGCTGTGCCTTGCAAGAGATATCTAAGTACTTCTGTTTTCGATAAAGGAACTCCAGAACCAGCCTGAAACCGAAATTGAAGCATTTTAGACAGCATGGTGTTGCATTGAGAAAAGCTTCATGGAGTTGGTACTTTGTGGAAAACTTTTGTGGAAGGCTTAGCTGAGAGTGAGAAATGGCGGTTGGTGCACTCCATTTTATTTATTTACTTTTGTTTTTGTATGTCCACGGAAGCTTCTGAAATTATGTAAATGTTCAAACAATTGTTCAGCTTTTCAAATGATTCATTTAATAGCTAAGAAGAGGCTAGCTTGAGAACTTTCAAAATAAAAAAAAACAAAAACAAAAACAAATGAAGAACATGTTTAAATAAACTTGTGCAATAGTTATATGCAGCTCCTGTCTCACTTCAGCAAAACAACCCACCAATAGAAGCTATTTTGTCTACGTAACTTTGCGAAAGTCTCTTTTTAAAAAAAAGGACTTAAACAGAGAGTTATTTATTCTTACTATTTACAGAATTAATTTCTAAAGGTTCAAATTTGGGTATTGATGGAATTCGGATTTTAAAAATCCATGAAGAATAAAAAATTTTGCTAAAATTTCTTTTTTTGCCTGTCCAGAGATATATTTCTTTGAGGTCTCAATGAAAACCTCTACATTCAACAAGCTTGGAAATATTTGCACATTTATTGAAAATTTTTGCCAAAAATATTTCTTGTTGGTATTAAATCCCGTGGTAATTCAAAATGTCAAAAAAAGGGTAGGATTTTGCAGATTTCATCCAAATCACCCAAAAGAGAGAGAGAGCTGGGTGGGGCACGGAGAGGGTCAAAATGAGAGAAGTAAAGGTAAGAAGAAATAGAAGGAAGAGAGGCATAGAAGCACCCAGTGTCTTTTCCTCCTCCAATTGCTATCATTGTAATTTAGGAAAAGATATGGCCACAAGCCCTATTTATATTTAATTCCAAAACCTGCTCCATTATATCCATGAACATACCTACCCATAACTAAACCAAAACCAACCAGTAGACACCCATACCTAATTGCCCATTCAATGATATCTCAACGACATAAAAGTCATCAGAAGAAAAGAGCAGTGTGTTTTTCTAGGTTGTCATTCTAGAAAATTTTGTTTGCTGCCAGTACCCATGACAACACCTCCCATAGTGCTTTTTTTCCTATTTGTTTCTTCGTTTAAGTAATAGTGCTACATCAACTGCCTTGTTAAGTGCCCACAACAACGAGAAGTCCATTTTCAATAATCATTTGCTAGGTCGTCATCCTATCAAATGCATCAAAAACAAGGTGCTACCTTAGGCAACCAAATGATAGCCAAATCTGAATCATTTTAACATGAAAGGTTGCATTTGATTTTGACAGAAAGAAGAGAATGCAGGAAAAGTAACTCATCCCGAATCTCATGAGTGTTTGCCTGCTCGGCAAATAAAGGAAAGGTTGGGGCCCCTTCATATTCTGGGAAAACAAGGGAAACACTTGTTTTTGTTTCTTGGTCAGGAAATGCAATTTTGAGCCCTGAGAAATGGTGCAGCTTATTCCTCTATGTTCATGTATTTTATTTCTTATATGGCTTTCCTGCATTCTCCGGACATCAAATGCAGCGAAAAGGATTGTTTGATTTTCTGGGATTCTGAACTGCATAGTTGAAGAAATTTATTGATTATGGATTCTGCAATAGAAAAACATGCAGAGAATTCTTGAAATTAATTTCCAACAATATTGAACATAAACCAAAATTAACATACTTAACATCCATAGCAATGACATACCTCATAGTATAATTCAACAGCACCCCGGGTGTAAGCATGTGCTTTGTCCCATGGCAATGGTGGACAACTTTCTGAAAACATGTTTGAAACTAAGGACATCCCAACAAACCTAAATGTATAAACTATAGTAATCAATGTACATATCGTCAAACATGAGGTAAGTGAAGAATAGTATGGCAAAGGATATCATGTCGAGATGAGCTGAGAACATATCAGTCTCGCAGAAGTCCTCGATAAAATCACTGTACATAACCTCTGCATATAAAAGAAGAACCGGCCAGTGAAGAATCTTATCTTTGTCTAATATTGGCTTTCTTATTCCTGTAAGTTCTTGATATGTTGACTTCCCCAGCTTCAAACCTCTACTCTCAATTGCAGATGCAAGATCCTGCATATTTTTGTGTAAAAGGCCATGAGCCTGAAGTTGCCAAAGAAAGTTCTGTCCACACAGAGTAAAAATATCTGACCTGAGCTGCCGCCACAGCCTCTAGAGCTTGAGCATCATGGCGTTCACGTTCAGATTTTCGTAAGTCAATTTGCTTGACCAGCCTTTTTAGTTCTTCATTGCTTTGAGACTGCTCAAGTCCAGTTTGGCAAAATGACGCTGCTTCAGTCAACATGTCCAAGGACATAGCAGCTTTAGCAGCTCGATAAAGTGCCTAATCAGACGGCAGCCCTTAAAAGCCTTGAACACATGACTCCAGTATGAAAATGTATAATTCACGAATCTTATATCAAGGATTTAATGACATAAGCTAACAACCTTGACATTTGTTGGGCACAGTTTAATTGCCTCCTCAGCATCCATGAGAGCACGCCTGTAGTTCCCCAGAAGCAGATTCACATGGGCACGATTTGAAAAGATAATAGAGTTCTCAGAAACACTAAACACGTTCTGATTTATTGCCCTTGTGTAGCAATCAATAGCATCCAAGTAGTGCTTTTTACCCATTCTGACAAACTCATTACCCTTTTCCTGAATTTTCAATTGTAGAAGAGTGACAAGGCAGAATGGTACAAATAATCAATAATTCCTCAACAAAAAATCAGAAAATTCAAAAGTTAAGAACCGAATAACTACAAATACAAACCATTCAAAGAAATTTAATCTGTTCTTTAGAATGCAACCTTTGATCAATTAACCTTTTTAAAAACTTCTGCACGAGGCAATAGATGATACATCCAAAAATTAATAGTCAATCATGCGGAGCGCCCCTTATCAGGTAAAGTCCATTTGCTCCAAGGTAACAGAATATTTCTATAACCACCGATAATAGCTCTTGCAAGAGAGAGAGAGAGAGAGAGATGCGCTCATAATTGCAATACTTAAGATCATTTTCAAATCTTATAAGATGAACTCACAAATCTCTGTGCAATACCTCTCAGTCATGATCACGAATAAGAGTTTCTTTCTGGCTAACTTTGAAATTCAGAAGGCAATCAATCGTCAAAAAAAAAAAGTATATGGTTCGTGAACAGCTTCCATGTACAAATTCAAGAGTAATGGGGGGAACATTATTGAAACCCGATTAGAGAAAAGTTATCACAAAGTTGGCATAGCTGAATCAGAAAATTTGACCTTAAAAACTCGTCTTTCAGATGCTCGAAGAAATTCCTGACTAAAAACAAACACAAAAACAAAAAAGTAGAATGCAGTTAAGAGGCACAGAGAAACCTTGAGTTCAAGAGCAGCGGACTCCTTAAGGGCATTGATAGCATCAACGTCTTCTTTCTCACTTTCGGTTGCGGGTTCCGATCCCTTTTCCATCCACAGCGCCATGTCTCGAGCAAGCGCGAGAGAGAGCGAGAAAAGTGACTTATAAACCAACTAACCCCATTAAGCTTCTTTGGTTAAAAGAAGGGGAAAAGAACTTTCCAGGGTCGCGGTGCTAGCCTTCGAAGACGGAGACGGGACCGTTCAGGTTCAAATGATTTTGCCAAAAGAGTCGGTCTGGGCCAATTTAAAAAATTTAAACGTTATGGGATTTTTCTTCTTTTTTTTTTTTTTTTTTTTTTTTTGTTGGTGAAGAAAAAAAAAGGACTTGGATCATCTACGGTCGAACTCGGAAAATGCTCCAACCCGTAGCCAGTTGGGTGGTGCCACATCAGCTACTTTTGCAGTGTCGGGCCACATCATCACAGAAGCATAACCCCAAACGGCGTTAAACGTTTACGTAAATATATTTATTTTTTATTTGGACGGGACAGTCGATGGCGCCTCGACTGTCGGGCCCTTTTCTCGACTGCACAAACTTTTCTTCTTTTCTTTGCAAAACATTTCTCCTTCCCCCACCTCTCCTCCTCTCTCACAGAGTTCCCCAGTGAAGGAGACGCCATCTGCCATTATCGACCTCTATCTTGGTCTCAACTAGTGGCATTTTGAAGATTGAATGACGAAACAAGGTTAGATCAAGGTAGGCACTAGAAAGATCCATCTCTTTCTCATTTACAGTGCAGAGGGAGGGGTAAATCGAACTCTTTTTTTGGTTCTGGAAGTTTGCGTGAGCAGGGTAAATCTCTGTGACTCTCTCTTATTTGATACTTTTGTTAGGGCCTCATATGTAGAGTTTTAAATCTTTCTTTCATCTCATTTCATAACCGGATTCTCTCCCTCTCTCCCCCACCAATCTCCTTTCTATTATTCTTCTTGTTCCTTTTTCACCCACATGCCCATTCCTTGGTTTGTGTTTTTCTGGATTATAACACAAGGAGCTCTTGTTCTTTTCCTGCTATCAGATCAGATCGATGGCAAGAGAGGTGGGGTTTAGCTACTCTACTTTTTGGAGCGATTGGATTTCTTGGCTCACGAACAAGACAAGTGATGAGGCGTAAAAGAATCTAGATAGATCCCAACCAAGATCCAGATGAAGAAATCTCATTGTCTTGTTCGTGAGCCAAGAAATCCAATCGCTCCAAAAAGTAGAGTAGCTAAACCCCACCTCTCTTGCCATCGATCTGATCTGATAGCAGGAAAAGAACAAGAGCTCCTTGTGTTATAATCCAGAAAAACACAAACCAAGGAATGGGCATGTGGGTGAAAAAGGAACAAGAAGAATAATAGAAAGGAGATTGGTGGGGGAGAGAGGGAGAGAATCCGGTTATGAAATGAGATGAAAGAAAGATTTAAAACTCTACATATGAGGCCCTAACAAAAGTATCAAATAAGAGAGAGTCACAGAGATTTACCCTGCTCACGCAAACTTCCAGAACCAAAAAAAGAGTTCGATTTACCCCTCCCTCTGCACTGTAAATGAGAAAGAGATGGATCTTTCTAGTGCCTACCTTGATCTAACCTTGTTTCGTCATTCAATCTTCAAAATGCCACTAGTTGAGACCAAGATAGAGGTCGATAATGGCAGATGGCGTCTCCTTCATTGGGGAATTCTGTGAGAGAGGAGGAGAGGTGGGGGAAGGAGAAATGTTTTGCAAAGAAAAGAAGAAAAGTTTGTGCAGTCGAGAAAAGGGCCCGACAGTCGAGGCGCCATCGACTGTCCCGTCCAAATAAAAAATAAATATATTTACGTAAACGTTTAACGCCGTTTGGGGTTATGCTTCTGTGATGACGTGGCCCGACACTGCAAAAGTAGCTGATGTGGCACCACCCAACTGGCTACGGGTTGGAGCATTTTCCGAGTTCGACCGTAGATGATCCAAGTCCAAAAAAAATTCATGGGATTGGGTTGGATCTGTTCAGGACCTTCATGTGTTACAATCGGCACATAGATTCTTTTGTTCACTTCATATGCCTTTTGAATATTACACTCAAGTCGTGGGCAAATTGATCTTTAGTGAAATTTTTTGGGAATAATTTAGATTCAGTCATACAATTTTGGATAATTACACATTGGCGATGCTTTTTTTAGATGTTTGAAAACGAGTATCTTTTATAAATTCACATATTGGATTTACAAGTCTAATAACATAGCTCACTAGTCTGTAAACTAAATTTACAAGTCTCTTAAAGGGGTTTACGAGTTTTTAAAATGGATTTACAAGTCTAAAAGATGGATTTACAAGTCCATGAACTGAATTTACAAGTCTACGAAATGGATTTACAAGTTAGTAAACCGGTTTTACAAGTCTATTAATGGAATTTACGAGTTCCTAATTTGGATTTACAAGCCTACTAATAGAATTTACAAGTCTCTAATAGATATACACTAAAAGCATTGTTGTCCATAAACAGTAAAACAACACTCATGGGATGTCGCTAAGGTAAAGGGGTACTTGTGAATAACAGTCATAAACCATGACACATTATTAATCCCACATCAAGATCTGGTACTTTTTATGCACATTACAAATAAGCAAACATGGATGTGTTTCCTGCATAGCTTGAGCACATAACTTGTTGGGCTTAACTTACTGCTCATTTGTATATTTGTAATGTAAAGGGAGAAAAAATAAATAAATAAATAAATAGCTTTTACAAGTAAATCTAAGACAGATATATTCTTAGCAATTCTCTACTCCTTTGATTGCAGTTGTCTTCCTAGCAAGACAAGTCCAACAGAGGCACAAGCAGACAAGAGTGTTGATGAATAGGTAATAGCAAGCAGAGCTCCTCTTAGCGACTGCATTCATAAGGGATGATTCACAAAGAAGTGTAAAATAGTAGATAACAGACGGTTAGAAAAGAATATGATATTTGCATAATATTTGTTTCAAGCACCTTGGCTAGCTGCAACGCATTGTCATTTGCATATTGCAGTGAGCTCTCTGGTATGCTTTGGATGCGTTGGCTTAGTCCCCATGACAGAATCCTAAATTTCGATATTTGAAAGAAATTAACAAGTTTGGCTATAGCATGCTCTTCCCTGATGCCCAGAAATACAAAGAGAAGAAGACATGATTTTGAAGGAGATATTACCCGAATACACAACCAATTGCAGCTCCAATGTAGGCTTTATCTGATGTTAACTCAACTTGTAGGTCTCCAAACTGCAATCAAAAACATACATCATGAAATGTTGATTACAAAAGGTTTGCATGGAACAATTTGGATTCAAAATAATTGCAATTGGTCCAATTACCTTCAGCATCCTAGTCTCATTTTTTGGTTTCTGACTGGCTGTCGTAGTTACTGGATTTGCAGACAGCATATTTCCGGTCTTGATCATTGCTTTTGCAATCTGCAATACCCACACATCAGAAAACATATTTCCATTCTGAGTTACAATAAGGTGGTTGGGGTCTTCAAAGGAGGTCAGACAGAGCCACTACCATGCAGAAAATGGTTGCTTTAATCAGTTAGTTCATTCATTAACTTGCCATCTTTGTGGTTCCTTAAATGCCTACCCATTTCGGTACTCAGAAATGGTGCAGAGAACTCAAATCACATATGCGAAAATAAAAGCACACCATCAAATAGATTTTGTGCATGATCTTGTTTGTAAAATGTATGGCATGGTCTCATGAGTTTGTTGAGGAAGAAAAAAGAAACACAAATGGAGCTCTGTCCAGCAGCTTCAATCAAGCTCAAGACAGATTGAAATCCCGAGCTTTGGCTATGCTTGCTATAGCCTCTTAAATTATCCTTGGATCCAATTTCTTGGCTAAGAGTGGGTGTAATAGCTAAATTTTGATTTCAAACAGCCAAAAATATGATCATTTGGGATCTCCTTCAACAGAATTTAACCCAAAAATGCCTCCTTTAGTTTGGGGCATCAAACATAAATCAGAATTTACGCTTAAGCCATCAAGATGCAACTTTGTGATTAAGACAAACATCTTGACCATTTACAACCCATGTCAATGTATGATATAGTCAGACAGACCTGAGTTGATCAATGTTAATCAAGTCAAGGGTGACAATGCAACCTTGGCAATGGTGTTTCAACTTTCAAGGCTCCCAACACAATGTGATATCTTTTTTTTATTGAACTTCAAATAAATTATATGGGACTTACATCAATGCTAATTTAGGCACTGTTAAGCGAAGAAAATTAACGATGAAACTGAGGTTACTTTGTGCAAGAGGAAAATCCTCAAAGGACGAAGATATAAAAGTAAACGGGTGGGGTTACGAAGGATATGAAGGCAAAAAAAAATGCTATTTTGATTGGCTTGATTTGCAGAAGAGTGTCCAACGACTCCAACCTGCTGACCTCTGGTGAGTTGGAAGAAAACATTGTTGATATGTCCATAAACAAAGAAGGTATAAAGATGCTTCCTGGCTTCTTGAAGAGAAGGAAAGAATTGAAAGGTAAAAAAATTAAAGGTCAAATAAAAGACAAATTTACACAGGTTTCAAAGCATGCCTGCAGCTGACATGTTGAGAACAGTAAAATAATTGCAAATAGAGAAATTTTTTTTCTTAAAGCAAAGGCAAATTGCAAAGCAGGAAATGGCATGCTGTGACCTATAGAATTTACAAGTGAAGGAAAACTTTTAACTGGCAATCAGCTGGTAACCTATGAGATCCATTATCACCTCCATCTGAGAGGGACATGTTTATAGATTTGGCAAGTAGTTATACATCTATGTTAGACTTTCCTGTCAGGTCCAACTTAAGAGATTATAGAGTAAAAAGTTTTTGTTTCATGGAAGAAACCCATGGAAGAATGAGTAATTTGCATTATGTATTCCATATTTCCATAAATTCAGGCATGAAGTCCATAATCACTTGAATTGTACCTTTTGTAGTTCACCTTGACCATATTGTCCCATGGACTGAAATCTCCTTCCAGCAGATACCAAACGCCTTCCAAATGCTACAAGAAGCATAGAGAATGAAATTGGGCTTCATAACAAACTTTCTACAATAGAAATTTATGGAAACATCATTAGCATTTTCTACTATGCCTGCCTGTTTTGGCACTATCTGACAAAGAGCTCTCCAGCTTTGGAAGCTTGCTTGCTAAAGTACATGAAGTTGATGTATCACCTAGTTCCCATGCTCGAGATAGATTCAATAAAACCTCTCCCAGATCTTGACCACACTGCAGTAAGAAGACGGAGGAAGTTGCAATTAGATTTCAAGTAACAGGTTTCATCAATGAATACCTAGTATCTCTCAGCTCTTCACCGCACAGCAAATTTGAGAGACTGATTCGATCAAATGTACCACACATTTGTCCTCTCAATTAAGATAACAACATCAACTAATCAGTAACTAATAGATGCATATACTTTTCTTCTCTGTATCTGTTGTGTCTTCTCTTAGGAGAAACATTAACACAGCAACAGTAACGTGGAAAAACATAACTGTTCAAATTTTTTTCTTGTTGTAGTATGCCCAGCAGCTTGAAATATATTATAACAATATCAGATTCATAATCATGCAAGTGTGTATCTGACATGTAAGAGTGCACACCATGAGCCTCAACGAGCATCCAACTCTAGATAAGGAAAATAAAAATGTTTGTGCTTCTGTACCAAAGCTACAAAATTTTCCATCAAAACCAAATTAATAAACCAATATGCATCTAGCTCCTTACTGCCACATATATTATTAAATAGCAGGAAGCGAAAGCACCTCTGATTTGGTGCACCCAGAACAGCATCCCTGAAAAGATAAATCATAGCAATGTGCCACAGGGTTTTAAATCTTGACGGATACCGAGTCAAACTGGCCGATACAACTCGGTACAGGCCTGTACCAGTACTTGTCTGTATGGGGAAGTACAATTACCGGTCAGGGTTGGTACGATGGCAGGTACCGAGGACCTTGATGTGTTGGGACTTTTTATCCCAGACTTGCTTTATCATGGGCAACAGTTTGCACAATGGCTTGCTTCACTTAGCTCTTAATCATTTATATGTATGCACTTGTTTAGTTCTTCGACAACATCTATAATTACATCATACATTATAGGGAAAACATTCAGTTTTCTTTTATTTTTAAACTTACACAAGATAGAAACATCCATAATTTCAAATATAATATTCTGGCTTAAGTTGAGAATGATATTTGCTTTGTTCAATCACAGTTGCAACCTTAGTAAAAACAATTATGCTATCTGCGATCCTCTTTTCGGGTTTAAAGTACACTACATTGGCATATGAAATCCGTTGATTCAAGCAAAAGCATAACTCCATAAAGTTCGGAAATAAAAACTACTTTTCCTGTGCTAACTTGCCGAAATTTTACTTACTAACCTCGTTGATAACAGATCCATTTGAAAGATCGAAAGCCGCATCGTTCAGCTTCGCAGAATCTCAACAACATTGCCAAAGTTCTCTCAATCAAAGACTAAACCTAATCAAATTAATCCAATGAGTAATTGAATAAAAGGGATTGCGCTTACGTCAAGACGAAGATCTCGTGGGAGTTGGGCAAAATAATCTGGTGGAAGAACAAAGCTATCCTGAAAATTGGGGGAAAAAAAAAATCACGGCTCTTAATGGAAACCAAACCGAAAACCCAGAACCGTAACCTTAGAAGTTGATGAAAAGAAGATGGATGATGCTCACAGCAAGTTCTTGTAGGAGGATTTGTGCGTCTTGATCCAGAGATTTGGGAGAATCTGATTCTGTGAGCGCAAATGAGATCGTAAGGGACCTACTTAGAAGGGGTTTTCGCTTAGGAGAACATGAGTGTTGGAGAGAGGGGAGATGGTGGGGATTCCGATTAAAGATGATGGTATGAGAAGAAGAGGGAGAACAAAGGGATTGGAGAAGAAGAGAAGCCATTTTAGCTCTGTTGAGTGCCAGTGAAATGGTCGTTTTGGAAGTTTGCAGCTATACTAGGTACCGAAGATGAGCGTTATAACGGCGTTATAACGGTTATAATGCAATATGATATAAAAGTCGGTTATACCGGTTTATTACCGTTGTCCTCCTTTTATTTTTTATTTTTTATTTTTTTTGGTAAAAATCCTCCTTTTAATTTTTCCTTTTTACGTGGAATTATGGTGTGGACAATTCATAATAAAATATTGAACTATATATTGAATTTATTAATGCGAGAATATTTCATACATGTTGAATTTATTCATGTTAAGGGTTGTATGTTCTCGTGCAGTTGGCTACCAGCCCATTAATAATGAGCATGCTCATATGGTATAGCCCACCCACATGCATTAACCAGCGTCAATGTCCCACATTTTCAGTCGAAGTCCAACTTTGATACCATTTGGTAAATTTTTGGTCCCAATAGCATGATATAGTTCAATTTAGTCTACTAGGCTTCATGGTTTTTCTCATCAATTTTATCCCAAAATGTCTCATTGCTGGTGGAAGTCACAAGCCTACAGTTTAGCATTTATGTTATTGATAATGCATAATTTTCTATACATTTCATATACCGCAGTGGTCTATGTTGTTATTGAGCCATCTCTACATATCAAATTGAACCATAAGTTTAGAAAACAATGGTGAACAACTTGAGGATCCCATTAATTTGACATCTCTAATAAGGAAAAGACTATTAATTAGAATATAAGAAGAATAAAAATCTATTATCATCTGAGAGCCACTATTTCCTATACATTTGTGACCACAACAAAGCTGGTTGAGATATATATGGGATGAAATCTTTTGCAATTCAAGGTTGCACTGGTTCTTGTTGTTAAAGTGAGATGCTTCCATGTGAAGCATCCAACAGTTAGCGTTTTTCACCTTTAATAAATGTTTTATGTGGAGCCCGCTTAGAAAAACATTAACCGTGGGATGCTTAACGTGGAAGCATCCCACTTCCATAGCATCAAACAGTGCATCCCAAAATTGTAGACGATTCCATCCCAATATATTCTGCTTTGTTTGTTTTAAAATAGCAGTGAGAGACAAAATTTAGTTCTACAAAATGTATTTGTACTCCAAATTCATGCCTCGTTGTTCAGAAATCAAGCTTTCCAATTCTTAATAAAGTACTCTACTAAAAACTTAAGCCTTGTTTGACATTCATTCCAATCATTGAAATCACGAGTTGAAGAGAAGTTGGGTTCGAACAACATTTTATTCTTATAGAGGTTATGAATATTACAAGTTTGCCATTATTCTAATTTAAAAGAACTTTTCATAAATGACACGTCTAAACTTGTCATATAAAGAAGTCTAAAAAACAAGTTTCAAGTATATCATTCAAAGTTTCTATAAATTATAATTATACCACCGCACTTTTGCAAAATAAGTTTTCAAGTCTACGGGTGAATTCTATCTTTAATAGAATTTTTTAAAACTTACTAGCAAAGCGCATGTGCAGTACTGCACGTATGTAGAAAAATTAAGGAGTGAACAGTTGTACAACCGCTGAAGTTTTAAAAGAATTAGGCAGTTATGACTTTATACCCCTTTATTAAAGAATCTCAACAGTGATTCGTAAGGGTTTTTTAAGAAATGGACACATTAAGATTGGAACGCTTCCCAAGACACCTCTTCTCATTATAAATAGTATATAAATAAATTTGGGAAATACTCATTCCCAAATTGCAACCAAACATCTATTTTGTTACGAGATCTCGTTCTGTGCGCCTTGTTCATTTCAAATTATGGAATGAGTTCTCAAAATGAACGTCAAAGGACACCTTAATAAAGCAATTGACTTTCATCTTTTTCATACGTTTTTGTGAGAATCATTTTAGTTTAACATTTTTTTTTAGTGATAATTTTGTCTCCTTAATCAATTCAACTCACTTTTTAGAGGGCAGTGTCCTTTGTTTGGGAAGCAAATTGCGGGGCTTGAAAGTTGAAAATGCCTCCGATCGACGCAACTCGCAAGAAAATAAATAAAGTTGGCGGTTCCCAAGAAATTACCGGAAAGGTCGGAACCGACCATGTGCGCGCCACCGGTTTCTGATCTCCTAACCGTCCTCCCACAAGAATAGAACATGCACGTGCCCGTATGACCGCCCTCTCCATGAAACGGACCTTTTAGAAATTTAAATTTAAATGAAAATATAAAAGTCAATTGAAGATAGCTCCTTTTAATTTTCTAAAATTACACTAACTTCTTTTATTTATTAGTTGCAAAGAAAGGCATTGAGAAATTTAAATGAATAAATCATTCATGATTTTTAAATTGATTATTACGGATTTTAGACCTAAAAGTTGTTTTTTAATTTAAAAAGTTGTTTTTTAGTAATACCTTTTGAAAAGTTGTTTTTAAGTAAAATTGGTTTTTAGTCATACTTTCTCAAAATAATTCAGCTTCAGTCGATCAATTCTTAAAAATTAAAAATTAATGATACTTTTTTCAAATAATTTGGATTCAATATCAATTGTTAACGAAGAATTTCTTTCAAAAATACCTTAGAAAACTTGCAAACTCCACTCCACTTTGTACATAAATGAGTGAAAGATTTTCAAAGTATTCTGAGAGCATTGTTGGAAGAAAGTTTTTATGAATAGTAAAATGATACTGAATCCCAATTATTTGAAAAATGTATCACTAATTCTCAATTTAAAAAAAAAAGCTAACTAAATCTGAATTATGTTGAAAAATATCACTAAAACCAATTTCCTTTCATAATACTTTTGAAATAATTTAGATTCAGTTGTCTAATTTTTGTTAATTGAGAATTAATGATACTTTTTTTAAAATAATTGAGAATTAATGTTATTTTACTATCCATGAATAATTTCTTCCCCAAATACCAGACTTTGAAAACCTTTTTACTCGTTTTGTTACAAATGAAGTTTGCAAATCTTTTGAAGGCATTTTGGGATGAAATTTTCGTGAACAGTAAAATAACATTGATTTTCATTTATTTTAAAAAGTATCACTAATCTTCAATTAAAAAGAATTTGACGATTGAATCTGAATTTTTTTGAAAATTGTCACTCAAAACCATATTCAAAAAAGGTAAATTAGTAAAAACAAAAGAAGGATTAAATTTAAAATAATTGAGAGTCATGTTGCAGATAACAAAATCATAAGGGAAATTACCGTAATTTTAAGAACTCCCAGACGGTTTCTGTCCATAAAAATACGCATGGTAATAGAATCGTTGACTCGCAAGTGAAATGCATTGAAAGTTAGGATTTTTAAGTGGGACCCACTCGCGACGGTCTGTGTTCATACAGGTGGTTTCCCAGTGGACCGACACGTATCATCGACAGAAAGACTTTCTTGTTTCGAAAAAATTTAAGTTTTCTTTTTTAAATAACACTTTACACACGCGTTTATAAAGCCTGTAACGGTAAGAAAAACAGGTTGAGACTTTTTAGTGTGTGATGATCTTTCTCTGGATGTGCTCCTGCTATTTTTAGGCGCTCTCTTTCTCGCTCTTGAAGCGAATTACGAAGAATAAATCCCTAGAACTTGGAAAGAGGTATTAAGATTTTCGTTCAGGCGTTTTTTCGTGAATCTCCGTAATCTTCCTGTTTCCTGGAATTTAATTAATTGATGGAGAAACGGAAGTTCGAATCCTTGGCGATTTCTTGTTGTTATAGATGAAGTGTATCAGTTTTCCCAATTCTTTCTCCGAGTCGAAGATATTAGGGCTTTTTCTTCATGGTTGTCTGATTTGGTTGTCTTTGATATTGATTTGTGTATCTTTGGAAAATTCGGTCTGTCTGAATTGTGTATATTTGTATTTGTTCTGAATCCAGGAATTGATTGAATGCATATCTATGCCTAAAACGTTGAACGTTGATAAGGTAGTGCAAAGAGAAGCCAGTTTTTAAATACGTGAAGGGGTATGGGATATTTGGGATCATCTGGTTACGGACACAAGATATATTGTGAGACTTTGTGGCGTCGTTGTTGTTTAATGATGGGAGATACCTATTAATTGGTTGGCACCGTGTGATCTGTTGAGGTTACTGCCCTGGGAGGAGTGATTTTGTATGCTTGGGTTTTTGTGATGTTATGCAGTGGAAGGACTTAATAATTGGTGCATTGATTGCAAAAAGATGAGTGGAATTATATAAAATGGAAACAAAGGATGATACGGATGCACAGGATGATCGGCCACAGTCTCCCTATTGGGTCTTGCAGCATATCTCAGAGGAGGCAGTTAGAGTGGCTGGGGAAGCACTACAAAGTGTTAGGGGTAGTCCAAACGCCTCACCACTGGGGTCAGGGCATAGACGCAGTCAAAGTGAAGTCATAACAGCAGGAGATAGACATAGTAATAAATTCCAGAAATGGAAGTCCCAGATGCAGCGGGCTTGGCGATGGGGTGGTGATACACAGGAACAGGGTCGGCGGTCATTTTTTAATCCCGAGGTATTGACAAACCAAAAACGCCAGTGGTACCGGCTTCACTCTAAAGCTCTGGTATGATGCTTTCTTTGTCTTCCTTTTCTTATGTCTTTCCAGTTGTTTACTGGTTTTATGTGGATTTCCATATCATGATGTGTATCAAACTATGTTCCTGTTGTTTTTCTCAAGCATCAACCATATTTAAGGAAGCATCAGAATGTCAGATCAGAATGCATTTAGTTGTTTCTTTGCTTTTTTTGTTGTTGCTATATTTCATATTTGATCTATAAGATTGCTTGGTTCATTTGGGCAATTTGATTGCTGGAAAATCCAATCATCTTCATGTTTGAAACACATCATATTCAAAAAATTTTAATGTAGGCTTCTACCCCTTTTTTTCCTCCTGAAAATTTAGTTGGCTTCTTGGAAGCATCAAGATCCATCTATTCATTTTAGAGAATAATTATTTCTTGATACTTTTACAAGAAAGGTTGGGGACATTATTCATTGCCTTTGCGCACAATATAATTAAACACAAAATATACAACTTTTCATCATGCCTACATGGTCATTCAAAACTAGCTTATTTTTTTGAGGAACATATGGTGTGTTAATACTGTAAAGGAAAACAGGAGTCTGGATTCTTAATTACCTGGGTAGGATTGATGAAACAGTTTCAATCCCACGAAAAGCAATCTTTTCAGTTAACTGCATGTTTTCTAGTTTTCAGTCTTGCTAACTGAATCTTCGTCGGCCTAGGCTTTTTCCTTGTCCATTTTCAAGCATTTTCCATGCTTAACCTCATATTTTCTCAGTAACCTTGTATCTTATCAGTACTTCAGTAGCAGTGTTATTGATACTGTCTTAAGATTTCAAAGCTGTGTTATTTGGCTTTCCTTCAGGTTATTTCTCTCAACTCTGAATTCTCCCAAATACAATCATTTTTTTTAATCCATCTTTTTCAATATCCTCATCCCACCTACGTGATCAGAATAGTATGTTTCTTCCGAGTTGCCTTACATTCCATCCACAAAGCTTCAGTGTTGCTATGACAATCTTATAGTGTTTTCTTTTCTTAGTTATTAGATCGCAACAGTTTCTACGGAAGCACATGGCCTGGTATCTTATTTACCATGCAGCTCTAACTGCAGGAGCAACATTCTTTTTCACTCTTCCATTAATAAAACATAAAAAAATATAATACTAAAATGAATTAAAATGCCATCCTTATGAAAAATTTGTCCATGATATTTTAATTGGTTCCTACAGCAGATGATAATCATTGTCATTCCTTATTAAGTGCCAGACTCATAAACATGCTTTATTAAATTTCATTTTGTGTGCTTTGTCTAGTTTCAATTTTAATAATAGTATTTTATTTGTTTGGCATTGTGACTCTATATTTTCTAAATTTGCAGTTACTTTTCTTTTGGCATGGTTCATTATTTCATTACCAATAGGATAGAATAGTATACTCAATGGTGGGAGCCTTGTGCCCGGGCTAGCCCTTTCTTTCTTTCTTTTTTCCAATAGAATAGTATACTATTATGGAAACTTTGCAAACACATTGGAACATTTGGAAACTAAAGAGCAAGACTTATTTATAGATAACGATAATTTATTAAATGCACCTTATCCCAACTAGTTACAGTCAGTAATAGAAATCATATCGATCCCATCCTGCAATCCCATCCTATCCAAAACCATTCTCTAGTCAGTTATGTGTAATGTGATTATTTTTGATTGACTTCATTCAGGTGCTCTTAGGTATTCGTCTAGGTGTTTTATATCTTTCAATTGCCCTGAGGGACTGAAATTATAAATATTTTTGTCTGGGTACTATTTTTCTCTTAGCCACATCTTTTTCAGTTATATGTCTTCATTTGACGGTTTTAATTCATGCAATATATTTATATCTAGAGGCATATTTATTTTGTCTACCCACTTCTGATGTAGAGTTTTTTTTTTCTTTACTCATATTGTCAATCAATTCATAATTCTTATTGTAGGACCGAAAAAAGTTTAAGGAGCCTACCTTGCTTTTTGAACATTTCATTATTGTGGGTCTTCATTCAGATTCCAATCTTGAGGCTGTTGAAGATGCATTTGCTAAGAGGAAGACTTGGGAGCTAGAGATAGCAAAATCCGAAATATTAGATATCAAAATGCTACAATACCGAGGACCTTCACTTCCTATAATGGAACCTCAGGTTGATTTTTTGGCTAAATAACTTCCATGGTGTATGTTGAGGCCTATTGCCTCTTAATTTATTTGGTATTTGTCTATTGTTTAAACCTGTCAAAAAATGCATTTATTTGTTTATCATCTACGGGTTCTTATGTTACTTTTTAAGTTCTTAAAATAAGATTTAACAAGATTTTTAGTTTACTCTTACTGTTCAATACATATTTGTGCATATTATTTTTTATATGTTTATCTTTTTGATGTTCTTAAAATAATTTTTGATAAGTTCTTTAGTTTGGCATTTAAGATTTTTATATATGTAAAGTAAATTTTAATTCTATCTTCTTAGCTATGAGCTCAATGCTTTTGATGCTGCTCTGGCTTTTGAATTATTGGCTGCACTTTGCATTAAAAATGAAGGCAATATCTTCCTTTTTAATGTTTTAAAATTTTGGTGAGGTATTTTTGCTCTTATGATAAGAAATTTTATGGGATTTGCGCTCATTTCTGACCTGGATGGAGCTGGCAAGTATTTAAATATACCGAATCTGACCAAAGATATGATTTTCTTTAGATTGTGTTGCAAGAGAATTTGTGGGGATAATGCATTTTTGTTGATGTTGTTATATCTTTTGCTCCACTTTATGTACGTCATCATTCTTTGTGCCTTACTATAAACAAGTTTTTCATTGTTCTGCTTGGTCACTTTAAATCTGAATTTGATTTATAGTTCTTTACCTTTCTTTTCTAAGTCAGAGATGTGATATCTTTTTCCAACCTGCAGATTCTTTTCACATATCCTCCTGGGAAGAGTTTTGCCATGCGTCACAAGGATTTAGCTTCCTTCTGTTTTCCTGAAGGTGTTAAGGTCTGATGTAGCCTAATTTATGTTATAATGTGGATATATGCACCTCTTAGACAATGTTTATTTCAAGTGGTTGAAGTACTGCTTCATGAAATAAGAGAACTATTTATCCAACTCGTATCTTAATTCCAAAACTATGTTACAACGGAAATGAATCATAGCACTTCTAGCTTTGCATTTTCTGGTTCTTGTAAAATGATATGAATCAATTCATACTGGGTTGTGTGCAGCTTTAGCAAGGTTATATCACTACCTATAATATCAAGTGCTTTTTTCCATTTTTTTCAAACTTTACTAGGAAACTCCGTATCTGTGTTTTCATTTATTCTGCTGTTTTCAGATGGATAACTTTAATTTTGGGCTTGGATAAGTTTTTGGTTAAATTCTTCTATGATGATTCAGATATTATATTTCTTCCATAGACTTCAAATAGTTGCATAAGGAGCTAATGACCACAAAATGTTGCCTTTTCTTCCAATATCAAGGGGCTTACACAATGAACAAAAGTGCATTGGCTGTGATGGATTCAAACCTTAGTCTTTCCAAAATGTCAAAAATTCAATGCTTTTATGTAATATTCTGCAATATCTATGGTTTCCAAAGATAATTCAGATATTGCACAGGAATCCTTTGTTGTATAAATACAAAATAAAAATGCTTTTCATTTCTGTTTTTTTTCCAAAATTGATTGTTTGCAGTTATTATCCAAAAGCTTCTACAGTCTTTTATACTTTTAAACATACCACATTTTCATTTTTGGTTGTCAAAAACTTCTGTAGGAACAAAACCATAGAGAAAAGTATCCCAAAACTGCAAAAATATGTTTATTCAGATTACAGTATTTGCAATTCATACCCAACCAGTTGCTGTAATTGACAGAATCATTACATTAAGCTTCCCATATATATCTCTTTATAAAACCAGATTTGTATAAAGTAAGTAACCCAAGTTGTTCAAGTTGCAGATTTTCTTAACACTTACCTGAAAATAATTGTTTATTAAAATCAATCATGTATCTGCGGAAAATTAATACGTGCCTGAAAACAATCATTTTGTTTAGAAAAGGTTATTACTTACTGTAGCTGGGCAATTAAGTTGCCTTAGTAGTAGCAACTTAGCACAACAATACAACTCATTTCAGATAGATATTTGACATCCTAAAACAGACAGTACTAAACAACATAACTTGTCTTTCAATATCAATAGATACCAAATAAGGGAAACCTTCTTTAGTAGTAGAACATGATCATTACTTAACCAAAGAAACACTGTTTCTGAATGCAGATCCCTGGATATCACTAAAAACCATGACATACTTGGAGAAGATTATTACTTACCTGAACAAGCACATCTGCTATAGTTTTCTTTCCAATTTTTTTCTTTACTCTACTGCTCTTCTCTTCTCTTCTTCTTCCCTACCTCCTCCTCCACCCAGAGACCAGAGTCCTAATTCTGTTGACAGACTCTTGAAAACTTCTATTCCACTTTTTTGTTGTACTAAATTAAGTTTATTTATTTATTTATTTTTCAATTCTCTGATTAATTAAGGGCTTAAACTCACTTAATCTCACTAATTCACTTAATCTCATAGCTAATCTGCTGCCACCTGCCCTGCACGCGCCATCACTAAAAGTCAGCAGCAGCTTCCTTAATTGGTACTTAAGAAAACTTCAGGCCTAAGCAATATAATAGGATTAGGTGCATGCTTAACCGTGCAAAAATTTTATTTCAGCCAATCATAATAATCCTTACTAATTACATACAGCTAGACATTATTAAACTTTATTTTTCCAATTTTAAATCTGCTAATTATACTGATTAGAAAATGCATTAATCACAAAAACTACTATCATGCTGACTTAAGCCAAAAAATATAATTAAATCACGATCACAAGCTTATATTTACACATATGCATTTTCTGATTCCGAAAACCAAAGTGATACTCAAATCAGAGATAGTCCATTGCAGTAAGCCTCTTTCATTGTTTTGATTTTTCAGGATTTTATTAGGATTTAGGTTCTCAATAGGCTCTGTGTAGGGTACTTGGCTTATTGGTGATTGGGTGGTGTCTAACTATAACCCTCCTTTAGTATGCTAATGATTCTAGTTTCCATTTGTATGTTTATTTCATGGATCTTTTGTTTTATGAGGGCATTTGTTTGTTTTGATGTTATGTCCGAATAGTGAATGGCAGTATCACAATTGGGGTTGGGTTGATGATGAGTTTCTTATGTAAGCCTCTTTCATTGTTTTGATTTTTCAGGATTTTATTAGGATTTAGGTTCTCAATAGGCTCTGTGTAGGGTACTTGGCTTATTGGTTATTGGGTGGTGTCTAACTATAACCCTCCTTTATTATGCTAATGATTCTAGTTTCCATTTGTATGTTTATTTCATGGATCTTTTGTTTTATGAGGGCATTTGTTTGTTTTGATGCTATGTCAGAATAGTGAATGGCAGTATCACAATTGGGGTTGGGTTGATGATGAGTTTCTTATTTTCTTTGTGACTATTGCTAACTGAATAAGCAGTGCTTGGCTGGAGAGTTAACTTGTATCATGTATTAGGGTCCTTTCGGTTATCAGCCTTTCCTTTTGTGATGTTAAATTTGTTCTTATTGAGAACTGTTTGTTACTTTTGGTTATTGGCCTTTCCTTTTGTAATGCTTCGAGTTTAGTTAGCTCATGATTTATTCATGTTTGCTGGATGTGCAAGCTACTATACATATACTCAAGTATGTGAAAGGTGCTCTAGGTTGTGGAAAAATTTTCAAGTCAGATGGAAATCTATAGGATGAAGGATATTATGATGCTAACTGCATGGCAAGGGATTCATTACTAGTTACCATATGTATCTTGTAGCTAACCAGGTTGTATGGGTTAATAAGAAGCAAAAGTTGTTTCTAGGTCAAGTGTTGAAGCAGGTAGGGGTCCATGGATCACACGTTTGTGAACTTCTTTAGCTGAAAAATGTATGATGGAGATAGTGTTTAAAGTGAATGAGCCTATGAGATTCATCGTAATTATCAGGCTGCTTTTCATTTCGCATATAACATAGTCTTTCATTTGAGTAATATTGTAAGTAGTGATTTTTCCACTGCACACATCAGATCTGAAAATGAAGATATGTTCACTATAACACTTTGGCTTGCCAGCCATGTAGTACTTTGTTTCAAGTCATGCATCCATGTATTTATGCTCCAGCTTCAGGAGAGTAATAGTATTTGGATTTTTCTATGAGTTTTATTTAAATTACTGAGAAAAGGCTTGAGATTTATCTCTTTTCTCCTTCTTGAAACATGGTGTTGTAAATAGGTTTTCATTTGAAAAATGTGGAAATATTGTTCCCTTCCTTTACTTCAGGTTATCAAATTTTCTTTGTTTTGTGGCTGAGTGTAAATCCATTCTTATCCAATAATTCCATGACATTTCTGGTCTTATAAATCGACTGGGTTGATCATCTGCTTTAGTTGTACATGGTATGGTTGGAATCATATTTGTGCAAATAATTTTTGATTTCTTATAAAAAAATGTTAGCCCCTAATCCATCATGTAGCATTCTTTTAATTATTGGTTAACATAGAGCATGTTTATAACCCAAAGGGCTCTTAAGTCTTAACATGTGATTAAGTTAAACTTCGTACAGTTTAATTTTATTTATGTCTTCCGGATTGCATGTCCACAACTATACAGGTGTGTAATTGTGAGAAATTAAAGATTTAAATTTATTCCGACCAGCTATTGAATAATTATTTCAAGTGCATAATTTTCAATAAATAGTTTAGATCTTTATAGTTGATATTTTGGAGGTTCTGAAACTCTTGCAATATCTTCCTTTGAGCTGTAAATATAAATATGAGTGGGGAATACTTATAAGTTCTGTTTAGAGGAAAGATTGAATTTTCCTTGCAAGAAGGAAAAAGGGTAGTAATATACTTGAAGAGGAGGAAAATGATACAATCCAGATGCCAAAAAACTGCTGAGGATGCTGATAACTGTTTCATGGTTTGGGTGGTTGGTTTCTTTTTGTTCAAGCTTTGAAAACACCAACTTTAGAATTTTGATGAGTTATATCTTCATTATGTTGTATATTTCTTTTTTGAGTTGACACATTTTTTTTTTCACTGATGGGCCTAAATGATACAGGCTCGCTTACTGGAGAGAACTCCATCAATGAGTGATCTAAATGAAATTATCTACGGACAGGTTTGTTATAACATTTCTAATACTTTTTGCCCTTTTTTCTTCAATTTCATTGGTTTGGAATTTCTTTCTGCAGGTAATTGGTTTTTTTTCACTTAGTAAATATAAATACTGATGACACTGGTTAATTACAGCCAATGGAGGGCAGTTTTGTCAATATAGGAATAACTAGGTCTACATAAAAAGGTAAGCTATATATACATTAATTCCTTTATCCAATAAATGGAATTACTTAAGTACAAAAGAAAAAAGCAATTATATAATACAAATACAATATTGTATTAAATTAATGCAAAAGAATATTAATTTTAACTATTGAAAATGGCCTCTAAGTTGTGGGTCTAGAGATTGAAGTACCTATCAACTTAGAAAGTCTTTTAGAAGGGTTGAAATGAATTTGAAGTGCCAAACATATAACCCACAAGCCACAATCATAGGTACACTTATATGGTATTCAGCAAGGGTATGGCAAGAAAGGTGTAGCATCCATTTATCATTTTGGTAGATTCTTTTCATTAAGAATCTGTATAAAAAAAAGCTAAGGGGTGAGGTTAGTACAAAATTTGACCTATTCCATGACCTAGTCTCCACAATATTTCCTCTTTTGAAGCATATGACAGGGAATCTGGCAAAGTTTCTATCCATGAGACTCAAAATGTACCTTTAGAATATCAAGCCCTTCCTTGGACTTTTCTTTGATTCTAGTTCTGGTATTGGAAGCATTTATTTAAGTCGGAGATTGTCTTCCATATTTCTTTGCTATCACCTTTGAGCCTTGTGGATATCTTTTTTTTTTTTTGTGGGTGATAATTAGGAGAATCAATATTCAGAAAATTGGTGAATAATCCAATATATGAAATAGGATTAGCCAGCAAACAAGAATTTCTTGTCTTATATTTTTACTGGGCAATTAGGTGGTGATGCAGGTCATTCTTGCCCTTCCTCGGACTTTTCTTTGACTTATATTTTTACTGTCATGTATCAGTAGGTTTTTTTATTTTTAAAAGAATGGGGAAGTCGACTGGATTCACAATTTTTCCGTCTCTCATGAGGACCAACTAACCAACTCACAGTTACTGGGCCATAACTTGTTAGTTCACTTAATGGTGTTAGAAATTTTTTGTATCCTTGTGCCATAATTTTTGGGAACCTGGATTTTGTCGTGTAAGTTTTTGTTGATGCTATTCCTAGTACTTTTTATGTGTTTCCTTGCCATAATAGAGTTTATTTGTGGAAAATATGTTTATTTTATGTCAATTCATGGAGGTCAATTTGGATTGCTAGAAAGTAGGAAGCAACAAATCCATAGGTTAAGAGTTGGGTGATGAGGATGTTGGGAATAATGATTGCAAAGACTAGGAAAGATAAGCTAAGAAATGAATAGATCTGAACCTGTTTCAGAGCAGCAGCCCAAATATGAGATAAGATGATGGGAAGTAGGCTAGGATGATTTAGTTATATTAAATGATGAATTAGGGAGGTAATTGTTTGAATGTGTGGCGGGGTATATATTGAAGGATTAAAAAGAGCTAGAGGAATACCGAAAGTTACATACATGGGTTTACTCATAAGTAATTTAATTGTGCATGATTTGACATTTGAGTGAAGATATGGTTTTTGCTGAATTGGAATGGTAGAATATTATTTGTGTTGCTTATCCAAACTACTCAGGTGAATGCATTATGTTGTTGTTAAACTATCAATATCTATTTAAAGTAACTACCAATTTTTCCAAATATTATAATCAAGGATGAAATTTAAATAAAAAAACATATTTAAACAATATTATCTGCAAGTGTACAAATCCACTCACCCTTGTAGGAGCATAGATGTCATTGTAATGTACTAATGGTCTATATTCAATGCACAATATAGTGAATTCCTTTATTGGGTTTGCATGGCTAGTTCCCATCTTTCCTAAGCCATCTTATTGCAATCATGGAGTTTTATATTTTAATCTCTGTTACGTTACAATTGAAGTTGATTGTTGAATGGGGATTGTACGTTACAAGAGTTTTGGTCAAAGATGAGGAGATTAAAGAAAGTTGGAAAGAATATTTTATGAAACTGTTAAATGGGGATTGTACATAGAGATTAGGATTTTGCATGGATGATGGCAGTAATAAAACTAGAGAACAAACATACATTCGTAGTGTTCGAGTTGTAGAAGTTAAAGATGCTCTAGTCAAAATGAGAATAAGAAAAGCTTTGGGCCCAAGATGACATCCTATAGAGGTGTTGAAGTGCATGGGAAATATTGTTGTATTTTCGTTGACTAGATTATTTAATGAAATTTTAAGTATTGGGAAAATGCCAAACGCTTGGAGGATTAGTACAATAATTCTAATATGTAAGAATAAGGGAGATGTATTTGAGTGTGCAAATTACCGTGGTATCAAACTTATAAGTCATACTATAAAATTGTAATTCTAATATATAAGAATAAGGAGATGTACAGGAGTGTGCAAATTACCGTGGCATTATTAAACTTATGAGTCACACTATGAAATTGTGGGAAACTGTGATTGAACATAGATTAAGGCTAATAACTAAAGTGACAAAAAACCAATTTGGATTTATGCCTAGAAGATCTACTATGGAAGCTATATTTTTATTAAGACAATTAATAGAAAAGTTTGGAGAAAAGAAAAGATTTGCATATGGTTTTCATTGATTTAGAAAAAGCTTGGGTTCCAAGAGAATTAATTTGGTGGGCTTTGTATAAAAAAGGTGTACTAATGAAATATATTGATGCAATGAAGGATATGAATTAATTCTCTTGGGTTCCAAGAGAATTAAAGTGAAAACTGCTGGCGCTGAGACGACTAATTTTCCGGTTAAAATAGGTTTGCATCAAGGGTAAGCTATCAGCCTTTATCTTTTCGCCTTAATTATGGATGAATTGATAAGTAAAAATCAAGATGAGATGCTTTGGTGTATGTTATTTGCAGAAGATGTAGTTGGTGGGCCACACTAGAGAAGAAGGAAATATTAAGCTAGAATTGTAGAGAGATACCTTAGAATCAAATAGTTTTAAATAAACCGTGCAAAGATTGAATATATAAAATGCCATTTTAATACAAATAATAATATAACTAATGAAACTATTAGAATTGACAATCAAGATATCCCTTCAAGTAATAAGAGGGGGTGCTTCTAGGGTTTTGCGTGATAAGTGTGTTCCATTTAAATTGAAGGATAAGTTCCATAAGACAACAATGAAACCGGTTATGTTGTATGGCAAGCTTTTAAATCTCGGTATTGGTCTCAGTATCGCCCTATGGCGATACTGAGTTAGTTAGGGTGAGTTGCCCAATTAATTCGAAAAAATTAATAAAAAATATGAAAAAAATGCAGAAAAATACTAAAAATTAATCTAAAACTATACATGGGTAATAGGAGTTAAAATTATTAACATAGGCTTAAGAAATGACATATAGAATACAAAACGAATCACTGATGGGCTATTTAATCATTAAATGTCATATAAAAATCTAAGACATATTTTTAAGTTGTCAACATTTAACATAATACGATAATGTTGGAAACTTGCAAGTAAACATACTAAACAACATATCCAAAAAAAAAACTAATGACTAACCTCATCACCATCCCCACCAACTACTGGCTGAGTCACCACCCCCCTCCCCACTTCTATCGGTATCCTTTTGTTGATATGTGTAATGAACTGGATTTGACTCACTCTTTGGGAAAAAAAATGTCACAAACTCCTCTCCCATTGGATGTCCAGACTCGACTGACTCTGTATAATCATAATATCCTGAAGTCCGGACCCCAGAACTACTACTAGAATGAGGATGATGTGGTCCTAATCCATATTGATAATCTCCTCCCTGATGATCATGATATCTAATTGCACTACCACTGGAGTCTAACGATGGTTAAGGCTGCAATGGAGGATACGGTCTTGGTCTATACGGATAAAACTGTGGAATCTGTGGATAGTCATGTACATATGGAGGATGATGTGCCGACCCTGGATAGCCTGGATAATCTCCAAAGCCTAAGCTGCCAAACTTATGCTGCAACTCATCATGAGGATAACTGTCAGGTGGCAAGGTCTCATCACTATCACGGCATACAGACTTCCCGACCCTTTGACTCTGACTATGTGAATCAGAACTACGTCCGCGTCGCTGATATGGCACATGGTGTTGTGCCGCTCGATATGCATCTGCCTCCTCGACAGTCAAAGGTACACGCTCATTATCATCAGCACCACCTCCATTACCATCATCAGATGGAGATGTGGATCCTCTTCCTGCACTAGCAGCACTGCCACTACTGGTACCAGAGCCCGAGTCATGCTCATCATCATCCTCATCCTCATCTATCCGTTTAGTACATGCTGCATCCTCATGCTCCTCATCATCGCTATCAACTGAAACGACATCAGACCGACGCCAATCTCTGTTTCCCTCATCATCTGACTGCATCCAATCATTTTGTGCACTATCCAGTAGTGCAACTTCTTGTTCCCTTGTCCACTCATCAAGCTCATCATCCTCCTCAAAAATCACGTTCAGGTTTATTGGATTGTAGTATGCATCATCATGATCTCTCATCTGTAGATTTCGCACTTTCAACCTCAAATTGTAGTGCACAAACACTAGTTCATGCAATTTTTTCGCCTTAAACCGGTTTTGAGTTTTAGTGTGGATTGCTTGAAACGTCTTCCAATTACGCTTACATCCAGATGAAGAGCATACCGCACTTAATACTTTTAATGCAATTGATCTCAAGTGGGGTGCCTATGAGTCGTAGTTATTCCACCAAGAACCTACAAATTACAAAATACACATAAATATAAATGATAGTAATTACAATAAGATTCATTGGATTCATTGGAGTCCCCCACTCCCCGCACTTACATGGAAGGTCTCTTTTTCATTGGTTGATAACTATGGCATCCCCAAAGCGTCCTATTGCATCTTCATAATCTCTAATCTATTAAATCAAGAAAGAAACATTTATTTAATTGAATGTTGTGATAAGATACTAATCTTTGGATAAGATGTTTCAACTTTACCTCATTCTCGGCTTTTGCTGCTCGATTCATGTCTGGCTCCAATCTCTCAATCACGTGCATTAAGCCTTCCCTAATCTCTTTGTGTGCAGACATGTCGTATTTAGACTGAAAAGCCGGATTAAGGAAGTATGCTACATATAAAAAAAATTCATATTTCATATGAATACAATATTAGTCTATTAGACATTATGGTAATATAATTTCTTATGAAATATTGGAACAAAGTTAACAACAAATAATACCTGCAGCGTGGATATCCTGATGCAATTGCTTGTTCAATCTGTTATCAATGATCTTCCAAAAAGTTTATAATGCTTCACTGAATTATGCAATGCCAATTTGGCTCTATCGATCGCTTCATATAAGATCAGCATGATTGGTTTCTTGTCCTGATCCACTAATTTCAAAACTTTTGCTAATGGCTCCATGACTTGATCTGCAAATTCAATCTTCTTCCAAGTGTCATTCTTTAAGACAATCTCAACAACTTCCTTTGCCTCAGCCTTTTTCGCCTTTGTTGGGCACACAGAATTCTCAACTTCATGCCATTCATCAGATACAAATAACTGCTTCAAATTCTTTCGATATTGATAGAGAGACTCCATAGCTATGTACTCCGTACAAAATCTTGTAATCCCAGGTCTCAACAACTCTCGGCCCTCAGTGAACTTTGCTTTCATTAAATTAACCAACCTTGCACATTGTAGATGAAGGAGGTTATCTTCTTCCCTAGCACAAGTCCATCCGCAACCTTGTCCACTTTTGCAATGTCCTCCAACATCAAGTCAATGGTATGGGCAGCACATGGAGTCCAATATAAATGCTTCCTCTTCTCCATCAATAATTTTCCAGCTGATTTATGGGAAGATTCATTATCACTGACAACCTATTAGAAATCATGAGAGAAATACACAATTATTAAGTTATCAAAATATCAACTTAACAATTTGTAATGAAGTAGTGAATTGTAAAAACACAATTAACTGAAATATACCTGAACAACACTCTCCTTCCTTACTTCTTCAACCATGTCATCCATTAACTGAAATATAAATTCTTTTGTCTTTTTTTTGGTTTGACACGTTTATACTCTTCATAAACATCATGTGCCGATCACAATACCCGAGGAAATTTATTATGTTCGCTCGAGTACGTGATGACCAACCATCACACATAATCGTAACTCCTTAAGTCTTCCATTTTCTTTTCTGTTCTTCTATATATCCTTTGATTTCAGCAACTTCCTCTCTCAGATACTTTCCACTCATCTGTGCTGGTGTGGGCCTCCTAACACCAGGCCCTGCTTGTGCAATAACATCAAGCATACTCTGTAAATATGGAGTGCTAGCGGCATTGAAAGGGATGGCATTATATGTAAAGAACTTCGTACACGCTTTCCCAACCCTTTGAATCCATTTTGTGCTTAATATGTCCTTTAGTCTTTTTTGCTTTCCATCACGTGACGGATACAAATAAGGATCCATGGTCCTCAACTCGTCTCCTCTATGTGCAGGCATAGATGGCATGGTACTCTCTCTCTGCCTCTGGGAGCCTCCCCCTCCCTCCCTCGTACTACTACTACGTGCACGATTGAACTCAACTCCTGCTCTTTTACGTCCAGTCCCAGATCCATCCCCTACATCAAAATGAGAAGGCCGTATTGATACAGAATGGCGCTTGAAATCATCCGTCCGCATAGGCTCCATACTCTGACGTCGAGCAAACTCTATCTGCTTTCTCTTCCACTGCTCATGTCATCATCACTATCAGTGTCACCACTCCTACCAATACTAGACCCATGGCCGAATATAGCTTTCTCGTTTAAAGTATCTAACAAATGCTCCTTATCCCTCAATGTCTTCTTCTTTGCACTTTTCCCAGTCCTCAAATGTTGTTGCATCGCCCGCATTATCTCATCTGAGACTTTTGTACACCCAGCTACATCACCCTTCTTATGTGCTAGATGCTCCTTCAGTCTAGTCACACCTCCCCACATATCTCGTCCACAGTAATTGCATATGACATGTCTCGAATTACCTCCAATAATGGAGCCATGCTGCCACCAAATATCATGGTCACATGGAATGATTAAACCTAATAAAATGATACAGATTAGAATATAAAATCAATCATACAAACAATGTATAGTTTATAGATAATTAGACATTAATTATTAAATAAAATAATACAATAGCTAACAATTAACTTAAAAATAAAGTATAGAATATACTTTATCAAACAAAGTATGGATTTTTAAAATAAAAAATAGCTTAAAAAATATAAAAGCATACTTAAGAAACAAACTATAGTTATTTGTGAAAATTCAAGAATATAATTACACAAATATGTTAAATATAAGTATAATTTATTCTTATTAAAGCAATTAATACAATAAATAATATAATTTTATTTTTGCAAAATTAACGAAATGACATACAACTTCATATGAAGTGATTTACGTGTCTATGAAGTGAATACATGAAGAGGAAAAAAAAATTTTAAAAAAATTTTCGGAATAGTAAAAACCCCCAATTTTCAAAATCTGATTTGTCACAAATCCAAGTGTTTTTTGCAAAAACTTTGAATCTAATAGTCTCTACAAGGTTCTAAGAAGATTTTAAGACAAAAAGAATGAGTTAAAACGAATCGTAGAAGAAGAAATCACCTTTCTCGCAAATCTCCAAAAATCTGTTAACTTTCCTCCAAATCTTCAGATCTGCAACAATGAAGTCTTGATTTGTGTTTTGATTGTTATAGGATTGTAGAAGAGGTCAAATAATGGAGGGGGGTGCAAGGATTTGGCACTTTGAGGTTTTTGGAGGGAGAAACGAGCTTGGGACTGCCAAAAATGGCATCCTGAGTTCGTCAGGGGCTTTTTAAGCCCTTGTCGCGAGATGTCTCGGTATCGGCGAGTTCTCGCCGAGACCAAGCTTATTTTTTACTTGGTACTCGGTATCGACTCGCCCTGAGCCGATACCGAGTCAACTCGGCCGATACTACTTGGTATCGGCTGAGTTTTAAAACGTTGTTGTATGGGGTAGAATTTTCTGCAGCAAAGAACCAACATGTTCAGATGATAAGTGTTACTAAGATGAGGATGCTAAGATGGACTTGTGGCAAAACTAAGAAAGACGAAATAAGAAATGGAGACATTCGAAAGTGGTTAGGCATATGATGCATTAGGGATAAAATGGAGGAGATTAGGTTAAGGTGGTTTGGTCATGTGAAGCAAAGACCAAGAGATGCACCTGTAAGAAGGTGTGAGAATATGCATGTTGAAGAGCCTAAGCGAGTAAGAGGCAAAGCTAAAACAACATGGATGAAATCTATAAAACAAGACTTACAAAAACGTAGATTAATCGAATATATGATTTTTGATAGAGCGGGATGGAGAGACAAGATTCGTGTCGCCAACCTCACTGTGGTGGGAATTGGCTGATGATGATCTTTTATTTATGTATTATTCAAAATTTTTTAAAACAAGAGTTATGAAAATGTTTTTAAATTGGTTATCAGTGCTAGCTTCTTTATAATTCCAGGTTGTGATTCTTTGTTATGGGAATCCTTTTATTCTGATTTCCAAGTTAATGTTTACTATTTATCATTTTGTCATGATATTTTTGTAGCTTACCTTATTGTAAAATATAGTATTGAAATTCGTCTTTCATCATTTTCTTTTGCCACTACATTTAATATGCTTTAAACTAGTTATTATTGCCAACTAGTGTTTTTATCCTCTTTTGTTTGAAGGAAAATGTTTTCTTAGTTTCTTTTCTTTGTTATGTAAAGAAAAAACTTCCAATGAGATTCCTTTGTTTATGATATTTGCAGATGACATGGTTTTGGCTGTCAAAATTAGAGAAGTAAATGTAAAATTGGAGTTATAAAGGGATACCCTGTAGTCAAAAGGCTATGCAAAAAAATGAACTACAATTGAGTTTACTTTAGCACAAGAAATTGTGTAGGTGTAGTAATGGTAAGTGTTGATAATTGAATGGTCCATAAAGCAATCTGTTTTCTCATTTTGGATCAATTGTTCATAAAGTAATGAGGATTTTGTACATAGAATTTTTTTTTTGATCGGTAAAAGTAAGAATTATATTAAAATAAAGAAGGAAGCAAACCAGAGAGCATTACATGTACACCAAGAGTGTACAAGAAAAGAAAAGGATCTTAGCTTCTACAAATCTAGGAAATTTTCAGACAATAAAACTTCCTCCATTTCCAGCCCCTTGCAAGAGTCTGTACTTGATGCCCAAAAAAGGATACACCTTAGGATAGATTGAAAGACTGCCTTTGGGGATCTTGATGTATCATTGAAGATTCTGTTGTACATAGAATTAAAACTGGACTGTTTAAGTGAGAGGCCCTTCTGGAGAATTATATGATTGACGTGTTTTACTTAACAAAAAGGAATATTCTATATGACAACCTTCGAGCATGCTATGATGCATAGACAAAATATTGGTCCAAAGGAAGCAACATATGAATAGGATGAGTGTATGATGAGGTAAGAATTTTAAGATGACAGTGTGGAAACCATAGGAGAGATAAGTTAAGGAGTGGACTTAGCAAGAGTGTTTATGCATTTTTACAATAGGAGATAAGATAAAGGAATGTAGGTTACGATGGCTTGGGAATCTAAAGGAACACTTAAAAGGGCAGCTGTGGGAAGAGGTGAGAGGAAGATGAAAAATAACTTGGATTGAGTCAAGCAAAGGATTATGGTCATAATTCGGTTGAAGATATGGCTTTTGATAAGTTAGAATGATGAAGCCGGAGTCATGTTTTTAACCGTAACTAGTCGGGATGAGGCATTTTGTTATTTATTTATCTTTCCCACTTCATTCCAGAACAAATATTTCATTATTATTGCACTGATTATTATTATGATCTTTTTTTATTGGCAGGAACATCTAAGCAGAGATGATTTAGCATTTATTTTTTCTCTCAAGGTGAGTCCGATATTCTTTTAGTTCATTATTTGTTTCTATAGTTTTTCTTAATCATGGTACAAGATTTTTTTTTCTTAGAACAAAATGGTTTCTAAGTAGGATGTCAAAATGATGAAGACAGTGGGATATTAAGGGAGAGTCTGCAACTTATGTAGACAAAGCTGTGGAAGCTGTGATTGCTTTTGTTGTATGACAATATTTGTCCTTTCTTATGTGGGGTTACTTTTCTCTAACCTTAACATAACAATATTTCGTTATCGGTCTGTAAAACCTTTGTTATACAGGGGGTTGGTATCCTCAAAATGCTGTTACTCTTATATTTTCTACTCCTTTATCATTTGTGGCATTGAGATCCTGTGTTTCTTAACATTTCCCTTTCTGATGAATTTGGATCTGTGGCATGAAATTGGAAAGAGAAGGCACTTAATGTGTTTAAGATTCGCATTTTTTTTAACTGTTTTTCTTCTTGATGTCTTAGGGATTTTTGTTTGGCAGAAAATTAAAACTGAAGTTAATACTTGTTCTCTTCTATTGAAAGCTCGCTGGCATGGTTATGGTTTTTATCCTAGTGGGGACGATTTAGTCTTTTTATCTTTTGGAACCCTTGTGTTTAAGTTGCACATTGGTGCTCTTATAAAAACAGGCTGCAAATTGGTGGTTCCTGTGGTAAGGTATGAGATAATGAAATTTAAAGAAAATACAGACGGATGATGACTAAAAAGGAACTGCATATTATCGGTTGAAAATGACTTGAAGGTATATTAATCTAACTGAAGATACGATTGTTGACTTATAGGGATTGGAAATTATTTGTCTTTCCAGCCCCTAATTATTGTGATAAGTCATTATTGTTGATTTCTGATTATTCATTGTTGTTATAGGTCTTGTTTTGACATTATTGTTGATTTCAGAATTGTTTTTGTTGTTGATTGCTTTTCAGCTCTTGATTCTATCAATTTTAATTGGATTTGTGATTATGGTTTTACTTTAACTTCGTGTTTCTAAATACCGGAAGTAACTGTATCATTGACAACAGGATTACTTTGCTTCTTTCAATTGTTTTATTTTTTTTTTTGGTGACTTATTACAATGCACTTCTCTTTTACCTGGTGATGCTGAAATTTATATGTGCCTTTGCTTAGGTGGCGGACAATGCAACCGTTTATGGGGTTTGTCTCCATGTAGAGGAAATTGTCCAGAGGTCACCTGGAATTTTAGGCTCTGTGTCATCATTTTCTCGATCTTCTGGAAGGTGTAGCCGTTTTTTGGTATCTGCACCTCGATGTTATTGCTTACTCACTAGAGTCCCTTTTTTTGAGTTACACTACGAGATGTTGAACAGGTTTGAATCAGTTCCACTGTTCTGATATATTGATCGAAGTTATGTTGCATTTTCATGGAACCGTTTTACTATTTTACCTTTTGTTTTATTAAATGCAGTATAATTGCACAGGAACGTTTGGATAGGATAACACAATTTGTCAATGAATTGAATCTCACTGATTATGTCCCCTCAGTTGCTAAAACAGAAGATCAGACAAATGAGAATGCTGACTCTCCTATCATGGAATCTGATTGGATGGCTTCTGCAATTCCTCTTGATGCTGCAGGAGCTCTTACTGCTGCTGCGGCTGGTTTGATATCAGATGATGAGATCCCTTCGACTTCATTCAGGACATCGGAGTCTCAGTCTCCAGTAAGTGAGACTTCAGTTTTTAGTCAAGGAAGGGAAATAGACAAGGATTCCAGGAAGAACTTGCAGTACTTAGGTGACTATGTATCAGAGATATCAGGATGTTACTCAGATAGTTTTGAAAGAACGAATGGAATCTGTGGCAGTGGTCAAGCTTCACCAGATATTGGGACATCTTCCTGCTCTAGGGGCCTCTTATTGGAGCATGTTGGAAGCTCTGAATCCTTACTTAGGTGGTTGAATTTCTGATTGTTGTTCTAGTCATTCTTTATTTTATGTGTATGGACGTGCTCCATGTTTGTTTTGCTAGATAATTTTAATCTGTAAAGTTTTCAAAACTTTGCGTGGCTATGGTTCTTTTTGAATTTTTTTTTTGGTGAAAATTAATTGATGCATTTCTTCCTTCCTATTTTGGTCTTTGTTGGTACAACTTGAATAAACATATTGTGGGCTCTTGCCAGTTCAGTAAAAAGTTTTGGATCAGAAGATGAGGATGTTGAAATTGGCTCAAGTCCTGTAAATAATGTTGCAGTTGATGTGATAATGGCATGGGCTAAGGTAATTTTTTTGGTTGGTTTAGAGGGATATATTGGGTATTTGTGACAAGTTTATCGCTAATTTTATCTTTAATGATTGTGGTCTCTGTGGTAGGAGCATAAAAATGATTTGCTACGGATAGTTTGTGGTTATCATGCGCTGCCTCTTCCCTCACGAGGAAGTGAAATAGTTTTTCAACCTCTCGAACATCTACAAGCTGTAAAGTATTGCCGAGCTGCTGTGCCTGACCTTGGCTTAAGTAGAAATTTTTCTGACATAAAACTGAAAGATTTATCAGAAGCTGCTGAGGTGTGATTATTGTCTGTAACATTTCTGGATGAAGATTTCTTTACCTTGTTGGATAATTAGTTTCTGGGCTCAGTGTTGCTGAATATTGTATATGATTTTTAGGTTAATGCAAGTCTAGCTGCTGCTGAGGAAGCACTTGCACTATCAGTATGGACAACTGCAGCAGTTTGCCGAGTTCTCTCCCTTGAAAGCGTATTTTTTTTTCTTTTTTTCTTGTTCTAATATTATAGTCATGGCCTAGGTTTCTTGACACATCATTTCACAAGTACCTATGGTTGATAAGTTTTAGTACAAACTTTAAAAATCCTAGCTATATGTTTCTGATCGTATCTTTCTTTAGATGAATGTTGTATTTTGTCTTGATATTGAAGGTGCGAAATCCACATAGAAAATGCCTGATCCTTTATGTTAGCATTTTTATTGTTATTTGTGCTTGTGTGCTTCTGATAGTTCTTTTGTAGTGTATTCTTTTTTTTTTCTCTTTTAAAATCTTTTTTATGGATTGTTATCTATAATTTTGTTAACCATAGAAAAATTACAAGGTGATGTTGGAGAGATTCCCACAAATATAAACAAAGTGTAAACAATAACCTCCTATTCAAGAGTTAAGTGTGGCCATTTAATCTCTTGAGGCTTTGTTCTGAAGATCATATTGTACTGGTCAATAAGGTTGATATGCCTTATGTATCAATTGTGTTGGAATAATACTCAAATAAAAAAAAAAGAAATTTTTTAAAGATATGAAAAAATTTCCCTATAAAAAAAATTCCGTATTAAAATATCTCTTAATTTACATACAAAAATAATAATAAAAAAAAAATTTTAAGAAGTGAAAAAATTTCCTTATTCTTGTTGTTAAGGTCAAATAATTGTTTGTTGGAGTATGGCTTATACTTTTTTTGTGGGTACGAAGGGAGAGAGACCTAAGGGGGGCCCGGTTATATTGGCAATCTTCTTCTCCCTGCGACATAGACACAAAGCCAAACCACATAAAATTTGTGTGCAAACTTCTCTGATATTTCTTGTGCTTTTTCATTATCATCACATGGTTTAAATATTCAATTATTATTTTTAGCATTATATTTTAATATTAGCTGCTTAGGTTAAGGTTTTATTATGTTTTTGTCATACATACGTTGCTTGAGACTGTTGAGAGGAGAAAATGTTATGCTCCAAATTTAAATACTTGGACAGAGATGAGAATGTAACATACCAAGATTGAAACAACATTTTGCTGATGGATGCTGCAATATGTAGAAATGTTTGAATTGCTCAATAAACATTTCAAAGGCCATAGGAGAGCATCTTGGGTTCAAAAAAGAGGGAGAAGAATGTGATTACTGTAGAAAGAGAAGCTCTTAGGGGGCCATTAGTGGGTGTTGTACCATTGAGAACATGGGGTAGGGGAAGAATGTGCAAGATACAGGTTGATGATTGTAGTAATTATGATAATAATGAAGAGGTGGGGGATAACACCTCTTTAGAAGGAATAGTTAGAAGCATCAATTACGCGATCCATTTATGATATACATGAGACAAAGTAATTGAAAGGGTGGAATTGATATTGGTTGCGTGGTTGGTAGTGGCTGTGGTGGTGCTAGTAGGCGTGCTTTAATGATTTCTACCAGTATTACAGAGGTTGTTATAAATTCATTGGGAAGTCCATTAAGTCTTCATTTGTCGACTGGATGGGCATCACTAGGCTCTTTTTTTTATCAATCTATGCTATACTATGATTGGAATATAATATTCCGTAAGTAAATACTTTCTTATAATAAGATTGAGGATCATCAACATATTTTCAGCTAACTATGATTTTGTATTTTTTTTAATCAGTTACACTAGTTTATGATCAAACTAATTATGATTTTGTATATAAGATTAGAGAATTATTTTGTTCAAATCGCTGCTCATAATCAGTCATTTTTCCAGATAATAGGATAGTTTTTGATGTCGGAAAGGAAGATGCTATATTGGACTGTAACTTGGTGGCGTACCAAAAGGGAGTTATTGAGACCCAAAATCACACTTTGATATGAATGTCATTCTATTAATAGCTTATTTGCGTAGAAGGCAGGTTTAAAGAGGATGATTTTATTAACGTGGCAATAGCTGTCATGTTAATAAAGGACCTCATTGGAAAGAGTGTAACAGGTATAATCCTTGATAGTAACTTTTGAGGTAATTCATGCTTGGTAGTAGTCGTTCATGATATTATTGTAAAGTAATGAAGGCAATTGATGGGAAGAAGCAAGCTAGGATGAGTTTCATGATTGAAACAATGAGAAAAGCTAAGCTTGTTACAAGAGCAGCTGCCTCCAGACAACTAACTGTTTATTGTGCCATTGTTGATGCCATGATATCCATATCCTATACTATGGGTAAACTGCTATATACTTTTTTTTATATTTATTTAATTACACTATGTTATGGAGACAAAATAAAATTTATTATTATTTTGTTTCAGCATATTACCTACATCCATAAAGGACTGTAACTCAGTGTAGGTCCAATGGAAGCAGGGTCCTAGGAGGGTAGATAGACAATGGATCTAACCTTTGCTATGGTTATGCAAAGTGGTTATACAATTATACGACATTTTTCATTAAGTTTTCTCATGTGTATATTACCCATATTTACAAAAACCCAAAACAATTATTTTTTTTTAAAGTCACGCATTTTTGCCTTGCACAGAACTCTTTAACTTTGTGATCACTAATTTTCTCGTGTGAATCATGTGCTAGATATCTATGGTCAAGACGTCAAATTGTTACTTTTTTTTTCTTGGGACTGTGTAAGGCGGTCCTTATGCTATACTACCCTTCAATAATCTCAGATAACAACTTATAAACAATGTTATAAATTTTGAAGTGATTATAACCACGCTGAGTTGAGATTTCTAAATATTGCATGTTTCAGGTTTTGGCATTATTTGCTGGAGTTCTACTAGAAAAACAAGTTGTTGTCGTCTGCCCAAATCTGGCAAGTTTATTTTGCTGTTTCGCACTTATGTTTTCTCATGGAAATGAAAGATTGAGAGCATCTGTTCTAGAGTCTTCATGCAATGGATTCATATTGTAACTGAGAAAATAAATGGTTGTTTCTATTTTGTTCTCCCTTCTGAATCTCAGAACTCTAATTTATGCAGGGTATCCTATCAGCTACCGTACTATCAATAATTCCCATGATTCGCCCATTTGAATGGCAGAGTTTACTGCTTCCAGTAAGTTTGAGTGCATGTAGTAAATGCAGATTTTTGATTTTAAATTTTGAGCTGTCTATAAATGTTTGTGGTTTAGAAAAAAGGATTTTCAAGTGTATATTTTATTGTTTTTTTCAATTTCTGAGTCTTATTCAAATGCTTGTGAATGATTTTATGTCTTGATTTCCAACCAGATTTGGGCACCTTCTGAGACAATGTGTATTGCATATTACTGCATATTGGACAAAGCAATGAGAAATATGAAGCATTTATCAAGAATCAGTGATGCTTATGGGATCTTTAGGACTGATACATGTCAGCTCTGGCTGAAATTTTATAAAACATGCAAGACGAAGGCCTGAAACTTTGAAAGCTTGCACAGAAAACATAACTATTGATTGCTGAAATTTTTTAAACCATGTAATAGAAAGGTCTGGAACTTTAAAAGCTTGCGTAGTAAAGAAAACCATTTATTTTAGGAGAATAATTTTTCTCAGATGTAATTTGGAATTTCAGATGCATTTGGAAGCTTATTACGTAATCTTCAACATCTGTCTCATGAGTTCTATCATGAATGAAAAAATTTGGGGTTGCCAAGTGTCAACGTCACAAATTCTGTGATGTTGCCTTCTATCAAGATTTCAGCATTTTGCAATTGAAATGGGATCAAAAGTTTGTTAATATGTTTAGATTTAATTTTGAGGTTTGATAATTATGCTTTGGCATGAAAAGTGAAGATATAAGGAGGCAGTTCTGAGAAGGTACGAGTTGAAGGATGTAAGAGCGGAAGAGGGAGACCAAAAAAATATAAATGGAGACAATCAGAAGGATTTGGATGCTTATAATATAACTATTGATATGGCTTTTGACAGATCGGGATGGAGGGATAGGATTCCTGTTGACTAGTTGCATAAGGCATTTTGTGGGTTCTTTTTTTTTTTTAGTCATATTTTGGATTTTATATCTGTTACTTTAAACTAGTTTAATCTAGCTTCTAAGGCTTGAAGAATTAAGATATTGTTTGTTTTACAGGAAGAAGGTTTCTTTTCTTTGATTATTCCTTCCTCCTAATCTCAAAGTAAATGAAATTGTCAAGGAAAAGGCAAGGACCATAAATATGAAAGTATGCAAAATAAGTTAAAATGGTTGAAGCTTTAGAGAAGATTGTGAAGAGAAGTACATCTTAATTTTTGAAGATAAAGGAATCAGAATAGATAGTTGCAATGAACTTATTTTTTGTAGTTGACCATAAGGGTAGCAAGATTCAGGACATTGATAAAATTTTAATATTTGGCTATTGCTTCCGGAGCGCCAGAAAATGATAGATGGATGGATCTTCCCCTAAAGCCATATATATAATCCTAAGATTTTTATATATGTGCTATTACATAAATGTTTAGTTAGATTATGTAATGACATTTTCTCAAGAGCACTATTAGCAATCCTAAATTGACATTTTCTATTGTTTTTTCAGCTTGTTGAGGATGATTTGAATTACTTGGATTAACATCATGTGGATTTGATTCTATTGAATTTAAATTTTCCTACATGTTTTAGAGAGGAAGATATTGGTGACCTCGATAGCTCTTACAGAATCTTTCAATTGCATAGAAGGGCAAATTCACACATGGAAGGCACAAGAAATTTAAGTTCAAAACAGCATAAGCAATCTTGATAGCAAAGTACATCGTGATGGCAAACGGAACCCACTACATTTCGTATCATCAGCACAAGCATAGGAATACTGATGTGCATTGAGAAGTAAACAAAGCTGACAGCGCAATGCTCATGCAATGTTGGTTTTGTAGGAAAAAGAAATATATATATATATATATATATATATATATATAGAGAGAGAGAGAGAGAGAGAGAGAGAGAGAGAGAGAGAGATTGTCGGATTGGTGGTTCCTCCTCTTCCATTTCCATTTCCAACAGCTTTGGTTCAGGACCTTTCAAATATTTTATAGGATCTTGGGTTCACAGAAATAAATGAAAAAGTATTCTTTATTGAAAATGTGTACAGGTTGCGCATGTGTTTATATTTTGAAGAAAGATATTTTCAAAATTTTTAAAATAGTTAAGTACTTGAACGAAAACAGAAAAAATTACTATTAAACTTCTGTGGAAAGAAAAAAAGATGTGGAACATAAATCATTAGAAAAAACAATAAATTTTTTTTTTCATCTGAAGCATGCAAATGTAGATGTTGATTTTCTTAAATCCCCATTTCACAAATTTTCTAAACAAATCAAGAAAAGAAAAGAATTTCAAAGGATTAAAACATCTTTCTTGCACATATTCTTGAGTTCTTTCAATGCATTTCAGCTTTATATCAATTTCTTTTCTTGGAATTTTTTTATAATTTTTGGATCTTTCTTAATTTTTTGTTTAGATTTTTCAAAAATTTCTCAACAATGGTGATAGGAAAATGTAGCTGTTACAAGCGGCATGCCAATGAAACAAGGTGGCTGTTAGAATTGACAAGGCAAACCTTCATATAATTGGACAAAGGAGGTCTCCTTTAGTTGTTTCGCAATACGTTTCACGGTGCTGGGTGAAATTTCACTTGTGACCTTGTCATGTCCCATTTCGGTTTGATTTCAACTTTGCCTATAAACAAACGACATGATGGGCTAGACCAGCCCATTCAGCAAATTTTTAATATATGTTGGGAAACAACATTATATCTATAGAGGGGCATTGTTGCCTAAAATTTTCAATGTAAAAATATTTTTTTAATTTTTGAACAAAAATAAATTAGAAATTAGAAAAACTAATAAAAATTATGAAATCATTTCTATTAATTATGACATGCAATTAGAAAACAAAAGAACATATGTGGGTGATATTTTTGCCATAGAAGCAATCTAAGAAGCTGACAATTATTTAAATAACAGTTTTAGTATTGGAATTGGACTATTGGCAAAACATAAAACTTATAATATTTTCAAAAAATTATATAAAAATTATTAAAGGATTATGAAGTCTTTTAAATTTCATTTGCTCGTACTACTTGGAAAATTAATTATTTAAATAAAGTTTAATATTTAAAAATAAAAATTAATAAATCCTTAATTATTTGAAATGGTCATGGAAACTTCTAAAGCTCATTTGCTAGTACATGTTTATGTTGTATTACCTTTTGACATGGACTATAAATCCTTTCATTTTGAAATTTGGATCATGGTGTATACAACTTATATTTGTATTTTGTGAGACAATTGTATGGCTTTATCTTTATTTTATTGTCTCCTTAATTCCAATACATATATAGAGTTGTGTTCCTAAAATCATTTTTCTAATTTTGTATAATTCTTTCTTCTTTTTTTTACGATTTTTGTTTTTTTTAAGTTAATAAAATTTTCTTTTTAAGAATTTTCAGAATTTCTTGGCATAGTGACATGAAAAGTTCAGCAACGTGAGAAACATGCCGACAATACTATACCACAAGCCCTAAGTGACATGGAATTGAATTAGGGCGGGCATAGCTAACTTTGGTTCATAGTAATGGAGGAGTATTTGGGAACTTTTCTTGATCAAAGCATGGTGTATCCATCCCAATGCTGCCCACCAAGTAGCATTCATGTTACAAGAGTAGCAACAGCATAGATTTATAAAGTAATAAACTAAAAAATTAGTTAAGACTTAAGAGAGTTATTAAACTTGTTGTGTAAATGCCTTAATGAGGCCTGGAATGGGCCCGGGCTGATTTCTGAGGCTTTTGCCAAGTGAACCTGGTGACCTATGTTGAATATTTGATGTTGTATCCAAGGCCACGTGTGAGTAACATTTTGTTGAATTAAGTATGTCAAAAATTCAATATTGGTTAGAAGTAGGTTATAAATTTTCATTGTACTTGGAATGCAAATAAACAAGGATGTGGTGCTCATTGCAATTAATTTGACAAGAAATAATAGCAATCTTTCTTAAATGGAAATGTCTAGGAGTAAGAAAATGAAGAAATAATGGCAAGGGTGGATAACAGTATCAATCTCTTTGAGCAGCTATTTACTTTTTGAAGGAAATATCTTTGGTTGGATGCATGTCAATTGTTCTACTCAAGTTGTGTTGGTATTTGAGGCACAAGAAATATAAAGGACGTTAATATTATATTTACTTTTAGTTAGTGTTTTTATAATTGCTACCAAAATTTTTAGAATAAGAAGTGTGCTGAATGTTACAAAATTAAAGTATGTCATGACATTTGTAACCTTTTCAAAATAATATTTCGATGCCTATCACTCTATACAAGAAAAATTTGTCCGACCATAATTATGTTTTTTTTTCTGACTTCATATTCCTATAACTTGTTTGGTTTATACTGTTCAATGGGGGTGGATTTGTAGGATTTTAGAAGCCAATTTGGCTATTATTTGGAACATTGATTCTCAGTTGGATATGACTAGGCAGGTGATGCATCAGCTTGGAGGTTTCAAATAGTAGCAAGATTTGATTTGATTAACATTACAGAGTTATAGTTTCATTACACCTGATTTTAGTTTCATCTTATGACTTTCTGGTTGTTCACGGGAAAATTGATTATTAAGATGAGAAAATAGAGTAACATTTATATATCTTTATGCTTTTTGGTTTGAATATTTGATCATATGTTTGTTGACTTGGTTTCTGCTTTCTATAGCTGTGCGAAGCTTTCCATCTTTTATATGTATCCAATTAAGTGATTGATTCCTCATGTTAAGCTAAACTTTTATGTTGATGTCATTTATAAGTATTTGTTGGCTAATATTATTTGATCTTTTTCTTTATCCTAAGTTTAAAATTGATTTTCGCAGGTTCTACCAAAAAATATGCTCGACTTTCTTGATGCTCCAGTTCCTTTCGTTGTGAGTTTCATATATTGTCCTTCCATTATGATACCAAAAATAAAGTTCTATTAAGTGATATTTCTGCAGAACAGTTAGTTTGTTTGGATCTTAAGGTTTGAATACCTATGGCGGTGCCCACTTTATACTTCCTTCTTTTGTTGAAGTTCAAAACTTTAATTGGAGAAAAGTTTGCTTATCATTGTTCCATTTATCAAGATTACACAGTAAATAGGTTGCTCATTTTTCTTTATATTTTCCTTTTTAATGTCACAATATCTTCTTATCAACGGGAAACCTTTCTATCCTAGTCCTTTGTCTTTTACATCCATCTATTTGATTCTCGTAGTGCTGCTGATAATTGCTGAATTTCTACTTGTCCTTTGTATGTAGTGTTCAGGGCATTTGGATAATTGTCTCGAATCGCTATACAAGGGAACAATAAGGCTGTGAAAGTGCATGTGTAAATAATGTGAAAAATTTAATTTTTCTCTAAAATCTATTTGTTCTTCCTCTTCTTGCAGGCATTGATGACAACCATTGTCTCCATAAGCTTTTGTCGCTTCTCTCCTTTTTCTTTTTCTCTTCTTTTTCTATTCATCCCTTGTATTTATATCCTCTCTGCCTCTGTTTCTTCTTCTACATCCCCTCTCTTTTTCTGTTCTCTTTTTGCTCCTTCCTTGTTCGTTTTCTTTTTTTTTTTTTCTTGATCTCTCATGCCACTCTCTTTTTCTATATTATTATATACTCCTGCTAAACTTCCTCACCATCTATTTATATTTCTTTGCCTCATTGCCTTCATTTTTCTCCGCTCCTTCATGACTGGGAAAGGTTCACAGCTACTTTGTTATACCCTTGACATAACTACTTTGTTATATCCTTGAAACACACTTTTTGTCTCCTTCCTGCTCAAGGAAGAAACTGAAAATGTTCTTTTAATGATTAAATGGGAAATTTCATTAAAAACAACGGAAGAAAAAGATAATACAAAGATCCACGAAGTGTGGGTAGGAATTAGGAAAGGAAGAAACTGAAGATGTTTATCATTTATCACTGGAGCTTATGATTAGTGAGGGTGATCAGAGTCATCAATTATGCTTGATAAAGTGTTGATCTTCTTCATCTTAATTCAAACTGTACAATTGGCTATATGAAATGGCACCAGAGCTAGCTTTCTTCTCTCATTTATTAGTGAATTTTACCTCATTTTTTCATATGAAGATGTCGATTCAAAGGCCTCCACTTCCTCATTTAGCTTTTGTGGACCTTATGGCCCCATATATTTCAAAGTTTGCTGCCCCCAGGTGCCTCTTCTCCCTGGCCCCACATACCAAACAAAAAAGAAAAGAGCGAAAGACAAGGTTGTTGCCAACAACTTTTCTTGCCTATAAATCATGGAGTCTGGCCTGTAGTCATTAACTTGAGAGAGACAGAAAGAAAGAGGTAGACGGAGAGAGACAAAGATTCGGTTTAGGTGCTCGCATTACTTCCTATATATAGGGAGAAAAAAAAAAGGTTGAAAGGCCATTACTTACCCCCATATCATTGTTTTGGACCTCACATCTTGAATGTAGTCCTCCAATCTATGCTTCCCTTGAGTGAAACCCCTTCTCATTTTCATTACAGAAGACCCATTTAACAAATCCATAACTTTAATCACTTGTACTTCTAAATTTAAAATTTCACGTCAATCCTCCCCCCACTTTTCTTAATTCCTAAAAACTCCTTCGCTACTTTTAATTTCATAAACCACCTGAAATCTTTACCCTTTTTACCCTCAATCCCTTGCCTTCTTTACTTAAAAAACCACGGTAATGCGAACCATCCTCCACAAGCCTCATAACACTATTTCCAACACCAGTTCTAGAAGGTTGCACTAATAAAAAGGAACATTCGTAAAAGAAAGGAAAAAAAATGCTTCCACAACTTCATGAATTGGAGGAATGAGAATGTGACCACACTCATAATAATGGATATGGATATCCACAATGCAGGGAACTGCTCGACAATGAAATTAGGAGAACTAGCTGAATGCTCAAGGTACACAGTGAGATTGAGCAGAATCAAGTTTAAGTCCACATCAGCATAGTACATCAATGCCAGCTTTATTATGCCCCTATACTGGATTGGTCAACAATTTAGGGACATGGTGCAATGATGAGATATGGAGGCACTTGTACCCATTAAAATGCTTATCAATAGGCATGGAAACCTTGTGTCAAAAGATTTTATCCCACCTTTTAACCACAATGGAGGCTGGTAGCCTGGTACTGTGGGTCAAAGCAATGATCCTTGATTTTGATGAGCAATTTCAAGTCAAAATGTTTCTCAGTTGTTTGTTTTTCGTGGAAAATTTTGTTAAATACCACTCCATGGCAGAAGACAAGAAAGATGACCTCGTGGTAATGTAGGCTCTTCTATTCACCTCAAGAGCACCCATGTCGACACAACACTGTAACAGATCCATGTCAGATCCTTTATAAACATGTTCATTGTTTTATAACAGATGTTACCTCTATCTTAAATAGAATTTCATTAATCTTCATTACATACTTAACTATCTACTTCTAATTGTGTAAACAAATTGAGCACTTTTTGGGAGTGTGGCTCGTATTTTTATCTAGGTCCAAAGTGGGAGAGACCTTAAGGGCCTTAGCCTTTTGTGTCAAGTCAAACTAAGTAGTGAGGGGGTGCAAGGGACAAAGGCCTCGTGGAATGATAAGGATATATTAGGAATTTTCTTTAGTGCACCGGGCTCGGATTATGACTAGGGATTGATGATATGGGTTGTAAACCTATTCTTTTTCTGTATGCTAGAAATCTCTCATGGACATAGGCACAATGCCAAAGCACATAAGATCTGTATGCAAAGTTATTTTGATCTTTCTTTTGTTTTCACATAATCATTGCGAAAATTTAAGTTGTTAACAGTGAATAAGTTGTACTAAATTGTGGTATTTTGGTATTACTCAATAAGTTACAATATACTGACACGTTCCTGCATGTTGAAATATGGAGACTGGATAATTCTGGTACCCAGACAGCACCTGCACGGCTGCACCTGAATTTATTTAACATAGGTTGAGCCTAATTTTATGGGTGTGTTCTTACCCTGTGAGAAATTTAGAGGAAATGGAAAATGCATAACCTTGTGCCAGTTGGAACATGAAGTAAAATGATGTTTTAGGTTCAGGATGTCATCCCTTCAAACTACGCACAAATCATATTTGACAAATTGTGGATTTGCATTAGGAGCATAAGACTCTACAGGAGTACACAACAGAGTACCGTCTGTTGCCTGCTAATGATAAACATTAACTACATGGTTTGAGTAAAGACATCCAATTTGATCTGTCATTCCTTTTTTTGACTTTTAAGTGGCGTATGGATATGCCTTGGAAGTTGAAACCAAAGTAAATAACTTGAAGAACGAGAAAACACTAGCAAGTGTATCTTGCAGATGCCAGGTTTGATTGGCCCACATTCAATAATGACAAACTAGGCACAACCTCTCCTTTAAAACCCTGTCACTGCACTCACAAGAGTTCAATGGCTGAAATGCTATTGCAAAATCCCGAAATGTATGAGAAAGCTCTGTGGGGCCTTCTAAAGGTAAAAAGTGACTCCCTTTTATTGCTTAAGATGTACATGAAACTTAATGGACAGCTTATGGAATTTGATAATGTGATTAATAGAATCTTTGTCATTTTAATTTTAAGGTGTACATATACAGGGTAGTGGATTTCTAAACTATAATTTGGATTACATAGAGACTGATCTGTAAACTGTGTAAATCCAGCAAAAGATTGGGCAACTGGCAAAAGTTTGCAGAAAGGGGTATGATCTCTAAACCCTAAAGCATTTTAAGAAAGTCATTGATGAAAAGTATAGCTTCCATGACTGTCTCTTTCTCAAAATTTCAACATGGAGATGCTAAGTCAGTCGGGACACCACTTGAAAATCAGTTTAAGTTGAATCTGAAGCAGAGTTCTCCAACTAAGGAAAAGGAAGAGATAAACAGAAGAATCTTACTTTTCTTGTGTATTCTATATCTTTATATAATTACAATTTCATGAATTCTTACTTCTGTTTTTTTTCCCTGTACGATTAATGAAGGGATTATAGAGGAATTGCCATTTCTTATTAAAATTATGGTTATTGATACTTTTAGTTGAACATATTGACCATTTCACTTTGTTATCCTAGAAACTTGAAGTGAATACATTGTGCTGGCACTGGTAATTTTAAAATCTGTTGGAATTAATTTTCAATAAACTTAAACACATATACATGTAGAATTTCCAGTTAGAAAAAAAAAAAAAAGAAGGTGAAAAAGTGAAACGGTCTTTCTATTCAGGTGGGATGTAGAATTCATGGTGGTCCACTTCTTGGTTATAAAGTGAACAGAGCTAGAACATTTATTTCTTTTTCTTTGGAGGTGTACTTTCCTTTTATTCTGGAACATATTGGTAATGGCACTTCATCTTTAGAGCTGTGAATATTGTGATATAGCATCTGCAGATGTATCCTAGTTTTTACACATAAGATGGACTTGATATCTTGTTTTACTAATATATTTCCGTACTCCCTTGCCCTTATTTCTGATTTATAATTTCTGGATAAAGTACAGGCAAGGATTATCATTTCGCGTACATTTTGAGCTTTATTGTGATATATTTGTTAAGGACTTCCTTTTTTTTCAAAGAAGAAAGAAAATTTGAGCAGACACCTTATCTGAACATTCTATTTAAATTTTTCCTCCAATGGCTTATCAGGTTGGAATACAACACAAACCAGCTGACATAAAGATGAAAACTTCCAATCTTGTTCACATTAATATCTGCAAGGACCAGGTTTGCTAAATTTTTTTTTCCGTCTTTCTGGTGATTTTGTCATTATATACTTGGACCTTACACAAATTTAGATATTGAGTTACCAGTGTACAGGGTTGTGTATCTATAATTTTCTAAAGATTTAAACTTCAAATCCTGTTCAAGTAAAGTACTACAAGGACCAGATTTTCTGTCTTTATTTCTTTTTCTGGTGATTTAATCATTTTGGAGTTGGAATTCTTTGTAAACATAGCTCTTAGCTCACCAATGTAGACGGTTTTGCTTATATATATACGGCTTGATGTGGGATGGTTAGAGTATAACCTTTTGGTGTTGTATTTGATCAAAGTGCACAAAATAAAGTAAACATGAGTAGGTAGGGATGGAAATGGGGCGGGTTAAATGGGCAGCCTGCCCCGCCTCTAATGGTTAGGGTTTGATATTTCCATAATCAGGTTAAGGTTTAGCTTGCCCCGCCTCTACTGTACTTTATCAAAGTATTAATTTATATGTTTAAAATTTTATTTTGATACATATAATATATAAAAAATACATATTTAATGAATTGATATATTACAATTAACGTATTCTGTTTAAAAACACATTTTTTAATACAACCAGGTCAATCCGACCCATGCCATTACCAACCCGATAGGGGCTGGTTTGGTTTGGTAATTGAAAAACCCTTATAGGGGCTTGTTCGGGTTTACCAAAACCCAACCTGAACTGGTCCCGTTGCCATCCCTAAACATGAGAGAAGGGATAACTATTCAAAATCAGTACATGGGTACTAGCACACCAGGTAGAGTCAACCTTGACTAGATGCAATTGGGATCACCTAGGAAGAAATAAGAATTTCTTACTAAACATATTTTCTCCAAATAAATAACATCGATGTAAGGGTCTCTCCTCTTTCTTTGAACTCTTCTACTAATTGTTAGAGTAAAAAGACTGTCTTACTGATACACTTGGCTTACAGAAACAAAATATATTTTCTTACACTTGGGTTATACCTTTTAACCTTTGCTCCCTCAACTCTCTCATGGATATCGTTACTCGTTACAGATCCCTATTTTGCTATTTTTGCATTTTCTAAGAGGGAATAAAAACTAGTCGGCATGTTGTGATGATGTATAGCTCTACCCAAATGATCTATGTCTCAGTTATGGATGCCGCCTAAGCTACCCCCTAAAATCAAATACGATTGATCTTATTCAAAGGAGATGGAAGAGGTTTGCTTTATCTCCCCATGTATGTTTCATTTGTATGGAGGTAGTGGAGAATATTGATCATATCTTTAGCGTCAGTTTGCTAGGGGCATATGGATGCGGCTATTACAAATGATTGGTGTTTCTTGGGTCTTGCTGGACACCTTTGGAGCTTAAGTTGACTAGTAGCGATTTAGGAGATTGGGGAGGAGGAGGAGAGGTTGTAATCTTTACAGCCTCTTGTTTTATACGGTGGTGTAGCGCATTTGGTTGGAGAAGAACCTTAGAATATTCCATGATAGCTGATCAAGTAATGAGCACGTTTTTGGGTCTGTATTAGTCACCGTGGCATCACGCGCCTTTCTTCAAGCATAGTTACAAAATACAAGAATGTTAAAGATAGTTAGGGAGTGGCTTGTTATATTTTTCTCGTCTCCACTCCAGATGGTAGGGATGACTACATGGAGGGAGTCAGTGGTTGGAACCCTAAAGGTTAGGTTTGACAAGTGCTTTCTAGGTAACCCAGGATCTTCAAGTATTTGTTTTGTGGTTCGTGACCATTTGGTGATTGTCTCTACTATTTTTTTTGGCCGAGTGGTTATTAGTGATTCCACTCGGATGGAGTTATTAGCCCTAAATGTTGGATTGAGAGGATTGACAGATGGGGCCCTTGGATATTGCGTTAGAAGGCAATGTAGCTATTGTCATAGGCTGGCTATCTAGCAATGTCACTAGATCATGGAAGCTCTCCCATGTCATTTGTAGACCCAAAGCTCTTTCACGTGAAGTGAATTTGTCATTGAGTCATGTGCCTAGAGTGGCTGATCGGCTAGCCAAATATGGAGATACGAGAGACGTTTTCTTCATTGGGATTCCTTATGAGGAGGTCAGGGTGTTGTTAGGAAGTTAGGGTAATTCCTTGTGGGCATATACTTTTGGCTCTTACTGGTGTACAATGATCAGTGGCATATAGGCGTATACTTTTGAATTTTACTTTTGTCTATGAAGCTTGAGGTATAGAGTGGTTTTATCTCGCATTTATATCCCATTCTTGTACTTTCCATATTTTGTTGAATTAATGCATTATTCATCGAAAATAAAGGCACCTAAAAGAAATCACATCTACATAAAGAGAATGATGAGAAGGCAATGACTTCCAAGATCCAACTCAACCTTCTTCTTTTTTTGTTATATTGTGAATTGGTAGAACCACTTTGATCTCTAATAGGGAAAGATGAACTAAGTTAAGCCTTATGCTCTAATACCATGGTAATTTTAGGTATGAAAGAATGAAAGAAAATAAGAGAAGAAGAAGAAGAAGAAGAGGTACAGGTTAGAGAATGGTCATGTTGCCTCTCTCCTCCAATGCTTCAAGTATATATAAATTAAAGTGAGAGAAAATGAGAAGAAATTACAAGATTGCTGTTACCATCTTATATTCTAATAGAAATATCATCAAAAATATTTCTTCAATTTCCTCATACTCGACAAAGAACTCATAAGTCCTAGCTTTTAATATTTTTTCTTGATCGGTGATAATGAGGATTATATTAATTTAGATTAATTCATAAGAACTCACAAAATCCTTGCTTTTAATATATATACTTGATATAAATCTTTCATCTTTTTCTTTTGTTGCAAGTTTTTTATACATGTATTTCTCAGCCTCATTCATACATAGCTTGTTATGTAGGTTATCATATGCATTATTTTACAGTACGCCTATGATATTTTTTTAATTTCTTTTTAAAACCTTCGTATTTTTGTAATTCTTTTTGGTTCTTATTTCTTTGGAAATCTATTTCTAACGTCATCACTCCAACAAAAAAATTTCTTTTCATGATTGAATTTTACTCTTCAATTCTCATAAGACATATCTCCTTCCTCTTTTGATGCAATGAGTCATTTCATCCTATATCTGTCTAGGATTTGTTTTCAGATCTAGTCACATGTTCCTTCTTTTATTAGTTTATCTTTAAAAATATTATTCTTTTTATTGTGAAGTTCCACTGTTTCAGTGTTTAATATGTTTTTATCTTCCAATTTCTAATTTAAAAATCTATTACTGTCAAACTATGTTATGGAACAAGACTTTCTCCTGAGATGACTTTATAATTTCTGCAAGTTCCTAACTCACTTCTTCGAAGAAGGAAAAGCCAACTTGATTCAATTTGTTCCACTCTTGGAGGATATTAGGCATTCAACTCTCTTTTAGAAGAAAGTACTTGCTATTATGAGAGCATACACCACTTACATTTTTAAGAATTGATTCTCTCATCTAATTCCTCGATTTAAAGCCCTATCCTTGTGTATTGTATCCAAGGTTTATTGTTTCGGTGCCGATGGGTGTGCCATCGAAACGCTGGAAAAATTAAAAAGGGCAAAAATTGGTTTGTTTGGATTTTGGGGAAATTTTGCCGGCACGCCACCCGTTTCGCCAATAAAAATTAAACAAATTTGTATTTCCCTTCTCTGTTTTGCCCGTTTCGCTTGACACGCCACCCCGTTTTGCCGAAAAATCGCTAAAAATTGCCAGCGATGCAATTGAGCGATTTTTATCCTCCGAAATGCATCGTCACATCCCAAAAAACGAAATTTCGGCAGCACGCCGAAACGGTAAACACTGATTGTATCCTATTATATCCTCCACTTATCTTTTTCATAGGACCATTCATATCTTGACCTAAAAATTTCCTCTCTTTACGGAATTCCTTCATCTATTTCTTCCCGAAGTTGTTTTCAATATTTGCCTATTGAGGTGCAAGGTACTAATGATGGTAAGAATTCATTATCCAAAGACTAATTTGACTGTCCTTAATCTATTGTTTTCAATATTTGCCAACTGAAGTGCATGGTACTTATAATGTTATCCGAAGTCTAATTTAACTGTCCTTAATCTGTTGCTAATTTTCTCTTAAGTCTTATCTTCTTTTCATTTGGTCTCCATTAGACGTGTTAACTTAATTTTCATTTTTGTCATCATGTTTACTAACTCAACTTCTTCAAATGTCTAAAATCCCTCCATTTAGAGTAGCTTGGCAAGTACTTTCTCTCTTTCTTTTTACCATATTAGCTCTTTTGCTTACGTCTGTTTGTAGCAAAGCATCATCTATAGAAGATTCCCTGGCTAAAACTTGCTGAATAACACACTAAGGTCAGGCTCAGGGCGGGTTGGGCTAAAGCCGAAGCCTCTCCTAACCCGAATTTGGCAATACCAAATCCTAACCATTATGGGCAGGGTGGGTTACCCATTTAACCTATCCCATTGCCATCCCTAGGCTTGGGCTTGAGCTTGGCTTGAAGGAGCCGAGCTTGAGCTTAATAATTAGGATCTTGAGCCAAGCCTAAGCTGGGCTTGGTTGGGCTTAACTCAATTGCTCAGTTCACTTAATTTAATATATAATAGATTTATAATTTTATATCATTTATATGTAAAACATTATTAAATTTAGTATTATATTTTTGTAATTTTTATTTCTTTTTTATCTTTATATATGTCACACTCAGATTTGTAGATTTGTGACTTATAAACCTTAGGTTTATGTGGTCCGATTATAATTTCTGACTGATCCAAGCCGAAGCTGAAGAAATTTTTCCGTGCTTGTGACCTAAAATATTTTAACATGCCACAGCCTTCTTCAAATTTTATGGAATGGCTTGATTGTAGCCCCATGAGTTGTGATACTAAGGCTCTCATGTATATGGTTGCACTGGCATCCAAGAAGCTGAAATCTAGATTACATTTGGCAATTTTGTCTGGTGCAAGGTTCTTAAACTTTCAGCAGTTCTGAAGTTCAAGCAATTTTTTTTCTCAAGTTTAACGTAATTTGCTTTTGATGGTTAAATGAATGCTTGGATCCATGTTTTATTGTGCTATAATCAGTAACATGTTAAGCAGTAAATGCAGATGCTTCCTTTGACAACCCTGATTGCCCTTTGAATGTCTCATATTATTTGACAGTCAAACCCTTCAGGTGTAATCATTATGGAAGTGGTGACGCAATATAGCTGCATGCAACATAAGTAAATTGGAAATGTTTTCAAGTAGAAAAACAATCATGGTACTCAAAATGTAAAGTATTAATACAGATGTATAATTTTGGAAGTCAGAGTCTTAGGAATTAAGTTGAAAATATGCATTTTTAATACCAGCAAAATAGTCCATTAATTGTAGTGAGGATCTATGAATGGATACAAGTTATAAAACCACAGGCTAAAGAAGAAAACATACAAAGAAAAAAAAACTTTTAAATTGCAAAATCAAATCTTAAATTCAGTGACTTCCAAACTCCCTCAGAACCGTAGCCCCGTCTGGAGGCCAAGACCATGTGAGACAAATCACAGAGAATGATCTACAGTTATTATCAAAGATCTTGCTTTTCTATCCTTCCTAATACCCCAACCAATTACCGAATGGGCCAACTTCCAGAAAAAGTGAAGCTGTACTAACATCTGGACCATTTCCTTCACTATCAAAAATTTTTAAAAAAAGAGAGGACAAAATGCCATGAACCTGTGGGAAAGACTGATAAACCCAACAAAAAAGAAAAAAAAAATCAAACATATATATCCACTTTAAATTAAACAATAAATGAGAATTGAGAGCAAAAAGATATGCTCCTCTATATCCCTCATAGTAAGACAGAAAAGGAAGTGTGGCAGTCACCCATTGTGGTGAAGAGAGAAATGATTAGACTGTTACTAGGCTGAGCTATATAAGCTGGGACATGTATCATGTATACTTCAGACAAAGATATTCAGTTTTATCTGTAAATGCTTAAGAATTCTGAAAATTGTCAATTGATATGTGAAAACTACATATGAGCTATGATTTTGGCATTAGCAAATTGTCACACCCAAAATGCATTACACAAGTTGCAGCATTCTTGCTCTTAGAATCAGAACAATTTCTTTTATTCAACCTATTGATTTTGGCATCTTCATGTTGGCATGGTTTTAAGTATAATTGATTATGAATGTTGTCCTGTTATTGCACGAGTATGACTTGTGAGATTTTTTGTACCAACGGTTTCTTGCCCTAGTCAAAATTAAGCAGGCATATAGCTTACATTCTGTTTCTCTTCTTCCCTTTTAATCATGCAGGTGAAGATGTGTTACTTGCCTCAACTTCCTCGTTATAAGGAGCTTGTCTCAGAACTAAAGCCAATCCATGCTAGACTTTCGCGCGAAGATGCGATAGCAAAGAGGCATCCTGTATATAAATGCAACGAAGTGCAGGTGGTGACAGAATAATTGCATTTTATATTTTAACACGTTCATGTGTTTTCCTTTGAAGATCTTTATAGTTGGAGATTTTCAATTTATTTAGCTTGAATACAAATTTGAATTTATAAAATAGTTCTTTGCTTGATGTGAAAAACCTTTGCAGCCTTGTTGTTTATCATGGATGGCTTTGAAAATGAAACAAAATTCTGGCGATAAACATTTTGCATGCTTGTTATGATGATGAACATCTTCCTTGAATGCTATTCATTGGTGTTATCTGGAATTTTCGGTTTTTGCAGCTAATTATGAGCTCATTCATTTCTCTTATCCAGTAAACTTATCTCAAGTTCTTCCAATACCTCTTTCAGATTTTCAATGTTGTTCATATGAAACATGGTTTCACTTTAACCATTTCTCACTTGATATATGGGAAGCAGACTTGCACTTTATATACATATATAATATTAAGGTTTTTAGTTATTTACTATAGTTTTTGAAGGTGTTATGGCACTAGAATGACAGAATCTTCTTCAAAAGATAGCAGCCTACTGGGTATTATTTTAGAACTTCTTGGCTGGTGGTATAGTTTTAAATGTCAATATCATTAGATGTTTCACCACCAAGGGAAAGGGAGATATGTCGCAGGTATTACATCAAGGGAAATATGCAAGATTAAATTCATGGATTTATATCTCCTCCCAAGGAAGGAGGATATATCACTTGATATATGGAGTTATATATTGATATTTAAAACCATGGCTGGTTTCCACAGTGTAAACCAAGGTTTTACATTTCGTGTTGATTGAAATTTTGCCGACATGTTTGCGACATTTTGCCAACTTGCAGGAAAATTTGTTAGAAGGGATAATTTGAGGAAAAAATAAAAAAAAAACAGTAAAATAATGAAGTATTCTAGAATTCGGCTATTTCTAGATTTAAATGAGACTAAAATACCTCCTAAAAACCTAAGAATTTCATAAAAAATATATGCAAATGAATCATTTGCATTTTTAAGGAAGTGTAATGAAGAAACACAGGCATAGGCATACACAGTAAACCTGAAAATGTATACAAAAATAGGAAGTTCTGAAATCGCGAAATTTTGAGCAGTCACCCTCATAAGGGCAACTTTTACTTTATATTGATGACATGTTGCGACATTTCGCGACATGTCAACGACATTTCACCAACTTCTAGGAATGGTCGTTATTTCTTTTCCTCTCAACATTTCATGTTGACACCTCTGGAAATGAAATGGAAAACCATGGTGTAAACTAGTTGGAAGTATTGCTGACCATTATGTGCTAGTTAAATTGTAATTCTAATAGTCACATTTTTAAGGCATTGTAATACCAGAGCCATGTCTTCCTACAATAAAAAAATGTGATGCTTTATTATCAGATAAGCCTTGTCTCTGTAATCAAGTATTTATGCCAGCACCAACTAAGACGCACCTTGAGAATTCTTACTCTCCAGAAATTCCTGTCAAATGTCCGTTCCACCCGAAGGACCGTTTTGAAGCTATTAATCATAAAAATTTGGAGATGGCTGAAGTATTCCAACTTCCAAGTGTCCAAGTCCAGAATGTCAAGATCCCCTTCTTGCTTGCTGGAGCAAAAGGGTGGACCAACTAACTTGAACAATCTATTTATTTGAGCTCCGAGTTTGACCAAAGAAATATAGGACAGGGTTTATCAATTTCCTTTGTGATACATTTAGGGAGAAATAGCATGAAGTTAATGGTGGGGATTTGAACTAGTATTTGTTTATGTGAAGGATTGGTGGTTAAGGGGTCAATGATATGCAAGTAAAATTAAGTACAGGGTATTTGATGTAGCAAGAAAATGTGGGAGTATTATAGTTAGAAAATTGGGAGTCATGAATGTCTTACTATAATATAAGAGGTCACAACAAAAGAAATATTCCTGCGTTTCTGTATGTTATTTCTTACACGAACTTGTGGGATGCCATTTCTAGTGGTTGTGAGAATGAATGGGAATATGTTTTGCATGGGCCCTATTTTCTTCTTCAATATATTCCTATCCAAATGCTCTATTTTGTAAATTTTTTGCCTTTCTTCCACATTCCCACAAGCCTTGCTATTAAATATGGCCCTTATCCTACATTTTTGTATTATTTCTTACACGAACTTGTGGGATGCCATTTCTAGCGGTTGTGAGAATGAATGGGAATATGTTTTGCATGGTCCGTATTTTCTCCTTCAATATATTCCTTTCCGAATGCTCTGTTTTGTAAATTTTTTGCCTTTCTTCCACACTCCCTCAAGCCTTGCTATAAATATGGCCTTTATGAAGCTTTTGGGAAGTCTTTGGCTCAAAGGAACTCCATTCATGGAGTTTGGTCCTTAATAGAGTTTAATTTGTTGTGTTCTCAGTTAAAGGTGCTTGCGATGGATAAACCTTATTAAAAGTTGCGGATCCTTGTTAAACCATTTTTCTCTTTGCAAATATGAATGTGAAGATTCTAATCTTCTATCTATTCAATGTAGATTTAAAAGGATCTGTGCTTGTTTTCCTTGTCCCTAGTTGGGATTTTGTGGGTACTTAGAGACAATCTTTGTTTAATAGTCAGACTTCCTTCTCATTGGATTGGAGATTGGTTCCATTTGCTAGTTGTGGGGGGAATTGGGCTTCCATCTTGCCGGAATTTGAGAGCTTTTCCTTTTCTGATCTCGTGGTTGGAAAATAATTAGTTGATAGTGTACTTAGTCCCCCCCCCCATTGGAGGAGGAAAAACTTTCTGAATGAAATAGGAGAAAGTATTGATATTCCTTTTCTCCTCTTTTTTTTCCCCTTTCTTGATGCAAAAGTGACCAATACATCTTCAGTAGACACATTGCTAGAATCATGCGTAATTATGTGCATTTCATGTACTTATTGAAGTTTATTAGTTTTACATATATATATATATATATATATATATATATATATATATATATATATATGTTCATACCTGGGGCATTGATATATTCACTTGTATATATTCCTAGGCCGAAGCTGCAGGACAATTTTTGAATGTTATGAAGCAGTACCTAGAATCCCTTTGTTCAGATTTGAGGTCTCACTCAATCACCAATGTACAGTCAAATAATGACAAGGTTAGCAAACCTTATATTAATGATTTTATGTCACTATCTGATTTCTCTGCGATCAAAACTCCATCTAATGATTTATTGGAATCCAAAAGGATTGTAGAACGTTGAGCATTCTCATTTTTATTTTTGGACATTGGTTATTGTTTCAGGTTTCATTGCTTCTTAAGGATAGTTTTATTGATTCTTTCCCTAGTAGGGAACGACCGTTTATTAAGGTAACTTCCACTTCCTATGATGCTGATGTTACATTCTTTTAGTGTTCTCTTATTGATCATTCTTACATCATGATTGTTTATGTTTTCTCTTGTTTATAACATAATATTAGCATTTATGCTTTCTAATTCAGTGGTCAGCTAGAGAACACATCTAAGCCAAATTGATAATAAGAACTGGAGACACTGCTTATAAGTTATTGACCATCGAGTCATCTAAGAGAGAACATTGATCCACTAATCACTCGTGACACTTGTCCATGAATTTCTATTGTCATGCCCCCCGAAAATTATATTTATATTATCCCTATATTCATAATTATTATTTAATAATAACAAGGGTAATGGGGTAATAAGGATACTAGGAAGTAACTGCTGTTTCCACATACCCCAATGTGAAAACCCAAGCAGATTCCCAACTCTCATGTGCTCGATGTACAATACATCTGTTCAATAAAATTCAAAGGAAATAAAATGTAATATCAAGATCTTGCACATTAAAGACAAATAAATCCAATATGCATTCACCAATAGAATATCAGAGTATACTATAAAATAAACATCCCACTAATAGAAAATTTCAATAGTAAAGAAGTACAAATAAATCCTACTCTATTAACTCATGACAAAATAAATCCCCATCCTGTACTACTTTAAGTAGGTCACACTGATGTCCAAGCACGCCGAATCATGTCCATATCATAAGCATCTTCCTAGTCCTCAAAAGCTGCATCATACACCTGTAAAAATAGTAGGGAATGAGCAAATAGCCCAGTAGGTATCATCTCTACAGATCAAGTCCCATGGAGAACTCAAACTGTAGAAATACACCCTCAATATAACAATAATAAGAGCAAGAATACAAATATAACATGCTAGTTCAGTAATTAAAAATAAAAGAACATGAATAAATAGCACTAGTGTGAAGTTGAAAATACAATTAATTTAAGAGATGAATACTTGTTTCTTTGATCTAGAACATGATAAGGATATCCATATATACACACTTAAAGGGACATATATTCTTCATCCCAATTAGATACTGTTTTAACTGTCTTCATCCTTGCGTAAGTGGATAACTCTATACCAGATCTTATATCAGCAAGATTACTCAGATGAACACAAGGAGGAGGCAAGTTACCTTGATTCAAGCAACTTGATTGTTTTCGCTGATAAACTGATCAATTGCTTGTGTGCCAGCTGTTATGAACTCTTAGCTCCATCTGGACTCACATAATTTGGGACCCAAAAAAATGGGTAAAGGTAGAAAAACTTTCTTCACCACCAGGGGAGAGGTGGCATCTGGATTTGAGAATAAAGAATCATACTGAAAAAGGTTACATCCATTAGTGCAATTATTTCCAGGTATGGTGTTGAAGCATTTGTTCACCATTTGAGATTAAAAATACAAAAGGGAATTACTCTTTTGATCTCCAGGATTCTATTGATCCCATTTAGATCCATCATATGGACAAAACATAAGGTTCTGCGATAGATGGTGGTAAAAAATAATAATAATAAGTTATGGGCCTATAATTGATCATATGTATTCCATGCGGATAATTTCTTCCAGAAAATTAACCGGGATACTCAATATAAGGTCACATGTATTCATGAGGATAATTTCCTCCAGAAACTTAAACGGGATACTCAATATAGGACCTGAATAATTTACAAGATACACCCTCATTTTTAGGGGATGTATGTTCAAACTGTCTGATCCCTGTTTCCTTGATGTGTATACTTCATTGAAATACTCCTCTATTATCAGATTCAAGAAATTTTTAATGTGTGTGTCAAACTGTTATTTATTGAAAGGCCTTCACAGTTCCAAGAACTTCTCTAGTTCTTGTCAAATAAAACCATGTAATTCATGATTTTTGTCAAAGAAGTAAATGAAATTACAGTACTCAGAAACATGAATGCAAATGCATAACCCACAGCTAATACTCTTCTCGCAAAAGAGTAAAGATAAGGAAAAAAGAAAAAGAAAAAAAGAACCAATCAAGTCAGAAATCAGATGACTGAAAAGGCTGAAGATAAAGATCTAGTCAAATTCACCACAAAATTATACTCTGCTCATAAGTAGAAGCATATTTACCCAAATGAACAAGGGAAGTGGATGGAAAAGATGGACCATCTGAATGAGAAAATAAATGTCAAAGGTCCTCCACCACTTCATTTAAAGCAGCCAACTTGTCCTTGGATGAAGACTTGAAGACACAAGCCATGCTAGTTCAATAGGAGGCTTATGAACTGGTGTTTCTGCAGTATGAATTTTAACCGGTGTGCTGTTCCAAGCAACTGACGCATCCTTGAATTTCTAAACCAGATAAACTTCTCCAGATAATTACCCCGATCACAGCAGGTCTCACTATCATGCTGTCAACAAATATTATAGTTCTGTTTTAGCTCATATGTCACAATACTCGCTTTGCAAGTGCTTTGGACTGCACACTCCTAAATCTCATCAGAAACTCAAGTGGCTGCATAAAATAAAAATAAATAAATAATAATCAGTCATGGTTGTCAACTCTCCAAACATAGAAACCTGTTGAGGAAGAAAAATGACCACGAAAACTTATCTGTAACCCCCCCTTCTCCATGTGTACCATAAATCAACCTATGTCACCAAGTTTCAGAACCAAACAAATTTTGCATGCAGCACAAGGTGCTTACCTACCTAATACTAAACTTAATAGACATTAGAGGTTTCTCGGTCAAAATAACAATCCGGATTTGCTAGAACATTCTTCCATTTTTTGTATTCGCTAGAACATTCTTCCATGTGGTGTGTTCTGTTATGTTGCAACAACCAACAATAGCTGTTTCAACAGACCACAATACCCTTTTAGGAATAATAATGATGATGATGATGGTAGCTGCAGTAGTAGTAGCAATAGTTTCTAGTAGTAGTAAAGTAAAAATAATGACAAGAAGATCACATCCCGATTTTGCTTCGCTGGAACACAAAAATAATAGTAGTAACATAACACACCTTAAAATTCTCACGTTAAAAATATATTATAATAATAGCTACTACAATAATGATGATGATGACAAGAATAAATAGAATGTATGTTTATGATTTTCATCAGGTTGGAAAGATATAGGAAGATTTGTAAGCTTCTTTCAATAGCTGAAGTAATATTCTACTCCCACAAAATTGAGGGTGAAATTTTACTCTAAAAACCCTAACCAGGCTTCTCTAAATTAAAAAGAAAAAGGAAAAAAAATACAGGTTACAAATTTGGTGTGTGCATTTTAGATGTGATTTTTTTAGCTATTTCACTTAAAGATTCAAAGTAGGAGCTCTGGATGCTTATGGTTGCTTTTAGCATGGCTGGCAACAGCTTGCTGACATGGTGGAAATTTTCTCCCACTTGAGGAAAAAAATGGGTAAATCTTCTCCAAATGGTAAATTTTGACACTTAAAACTGTCTTATTTCTTCATTTAGTGAATATAATCCAAAATAAATAATAAAATGATCACAACTTTGTATACATACGTCAATTATCAACTATTAATATAAAGACAATTATTTCATAATTAAGTACAAATGAACCTAGCAGTCATATAATGTTAATTACAAAAATTTTGTTATCATATAATAATATATTCTAATGCATATCTTAATTCATTGAAATTAAAAAACAATTGAAAAAATATTAGGTTCTTCCATTTGAGAAGATTTTTCTATCAAGCTATGGAAAAATTGGCACCATTCCAAAGATATTTCATGACATGTATTTTACATTTTAAACTAGGGCAGCAATGAACCTGCTTAAGCAGGAAAAGAAGCTCTAATTGCTAAAACATGGAGAATGATCTTATTTAGAAAATTCAAAATCCAGATTGTCCTGATAGTAATTGTAGAAAAACAAATGTAAAACAAGATAAGCCATATGTTTAAGTTGAAAGATATGCTGGTCTGCCTCCACACAAAGTGATGATGGGACTTGGGATACACCTAGGGCTGGCAATGGGTCGAATTCTAGATCCGAATTCGAACCGTATTCGATCCGAAAAATCGAATTCGAATATACAATTTTAACCGACGGATCGAATACGGTTATGCAATTAAATATTCGATTGATTTCGGATTCGAATATAATATGCATTACATTTATCCGATATCCGAGTAAAGTCCGAAAATATTAATTTTAACATTTTCAAATTGAATTTGAAAGGCCTGTTTGCCTCTTCAAAACGGTTTTATGTTAAGAAGAGGCCATTTGCCTCTTATTTTATAAGCGCGATCGGCTGGGAAGATAAGACTCCCAGCCAATGTGGGACAAATACCAAGGTTGACATGACGAATGCAAGAGAACTTCTCTTGCATTCGTCCCACATCGGCTAGGAATAGGTATTCCCAGCCGATGATGCTTTATAAAAGGAGGTGTTGACCGTTTTACCTTTTGCTAAAATGAACCGCAGAACCGTTTTGGAATTAAGCCACTAAACCGTGGCTAAACCAAGATGGTTCAAGAGCAAATAAAATTTTTAAATAAATAGAAAATAATAACCGGTCAAATTCGAATATGAATTAATAGGTTCGAATTCGAATTCGGTCAAGTAAGATGGATATCCGATCGGATATCGGTCGAATACGGATATGAGTATTTAAAAACCGGTTCGAATACGGATCACGGTTGATTCAATCCGTATTCGACCCATTGCCAGCCCTAGATACACCATCCACTTGACAAGGACCACTTTAACTGTCATAAACCCTGATAAAGCAGGAAATTGATCGTCACATGCAATAGCAGCTATGGTTTTATTTTTTCTGTAATATTTTAGTTATATTCAAGAGAGAATTAGATTTAGGGAAAATGCATCAAGGTTGAAGCTTAGCACACACCGTGGTTATGAATGGCGTGAGATGCTTATCTCACTGTGTCTCTGTCAAGTCTAAAGTGTTTCATCAGAGAACTCCTCGTATTTTAGTGGAGGCAGTTTAGCTACATAATTTAAGTTTCAATTATATAAGTGGAAGGTGCTATTGAAGACCCCAACAAAAGACATAAAATTCATGTCACTAGACTTGTTTCCATTTGTTGCAAACTGAGCATAATATTTCTGTTTTTTGCAATTGGAGCTGTGCTTTTGCTTGGTAACTTGGGCTGCCCAACTGCTAGGAATAACAGTGCATCAATCTCTTTATGTAGTTCCCTTTTTTTGTAGCATTCAACCCATGATCATGTCGGTCAACTTTTTGTATCAACAAATGATCTTCTACTTTTGTGGTTTTTGCAGCTGTTCGTAGACACACAAATGTTTGCTGTTCTTTCAGATTCTCGACTTGCAAGGTTTGAGCATGAATAATTATAGCCTATACAACTTCGTTTCATGTCCAACCATGGGGAAGCTCCAAGATCATAAGCAAGAAAGCCATTATCATGACACAAGCAAGAAGTGGACAGTGGTAGCTTATCATGAATTTACTGGTCTCTCATGGTTGTTGCAACTGCCTTCCATCAGTCTCGTGGTAGGCTAGAAGGATGGAGTCGATGGACGCATGTGCGGATGGAAACTTTTGTAGACAACTCTGTAAAATAATGTTATAGGAAGAATCGCGGGTTCCTAACGACAATTGCCTGCTACACTACCTATAGTCCTAGAGATTCTCATCCCATTCATTTTTTGCAGGGGGATGTGATGGCTGTGCCTCAGCAAACATTTTCTTCATCTCAAGTTGTATATTTATCAACTAATGAAAGAGTATGCATCAAACATTTGCAAATCAGGTGAACATTTGTGTGTCTGTATGTGTATGTGCATATGTCTTCTCCATTGAGAAAGCAACACAAGAGCGGGAAACCATGCTCCATTTTGCTTGTAAAGATTACAATGTGAAACAGAATTGTGATTGCCATGATCTATACTTACCATTAATTATTGCACATGAATGCATGTGTTTCTCCTTTAGGACCAAACATACAACAAATATTAAAACAGGGGTAATTTATTCGTAATTGTTTCTTTTCTCTTTCCATACCAAGCAAAATATATTGTGGAAATACTTAAATTTGATTACATCAGGTGTCAAATAAGCTTTGAAAATTATTTATTTATTGCCAAGGCTGGCTTATGTACTTCCATTAAGTGACCAATGTCCAGGGTGATTTGATCGTTTGCTGCGTCCTCCTGTAGAAACAGTTTGAATGAGATGTTGCCATCTAAAGCATTTTAAAGCCATTTTTTTTCAAGTTGAAAAATGTAAAAGTATTTTAGCATCTCACGTAATACATCTCATAGTCATTTTTTTTCCTAATAAATATAAAAATATTTTCTTTTATTATAAAAACACTAACTATGAGATGCTATACAAACACGGACAAAAAACTCAATGCTGAAAAGACCAACATGGCCGCATAGGACTGAACCAAGTAACACACCCAATGTAAAAGGAAAAGCTCATCCGAATAGAAAATGGATGAGAGAAGAAAAAAAGAACACAGCCAAGTAGCCAAGTATGAAAGAAGATTTATCAAACAAAAGGTGCATCATAGCTATAAATACTTTTTCCTATCCAAATGTTTTCAAGACCCAAAGCTCCACCAGCTCATAATTAAAATAAGGAAATGTATAACAAGTCTTTTGTATCCAACAACACAAATGCATCACAAGGTTGCAACAGCAGACAGACCCTTCATGGCATTCAGGTGTCAGGAATCTGCAATGCCCGTGCAACCAACCAGTGAAGCCAAAAGATCATACAAGATGCCTCGCAATTTACACCGATGAGGCCTTCAAGAATCATGCTTATGACCAACAGCAAATTCTAGAAACAGCGTGGGAAAAAAGTCTGCCCCACGTATCCACCAGCCATTGCCCTCCTCACATTGGATTCAAACATCTTGGGATTGTCCCTCAACACTGCAGCTGCATCATGGTTAAGGGGATCCTCATGATTTGGTTGCTGCACAAAGACACAATTACTTGCAAACATTAAAGCCCAACCAAGCTCCCAAAATATCTACTCCCAAAAGAAAAGGAAAATACCGTGAAAAGATGATACAATCCATATATGATGGTGTTTATATTGAGGACAGGTTTCCAATCTTCCCGTAGAATGTTGAGACACACATTTCCTTCCAAGTCAATATTAGGATGATAGACCTGTCAATTTGAAATAGTATTAACCACCAAATTACTTTAACTATTTCATGGTCTCATTAAGAAATTGATGGGTATTATAAATGATGATATACCTTTGTTCTGCACTTGACCTTTGGAGCTTCATGAGGATAAATTGGGAAGACTTGGAAAGAGAAAACAAATGTACCACCTCTGTGAAAAGAAAATAATTTTTTCATCTGTAACTACCACCCACAATGGAAGATATGTGCACATGAAAATTGCCAAAAAAAGGTAAAACAGAAACCAAATTGCATCTCTGCACAGAAAGGTAAATAAAGAGAATAGCTACAATAGTGCAGAATCTGTCATTTACAACAAATGAATAAGCCAGCTAAAGAATACTCACAGATAATATCCTTCATCGGGCCGAATGGAAACCTCAAAGTTCATAAGGTCATCTTTGCCATTGGGGAACGATATAGTGCATGTCTTTGGTAGGTTCAGCTCACTGATGTCTACCAGATGAGAGTACCAAACATCATATTAGAACCTCCCATAGTTCCATACTTAAATCTGAATGTAGTAATCAACACCACAAAATAATTTTCACACTTGTAAACCTAGTTTTGACATAGATTCACTAAATGAGAAATAGTAAATTCCATGAGAAGACAACCAGAAAAACAGAAAACAAACAAAGACACAGTATTTAGGTTTTGCCCAAATAACCAAGCAGATTTGCTGGTTAAATGGTTAGAACAAGTTAAAAGCTCCCCAGAAAACTGAATTTCTAGCTAGAAGAACATCAAAGCTAGAAAATAATAGCCAACTACAGAAAACCATGGATCAAGAGTCAAGACGTTTTTCTGCATCTTAACTGTAACTGAAACCCAGGCAGCAGTATTACATCAATTGTAACTACTATAAAATACTTAAGGCTTTAACACCTGCAAGCCAACTCACATTTTGACTCTGGGGGTAACCGAAGACCCAAAAAGCTGCAAGAGCCACCACTGAATCTAATAGTGCCTCTCGATTTAAAATAATATCCTCAAAAATACGTCGATTTCGGTTCAGCCAAACCAACCAGATGGTAGCAAAAATCACTCCTGAATAAAGCCTTCTTACTCTCTTAGACATATTTGGGAATCTCCACTGTGCAGCCAACTCACCTAGCGATTTTGGCATTACCCACTTTACTCCTGCACTGTGTAAAAGTCTCCTCCAAATGAAAACAGCAACATCACATTGCACTAGTAGATGGTCCACTGATTCCCCAGCGTTCATACAAAGGATACAAATGCGTGGTGACAAGGCCCAAGTTTTCATCCACTGCTGTAAATTGTCCTGAGTATTGATCCTATTCAGAATAGAAATCCATGCAAAGACCTTCACCTTAAGAGAGACTTTGGCTTTCCAAAGAAACAAAGTAGGAAAACTAGGAGTGTGACTAGATCCCAACTTTCGAAAATGAGACATCCAAGACTTACAAGAATACTGACTATGCGACTCAAGAGACCAACATCTACAGCACCCAAGATGTTCAACTACAGCACCCAAATCATCTACCTTGAAATCCCAAAGATACCTTCGAAATTGAAGGTTCCACTCTAACCCCTTATCCGACCAATATAAGGTGGTATAAACAAAAGGATCCCTTGGGAAACGAATTCAGAAAAGACGAGGAAAAAGTGATGCAATAGTAGAATCCCCCCACTAAACATCAGACCAGAATTTAAATGTATCTCCCACACAAAGCTTGGAAGACACCAATGGCAAAAAACTATGAGAAATCTAGGGAAATTTTGATAATGTTGGTCCAGCACCTGCAAAATTATTTTACTCAATTTTCACGCTCCAAATAGATTGTGAAATTAATAATCAATTAGAGTAAAGAATCCAATGCTTACATCTAAACTCACTCCTTAAGGTTTCTCCAAAGCAATAACCATTAAAAATAAACAATTAAAAAAAAGAGATCAAAGAAGTCCTTTAGAACTAACCCCAAACAATATGAATCTTAATCTAATTAGCCATTTGTTATTACATTTTTTTTGAGTCAACAACACATGTGGCCTCCTCAAAAAACCCAAAATGACTTTGCTGCAGCACCAACTTTTAAGCTTTTTTTCTCCTTTTAACAAAAACGTTTACAGAATACAGACCTGCTCACTAGAAAGCAGATGGGAGAAAAGTACAAGCCGTCATCAACAAAAATATCAAAGAACCTTTATGAAGACGTAATTCTCCTGCACTCTGCTTCTTGACAGGTGCCCTACCATTGGAATTATCGGCAATTTCCCTCTGCTTTTCCTTTACTTTAAATAGCTTAATCATTATTCCTACAATAAAAAAATAAAATTAGCTCATAAGGAATATCTGTTCAAGAAAAGTAGCAAAAGGTACTTCCTAAAAAAACCTACAGATAAATAAGTACATCAATAATATCAATAATTTGAAAATTTTTCAATGGACGAGCTGCATCTCTAATATAGTTGTTATTTGTTAATGAGAAAAAAGGATATATACTCATTCTCTAACACAATTAAAAAACAAGATCCATGTCTTTTACAATAATTAGGCAGGTGATCTAAAAACAGGTATAGGATTTCTGGTGACAGCTTAAACAATATCATCTTAGTCATTAGTCATATGACGTGACATTGTTTTTATTTGTAAATGTCACATCATAATACCAGGATTTAATTCTTGCATACAACTAACACTTCACAAGAACAATCCTTTATGAAAGTGGAATCAAACATCAAAGTCCTAGAAACAAATATCATAAACAAACATGAAAAATAAAATCCAAATACAATGTTATATTAATTCAGCAGTAACTTGAATCTTGGTAAAAAATAATAAAGAAAGAAAGAAAACAAACCTCTAAAGCCCTTAAGTATCCAAAAAGGATCATTGTGATGACATAAAGCTAAATGCAATGTCAGATAGAGACAATTGGCAAATCTTAGTTCAGCCTAATAATTTAAACCATGTAAGAGCATTATCACGTCAGTGTCATAAACCCATCTCAAATAGTTATTTTACTCCTTTATCCTTTAAAAGATATGCAAGAAATAATTTGGAAATCAATAGTCAAAACAGCATTCACACTTCTGTTATGATCTTCTTCCCTCCTTAATATCAACTTCTTAGATATTTTACTGAAAAATGTGTTTCACAAGGCTTTAGGAATGAATTCAATTACAGAGGAAAACTATTTCATTTGTAACTGTTGCTACAGCAGGAATAAGGAAAGTTGAGTTATATGTCTGGTCTTCATGATCCTAGACATGTTTAACTTTAATATTGCTTTAAAATGTAATCATAGAAATAACTATAGGAAAAAAAGTGGGGAAAAAGAACAGCAGCATTAACTAAAACATGATCAATGGAAAAAGTCCAATCAGCTTAAATTCACAGTTCTATTATGTTGACCATGTGATACTTACTAATTTTACATCTTGTGCAATTGCAGTCTTTTAGATACTTTCAGTAGACCAAATTAACTTTTACTGGAGTGTTGGATTATTCACTCCTTCAGCCAGTCAACATTCCAAACGTGATAAGTATTATCCATTGGCCAAAATAAACTCTATTAGAAAACTGGGTTATTCACTGCTTCAATGAATACAGATCCCAATATGTCACAATAACTACTACAATAACTATAACCAACTTATTCATGCAATTAATTCAAGATAGAAAAGAATATTCCTTCCAGCATATTATTTGCAAATGATATGGCAATGATTCATCAAGCCAAACAACAATCAGATGCAAAACTAAAATCAAAATTGGCCACCTTGGATTTATGATTTCCTTTATATAAATCCAACATAACCATAAAAGTTGAAATCTATTCCTTTCACCATTGTTCTATCTAATCATGCTGTGGCTAATGCTCTTGTTCGGTGGTGATCTCCAACATACACATAATGCATACAATTGTGCACTTCTGATATCTCCTAACAACTAAAACCCTGTATCAACAGTTAGACTATATCAGAATTGTCAGCTTAAATTCACAGTTCTATTATGTTGAGCATATGATACTTACATTTTACACATTGTGCAATTGTAGTCTTTTAGATCCTTTCTATAGGCCAAATTAACTTTTATTGGAGTGTTGGATTGTTCACTACTTCAGTCAGTTTACATTCCAAACGCAAAATGTACATTTCATTGCTAAAATAAACTCTATTATAGCACCGATTTATTCACGGATTCAACGAGTACAGATCCCAATATGTAACACTAACTACGACAATATCATATCGTCTAACTAGAACCAACTAATTTATGTGCTGAATTCAAGAGCCAAAAAATGAAAAAAAGAATTCCTTCTTGCATATTATTTGCAAATGATATGCCAATGGTTCATCAAGCCAATCAAAATTGACCACCTTGATTTATGATTCCCTTAATATTAATCCAACATAATCATAAAAGTTGAAATTTATTCCAGTCATCATTTATCCATCTAATCATGCGTTGGATTATGTTCTTGCTCAGTGGTGATCTCCAATGTACACATAATGTATACAATTGTGCACTTCTGCTATCTCCTAACAAATAAAACTCTGTATCAACAGTTAGATTATATCAGAATCAAAGGAAAAAGGATTCATCAGCAGAAACTTTCCTTTTTACATAAAGTATACCTTAAGTTATTATAGAGTCCACTAGAGCAACATGCAATCTAAGGGTAAAGACATTGCATTAAGTTCTCAATAATAACTTAGGAAATCATTAGCCAAAGCAACATGCAATCTAAACTTGATCTATAATTTATGGCTTTTCCCCTTTGCAATTTTTTTAATTGATATGCAAACCAAGATTCCTCATGATGAATCCAACTGCCGCATGGATGGATATCGACAACAGATCAGAAGCTACTGACCCGTAATAGATTAATTGTCCTGCTCAGAAATTTTCATTCAATAGTAACCCTTACCCACTTCCCCTCTTATCTGTTTCAACAAGAAAAAAAAAATCCATTAAGGCACCAACAACTGGTAGCCCAGAAACAAAAATTCAAATCCGAAATACCACGATTCAACAATAAAACAAACATCTTCAGCGAAATAATAAGCAAATAAATAATAATAAGCAAATATATAAATATGTTACATAAAAAGATCCAAACGTATTCAAGATTAATTTACGATCTCCATTTATTGAACTTAAAATATTAAAAAAAAAACTAATAACAACCGTAATCGGTCTAGATAAAGACCCGCACGAGCTCAACACGGTATCCAAATCCGTATATCATCACAAATCACCATAACAAAACAAAACAAAACCAAAAAACCTAAAAATCCATCCAAAAAAAAGAAATTTAAAATTAAAATATTTACCTCACCTCAGCGCGATTCTCCGATTATTGCCAAGCTAAAACAGTTCAAACCCTAACTCGAATCGAATAGACTAAAAAGAATACTCAGGAGCTGCGAAGAGCGCCCGCGTGCTTCGAAGAGCTTTGCAAGGAGCACGAAATTCGAGGAACAGGATTCAGAGAGAGGATCGAAAATGAATTCTCGTCCGGACTCCGGAGTGATGTGCTGCTGTACGATATAGATTCCAACTTATCTCGTCTCCGTTCGACCAATTTGCTTCAGGCTTGATATAAGCGCGTGAAACAAGCGGGACCCATCTGTCATTTACATGAAAGTGAGTGAGTAAAAATAGAAAACAAAAATAAAAGAAAAAAAGGATTTTTACATCTACGTCCTTACACTATATTACATTTACATTTATATCCTTTTATTTTTATTATTTATATTTCGGAACGGATTTATGTTCTGAAGCCGTGAGAAACAGGAAAGCTTTTGAAGGTCCCGTACTGTGTTGTGGACGAATTCATCAACCTGCATCATAGATTGCTGGGTAGTTCAGCGAGTTCGTCAATCTGCGCCGTAGTTACTCATGCGTGATTTATCAAAACCACAACCAGAGGAACCAAGAATTTGTTGTGTCACCTAACAAGGAAGAAGGTGGTTGCAGGAAATGGAGGACGAAGCAGATATCTACGATGGAATTAGGGCTCAGTTCCCTTTATCTTTCGGCAAACAAACGAAAGCCCAAACCCCTCTTGAAGCTGTTCACAACGCCACCCGGCGAACTGCGGAGTCTTCATCTTCGCCGTCTCTTTCGAACAAAGGCCTCCCTTCTCTATCCTCCTCTTCCAAGGCCTGGCTAAGCGACCTTAAGAACCCTAACCCTAGTTCTCGCACCGGCAGAGAGGCTAACCCCAGTCATCCCAGTCATGAAAATGAGCGTTTTCCTGTGTCGGGTTGTCGAAATTCAGAGGTTGGGAAACCTGATTCTCCTGATGGTAACGGATTGGAGGGACATGATGGTGAGGAGGAAGATGGGGTGATGATTGGGCCTCCACCGCCTCCTCCAATGTCGTCTAACACGGCCGAAGAGGATGGCGAAGACGATAGTGCGATGATTGGACCTCCTCGACCGCCTGCATCTTCGAATATGGCCGAATCGGATGAGGATGAAGATATTGAATCAGATGATCAGTATCGGATCCCGCTTAGTAACGAGATTGTGTTGAAAGGGCATTCCAAGGTATGCTGATGTGCTTCTATCCTTATTTTTCTGTTGTTTTTTATTTTTATGAACTTTTTAAGGCACAATCAAAATGTTTCTTTTGGGTTTATCTATGGAATTTGAGGTTGTGATTGTTGAAATTTATGTTAATTTTTTTTATGGAATATCAATCAGCGTGCAGAGTCTGTGCAGGGGGGGTGGGGGTGGGCCGGGGGAAGTAGAGAGTGAGAGAGAGAGAGATTAGATCCTTGCATTTACTTGAAAAGAAGTGATAGAATTGGTTAAATTGTGTTACTTGTAACTTCGTTGGGGATTTTAGGTTGGAAGGTATCAAAAAACATAAATTCGAATCCAGAATGCAACTTCTTTAGCTTTTTATGTGCCAGGAAGATGCAATTGAATGGGAAACTAGATTTTTTTATTGTCTTGTGTGACATTTATAAATGCTGTATATTGCAGACATCTTATCAGTAACATATGTAATATTTTATACAAGTTTCCATCTAAAAACATATGGCTTGAAGATCTTTGGAATAGGAAATCAAGGAAAGAATCGATTTGGTGACTAATGCTGGGGACTCCTCACGCACACGTGGGCACCGGCGGAACCACGTTGTGGTTAGGGGGGGCAACTGCCCCCCCTAACTTTTTTTTTTTAATAAAAAATGAATGTATTTTATATATTTTTTAATTAAAATTTATGTTTTGCCCCCCTTAAAATTTCTGGTTTGTCCCCCCAACTCATTGAAATTTTTATATTTCATAAGAACCCCCTCTAAAATTTCTGGTTTGCCCACCCCCAACTCATTAAAATTTCTATATTTCATGAGAAGTGTTAATTGAAATTTTTTTCCCCCCCAGATTTGGAGTCCTGGTTCCGCCACTGCACGTGGGTGAGACAAGTTCTTAAATGACAAGTTCCCTTTTTCCTTGTTGAATCGAGTGAAAATATCTTGATATATGCTCTTAAATTTTGACAATTTGTAAATGACAAGTTCTGTGCTTTGCCTGAATACTAGTATGTTTTTTCCCTAATCTTATTTCTGTTTGACATTTATCATGATATAACTTCAGAATAAGCAAAAAGGAATCAATATCTCCCAAGTCCATTAATATGAAAAAAATAACAAGGAAAAAGAAAAAGCTCTGATATTAGGTCATGTAATTATGCTTGGAACTGAATGACTTTAAGGTTCAATTTGATGGTGTTGCTACCTGTTGTTTATCTAATTTATGACAGTGTTCTTGACAGGTTGTTTCAGCTCTTGCTGTTGATCATTCTGGATCCAGGGTGCTTTCTGGTAGCTATGACTACTCAGTCCGCATGTATGACTTTCAGGGGATGAACTCCAAGTTGCAATCATTTAGACAGTTAGAACCATTTGAAGGACACCAAGTGCGTAGTTTAAGTTGGAGTCCAACCTCTGATCGATTTTTGTGTGTTACTGGCTCTGCACAAGCTAAGGTGCTTCTAGCATTCTGTATGTTTTTGGTGTTGTTTCCTTAAATTTTGGATTCATGATGTATCACTGATGATATTTTCTTCCTCATTTTCAGATCTACGACCGTGATGGACTTACTTTGGGTGAGTTTGTAAAGGGGGACATGTACATTCGTGATTTAAAGAATACCAAGGGGCACATCACTGGACTGACATGCGGAGAGTGGCACCCTAAAACAAAAGAGACAGTTTTAACATCATCCGAAGATGGATCACTACGTATATGGGATGTGAACGACTTCAAAAGTCAAAAGCAGGTATGTGCATTGTCATTAAGTAGTTTCGTGAATCTGAATATGCGAATTTGTAATGAACGGAGAACTTCTTTTGAGAAGTTTCACAGCAAATTGTTAGCTTTTTACCTAACTGTTTTCTGTATGTTTGATCTTTCCTGTCCAGAAAATCTAGTTCTTATATTGTGTAATATGTTTTGATGTCAACTTACTTGAGACTTGTGGAAAGCAAGACTGTTTTAAAGTGAAATCCATACTATTGGCAAATTTAATCGTTCATTTTTTTTTATGAAATATCACACTCTTATGACAGCAAAATTCTAGGGGATTTTTTAAGGAAAATTTTGCACTTATGCTAAATTTTCTATTAAAAAGACTATAAGTGGAACTGTTAGTGTCGAGAAGATTTTGTTGTCCATTTATATGGAAAGTTCCATTTGAAAATCAAATTATTTCAAGAAACTATGGGTCATCAATTTTGTAAGCATGAGTCATGCTTGGGATTATCTAATGTGGGGAAATTTTGTTTTTAATGCTACATTGTTATCGTGCAGTTTGTTTCTATACTGAGTAGTTTAGTTATATAATAAATTACCTTTAATCCAATCTTCTGCATCCATTACCGCATCTTATGATGAAAAATTGAAGGGAAGCAAGCAATGTGATTGGATTTCAATAAACTCTAGTATCATATTATGTAGTTGTTCTCTGCAAGGAGACAGTTAAACCGAATCTGGTAATTACTCAATGGCTAGGTCATCAAACCAAAGCTTGCACGGCCTGGAAGAGTTCCAGTCACCACATGTGCTTGGGATCGTGAAGGCAAATGCATTGTGGGTGGTGTGGGTGATGGTTCTATACAGGTAATTGTTACTGATTTTTTGCTTTGGCCTTATTGATTGTCTATAAATTGGGGTGGATATTTGCATTACTTATACAGATAAACACACTAGTTCAGTTATCTTATCTTAATATTATTTACTTATGTTAGTTGTGAACTTTTATGTGTGAAATCTTTCCTTCTGATTTGGCGTCCTGCTTAATATAATGTTTGCAATGGTGGAACCTTCATCCTTGATGTGGTTTTTATGCCATTTGTAAATCTTATGTCATTGAAGTCACTTCTGCTGATATTGCGTCATGCTTAATATGACATCAGATATGGAACCTTAAGCCTGGATGGGGAAGTAAACCTGATATACACGTTGAGAAAGCGCACGAAGATGATATCACTGGGCTTAAGTTTTCCAGTGACGGACGAATTCTACTGTCAAGAAGCACTGATTGTACACTAAAGGTGATATATATCTATATTCATGTTAAATTGTTGCTTTGAACATCTTCATAATCGTCATTACTATTGCTATTATTTATTTTTTGCTCACTAGCGTTTATGGGATTTTTTTAGATTTGGGATTTGCGGCAAATGAAAAAGCCTGTACAAGTCTTTGAGGAGCTTCCTAATAATTATGCTCAGACAAATGTTGCATTCAGTCCTGATGAACAACTCATCTTTACTGGAACATCTGTTGAAAAATATAGCACAGTTGGTGGTTTACTGTGCTTTTATGATCGAACAAAACTTGAACTTGTGTCAAGAGTTGGAATATCTCCAACTTGCAGCGTTGTTCAGTGTGCTTGGCACTCAAAGCTGAATCAGGTCAGCATCTTACTGTATAATCCAAGAATATAATGTGATTTTGCATCTTGTACCATATATTAATGTAAGATGCGATCAGACTGGATTTGTGGCTTCTGGTCAGAGTCATAAGTGTATTGCTCTAGTTTCATTCCGAGTTACATTGTTAATATTTTTAAATATAGTCCATTGTGCTCCATGCTAAATTTCTATTTTGTCATCTCTGAAGATCATTGCCACATCTGGGGACAAAAGCCAAGGAGGAACCCACATACTTTATGATCCCACCATTAGTGAGAGAGGAGCTCTAGTATGTGTGGCACGTGCCCCAAGGAAAAAGTCTATTGATGATTTTGAGGCAAAACCTGTTATTCACAACCCTCATGCGCTACCCCTATTTAGAGATCAGCCCAGCCGAAAACGCCAGCGAGAAAAAGCACTCAAGGATCCTATTAAGTCACACAAGCCTGAACTTCCTGTCACAGGACCAGGCTTTGGAGGAAGAGTTGGTACAAGTAATGGAAGCTTATTGACCCAATACCTTCTCAAGGTAAAATTGGTCTCTGCCTTCATTTTTCTTATCCCTTTTTTCCTAATGGAGCAGGTGAAAAGAATCTTACCTACTATATTTCATTGCAGCAAGGTGGTATGATTAAGGAAACTTGGATGGAAGAAGATCCAAGAGAAGCTATCCTGAAGTATGCTGATGTTGCATCAAAAGACCCAAAGTACATAGCTCCAGCATATGCAGCAACACAGCCTGAACCTGTCTTTGCAAAGTCAGACTCTGAGGATGAAGAAAAATAATCTGAATGTATTGGTGTACTTCATTTGCTAGTCAGTTGCTTGAATGTAAGTCACCAGCTCATTCTAGCTGTGAAAATTGATAGTTTTCATAGGAATCTGACATTGTTATATTTTCTATTTCTAATTAGGGCCGGTGTCTTTTGTTCCGTCTCTGCTTTGTGCAGCTTGGTAGCTGATATGGACCACATATGTGAACGTGGCTTAAACTTGTGCACCTTATTTAGAACCTGTGAGGAACTTGAATGTTGGTGATGAAGGTATTATTCCTCTCTTTGTAGCGAAACACAAGCCCTGGAAATGATTTGGTGTTGTTAGATATCAGATATATCTTTTGTCTAATTAAGCAATAGAATTGTTCTAAATTGTTTTCCAAAAAGCCTCTTGTTCTGTTTGAACTGAGTTTAAATTTAATATTTTGAAACATTTGGAGCATTTGATTTGAGCCTTTTTTTGGTCATTTTTAAAGATATATGGTTTGATGGAGGATGACTGCCTTGATACCTGGGAGGTCTTGTGGGCTGGTCTGGCTTGCTAGGAGTCTGAGCCTTACCTGGGTGTTAGTTCCAATAGATCCAAACCCAATGGACCGACCTTGGGTTTATAAAAGATGAGCTTTTGGTGTATCATAAGGGCACAATATAAGGATCTGGCCTTTGGGAGGAACATGGACCTTAGTTACTCTGGTTATGCAATAGGACAGGTCTGTGAGGCTGTGAAACTCAGGCAAGGACTCCAAGCATTAGTTCCTCAGAGTGGCACAGACTTGTGCTGGCTTGGCCTCTTTTCACCTCTCCTTTGTTTTTTCTCTTTTGGTAAACTCTCTCCACCTCTCCTTATAGTGACAGAACTGATGTAAGAACATTCAGCTTTTTAATACATTTTCCATTTCTTTTCAAAAAAAAGGTGCTGAATGTTGCAATAATTTTCCAGTATAAAAATATTCCTGTAAGAATCAATTCTATAAATCTGAAAAATCTTTTGAAGACTACTTGAGCAATTGAAAATTTTCTTCTGGTGAAGTGAATCAGAATAGCCCAGATTTGTTGAATTTTCACCCTGTTAGGACCTTAAAATTTCAAATAGAATTTATCTATTAATTAGAAGTTACGTTGCACCTATGAAATAGCGGATTTCTTGGCAAAGGCCGGAGCATGTAGATCTGAATTTTTTGTTGGTTCCTACGTAGATCACATGGTGGGAATGGATTAGTCCTTTCTTTTTTTATATTTTCTATTCCGGGTCCTACTCCTTGGAATTGAACTTGTACATTCTTTACCCCTTTATATATCATACCCTCATTGCTCTTCCCAAAAAAAAAAAAAAAGTCATGTTGCACCTTGTTCCAGTATAAATATCTACCTAAGAAAAGATAATTAAAGTGCAAGCAACTTATTATTTCCCTTAACAGTTTGTGATAAGCAGTACAAATAATCTTGTACCTGATGTGTCAAAAAATATATCTAATTTAGAATGTGTTTTAAGATTTTCCGTCACCAAGTTGAAGTAAAAGTTTCAGTTTTGTTCTGGACTTCCACTTTTTTTTTCCAGTTTAGGTGTCCAAAAAATCAACCTCTAGAAATTCCAGTGCAATGGATTGGCAATGCTAATATTTATAATCTAATTTCTGATTATAATTGGAAGTACAAAAAATATAAATAACATCTCTATTTACTTTACTGATAAAAAAATTTTTTGAAAGTTCAAAAAATAAAGAAATCGTGTAAAAGCCACATGAAAAAACTTTTGAAGGTGCCATATGGGAAACATTACTGGTTTAATGTGGTGAACAACTCAGTCTACGTTCTTGCCCGTGGTTATCACATGTGATGTAACAATGATGCTATCATGACGGCATGGATTTTTCTAAGATGTGTTGTGTTGTGTTGTGCTTTGTCCAAATTTTTACATTTCAAAAAACCTGGTTTTGCTGTGTTATGTCCATTTTTGACAGTTCAAATACCCAGCTCTTGCTGCATCATAGTAACACTTTGAAAATGATCTAATTTGTGAAAGTGAATTGAAGCCGATGAAAGTTACATAAATTTCAAGGAAAAAGGAGAACTCTTGGACGAAATTTTAGGATTGATAGAACAGAATTAAAGTCAAACATGAAATTTGATATAACTAAAGACTGCCATTCTCAATAGAAAATGTGAAATTAGTAACAGAGTGACAGATGTTGTAATGCATGTCTAAGTCTATAAAATGTCAACTTTATTGCTAGTTATACAAGATAAAAGCATAATGTATTCGAATTTCTTCTCAATCCTTAACAATGTTGTAAACCTTAGACCAGATTAGACTAGTTGAACAGTCTATCTGGCTCAAGAACTGCTTATACTATCACAGTACTCAGGTCAATGTATGCTTTGACCTGTTACAAGCCATTGATCCAGGTTGGTTCTGTTGATCCACCAGGATGATTTCAACATAAAAAACCGCTGGGAAGAAAAGAAAAAAAAAACTCATGTCAAGTTCTTAGGTCTAATGATGCAAAACAACAAGGAAAAAAGGAAATAGAAGAACCAAAGCCTAAAACAAGGAGGAGAGAGATCCATATCTAAAATAAAAACTGAAAGCTGTGAAAATACAATAGAAAAAATGAGATGGTTGGGTGTGGGCATGGGTTGATAGAGGATAGAAGGGGTAAAGAAAAGAGGCTGACATAGGGATTGACAAAGACCTGTTACAGTGCTGGAGAACATAACATTCTTTGAGCATACAGTTTGTATTGGCTCAGCAATTGTCAAACTGGGTCAGTTGCTGGTCTTGACCATACTCGAGTGGTTTTGTGCAAAAGCTTCATCCTGAGTGCTTATATGACTTGGACCAAAGCCTTATATCACATCAATCTAAATGAAAGGGAGTCTATGGTATCATGTAAATTTCAGTTTGGAGGCTGTTACTGGAATTAATTTGGCTGGATTACTATGCATAAGAGGAATTTTCAAAACACGCGTCCTCTTCAACACCACCCTTTTTGAGCTTCCAGTTTTTATGAAGGGAGTCCAACTGGCACAAATATATCACCTAGAGAAAAAAAACTGAAGCCATCTTAAGTCAGAAACCCAGCAGACCCAGGTATCTAATTGCATCCATATTTGTCCTACGCATCTATATAAAAGAATCCATTTGATTACTACTTACTAAACATTGTGCTCCATGGTGCAAAGCTGGTTGTACGTAGTTTCATCTTTGACTTTCTTTGCAAGAGTGGAATGTTTTGATAGCCTGCCTCATGGGAAATGAATCATACTGTTCATTGCATTTCCTTCTGAATTTACAGAAATCATAAAATCCAGTCATTAAAAAGTTATGCAGGGTATCTCCTACCATTTTCAGTGGCAGTTTGCATCATTCAAGATGTAAGGAACTGTTGATGCATATACAGAGTTCTGCACCAATTAAAATCAAATGATCAAATGGTTGCTATTATCATAATTTGTTGTTGGTGATGCATGGGCCACATAGGAAGTACATGTGCGTTACTTTTCTTTAGGTATTCCTATCACTCAATTGCTGGATTCATAAACTGCTGTTGTGGAAAATGGATGATTTAGTGCCGAATGTGGCTTTTACTTTCCTCAAGTTTATATTTGATTGTTTTGTTTCTGCAAATTATCTTTCATATGTTTTGACGGTTAACAGTCTCAAACTTATTTTGGCTGGATGTTTATCTTCCGCATTGTATTTACACTAGGGGCTTTGAGATCAACTTCTCAGAAATAATGAATCACACAAGTTTAAAGCGTGGACTTCATAATGACTGCAGTTGGGCTTCTCAACGTTCAAAAGGTGAAGATAGGGTACTCGTCAAAAGGGGTAGACTTGGTATTGGGGTTAGATCCTATTTCAATATCATATTTTTCCAAAATGTGGTTCTAGTTTTATTTGTTTACACTTGTTCAAAGAAACCTGTGTTGTAATTTTACAAGATCATTCATGTGTTAAAGTGAATATTTACTTGTGCTTTACCTTGTATCCTGGGCCTGAAATCTTGAAGGATTTGAAGAGCTGATAACATTCAGAAATCTCCCAATTTTAGTGTAGTTTGAAACACTTTTAACCAATTGTTGACTGATATATGCATTGTACAACCTAGGCACATCTTTCTCTCTTTGTTTTTTCTCTCTCTCTCTCTCTAATAAATTGTTAGTATTACAAATTATTCTCCCAAATGCATTCATAGGGTGAGGCATTCCTCCATAAAAATTAAAGCAAGGTATCAAAATCACGACTCGGTTCAGTTGATAAACTGAACGATCCCTAATTAGTCGGACTTAGACGTGTGTATATAAAGCCAACCCCTTCTTTTCTGCTTAACATTCTATACCTAAAATGCTCGGTATTTTTTTTTTTTTTTTCAAATTTACTCTCAACACTCAGGTTTGTTAAGTTTTTCTGCTTGACAGTCTATACCCAAAATTCCCTTCATATTTTTCAAACTTATTCCAAACACCTAGGTTTTAAGCCTATCTATAACTAACTGCTCATATAACGCTTTTTGTTTCTAATTCTTTTGTTACGTGTGTAGCATGTGCATTCCGCTAGTATTATAAAACTGAAACCGAGACAACCCAAAACCGAACCTAACAGGTTTTTTCTGGTTTGTTTTGTCGGTTTAACCAAACCGTTGCCGTCCATGGATATCACGGATTCGGGCACCAGGAGGTCAATTGTGGGTGTTTATTTGCTTTTGCAAGATCGCCAGTCCATACTGGAGATCCATTCCTGGGCATTTATTTGCTTGCGGTGGGGGGCAGATGTCTCATGGGAGTCCACGCGGAGCCGTTTCACAGACACAGCCCAAACACATAACAGCCACTGGCAGCAGAAGAATCTGTTTAAAAGTCCCGATCAATACACAGGCTGTAGCGCAGATTCCAATCCGATACCTTGCCAAATTCTTTTTTTGCATCCAGACAACCTCGTGTTTTTTTTCCATCCGCATGCTACCCATTGGTAATGGGCTCTCTTAGAATCCATGCCCCATTTCCTTGACTTTTTGCTCACATGAAACTAGGTTACAGATTATTACCGTTGTTTTGGGTAAAAAACGGTTTAGGGATAAAGGAAAGGATCATTGAGCTAAGCCTGTTTTGAATGGTCCTAATTTATGAACCGACGTGCCGCTCAGGAAAAGGGAAAGAGGCCATGGAGATTTGATGATGACAAGCACCAACTCCTTGTGTTCTGCCAAAAAAAACAAATCCCAAATGGGAGATGGTGAATTGAACTTCCTCTTATGGACAGAGACTTCGAATCAATTACACAAATTGTACATGTTGAAACCAAAACAAGAAATTCATACCAAGTTGATATCAAAAAGCTGGAAATCCACACCCAGAAAACTTCATTGAGGTTCACTCCACAGGTCTTGGGTTGGATTCTAAAGCTGTACATGTGTCAAAGTTCCAGCCAGCTGTTACTGTGCCAAAGGGATGCAGAGTCATGGAGATTTCAGAGATGTTGTATCCTTCAGCAGCTTTCTTTCAATCCTTATCTGCAAAAATTATGAGACCTCAGCAGCTTCTTTACCTCTCCACTTCATACTCTCTTTGCCGTCGATAGACATAAAGAGGATCAAATGCCACTCTGCCAACCCTTCTAGTTCTTCTGCTTCTTTTACTTCTTCCTCCTTTCCATTCCTTCACCGCCGTGGATTGTAACATGGGTATGCTATAAATCCATCCTAAGGGAAGTAAAGCTGCAAGGAACTGTATTAGAATCCCCCCTTGCAAGCTAGAGTAATCACCAGATGTTATTCCAATCACAGAGGCCAATGCAATCCCAAAGAACCCACTAACAATGGACGATAAACACGTGGCTGAAGCTAAGAAAGAAGTGAGAGAACCTTCACATCCTGATGGGCATAAATTTGCGAACAGAATAGAAAAAGGAAGGATCTTAAACTGAGCAATAGTTTCAGCTAAACTTGAAAAGCAGAGAACAAAGATCTCATTTGGAATTCCAAATCGAAGATTCATCTGTTTTACTAGGACTAGATCCAAAAGAAGAGAGACGGCGTAAGCAGTCTGTACCCAGCTTATCAATTTCCTCAGTGGAACTCTTTTCCAGTAGCGATCATATAACACCGTAGCGCCAAGAAGCATTAATTGGCCAATCACTTTAGACATCCCAATGACTGAAGGATCAAGCTTTAAGCATTGTGTTTGGTAGCAGAAGATGGTTCCTGATAAAATAGGAACCATGGCAATGGAAGCTACAACCCAAGTAAGAGGCTGTGCAATACTCTGCTCCTTAACTGCTGCCATCAAGTCAGAGAACTGTTTACTGATGTTTTCCGAAATAGGCATACTAACAGGATTTTGGTCTGCGGGTTTTTGCAAACCAAGAGAGGATTCTCTTGTTGTTAAGGAAATTGCAAGTTGAAGGGAAAGCAGGAGAGCAAATGATAGAAACATGGTCTTGGGTTGCTGAGTTCGCATCAAGAAAAACCCACCCAACAGGTTTCCTAGAATCCCTCCAGCAGCTAAAGCCATGAATGCATAGGATTGGAGGCCACTCAGTTTGTGTTGTTGGCCATATTCGGCAATAAGAGCTTCTTTTGCAACTTCAGCAATGGATGCTCCAAGATTGCTGAGCAGAACACAAGCCATCAGAGCTGGAAGGGCTTCACCTGCAGCTGGAATCAGTGCTAATGGTCCCCAAGACAGGATCTGTAAAAGGACTGTATAGTTTGATCTATATCAGTGTCCTATATCTTGTTCATTTGTTAAATCTAAAAATTGAAAAACATCTTCAACGGTTCATGCATTTGCTTTCCACCCAACTTTTCACCATATAACAAGTCTCATTCTTGAATTGGTATCTAGGCCAAGTGCAGTTCTATAAATTAACAACCGGATTAAGATGTGGATATCTCTGAAGGGGATATTTTTCCTTGTGCATATTATAGAGCCTTCAAACAGGGGATAATTTGAACAAATTTGTAAAAACATATAAATTTAATTTTTAGAACCATTTAAGATAGAAACTGGAATGCAAAAGCAACATTTCCTTTGACAATAGCTTCTTAGAGTATTCCACCAGGATCTGAATCAGCAAGATCTGCTTTCTGACAGTTTCATAGTGTTTATTGTAACTTATAATTTAGTCTTACTACAAACATAATTTCAATTTCCAAAACTGTTTCATTCAGACATGTTTCCAATTCAGGACGGAAAAAATTTAATCGAATAATGATAATTTGAATGAAGAATAAAAAGCAGGAAAAGGTGAAGTTCTAAGATTGCATATCAAGTCTGTTCAGTTTCTTAAGATATAAATATTAGCACCATTATGCTGTTTTACTTCTCAGTGTCTTTTGTACAGTCAGACTTGGCTAGATCACAATGACCTCAGTTTATAATACAATTTATATGAATATGTTTCACATTCAAAGCCATGGACTTTATATAACTTTAAGTTTATGAAGGCTTTATGTTTTGAAGATTAAAAACAAAGCAGAAACTAAGTTTGCAATTACCCCCAACAAAATATGAGAAAGTGAAAGGCTTGCAGCATCTGCAAATAAATTTTGATAATTGAAGTTACAGATAAAAAAATAAAAAGGAAAACGAGAGAGAGAGCATGGGGATGATAACCAACCTCCAATGGAAATATAAGGAATCCTATGAGCACCACCAATATACAGAGCATCTGAAAGGACTCCATACAAAGGCTTGGCCACCATAGGCAGGTTGCCAAAGTTCTGCACAAGCTGCAATGTGGAAGGATGCATGTTAAGGGAGTGAACCATGTGGTAGTTGAGAGCCAACCATGGAAAACCTCTGAATCCTTGCACCCAATACCCAAATCCACACAAAAGTAACATCTGTTGACTACCCACTTGGGAATAACGTGTGTTATTGTCATCTCCCTTCTTTTTCTTCTCCTTGTTGTCTTTGAGAGGCACTTGATCTGGTGCTATAATTATGGGTTTCCAAACATGGGTTATGGATTCCAAAGATCTATTTGCAGTATCCGTGGGAGATGAGATTTTTGTGTTATGGTGGTTCTTAGAACTGTGAATGAATCTAAAGTTGCGATGAGAAGAAGGTGCTAACGATGTCCTTCGGATTGAGGCAGTGGTTGAGAGTAATGGGGTTCTTCTGGTATTCAATGAACAAATCATGATTAAGAGCCAAAAATACGATTAAACAAACAAACAAGGAAAACTTGGGGGTTGACCTAAATTAGTGTATGAACAGTCTCAGATGCAGAGGTTGAAGAAGAAAGCTCTCTCCCGGTAAGCTTCGATACTCTGATAAGAAGCAAGAATTTTAATTGAATCCGCTGCATGTACAGGGAGAGAGAGAGAGAGGGGGGGAGAGTTCTAGAAGAGTGTGGGGGAGGGAATTCTAATTCTAAAGAAAACAGTAGAGACATCCTCGTTGCGGCTGGTGGACGAAGCTACAGAGGCGTTGTGGGGACAGATACCGGCGAGGGTCCCATTGGCAAGATTTCCTAATTTCCAGGTAGACAAGCCAATCACGAGAATAACAACAGGTCGGTAATGATGGTGATCAGACAATTTTCTCAATCTGTTCGCATCGCCTCACATCAAAATCAAAATCAAAATCAAAATCAAAAGATCCTTTGAAAAAATGGTCAAAAACCAGACACAACGACGGCTTAAATTGCACCGCGATTACATACTTTCATCTAATTCATAATTCAAAGCATTACCAAAAAATTAATAATTCATAATTCAATCCATGGTGAAAAGGGGAACGCTCCAAAATTAGGGTTTTTTTTTATAGAAACTTGGGTGAGACACGGCTTTCGACTAACCCTGCTTGTGCACGTCTACTTCCAGCTCACCTTCCAGCTCACCTTGGTTTGAGTATTAAATTGAAGCCCAAATACATTTGAATTTGACAGGTGGCAAAAAAAATTCGTGAAGAAGTTGAAAGATCACGTGCACTCCACATGCCGAGTTCATGTCCCCCGCAAGCGACATCTCTATGTGATAAGTATTATTCGACACGTGCACAGTACTGCACTTGAGAAACTACTTAACTTTTAAATGAAGAGAATTGAGTTGTCATGACAATTACACCCATTTTATTAATGAATCTTAATTATATGAGGAAGAAAAAAAAATTTCGAAAAGTTGCACATTGCGTTTGGCACGCTTCCCAAGAGACCTCTCGAGTTAAATATAGTATAGATTTGGCCTTTCCTTGCACCATACGTGATACCTGTGACTTTTGAGTACCCGAAAAGGGGGGAGTTCACATCCTAGAAAATGTGTATTAATGGCTTTTAAGCTACGTTTGGATGCCAAAAACTGCGTCCCAGGGATTCCTTGAGAATCGCAGGAAACTCGAGCTGCTCTAGCATTTTCTCATATGTTTCTTTGGCAATTTTCTTTTGCATGTGGGAATCCTACATTTTCTTGCAATTGATCAGTATCCAAACGGTACCAAGAAATTGCATGCTGAGATCCCTTGAAAATAGTAGAAAACTTGAGTTACTATAGCATTTTCTCAGATGCTGGATTGTCTGGCATTTCCCTCTTTGTTTTTTCATTTTCTTTTACGTGTGGGAATCCTACATTTTCTCGATTCGCATCCTCTATAGCGTAAACTGTATACACCCCCTCGCATATAGTGAGGGGGTCCCACCATTTATTTGGGGGCCCCACCATTCAATGTTAGGGGCTATCTACAGCGTACGTAATAGACGATGCCCATTCACATTTTCTTGCAGTTCATTGGTATATAAACTCAGCCTTAGAGCCGCTGAAAGCTTGATGATGAGAAGCAAAACTTATCATTCGATGCACGAGGGCAGCAAACAAAAGGCCACATTTAGTCTAGAAGATGCCCTAATGTGATGGGATGCACTAATATGATGGCATCTTTAGTCACCCTCTCTTACCTGATTGGATTACTTTTAATGTGATGGGATGCACTAATATGATGGCATCTTTAGTCACCCTCTCTTACCTGATTGGATTACTTTTAAACTCTTAGTCTGTGGATCATATGACCATTAATGATTGCATGCGTCAAAATACACATGACCACATGTTTCATGGGCATGACGCATCAAATCAACCAGGCTAGCTAATGACAACAACAGCAGGGTCCTATTTTAAGGGGAAATTAGTTTTCAATGATCTTTCTTAAATGTAGCTAGATTTACTCACCTAATTCATTTTTTGTTTTTTGTTTTTTTTTTCATATAGAAACCACAAAACAATAACTACTAAGACCCTTACACAAAAAACAAAGAACCAAAACAAAGAGCATCAAAGCAAAACACGTCTCTGATGCGAGCACCCTATATAATCTTCTTGCAGCACTTTCTGAATTTGAATAGGTGGTTTCATTTTCCAAAGGCATGAACTTCTTATGGATATTGCCAAATTTGCAGCACTCTCTGCTGTAGCACCCTAGATACTCACCTGATTCTTGATAATGGAAAAGTAATGATACTTTTAATTGAGAATGAATGTCATTTTACTGTTCAAAGAGGGTTTCTTCCAAAAATACCCCTAAAAACTTGTAAACAATTTGTTTGTTATCATCTTTTGATGAGCTCGTTTCTTCTGTTACTCATTCTCTATGCCGGGCATGTTACACTAGTAAGAGCTTAATACGTGTCCAGAAAAATGGGATCCATCCATATTGATGCAATATTTTTGTTACACAATCTTTTTATCCGCATATACTAATTATTTATCAGTTTAATACCTGTTTTTTATTAAATGTATTAGCGTATTCATCATTGCATACTAACTTGATGCAACTTTTTGGTACTATCTTCCCCTTAGATACCAATTATTCATCGCATATATACTTGTTTTTAATCAAATATACCAGCATATTCATCGTTGCATACGCAATGTTTTTGTTAGACAATCTTTATTAATGTGGGTCCCATTTTTTTGGACACGTGTTAAAACCTTATGAGCGTAACATGCTTGCATAGAGAACACATAACTAAAGAAGCCGCTCCTCTTTTGATAAGGTTAAGAATAAGAAATCTTTTGGTGGCATTTTCAGAAAAAGATCTTTTGTGAACAGTGAATGGTACTCATTCTCAGCTATTTTTCATTTTTTTTTAAAAATTGTCACTTATTTTCATTCAATCTTGCGTACATCACTTACACATTTCCACTATCTTTTGTCTTTTCTTCATACATCACTTACATTAAATACAAAAGACAACTATAAATTTTAGAAGATATGATTAAGAAGATATACAACTAGGTTATTGTCCCGCTCTTTAGAAGATATAAATTTTAAGAAAAGACAACTAGTAACATTTAATATGTTCTAAACCAAATAACAATTATATCCCTATGTAAAAATTAAATATAAAAATGACATGCAAGGTCAATATGGGTATAACTGCTATATTTTTTTGGCATGTTTACTGAAGGGCTGTTCTCTTTATATATAGTATAGATATAGATATAGATATAGATGTGTACGAAAGGCCTTAAGCTGCGTTTGGATGCCAAGAAACTACGTCCTGGTGATCCCTCAAGAATTGCAGGAAACTCGAGCTGTTCTGCATTTTCTCAGATGCTGGATTGTCTGGCATTTTTTTTTCCCTTTCTTTTGCATGTGGGAATCCTACATTTTCTTGCAGTTTATTGGTATCCAAACGCAGCCTTAGAGTCTCTGGATGCCTTATGCTGCTAAAAAAAGAAAAAAAACCAGCTTGATGAGAAGCAAAACTCATCCTGGAGACTGCAAAACTTAAAAAGATCTAAACGGCAACCATGTTATCTGCATCAGATTAGCAGTTTACATTGATTACATCATTCTTTCAAGTAAGGAAAAAGGATAATTATCTAGGGAGCAAATTAATGAAGAATTCATGAAGGTGAAAGTCAAAAGAGGAAGGTGTAAAAGGGCTTTGCTTTTGTTAAGTTAGAGGCCATGCAAATAACCAATTGTCCCTAGTACCACCAACAGGTCTGAAGCAGCATCGTCATACAAGGGGGCATCATTTGCAGGAGGGGTTCATGAGTCAGCAATTTACATGCATGAAAACAGGTTCAGTGTCAAGAATTCTCTGAAATCGATAACGGAATTTGGATCCATAAGCCAAATGCTTAAAAGGGTTACACTAACATATGAAAAGTACAGGGTGTACAATGGTAGACCATGAGAAAAAAAGGAATACAACCAAACCATATATTGGATCAGAATGAACTTTACCACCTGAGTTAAGTAAAAAGTAACTTCTCGGTGGAAACTAAAGTCTTTTTTATATTCTCTACAGGGTTTCATCCCGCTTGTAATACACAAAATTCATACACCCTGGTCCAGTTTGACAACAGGGCTTAACTGCTGGTTCCTGCTGACCATTAAGAGATCCAATCTCCACAGACGGTTAGAAAAACTGTGCAATGTCAATGAACTTCCAGGGAGGAGTTGTTGTGTTCTCATACCCAATAGTTTTATCCTTCCAAGGGCATTAAGATCATGGTGCCAGGTCATAGTTTGCTTCTAACAGTGAATACACTTCGCTAAGAGATGTTACCTTGAAGTCCGGTTTTAGATCAACGTTAGCAAAATCGGGAGAGTCATACCTCCCTGCTTCATCAAGCAAGCATGTAAATGCTCCTGCTCCTCTTCCACAGGCTATCTGCAATAAGATCAGGAAACAATACAAAAATCGCATTTTTGTTGAAAATAATAGACAAGAGGCTTAGAAGAAGTTTTATAAGGCAAAAAGAATTTCCCATCTAGAAACAAGCTCAAGGAATATCAGACTGGAAAATCAAGAGCTATCAGAAACATAAGAAAGACTTGAGATAAATCTATTTACATCATCTTTAAGGCTATCGCCAATCATCATTACTTCACTGGGATGAATATTCCAGGTTGAGCAGATATGTAGTAGTGGAGCTGGATCTGGCTTGTAAGGGCGAAATTCCCTGCTAAGTGCCGGAGAAAAGTTCATCTGAACGTGGAATAAAGATGGTAAATCAGTCTCAAGAGAGAGACAAAAAGATGGAGGAGCAGAATGACAAGGAGAAACAGAAAGGATATTTAAACAAAAACCAAAAGGATTCAGTTTAGGGGCTTTTTAGTACAAGAACTTGGATTCACAGAAGAACAAAAAAGTTAAATACCTTTGGGTAGTTACTAGTGTTAAACGACCGTTGCACCTAAAAGCTTAAGCATAAGTGAAGGTGTGACCATGTATATAAGAGTGCCCGAATACAATATCTCAACACTCTCCCACACATGCGACTTCGCACGGGAACATACAAGGGGAGGACAAACACAGGATACATATATACAAATAAATGCCAAGGCAACTCACCACTGGGAGTTGAACACAAGACCTCCCGCTCTAATACCATGTTAAACAACCGTTGCACTAAAAGCTTAAGCTAACAAGTGAAGGCATGACTATGTATATAAGAGGACCCAAATATAATATCTCAACAACTAGATGCACCGTGTCATTTTCAATAGCCAATAATATAGTATAAATCAACAACATAAAGGTCCTAAAATATGAAGAAGAACGTGCTTTGAGGGCAACAAGGGATTACCAAAATATATACATGAGTTCGAAATATTTCTTTTTCCCATTCAAGTATTAAATGGACTCAGCCACAAGAATTAAAAAAATAAAATGTTATGAATAGAAAATCTCTCTTCGCTAAGTACTTATAATTTCAACAAAATTTCATTATGGCCACAAATATAACTGAAATTATGGAAAGACTACTCAGAATGGTTTCAGATTTTGTGAGATATATTTGTCACAAATCAGTGTTTACCATTTCGAAATTTTACTCGAGACTCCCTGCGAGATGTTTTTGGTTGGGGGGGAGATCAAGCGAGATGCTGAACAATGCAGGGCAAAACACTGTTTTTTTTCCTTTAAAGAAGCTATCTTTTTGCACCTTGAATGTGCTAGACACTTGAAATCACACCCTAATCCAAAATTTTCACTGATTCACACAATTCAGGATTTTCCCTGAATCGGCAAATTTCGGCGGTGTGTTTCAGTCACTGGATGAAAAACCAACAGAACCGAAACAGCTAAACCTTGTTATGGATTCAGCCAAGTCCAAAATGACTAGACCCCAAGGTTTACATGAAGTATTAACCTTGCATTTCTGTATCAGCCCACTCTATATTTTATATAAAGGCAGACAATTTACATGGTAGCATACGTCAACCCAATTTTGAAGTTTCAAAGATAAACTTAAACTTAAAACAATATATATTTGAAAGATAACTTTAGTCCTTTCAAATTTTTCCTGAACACCCAATAAATTTTGTAAAAAAGGTCTTATAGACATTTTTTGCTTTAGATTTACCCTTTTCTGGCCTTCTTTTCAATGAAATCTTTTTTTATTTTTTTATAACATCATGCGAATGCAACAAGCGTCACCCAATGGCAAATGTGAAAATCCAATATTGAGAATTACTTCTCATGATCTGGCATACCTGTGCCTGGGTGATGGCTTATTATAGGATACTAATTGTGAATCTTTTCAATTTGAAGCCACACAAAAGAAGCAAATGTATTGACATCAATCTGAAACATTTTTCACGTGGACAAGGTTGTGATTCTATGCCTTGAGGGCAAATTGAATAAGATTTTAGCCCAAATATTCATAGCTGAAAGACTGGAGAAATTTGCACTAGTGCTAGTTTGGAGTCCCGTGTCAGAAAGGAAATAGAGTTAGAAAAAACAAAAGTCGGTCAAGTTAATAAAAAAGAAAAAGAAAAAGAAAGAAGCACACACACACACAGAAAAAGTACAAAACAAACCAAATGGCTTGGTCAATCGCTCATTTATCATCAGTTATACTAAGTATTTTACCACAATGTTTGTACGCATTTCTTCCTCTCTAAGTCAAAAATAGAAAGGAGAATCATGACAGATTTCACATGATCACATGGATAGGACGTGGGGCATGCACTTCTGGTGTTGATGCACTAAAAATTGGTAAATGGGGTGTTTTCGATGGATCAAGACCATGATAAGAATCTCAATGTCAAAAATCATCTTGATTAGATCATCTTTTACCATCTGCTTTTCATACTCCTTTTAGTATGTCTACAGAAAATTCGAAACCATTAAAAGAATGATGAAATGGAATGGTATAACACATTGGTAGTGCTGATTTACTTGACTAAATGAGGTACTTAAAAGGCATCTGTGATCCAAACTCTAGATTTTATTCATTTTGTGGAGCTGCACTAATATATATTTTCTTGTCTTTATTTTTTTATTTATTCGACGAATTATATGCAATGTTTATTTCTCAATAGAAATTGAATCTTTAGAGTTTGACATGGGCTGTCATCGTTGGCCCATAATTTTCATTTATTTATTACTCTCTGTAATTACTTCTCTTTATAAACTCTCATAAAAGCTAAGAGCACTCATTTTCAAACTTTGAGAACTCCAAGTTGACAAGTATGTAGAAATAGTGATGAATTCTCTTCGTATTCACATGTGCAACAAGATATGTGAGGAAAATACTTTATATTTTCCTGTACTCCTAGAGTTTTCTGTTTCATCATGTGTCAGCTGATGGAAGAGGAAAAATGGAGGATAACATCATCATCATCATTGAGGTTGGTGAACCAATATTCAATGTCATTGTAAGTTTCTTCCGAAATCTTTGTAGAACTAAACAGAAATTCAATTTCAAATTCAAGTACATGCATGTTTGTTGGCTAGAGGATTAAAGAAACAAGTTAAGATAGCTATTTGGACCTCTATGGCGATAAATGCTTGGTCCAAAAATGGCTTTACCTTAGCTTTCATTTCAAGAGTGCTAAGAATTGTTGAAGATAATAGGTTCAAGGAACTTTTAATATTGATGTGACAGCAATATTACTAACACACCTGTGCGCACGTCGTGCCCGTGCGAGGGCGCGTGCAAAAGCGAGGGGAGAATTGGGGGTTAAGAGTCGCCACTGCCTGATGGGGTGCAGGCAGACACCTGGGTGCCCTAAGGATGTTTATTTTAGTCTGCGGCTTGAGATTTTGAGAAAGGGCTCGGTTACGGTCCGGGGAAGTCCGTAGACACCCCAGTCCATCCCGTCGGTTTGACAGGTCCCTTGGGTTCCCTGTTTTGTGAGTTGACTCAATTCTAAATTTATCCCACTTCTATGCCAGCATGCATATTTTATTGGTCTAGGTGGGGACCACCAAGACCGTACGGGTCCCCTTTTCTTTTATTTGATTTTATCTTTTTAGTTCAGGTGATGTTGGTCTGGCGTGGACCCCGTTGGGAGGCCTACAAGATGCCAATTTGGGCTTTAGTGAAAGCTCAAGTCCCATTTGGGGTTACGTTGGATAACCCTGCTTATTGGGTTTGGTCATTTGGTTTGGAGGTTGACTAATTACACAAAATTGGTGGGTCTACTGGGCTTAAACACGGAACGGTTGTGGTTTGGGCTTCAACCGCACATGCGGTACAGTTTGGGCCAAACCGCTCTGTGTGTGTGGTTCAGGCCCAGAAAACCCAAAAGGCAGAAAATACCAGGTGGGCTGTGTTCGTCTACCTCTCAGGCAGTGGCGGAACCACGTATTGGTTAGGGGGGGCAATTCTAACTTTTATTTTTTAATAAAAAAGGTATATATTTTATATATTTTTTAATTAAAATTTGTGTTTTGCCCCCCCTAAAATTTCTGGTTTGCCCCCCTAACCATTGAAAATTTTTATATTTCATGAGAATCCCTTCTAAAATTTCTGGTTTGCCCTCCCAACCCATTGAAAATTTTTATATTTCATGAGAATCCCCTCTAAAATTTCTGGTTTGCCCACCCCCAATTCATTAAAATTTCTATATTTTATGAGAAGTGTTAATTGAAAATTTTTTTTGCCCCCCCAGATTTGGAGTCCTGGTTCCGCCACTGCTCTCAAGGGTCTTTACGAACTTCTGTGGGTCTCTAAGTAGACCCACAGTGGCTCAAATGCTCCATTTTTGGCTCAAGAACCTGCTTTGTTCGCTCATCCATACACATACCCATTCGATCAAATCACGAACAAATACGTGAACTAAACCAAACAGCGACGATCAGGCATGATTACTAGCATGCTGGAAAAAAGGAAACAAAAGCACTCCCAAGATGGGAGACACACAAATATGCCCGAAATATGCTCATTTTCATTTATGACAAACAAGATTCCATGGGAAACAATACCTTGGGATTAAGACCCTGGAGTGAGGTGTGTTGAAGCTCCTTGAGGCAAAGGAGGTGGCTGGAGCTCCTTCCTTCAATACCAACAACAAGCTCCTCCTTCTTCAAGCTTCTAGGATGAGGTAGAAGGGCTTACAGGAGGGCAAGATGGGCTTTAGATGGGGCTTGGGGGACTTAGGAAGCCAAGAGGGCTTGAAAGAGGGGGTTTCGGATCAGAGGGTGTGGGGGAGAAGAAGTGGGAATCAACCCAAAAGAAGCCAACCCCTGTCCAGAGTTCGGGTTTGCTATTTATAGAAAACAGGGACAAAACCGCACATACAGTGCGGTTTATGTGCAGTTTGGTCAAAACCGCACATTGGGTGCGGTTTGGTCTAAACCGCAGGGTATGTGCGGTTCGGCCACGTCTTTTCAGCAATGATTAGGGGACAAACTGGTCAGGCGCAGTCTGACGCGCCATGCAACCGTACTGTATGTGCGGTTGACTTTTCGGCGCCGCTTGCTCTGATTGGCTCGCGAGGGCGGTGGCCGAAAAAGTCAACCGCACTTCATATGCGGTTGTTTTCTCTCCACTTTTGGCTTGAGTTGACGGCTGAGGCGACTCAGCCGCCCACTCGGACGAATCATGCTCCTCCAATTTTTATTATTTCTCATTTATCTTGGCATATTTTGGTTTGATCAAAATTTGGGTGCTTACAACACCCATTATTGCTTTGAACCTGAGATGAAAGGTGCTTTGGGACGCACAAGTGCAGAACCATTTCCTTGATCCATAATTTGTGTATAATTTTTCCAATAACAATCTCTTTATTTAAAAGAAATTGTTGCTTGTGGTAATAGAAAGCCAGAGTGCTCAAAGAGTGTTGGGGATGTGGACTTGGACCAAACAACGATCGAGAACTTCTGCTTGAAAAATATTTCCACTTGGTTTAGGATAATGTTGTACCTCAAGGTAAACCAAAGAAAAATAATATAACAGGCATGAACGCTGAAAACTTGAAAGGTTTTATAGCTGGGGAAAATAGGCTTCAGTGTGTCATTTCCAATTCATGAACAAATCACCGTACTCCGAAAGCTCGAAAAGACGTCATAAGATGCTTGAAACACATTTCGCCTTGGTTTAGGATAATCTTGTGCCTCAAGTTAAACAAAACTAGCAAGGGTGCACGTGCACTACTACACGTAAAGAGAGGGAATGGTTTTGTAACTGCACGGGTTTTGAAAGAAGAGGCAGAGTTATGACTGTTAAAACCCTATATTAATTAAACCTTAACAACATATGGTATGGGAATTTTTGGGAATTCATGCACAAAGCATGGCACGCTTACCAAGGTGGCCTTCTCGCTTTAAAAATAGTATAGCTAAAAGTAATCTAACAGGCATAAGTGCTAACAATTTGGTTTTACGGTGATACACAAAGCTCTTGAAGCATGATATTTAGTTGGCCTTGCACCTCATTAAAGTGGGTGGTAACCCTGGAAGTTCTGAACATTGATTAAGATAAATAAATAACAACAAATGAAAACAAAACTCATGTATGAGATACAAAGAGAGAGAGAGGAGATACGAAAAAAAAATTTAAAGAAAATCAGATTCATACATCAAGTTCAATTTTCAGCACACAAAAAGCTTACCCCAAAACGTAGATGGAACAAATCAACTGCTTCCCTGACATTGCGAGTAATTAAACCCCTTCTGCAAAAGTGGAAACTTGAGTAACTATTTAAGACCCAATATTTCGCTACAATATTATAACTTTTATTTGACCAGCCAGGCACTGAAACATGATTCATGCTAGCCAGGCTCCTTTTAGAATTAAACATAACCAAATTCAGAGAACCAAATGATCTTGATTCACATATTACACTGAAGGAAAGAAAAAGAAGCCATTTTAACTGTGCCTCATGACAATTAGATATAGGATATGCTGAGCTATAACTGGTCTCTGAGATTGGCTAGCCTCAAAGTGAGTCATCTTCAACTTCGATTAGGCCAAATTTGGATCCTTCAACATTTAATCCCTAAGAGCAATGCTTTGGCCTTTACCTCAAAAGCACTCACCTCTCATCCTTGAGGCTATCAATTTGAAAAAATAGAGAAAAAAAAAAGAAGACTCCAATGAATCCCTCTCACAAAATGTAAACTGAGTTTTGAATGAATATAGAGATCTTTTCAAGGGCATGAGTGAATAGTGACTTTCAAGGGCAAGAGCATTTGAGGTAAAGCAGAAACTCAAAAAGCTTTGCCTCATGGTTCACTAATGTCGATTTCTACCAAAACATCAGTTCTTTTTCCTTTTCTGATTGCTCCCACTAAGTGCAAACATGAGCTCATTCAAAAGTCATTTTCTAAAGGGCCTTTATTTTGAGTCAAAATCCTGTCTAACTTCTTATGTTAAAGCTTAGGTTTAGGCCAAATTGTATTAGAATTAATCATTCAACAGTAACACTCTGGGGTCATGTAAAACTTATGAATAATCTTTATTTGAGATATCTTAAAAATAAACCTAGGTAATAAGAATATGACATGCATATATTGCACATCATTTTTGAAATAAAGTGTTTCTGCCACAAATTCAGTTTTCATTTGCAACACTGCTAAGATCCACAGTTTAAAATTTTGGTATCAGTCTCAAATCAGACCTAGCGAACACCAGTATTTTCAGTGATGTAGCATGAATGAAATAATACCATGACATACCATTATGAAGAGATAAGTAAAGAGAGACAAACAAAACAGCAACAAAGGCAAACTTTACCTTATATGCTTTGAATCAAGAAAACGACAAAGTTCTGCTGCGCCTGCACCACGGTTGGTCCTATATCAAAACTTACACATAGAAAGACATGATCGTAGAAGTAAAGTCAAAACGAACTTCTTTGGTTCTAGTAGCAAAAGACCAATATTTTCATTCTTTTAAAATTTCATTAGACCTGAACAACTGCAACCACAATCTCTTGGAAGCATCAAAATCAACGACATGGGTATCTTTCATCTTTATAAGCGCTTTGGATTGAAATTGTATCTGATGCAGGATAAATTAAACTTGTGTCCAAGCAATTAATAAATATAAATGCATGCAAATCTTCAGAAAAAAGAAAAAAGGGGAGATAAAAATATGAGTGATATGCTAGTAATTTTACCTAAAAGCTTGTATGGCAGGTTTGTTAGCATTTAAGCTTTAATTCTCGAAGTATCCAAATTAAGTAAGGAACATATAATTTGCCATAAATATAATTGGCACAGCATAGCAAATCATATTGGTTTCTTGGTGCTAAATGTTTTTACCCTTGCACATACATTTACAGGTAATATTATTTGCTATTCACGACTAGTCTTGAAAGTTTGAAACCTAAAACTAATAGCTCAACACATCAGACGAATCTAGCACAACCACCAACTCAAAAAAATCATCAATCCACAAGCTCGGTGAGGCTCAACTCATGTATCATCAAGAAATTCACTTATAAATTACAACTGTAGTTTCTAACTGCATCACAATCTACTGGAACCCCCCTATTGCGTGTAGCCACATACGCCTAGATACACTACATAATTCAATGACATTACATTTATAGGTTCAGAAGTATTAAAACATTAATGCTTTAAATGAAATTTTGAAAAAATTCAGCCATTATAGCGGTGAATAACAGTCTAACAGTTTAATCCCACTGCCTCATCATGAATATTACTGAAAGCTAAGATCTCAGGCCTAATCCAAATAAATACAACATGGATTCTTCTCCTGCAATGTATAGTGCAAATGTCTTCGAGTGAGAAATTAAGCGAATTTTCTATCAAAAAAAAAAAAAAGAGAAATGAAGCGAATTGAACTATTGCCCTGCACCAGAAATTAAGCTTTAACGAGACAATAATTTCAAAATCAGACCCAATTAACGATAAACACAAATAGACTAAAAACTCGAAACCCGTTTCGTATTTTTATCAGAAAAAAACATGAAAAAACACAAACGCAAAACCGATAAATTTTGAAAACGCGAGGGGGAAAGGGGCTAACCGGGCATGATCTGGAGGCGATCAAGTCCCTGACGCTCGAAATCGGCGATAATTTCGTAAGCCTTTTGCTGATTCCCGGGGCTCCAGTCCTCGATGATATGCAATATGTCAATCCCGGAAGGATTCTTTGATCTAACAGACACATACTCTTCTTCGCCAAGCACGGCTTTGTACATTGCAGAAAAATCTATAACGGGAACGGTTAGAGTTCCATCCATGTCAAAAACGACACCCCTCAGCCTCAACTTTTGGGCGCCGGTGATGGTGGCGGTGGCGGAGGTAGTACTAACGTGAGCCATGGACGATCGGAAACACGGTAGTGAGAAAGCCCTGGAAAGTTGCAGCAGCATTGTCCTCGAGGGACACGAGCCGTTCTGTCTGTGATTTAATGGCCATGCGTTTTTTGGTGGGCCACACGCGTACAAATCGTACAAAGGTAAGGCAAAAAAGAGCATAATATCTTCCCACCAAATCAAGAAACTTGTTTAAAACAATCGGAATTTATCATCCGTTCTTAGTTCTCTTTTTCCGGCGGCGCCACTTCATTCAAAAAGAAGATGATTACAGAGTGTTAAGACTAAAGTCAAAAAAATAAAAAATAAAAAATAAAGAATAAAAACAGCAACAACAAAAAAGAGGCTAAACAACAAGATAACAAAAGAAAACCAAGCTAACAATAGCCGAAACCATAGGTACCGATAGAACTCCATCAGTGGTGGCTGAAGGGTCCATCATCCCTTTTTAGTTCTCTCTATCTTCGCCTCGGCTTAAATCTTTGAATCAATGCGTTTTTATGTTGTCAAACTGCTACCTTCCTATCCCAGATGATTTGCATGCTAAACTCATCTTAACCTACTTTATTTTGTTATTTACTTAGGCATCACCTAATCATTCCCAATATAATATTTATGGACGCATTTCCTCTAGTGCAAAACCTAGTGGTACCGTGATACCACCGACCGCTATGGGGTTTGGATGTGTGGGGCCCTCTCCTAACATGGGCATCCATCATTGCATTCTACATTGGCCTGGCACCATCAGATGAAACCATCTTGTTTTCTAATCAATCTTGTATATGTTGCTTTTTGGTCACCTAACATTTTGATATAGGCATCGAATGTGCTAATTATAAATCTAATCATGATTTTTATTGATGCAACTTCTTTTTTGTCACTTGGGAGGGCAAAAGATATATTTAAAACTTGGGGTGAAAGTATTGTTGAAGAAAAGTGAACTTTTTTAGGATATATACCACTTAGTACAGTGGTAAAGCATGTTCATGGCCAAGGCCTAAATTCAAACTCTGCCATCACCAAATCAAAGGGATTGTGCTTGGCAGCCTAGGTTGTCACACTGATCGAGTTGCTATTTATGTGTAAGGCCTCTGGGTTGTCCTCAAGAAGGTATGTGTAGTATGTGTGTGTCTTAGCCATCTATCAAGCTAGTGTCGGTAAAGAACTTACCCAAAAGAAAGGAAACAAGTGGCAAGCTTCATTTTCATCATTTGACAATAAAGCTTTATTTGCCTAAAAGGGACTCTCATCCCCTACAGCACATGCTGTATATACCCCCTTACATTTGGCGCCGGGGGGCACCATACATTTGAGGGCCCCACACCATTCATGTGAGGGGCTGTTTACAGCTTGCACTTTTTATGTGTTAAGTAATCTAAGCCAATCCAATACATTCATTTGATAGGAAACCATGTAGATTAATCACGTGTTAAATATGCTACCTTATATGGGATCTACAATAGATGTATATCTATGCATACTACATACCTTGAGAATAGATCCCTTGGGATGGGAAGCATGCCAACAACTATGTATTTTTTTAAAAGGCCTTTACTGTTCGTTGTTAAGGTACAATTAATATAAAGTTAAAATAATAAAAAATTTGCCTATTCATTTAAAATCCAAACCATTGCAAAACTATTCTTTCCGTACGTCTTCATTTGCAACCTGCTACAAGTAGAGGTGTAAGTATGGCGGGTTGGGTCGGGTTACGAGAGTTCGTACTCAACCCAATATAGGATTTACTAGCTCAAACTTGTCATTGACCCGTCCAAACCCAACTCAAACATTATTGTTTGAGTTCGAGCTAGGTGGTTCGGGTTGGCCCAAACAAAATGTAAGATTTTGAAATTTTTTTCAATATTTGTTATAATTACAAAATATTGGAATATCATTCATTAAATTGTCTATCAACATGCTTTTATGTTTGTTTGTTATAAATGCAAATGTCACAAATTCCTCTTGATTGGTCCCTTGAATTTGGAAAAAAAACACTTAATTAATTTATTTCTTTAAAAAATTTAAAATATAATACTAGCTCACTATATTTGTGGTTCTATACAATCTTTCTTGTAGAGTACGTGCTCCCAAATATCACATTCATAGTAACATATATATATGTGTGTGTGTGTGAGTATAAAATTATTTATTTGACAAAAATTCATAAACTTATTATCATATGTTAATAAATTTATGTTTAATAATTGATTGCATAAATAAAATGACAATATAAAAGGAAAAGAAAACAATGATGCATATACATACAAATAAATATTTACTTATATATATATTTGATGGAGTTTTATACATATATCTATATGAGAGTGTGTACATAAAGGCAACATTAATTTCGGGCTTTTCGGGTTGTATAGTTTGAACTTAAGCTTAACCCAAACTCAACTTCGGACTAGAAATAAAACCCAACCCAAAACCAAACCCAAACTCAAACTCAATGCTTACTTTGGGTTCTTATTCGGGTTGGATTGGACGGGCTTTGGGCGGTTCGGGGCTAGATTTACAAGCTACAAGGTGTTTCTGTAAATTAGAGAATAAATAAAGGGTATTAAAGTCATTACACATTTTGCGACTCGTCTCGCCGTTTATTCGCGGGTTTCGCGTTAGTTTTGCGAATTTGCGAGTCTCTCCGCTATCTTCGCCGATACATGGCGTTTATGGCTATTGCAATTCCTTCGAAGTTCCATCAGTTCCAGAATTGGAATGTAAGTAAGCCTTTTTCTGTCTCTTCTTCGTCTTTGTTTGGATTTTCTTCAAATGATTTGAAAAAAAAAAAAGAAGCGAATCCGCATCTCAGGGAGTCCAAATTTTCATGATTTCAGCAAAATTTTAACCGAAAAGATTTTCGTCTTCTGTAGGCCTTGTTAGGTGAATGCTAAGTTGCCTTACAGCAGTCTTTCCTTTTGTTGCTCTTTCAACTTTTCCCCTTTTCGCAACGAATTTTATTTCGAATTTGTTAGCTAATTTTAGTCTGATTTTGGCAAATTTTTATTAGACACGTTTTGGGAGGTTGGTATTATTATTATTGTTATCATTTGCAAGAATTTTTAAATTTTATTTTGCTTTTTCTCCTTCAGCGAATTATTCGTGTATCTGTTGTCATCCATTTTGTTTTCTTTTGCCTATTTATTAAGAGAACGTTGTAATTCAGTCTGTACACGAAACCACGCAAATAATTTTTTTATTTTTGTCCACTTCGTATTTGCTCAACCGTTGCTCTACTTCTCCTTTTTTTGTGAATTTAAACGTCATAAATGCTTGAAAGACAAGCAGTTAGAGATAGCAAAGTGATTCAGTAAAAAAAAAATCTTCAATTTTCTTTCCAATTTAAAATATTAAATATTATTCATGTTGAAAAACACAATTTAGACTCCAATTACACCTAGAAGGAGGCGGAGGAAGGTGAATAAGTGTAGCACAACAGAATTTAAAATTTTTACTAATAAAAAACAAGTTTTTGATTAATAGGCATGCACAGGTCAAGCGTTTTCTGTGTACAGTCGACATTTCGCTAGAAGACCCCCTAATGGCACATTTTGCAGCAAAAAAATCGCCGATTTACATTTCTGGTGATTTTTAGCGGCACGCCGTCGAAACGGAGTAGTGTGCGAAGCGAAACGGGCGCCAGGGGGTGGGAATGCAATTTTTTTTGAAAAAATATTTGTTATCTATTTGAATTTCTTTCGATCTGGGCAATTTCATACGATCACCCAAACGAACTCGTCCGGTATCCTTTGGAACTCCCACGTGCAATCTCCCAAACCTGGAACTCCAAGGTAGAAGAAGAAAAGTAGAAAACAATGTTTGATGGCTTAAAAGATGAAAAACCATGAATGAGGCTTTTCCATAAGAGAAAAAGGATTCAAATGTATTCAAATCATGGAAGAGAACAGCGAAACATCAAGAGGGACTTTATCAATGATCATTTTAGTTTCTGGACCAACAAGGGAATTATGAGCTTAGGGTTTCTTTGGTGTCTAGATTAATTGAAAAGTTCTTGAAGTCTAAAGGACGTTATGGGCATAATGCTTTCTTGATTAGGACACAATTTGTAGTGTGTGAATTTGCTATGTAGTATTATTCTTTATCAAGGAAGCTGCCTTTTGTTCATCTTTAGTTCAACTTAATATATCAGTATATATGTTTGAGCTCATTTATTGATAGCTTTGTGGAACCATGGTGGCAAAGAATGTTCCATTGCCTGTGCTAGTACTATGTATGTGGCATTTTTTGAAAGAAAAATGTATGTGCAGAACTTGACTTTTGGGAGCTTCCACAATCTTGTTCTTACTAGTGGAAAACAAAGCATCAATTGTTGTGATAGAAAGCAATATCAATGTGCAAGGTATTACTTAAATACTGATTTTAATAATTGTTATTGGCTTTGATAACTGTTCTTTTTTTGCTTTTGTCTGGAAAAAAAGGGAGAAGCATTCTCTTTAATTCTATCTGGAAGATGCTAAAGTTAGGATCTTGCATGAAGTTCGAGAATGTATTCATCATGTACCAACTGATGCTGTGAACAGAAAAAAGAAATCTTTTTCTCTCTATTTTTTATTTTAAAAATTAAATTCATTTTAATTAGAAAATAGTAGAATATTGCATCTTTGCATAACACTTTTTCTCTCTTTATATTTTGATTGAAAAGATGTAACTTTTTAGAAGAAAAAGTACCAGAAAATTGTACAATGACAATTACAGAAAACCATTTTACTACTAAACCCTGATATATAAAAACAGCCACCAACAGAAGTCAATGGAGATCAGGGACCAGTGATATGGGGTGTTATCTCTCATTCACTGGTCAACATCATTATATTTTCATTCAAATATACATCTGTTCCACCGTGTCTGAACCATCCAGCACTTCGTAAATAGGGTCAAGTGACACAACAAAGATCATCTTCTATTCTCACATGCATTCTCTACCCTCTTAAAACATCCTTGGGATAAACCATCCCAAACCAAGCTTTTGAAAATAGAGTCTCAAAGTTTTAAGGCAAAAAAGTAGCAAATTTAAGAAGTGATCCGCTGATTCCTATTCTTCTTTAGATAACACACCTCTTAGGAAATGAGTGCTTTTTGGCAATCAAGTGGTCCACCATCAACAAGTTTATCCAAGGCCACTTTTCATAGGAAGAATCCTGCTGTGGAAGGCATTGGACCAAACGAGCTTTTTTGGACAGAAATGTGACTCCTCCTTGATCATTGCTTGATAACTAATTTGACTTTGGAAAAGAAGCTTAAAAAAAGTTGCTACAGATTCAACTTTTCAACTCTTAGCTAGGCCTGTACGAGAGTTTCTGATGTTAGTGATGGCCCATATTTTGTAACACATTATCTGAATTAGAAAAGTCTGGCTATATGCATGACATATATTTCCCTTTGTTGTTCCTTAGTTTGATTTTGTTGGATATTGCATTCCCTTGTTCCTTCCAAACCTTCTTTCTGCAAATCTTGTAGCACTACGTCAGGATTATTGAATAATTAAATAGCTAAATGCAAGGTGCTTTGAATCTTGTTTGCTACCTTTCATAGAGCATTGTTATATATGTAAGCAAAAGACTAAGGGCTGCATGGTTTTATGCGTTTTCTCATGTTTTCAGGTCATTATATACTCACGGGGAACGTTTCAAGTGCCTATATCAGCCCATATTTTCTGTTGGCTCAGGTGAAGTTAGCTTCTTTTTACAACCATAAACACATACAACATATTTTGGCATCCTTCAGAAAATTGGCATAGTTAATATTAAAAATAATTATACTTCTACTACTTATCAGTTCAACTATTATTACCTACATGTAGGTTTAGAAGCATCAATTACAGATCCAGACGATAATGCAATAACCGTGAAGAATGCTAAGATAGTTGTTGATTCACATAATGATGATAAGATCAACGTGAGCCCGTGACATGGACTTCAAGTGCTACTCTCATTTTTATTGTTGATGATTTATATCCTTGTCGCAAAATAGTGCAAATTTTTATTGGTGAAATTTTGACAAAAATTTGTACCTCTTTATTCTGAAATAGACTCTGAGGCCCCTTTGCTAAACGTTATTTCTCATGCTGAGATCTAAACTCAAATTGAGGAGTTCCATTCCATATGATGAATTTTAAACTCAAAATGACAAATCCACTTGGTTCTGTTCAATAAAATTCATGAAATGGCAAAAATTTCTGGTGGTTTGAATCTAATGTTTATTTGGTGCCTTACGTTGCATATCTAATGCAATATCATCGTCAGGTAAGAGTGGAATTGACTGGGAAGGAAACACAGAAAATATTTGATGAAGTTTTGAGAGATTTGGCTCGTACAGCACCGCCAATTCCAGGGTTCCGCAGACAGAAGGGTGGTAATGTTTTAAGTTCCTGATTTCTAGTAAACTTATTGTTTATTTGTGATGTTGAAGATCTTATCTATTACATCTTTACTCTGGAAGTTATGATACTGCGATATTATATGTAGTATTCTTCTGAGTCATGCTCATTCTCATAGATGGTTGTATTATTGTATATAGCTCCCAAATTCAATGCCATGGATAGTTTATTTAGTTTGTCTTCTAGGATACTCGAGTTTTCTAGGATAGATATATACGACTCAGTATTTTCAAAATTATATGAGTCACGATGTGAATTGCACAATTAAGATTGAGTCCTGCTACAAACAATTCGAGTCCCTTCTTTGAATTGCTAAAGACTAAAAAACTGTAGGATTATGACTTGGAATTGTGACACACACAATAAATCATAGGATCAACTACAACTTGTGAGCTATGAATCTGGTTCAAACAAGGGATATTGTGTGGTCTCTTTTTTTTTTCTTTTTCCTTTAATATAATTTCAGCTTTTAAAAAGCCCTAAAAGAAGATTTAAATGTATGATTTAACATATATCACCTCTGTGTTAGTTTTTTTATTGGTAGCATGAGTTTTTTTTTTGACCTATTAGATTCAATGCCCTGTAGTTGTGATGTCTATGTTTTATGGTTTAGATAGCAAAGCATTATTTTACATAATGGAGTGTGAATGATTATGACGTACATAAATTTTTTTTTTTTACTTTTTATATTGCTTATTCTACATTTTTATAGTCTTAGCTTTTACGGAATGCTTTTGAATTTCACAATGCTTGAATTCTGATTTAATATTTTATGATTTGTTTCAAGTTTCACAACATTAATGGGACCTGACTTGTGCCAAAAAAAATCTCATTATGTTTGTTTCTTACTGTTCCCTTATTTTTGCCACAGTTCTCTTCTCTGCAGCTTACATTTAGCAAATTCAGTAACTTTTTGCATGTGCATTTACTTTTTGCATGTGCAACGTGGATGATCTGCAAATTCATTATTTTTGCATGTAAACTTCTCTGCAACTTTTTTGTAATCAAAAGAATCTAACTGCATTACTTTTTGCATGTGCAATGTGGATGCTCCAGGAAAAACATCAAAGGTAAGTGGCTTAATTATTGGATTTTCAGTATATGCACACATCAATTAATTGTCTGGCTAGTTATTCAAAGTTCAGTTCTACCTGTGCGCTGCACGGTTAGTCCAGTCCTGCACTGTTGGTGACAGACATTGTCAAAGCAATGAAATCCACTGGACATGTGACACCAATAGCATCCTTACACTAACTTATGCACTATATATGATGCTAGTGCCCAAACACTATCTTTATACATGTATACTTATAGTTATGCGTTGATATGTGACTGAGTTTCTTCTCAAGTTTAATAGCTTGGACTGGTGTCAATCTGGTTTGGAGGGCGGACCACTTCAACTATTCATCAATGCAGGTCAACTCAGATGACAACGAAAATTTAAATAAGAAAAATCTAAGAGGCTTGTTGGTAATTTTTTTGGAAAACAGAACGCCAAAAAATCTAGTTTTGTAAGCACCGTTTTCAAATTGTTAAAAAAAAAAAAAATTTAATCCAAAGACGGCCTTGTTTTTAGAGCCCGAAATTTTTAGTTCTTAAAACAGAAAATCATTTTCTAATTTATTTTATTGCATTTTTGTAATTCCTGTTTGATTAATCAAAACACTCATGTCTTCATTTACCACTATTACAACCACTGCCTTCACCACTACTGCCACCACAACGATGACAATCACCACCACCACCACAACTGCCACCACCATCACTACCTCCACAACCACCGCCCACTACACCAATTATCAACTTCATCACCACAACTATCGTAATATCACCAGTACTATCATAACCATAGCTGACAGCCTGACACCACTACTTGCAAACTGTTTTAGATCACGTTTATTAAACTTTACCAAATTCATTTTTACTGATTTTTAAAATCATAATTGACTTTAACTGAATGTTATCAAATGGGTTTTTTCTTCGCTTGTTCCCAAAAGCACAAAAGCAAATTGAAAAGTTTTTGATTTTCAATTTTTTTTTTAATAATAAAATCAAAACCAAACAGCCTATAAAAGAAGTGAACCAGTTTAACTGTCCCAGTCACTTCTCTTCATACTGGATTGGCCACTTTACATTTGGTTGGCCTGATTTTTAGCTTCAATTGGCTCAAAGCTAACCCAATATGGTTTAGAGCTGGTCTGTGTCAAATCGGTTCAAAGGGACAATATGGTAGAACATTTTTTTTTTTTACCATTCTTTTACCTGTAAGCTCACAATTTAACCGTGCTGTATTATCCTAGTCTGTAAATGCCACAGTGATCCAGGGTGATTGGTGGGTTGGATCAAGGCCTGCTACCTCTAACTTAATCACTTGTTCAGAAGTTTTTTAACCTGGTTGGCAAAACTTCCCTTCACCTTGAGATATTCAACTGGTCACGTACTATCTGAAAACACCTATTCTCAATCAAAACATAGTAGAAGAGTGCATATTTGGAGTTATTGTACTGTAAACTATCATTGTATCTTAGGATCTTCTGAAGTGACTTAAGGGTGTTCTTTCTCCTCACCATCTCTCTCTATTCTGCTTAGTTGATTTTGATTTTCCAGGTCCCAAAGGACTTCCTTTTACAGATGCTGGGTGAGGAGCGTGTCACCACTTTTGTTATACAAGAAATAGTTAGTTCAACCATGACTGATTATGCAAAGGAGGCAAGTCACTGTCATCACTCTTTATGCATTTTCTGAAAAGCTAAAACACTAACTAAAACCTTGAAGCACTTGTCTATATAAATCCAGGAAAATTTGAGGGTAAAGAACAAGAAGTTCAACACAACCCAGACAGCAGAAGAACTCAAGTCAGTGTTTGTCCCAGGAAAAGACTTCGGGTTCAATGCTACATTGGAACTTGAAAGATCAGAAACTGAAATAACCAGTTAAGCTCCTCAGAAATGTAAAAGAACAGTGCTCAATCTATTTTTTGAAGGCATTGTTTCTCTCTTCCTCGTTCATACTTCATATATTTATGTGTATTTTGATTTTTGTTGTTTACCTCAAATAGTTGGTTGTGAGGATGAACTTTGATACTCAGCATGGATCAATAAAATCAAAGATCTTTTAGTGGTATTGGGACTCCCAAAAATGTACAAGACAACATATAATACTGAACAATGAAACAGAGTTCTTCCAAGAAATTGAGCCAAAAACCAAACAAGCATCATCAGATAATCTAACTTTTTTGCAAACAAGTCTACTAGAGACGATCAATTTTTTGATGTCATCGTCACGGAATGGGGACGAAGCAAAGCGGGCATGGACCTGCTTACCTTGCTTAACGGTAGCTAAGGCAGCACAGGCATTAACAAGGGTAGCAAATACGAGAATGGTCAGGTTTGTTTGTGGTCATGTTTGAACATGCTTCGTTGGTTTCTTCCAAAAGGCCTTTTAGAGACTTAAATGGATATTTCAGTTACCATACTCAATCGAAAATTTCGAGTAAAACCGTGCACCTACCCATGGAAATTGTTTGTCGCAAGTCTTGTTATTCGTCTTCCACATTAGAAAGATTTTATTGTATTGGAGAGGATGTCTGTGACGTTATGGGTTCATCTCTTAAAACCATTACTTTCGTAACTAGCATTTTTTTTTCTGGATGGAATCTGCTGCTATGTTTTTACCAAAAAAGAAAAAAAAGTTCTGCATTTCAGTCTAATGCTACCACCTGGAGTAGGGGTGCCATATTCTGCAATGCTTTACTGCTGGGTCGTGAGATGTTGTTGTAAAACATCTCCTCGTCACTATTTTTTCAATGCTTGTAAATGTTTCATATGGGTTCACTTGAAAAACATTGAGAGTGAAATGTTCTACATGACAATATCTTATGGCTCCAGCAATAAGCAATGCAGGAAAGCATTGAGGAAGATTTCATCCTTTTTTTTTTTTTTTAAGCGGGTCCCACGTCAAAAATTTGAAACAAGGAAAAAACAGATTTTTTGAATGGGCATCGTCTACAGCGGGGCTGTAAACAATCCCTAACATGTATGGTGTGGGCCCCACAAATGAATGGTGGGCCCACGGAATGTGAATGGCTGTTTACAGCCCGGCTGTGGAGGATGAACGCTCAGATTTTTTCCCCCAATTATTTGGAATTTTCTTATTGGAATCTTCTCTCCTGTTTTTTTTTTTCCTTTTTTTGTAATACAAAGTATATTTCAAAATCAAACGGACCGTTTGACTTCTTTTCTGGGGTCGGGTTCCTGTACTGGAACATCCTCTTACGTCTCTCAGTGCATTCAGAAGGGGAAGAAAAGGGAAAAAAAAAATGTATGACTTGATCCATATTGTTTGAGAGCGCCTGCATCGAACAGGATTTGATGTTTATATGGTTTGGTTTTTCAGGGAAAACGTGTTGAAGCCCATGGATGCGGAGCAGCTGAGGGAGAATGCTCATAAGATGGTAGATTTCATTGCTGATTACTACAAGAGTATCGAGAATTTCCCAGTTCTCAGTCAAGTTGAGGTACTTTAACATCTCTATCTCGCATTTCTGTTAGTTATCCACATGTCGTAGTCTCGATTAATCGCCTCTTGTGTCTCGCAAGGAAAGAACGTCTATGCTTTGGTGTTGCCGGGTTTCAATTTAGATCGTGCGTGCAGTTTTCGGATATAACATTTTGGATTCTTTATATAGATAGGTTTCTATTTTGTTGTGTAATTATGATTGTGTTTATTGGTAATGTATTTTTAGTTTCAATTATGTTAGCCCTTGAATTGTGTTTTCCCTTTTTTCCTTATTAAATTCTCAATTCTAAATTGTGGGAATCTTATCCCAGCTATCATTTTTTTTTTATGATTTTTGATCATTTTCTTATGTTTGGACATCGTCATGTTGCCTGCAGTTCTTCAGAAACGATATGTAATGGATGGTTATAGGGAGTGGTTTTTATCTTGTATTTGATTTTAAATATGGGGTTTGAGGCTTTCTCTTTCTGTGTTCTTAATTTTAATTATACCAGCCTTTTGATGATTTTTTTTTTAAATTACTAGATCATTAATGCCCATTCATGGGGCATCTTTTTTCTGCTATTTATTCCTTCTCCATCATTTTCTTCTATTTCAGCATTGTTGTGTTTCAATTAAGATACCTTTTCCAGTTGTTCAGAAATAACGTGCAATGGATGCTTATGGGGATTGAGTTTTATTCTGTATATAACTTTTGAATTTGATATTTGTGTTTTCTTCCATATGTACCTGGTTTCATTATTTTTCCTTTCATTTTTTATTACTAAATCCTCAATATCAATTCCCGGATATCTTTTTTCATGTATTCTTTTTTTTACTTTGAAATTTAATGTTTGTCTCTCAATTATCATGGTTCTTTATATGAATTTGACGCAGCCTGGGTATCTGCATAAACTTCTACCAGATTATGCACCTAATCAACCCGAGACACTGCAACATATACTTGATGGTGAAGTTTGTTGACTGGGTTCTCCTGAATTTGAAGCTATGACTCTCAATGATTGCTTTTGTTGCTTCTATTTTGCCATTTTATTGGTATATCTTGTTAGATAAAGCTCTCTGTAACTGCAGATATTCGCGAAAAGATATTACCAGGGGTAACCCATTGGCAGAGCCCAGGTTATTTTGCATATTTTCCTTCTAATAGCAGTACTGCTGGATTCCTGGGGGAAATGCTCAGTGCTGGTCTTAACATTGTGGGTTTCAGCTGGATAACTTCTCCTGCTGCAACAGAACTTGAAGTGATTGTTTTAGATTGGCTTGCTAAAATGCTGAACTTACCTGAAGATTTCCTTTCACTAGGTAAACATGCAGATGAATAAAATGAGATGTGTGTCTGTTTTTCATTACATTTTTTTTATTAAATTATGTATTAGATTCTTTTAATTTTATTTTGGAAACTTGAGATGATCTTTCTCTTTTTCTGAGATTATGTTTCCATTCAAGTTTCACTTTATAGAAAACATGAAAAGGAGTTGGATTTGTTTTATCACTGCCTGGATGGAGATAGCAAAGTAGTTATTTTTGTGATGATATGTTGTGCAAATATTGGACCCCTGTAATTATGTTAGCTTCAAGTTATAAACAAATGCACTTGTAATTAATTTAGCTTCATCTAATTTTTCTTACATTGTAACCATTTGTAGTAATTTATTTTAATAAAGAGGTTTTAGCATTTTTATTCGTTAGAAATATCTGGTGTTTTTCTGTCTGCAATTATATCGCAGGTCAAGGTGGTGGAGTGATTCAGGGTACAGCTAGTGAAGCTATTCTCGTTGCGTTATTAGCAGCTCGTGATAAGGTCTTGACAAATGTTGGGAATAACTTCCTTGAAAAACTAGTCGTCTATGCATCAGACCAAACACATTCTTCTCTACAGAAAGCTTGCAAGGTATATAAGATATATGTAGGTCCTAGTTGTTCTTTATAAGACGATTCTGAGCACTTGTTCTCTTAAAATTCTCTTTTGGCTGAAGCATTTTATCCTTCATGTTGTTAAATCACAGTCAAGTCAAAGCAGCTTTACGTTTTCGACATAACCAAGTCATACCTGAGACTAAGATCTTTGAACTTGGTTAACAGTACCAGTTCTTAACGAACAACTCACAGTTGACTTTTTAATGTAATATTTAAAAGAAATGATTCACCTTGTTATAAATTTGTACAAATTGGTCTGACAGAATTTCAAGTTCGTTATTTAATTTATAAACTCTTGTTTCAACTTTCAAAGTGCTTCTTTTATTAATAATTGCAGGTTGGAGGCATTCATCAAGAGAACTGTAGGCTGCTGAAAACAGACTCTTCTACCAATTATGCCCTTTCTCCAGATATAGTTTGTGAAGTCATCTCCCAAGACATTATGGCTGGTCTAATTCCTCTTTTCTTGTGTGCCAATGTAAGAAACACATATCATTAGCACTTCAAACATTAGTTTGTTTGAGTAGTTACTGGTCTTGTCTTATCACTTTCAGGTTGGTACTACTTCTTCAACAGCAGTGGATCCTTTGCCTGCACTGGGGAAAATTGCTAAGGTGACATGAGATGTGCAGATTAGATTGTTTGATCAGATATTACCCTTTAGTGCTACTTGATGATGTTAGAAGATAGAGTATACATGTGCTTATTCCAACTTTCTTTAAAAGATGGCTCTTTAGTTCATTATATAATTGTGTACATACTAAATGTAGATTGTATTCAGACAAATATATTAATATTTGTGCCCTCTTGTCCCGTATTTGGGGGCTTTTCTGGCACTCTTTGTTTTTGTTGAGGCAGCACATGTGTCTTCGTGTCGATAAACAATAGTAAGAGTGGAACATACATGATAATAGCGTGACAAAAAAAGCTGGTTGGGAATCATTGTCCCCATTTGGACCAAGGCAACGATATTATAATTGCTTAACAAGGTTAAGAACCTATGCCTGGCTCATTTTAAGATAAATCCAAGTCATGAAAACAAAATATTCGTGGCTTTCTTTGTGATGATACCTAGCTATATTCATATTCCCAATTGTTGTTACTATAGTGTTCATCTTAGCAAACATAAAAAAGTAAATAAAGGGGATTTCATTTATTGGATTTCTTCAACTCTTAAATCCATGATTAATTTATCACATCCTGTAAGAGCATCAAATTGGTCTATAAACATAGAAATATATCTATATATATATATGGGTGTGTGCATGCATGCACATGTGTGTATATGTCTGAATGTATATGTATATATGTTCGTTTATCCAGTTCTAATCTGAAATTATGAGAAAAATCACAGGCACAAACACACACGTATGAACAGTTATAATTTGTTTATGTGTTTTTATGTAGGCTGAAATTAATGGAACACACACAGCATCATATTTGTTTTTGTCTATATGCATATAAAAAAGTTGCTTGCATGCATGCATTCACTTGTCACACCCAAATCGAAAGTGTTAGATCATTAAATTTGGATCTTAAAGCTTGGGGTGTTTCCAATGAAAGATGGGAAAGTGGCCAAAATATTTAATATCTTGACATTTTTCAGAAATATCAGTGAAGTTTCAGTAAAATTTTCATTTCATTACCCCTTGGTAAAATGGAATTACTACTATATTATCATTAGTTTTATTATTATTTTAAAATCCATCTATATATTTGTGCATTTGTATTTTTTTTTTCTTTTTTGTGGGTGTGGGGGTTGGGGCAATCAACAATTTTAATGATGTTCATATTTATGTGTAGGAGGAGAGTAAGCTATGTATTTGTACCATGTTAGAATTTACACATCTCTACAAAGGACTGAGCTATGTATTTGTGCCTTGCAACAATTTGGCTCACCTATAAAGTTAGACCTATTGTTTTGGAAATAGTTATACTGTGGTGATATAATGGGGTGGATCACAATTGCTTTCAACTAGTTTTGAATATTAACTCCCATACTATGGTCCAACGAACTCAACTATCTCCTTTCTGCAATCCATATATTTTCAATAAGAAAGTACATGCTTTACAACTTTCATTTTTCAGTATATTTAATTTCAACCTTTATAGTATATACTTGAATCTTGATTGATTGCAAGATTTAGCTTATCACTACCTCATGAATTCTCAATAGGCTAATGATATGTGGTTCCACATTGACGCGGCATATGCTGGAAGTGCTTGTATATGTCCTGAATTTCGCCACTATATTAATGGTGTTGAACACGCTGACTCATTCAACATGAATGCGCATAAATGGTTTCTGACGAACTTCGATTGTTCAGTGCTCTGGGTCAAGGTTTTTCTATACTATATCCTTAATAAATGGCTTTATTTATTTTCTTTTTCACCCAAGAATAAAATGCAAATTTTATAAAGTTTCATTGATCACATACTTCTCATTATTTCTTCTTTTTTCCCTTCTTTATTTCTACAGAGGTTCACTTTTGGGCAATAATCTATTAATTTAAAGAATTGATAGTATTATTTTGTTCATTGTTTACCTTAGAAGTACTTTTAGGTTTCTGATTTTGTATAGATGACTTTTGGATATCTCTCTCGTTGTTTAATACATCACTGAACCATGTTTTACATGTAATTGCAATTGAAGATCCATTATAAGTTTTTAAATGTTATTTTCATGTTAAACATCCCAGCTTTGAGATAGGGAAATTTTAAGGAAAAATTTCGCACATTTGCAATATAACCTGGAAATAATTATAAAGGAACATTTTATATAATGAAATATTGAGATAAACAGAATTTTGGTGCCTTTGGGATGAGAAGTTCTCTTAGGAATTTTTTTAAATTAAAAACCATAGATGTTTGAAGTTATTGACTCATTGAGTTTTTTGAGGTCTTTCGGTTCCCATACCCAGGGCCATAAGTATGAAGTTTATGATCTCCCCAATTTGCATCAAGGCCATAACTACTTGAAGATGAAATTAGGGCCAACAAAAAAAACACCATTCCAATTAAAGGTCTATTGGATTTGTCGTATAATTTTTAAAATTAGGAAAATAAAATTTCAGAAATATTTCTTCAAGAAATAATTTTATTAATCTAATTTTGGTTTTTTGGTAGGAATGAAGATGATGGTGTTTCTCATCATCTTTATTGGTGGATGGAGGGACGTGAGGATGGTGGTAGGTGAGATATTGTAGGAGGGCTTTCATTGTACAGGGAGCAAATAGCAATGTATATTGATATCAGAGTTGAATGCCTTATTCAGCTTTGGTTCCATTACACGTTTTTGTTTTGGTAGCCTTTGGTGATTTCCGGTTGGGAGATGATTGTTATGGTTTATATTGTGAGGGGTAGAGTATGTCTTTTGGTGCAGGCTTGTGGTGGCATGTAAATTTTTTGGGAGGCGCTTGTAGAGTTGTGATGTACATTTTTTTATATTATATATAATCATAATGTCGTTACTCATAAAAAAAAAGATGAGAACTTTGTCATTATATTAATAGCAGAGAGAGGTAGTACGAGAGTTGCCACTGGCTACTGTGATAGGTGTTTTAGGCAATGGAAGGAGGAAGAAGAGGGGGGTGTGTGAGGGAAGGGGAGAGAGAGAGAGAGAATGGTCTGTCAACAATGGTCTGAAGGGGACTGGTTCCGGTCCAAGGTATCAGCTAAACCTTTTGATGAGTCATAGATCTATGAACACCCTATTCTTGTGGTGGGGAAACTCTTCTCTTGCTTCTTGTTTTCCCCGTATATTTTGTATCGCACTCTCATGGACCCTTTCGTTAGTGAGGTTCTTTCTTGGTCTTCTGATGGGTTACAATGGAACCTACAGTTTCGTAGGGACCTACATGAACCAAAGATAGAAGAGTTGGGAGTGTTACTTGAGTCTCTCAAAGAGGTAATGATTAATCCTACGGTGCCTGATGTTAGGGTTTGGGATCCTGATCCTCATGGTATTTTTTTCATGCAAGTCTTGGGCATTACATTTTGGGGAGGTGGATCAATCATGTGTCCCTTGCTTTCCCACGTCTTTCTTACGGTCAGCCCTTAAAGTCAAAAGCTTTCTCGTGGGCTGGCTTTCTGAATAGGATCAATACTTCAGATGTTCTTTAGTGTTAGTGAAAACCCTGGGCTATTTCACCACATATTTGCATGCTTTGCATGAGGGATGGGGAGTCAGTGGACCATCTGTTCGTGCATTGTGATTTTGCCGGTTTTATTTGGAGGAGATTGTTGTCTTTGACAGGGGTATAGTGGGTTCTTTCTGGAACTCTATGTGAATTGGCTGAAAAATGGACCTTTTCACATATGTCAAAGCAAGGTAGAAAAAACTTATTCGGGGATTTTTTCGCCTCTATATGGATTGTGTGGCTCAATCGAAACAGGAGAATTTTTGAGGATACGAACAAAGGAAAAGAGGCAACCTTAGATGCAGTTTTGTCTTTTGCAGCATTTTGGACTTCAATATGTCAAGATTACTGTGGTTTAGGGGTGGGAAAGGTTGTGACAAATTGGGAAGTTATGTTACAATAAGAGTCAATTGTCATTGTATTTTTATTCTCAATGCGTGTTAGTTGTGGGAGGTTAGGTGGTGTTGTTATTTTTTTGTGGTGATTGATTGCATTCTGTTCCTCATGGGACGCAATCTTTCATTCTATGTTCTATGATTTCATTATTTTAATATATATGTTTCATTACTGATAAAAAAAAAAGGATTCTCAAAGTTCAAAAAAATCTGTGTTTTCAACTTAATTTTTCCAGCTAATATTTATCAATTAGCATTTTCAAGCTCTAAGGTAGAGTTGTTTTTTGGTCATTTGTACTGCAAAAAGTATGGTTTTGACAATGCTTAACTCATTATGCTTTTTGGTCATTTTTAATCTTGCATAAATTTGAACAATCCAATATTTGATCATAATGCAGCCCTAGTAATATCGATGCATATAAAATATCCTTTTCTTTTTTGAATTCTTTGGGACCATTGTCCATTAAAGTTTGATAAGACCAGATGGTATGAAATGCTATTTGAGTGACTAGTTTGATCCTTGATATCATGACTCATGTCCATGTTGATAACCACAATGTCAGCAAAACAAGATAAGAGATGCTACTGAAAGTAAAAAAATTTTGTGAGGGAGGCCAATGAAGTTGCAGTGAAATGAAAATTTTGCATTATTTATAAGCCAGTGGGTGAGATTGGAGAACAAGAAATTAAACCCAAACCTCTAATACAAAATATTGTTGTACAGGTACCAACTCCCAAAAAGGGATGTAAGGAAGCAAGAATATGATAGAGAACAACACAAAAGCTGATGTTAAACTATGAAATCAGAACACCATTATGAATAATCTGACATCAAGGGAATAGAGACCAAATTCTTAATATTTCATTTAATCATTCTTGAAGGTAGAATTAAATATTTATACTGAAACCCAACTCCCATTTATAAAAGCCAAACAGAAATAGTGAACTGTAAAAGATTCTCCTAAATTAGTATTCTCCTAGTAAGACAAAAAAGGAAAAAAGAAAATTCAAAACTTAAGAAAGACTAAATAATTAAAGCATGAGCTGGTCAATCTCAGTCATATAGCGATGTTAATAATATAATATAACTTTCGTTTATATTGGGGAAGTCAACCTTTTTTGACACATACGAATAATACACCAGGGTTTTCTCCATTATTACTGGAAGGGGAGAGCTTTTCCATAAAATTACATGAGAAACCACAACTGCCTAAATACTGTCAACAGAAAAGACAATTCCTGCTGAAGGTAAAACCCTCTATACCAGCACTTTATGATAACGATTGGGTAATCCAGTGAACCGACAACTTTCTCCTCTCCTTGTAAAGTGATACCAATTTCTCTTTGTTGTCAAAGATCATACTGTTTTGTCTTTCAAGTCGTCCTAAACAATCACAGATGGAGTTGAAGTGTGCCCCTTACTCTAAAAGCTTGGAGGTCAGTGACCAAAAAATCTAAAAAAATCGTTTGGGACCTGTTCGCGCCACTTAATAAAGAAACTACAAAGGAACCATGGAGAAATGAGTATAAGCATTTTCCAGCACCTTGCACAAGATAGCTTGCTTTGGTTTCTTGACCTATCATTAATCATTAAATATTATACTAGAAAAAATATAATTTTAATATTTTTATGGCTCATGCATTTGAAACTAGATCCTGATTTTTACATATAGTACATAATAGGTTGATTATTTTACTAAATTTCCTGTATTTTTTTAATCAATGGCTATTATTTTAATGTATTATTTCTCAAAGTATGCTAGTTTGGAACTTATGAGGGCGAACCTTGGTGCAATGGTAAGGTTACTCCATTGCAGCTTAAAGGTCAAGGGTTCGAGTCACAGGAAACAGCCTCCCCGCTTGCGGGATAAGGCTGCGTATATCAGGCTCTTCCCAGACCTTGTGCAGTGGCGAGAGCCTCGTGCACTGGGCTAGCCTTTGATTGAGTGCTAGTGTGGAACTTTTGTGTCCAGCATGTGTCGTTTAGTTAAATCAGGCAGTAATCTTAGTATCAGAATCACTTTTTAAATTGTTATATATATAGATATACATCAAGTATGAAGTTTATTGTTCTTTCTTCTCAACAGAATTGCAATGCATTGATTCAGTCCCTTTCTACAAATCCGGAATATCTAAAAAACAAGGTAAATTTCTTCCTGTCCTCAGGTCTCTATTTTAGGTCATGAGCTGTAATGAAGGTGAACGTATGCTTAAGACTTGAGATCCAAAGATCTGTATTGTCATTTATTCTTGTCAAATGTTCATAGGCATACTGTAATTATGCAGAATAGGATATCTGCAAAGGAATCTGCTCGCATATATAACCCCAGAATTGTCTGATTTTGTTGAAGTGTGACTGATTTTTGTCATGGGACTTTGGTTTGACGACTTGACCAGCTCACTGCTACATCCTTTTGGTTTATTTTGGTATATTTGGTAGTGGTAAAATCGTATGGCATTTTCTATTCAACGCAGCATTTGTATTGCTTTATCATGTGTATGCTGGTGTAGTTGTGAATCTTGTGATCCATCCTGAAAGACTTCCCCATGATACTTATAGATATTTATCCCTTTAAGTCTTTAAGAGGGAGTGTTGGTTCCTCTTTGCAAGGAACTAAGGAAGTTTTTGCTATCAATAAGAATGAGCACCATTACTACTTAACCCATGCTTAATACCTTCTCAATTCCATTAATTGTTTCAAAAAATGCAGTTCATGCTTATTCCATTGGCGTCATAGGATGACAATAGGGCATCGTCTGTACCAACTAACCTCTATTTGACCATTATATCATAGATGAGCAACTACTGAGATCTGTGACACTTTCTGAAGTAAACCTAGGTGTGAATTTCACATCTTAAAGCAGTTTATGTGTAAAGTTAAAGCATTTAAGATATGGACTATTGATCAGTATAATGGTAAAAGCCTTGAGCGTGAGAATGTGGGTTCGAGTTTGAGGGCAGCTACTTTGCATAAAAATACTAAAGGTCCAGTCTATTGCTAGTATACCCCTCTCGAGACCCACTTTGTTGGGACCTACTAGACTGGGTTATTTTCTCCTTTTTCTAAAGCATTTAATGTGACATCCCGATCTCACATTGGAAACGGATGAATGCCTGGTAAGTTGTAAGAGTTAGGAATAACACTTTAACTAGCGAGGCGCCTTTTGAAGACAAAACCGTGCGGGCTTAGGCCCAAAGCGGATAATACCTTGTTGGGTTGGGTTGTTACATTTAAGGTGTACAACAACTAATATTATTATTATTAAGTGGATCCAATGTATGGTTGTTGCTGTAAGCAAAATCTCTCAATTTATGCTTTGAATTGTATTGATCTTTCAGGCCTCAGAAGGAAACATGGTTGTGGATTACAAAGATTGGCAAATTCCTCTTGGACGTCGGTTCAGGTGTGATTGATATGCTTATGAAACCATTTGTCCTACATTAATATGGCCAAAATCTTCTTGGAATTTAATAGTCCAGTTTTAAGTCAAGCTTTCATTCAGGATAACGATCAACATATCTGATTCTTAAAAATTCCTCTCCTAATTGACTGTTACATTGTTTTTTCCTTTTTGCCTGTGAATAAGTTAAAACAGGATGTATCAAATGATTCAAATCCATTATGAACAGTGTTTTTAAATGACTTCTATAACTAAAATTTTCTGTCTATGTTGCATGGATTTGTGTGGAAATGTTGGGTTCATATATGTGTCTAACTGTGGGCTCCATATAACCCACATTCATTAGTGTACAGGATGTTGAGTTGTGTGGAGCCTGATAGTATTGGACACTCAGCCACAGCTTTGGCAAAAGGGTACTTTGGGTGTTTCCATTGTGTTAGGGTTATATATTCCTTGTTCTTGTTGTTTATTGTTGTAAGCTTCTTTCACTCAAAACATAGTGAAACAACTGGCGGCCATGGATGTAGCCCTATTTTTCTGGGTGAACAATGTAAAATCTCTGTATTTCTCCTTCTTGTGTGATTCTTTCTCTTGTTTTTTGCTTCTCATGATCTCTAGGAATCAGGTTGGATTCCTAACACAGGAGTGGTTAATAAGGGTCTACCTATCAGGTATGGATTAAAGTGCATATCTTCACTGGAAAGGAAAAAATTCACATAAAGAAGCTAGAGTTATTTCTTCTGTCATTTATAACTAATAATGAAAACATTCAGACATCACACAAAGCATTTATGAACATAAAATATAACATATGAGTCTACATCTAACAATTTATTGACATTATAAAACAGAATGCAGGTTTTAAAAATTATATATTCCCTTAATCTTAGTTGTGTCCAGCTGTCTACGCAATCTAACAAAAAGATATATATAAAAATTAGGAATGGTGAAATAGAACTGTATTCAAACTGTAGTTGTAGTATCTAAATACTAAATATTTCTTTTTCCTAATTTCTCTATTTCAGCGTAAGTTTGTTGGAATCATGAATGTCATTTACATAAGATAGGAATAATTCTTATTGCTTGTTTTCATTAGTTATCCTCATTTCCCCTGTAAACTACTTCATAAGCATACTATAAGTTTTAGATCCTATCCTTCATACATAATAATTCCATATCTAATTTATTTTCGTATTGCAGGTCACTAAAGCTGTGGATGGTCTTGCGGTTATATGGTTTGGAAAATCTGCAATGCTACATAAGAAATCATATTGAATTGGCTAAACATTTTGAAAAACTTGTTGCTGTTGACCCCAGATTTGAGGTAACAATATTTTTCAAAAGGTTTTTATGTTATATTAAATTCTCAGGCCCATGTGGGTTTCTTTCTATTCTGGGTTCATACTTTGTATCTTAAAGTTGATGTAGTCATTTCATAACCTATTATTTTCTTTTTGAAAAGTAATGAAGAGATAATATATATAAGAGGTGATAGGAATGTACAAGGTCAGCTCAACTGAGCTGAGCCAACAAAAGAGAAAAACAAGAAAACTCTAAACATCATAACCCGAGAAACCTCTGACCCTCTATTATAATACAGCCCTCCCCAGGACCTATGCACCGCTGACTGCCTAATATCCACAGCCTCGTCTGCATGTGCTAACCTATTATCTGTGCTGTTGTATATGTAGCCTTTAGTCCCTGTCATGTCCCTAGAACAAAATTATAATTTACACGTTGCTATTCAAGGTTCATGCTTACTATTGGTCTCATGTGACTGGGCATTAATACAATTTTGAGGCAATAGGGTAAATAAGTGTGGTTTTAGGGAGTTTTCTTTTCAATTGCATGTAAATGTTAATAAGATGAGTAAGAAATTTCTTTCTGATTGTAGATATGCAGGAGGTAGGAACATTCTAGAACCTTCATCTTGCAAAGCATTGTACCATGAAAGAAAAAATATTAATTAAGTAATTTATTTTTGGCAATTTTCCTTTGTTATTCTTGACAAGTCAACTATATCGGCATGCTCGTCTAAATCTGCAAAGAAGTCGATTTGGATCTTTTGTTTGGAGGTGGGGTTTGAACTTGTAAATTCTCATCTTAGAAACTGATAGTTTTAGTCCTTTTGTATGATAGATATGTCCGGGTAGGCTATTATATTGTTTATATTGATTAAAACACATAAAGAAGTTCTACCAGTTCTTTTGGGTATCTTCCATTTGTATTCACTTACTTATTGACTCTAGTCAGAAATTTTTTAACATTATGCATGTAGGTGAAAGTATAATACTTACACATGCCGCATTTCCTAGGTGGAGAAATATCATCTATCTTTGTTTGGTATTTTTGTCCTTCGCTATTACTTGTCATAGCTTATGATGCATTCAATATGATCCGAGCATGAAGACTTCGTTACCAAAATCTTATGATCATAGTGTCTATTACATATGTACTTATTTACTTGTATGGGCAAAAAAATTGTAATATAAATTTCTCTGTTTTTCATGCTTGCGAGCATAGGTTTGAGTTTGAGCATTGCCATTTTATAAAAAAATGTTGAAAGAACAGTTGCGAGTCCACCTCTCCTAAGAAACTGCTCTGATGGAATTTACAGTGGGTTATGGTCATTTTTTTTCTCAAGCTTGTGAATTTCTCAGGAAAAATGTTTGTTTCATCTTAGAAACCATAGAGCTTATAGTTTGTGCACCCTATAATGGGAACAAATTTTCCTAGTTTCTGATCACCTTCGACATCTGAAGGCCTAGATGTACTTTTATTTGTGTGCCTTTGATCATATACCTTAGTTGTAGTAATTGCTATTACATCGGAAATAAACTCTATCGATGTAGTCATTGAACAACCATCACCATTCACTATTTCTGTTCTATATGTAATATGGTGGTCGAAAGTTCAATAAGCTTTGTAAAAGACTGATATTTAGAAGCTAATCCCGAACTTTATGATGTTGTAAGCTTCTATTGCTTATATCTCACCAAAATGGTGTTGAAAAGTGATATTTAGAGGGAAGAACTGTTACAGAAAAATTGAGATGGCAAAAGCCTGGACACAGGGAATCCTACCACATAGAAACCCAAAGGACATTGCTACAAGGTAAAGAACGGAAGTATAGAGTGTTACCCATTGAATTGTTGACCCTAGTTGGTATATAGCATTCAGATTTGTATCTTACTTAAACCTTCACAGTGATATACTTCCTGCACGTAGACTTTTATTACTGGTTCATCTATACTACAATATGTAGGCTGCATAGTGTTGCCTTGGCCCATTATGTTCCACAGCTGAATAAAGGCAAAAAAAAAAAAAAATGATTGAACAGGTTCATTCTTTTCTTGGAACTTTGGAAAGATGCAAGCACATGAAATTTGGAGTTCAATGTCATGGTTTTTATATGACTTCAGGTAACCTTGTCTTGTGAAGTGTTTGTTCATAAATGAGCTTCTCAGGATGGTGTTAGGAGGAAAAGCTATAATATCATGTGGAAGAGGAAGTATAATAAATAAATAATTAAATAACGAAGCAAATATGGACTTCCTATTCCTTCTCTCGGTTTTATTTTGGTCATGCATAGTACTACAGAGGAAAACTTTCAGTGCCAGTGACCTGTAAAAGAACAGATTTGGAAGCTGTAATGACCAGGGTGGACTCTGATTTTGTTCGAATAGACTTTTGTCAGAATATTTCATGAGTCGGTTGAAATTAGTCATTTTTTTGAAATTATTCATCTTATTGGACAAATAAACATATTCCCATACAGATCTAATAGATATGTTCAAATGTTGGCTGATGTCGAATGCACTGTTAGATATAGAAGGAGATGGGCCAGTGATAGTCGAAATGGAAAACACATGTATTTTCGATGATCAGATCCATCCTTCAGGAAGGAAGGGAGATGAAATATCAATGTGTTTCTGATGTAAATTTAGTCTCAGGTATCTATGGTGTCACAACTAGGTCTTATGTTGGAATGCATAATTTAATTTCCTTGAGGTGAGGAAGGAAGGTGAAAGATCAAGAAAATTGATTTCGAAACTCTATTTTTATCCTGGTAGAAACATCTCTATTAAATTTTTTTACCATCTTCTTCATGGCCTCATCCTGTTTATTCATGTGAGCAGATTGTTGTACCTCGGGCATTTTCCCTTGTTTGTTTTCGCCTTCTGCCCCATCATGATGATCAAGATTGTGGCAATAAACTAAATCGTGATTTGTTAGAAGCTGTAAATTCAACTGGAGAAATCTTCATATCGCATACGGTAATACCTTTTGTCCTTTATTTTTCTCCATCAGGTACATATCATACCAGCCTGCCTCTCTATTCAATCTGCTGTATTATTGCATGATATGGTGGGCAAACATTATGCAGATTCTATCAGGGAAGTATAGTCTCCGCTTCGCTGTAGGAGCTCCACTGACAGTAGAGAGGCATGTAAATGCAGCATGGAAGATTTTGCAAGACAAGGCCTCTAACCTGTTAGGGTCTTTAGAATAAGGTAATTTTCCATTTTCCCCCTCCAATATTTTTTAGTTGATTAATCCTGCATTCTTAACTACAGAAATGAGAATTTGCTTCTAAAACTGTTCCACTGTTTGAGATTGGTAATTTGGTATTCTTCATGAAAATTGAAATGCATTAAATTTTGAGACAATATGTGCATTCAATTCTTTGCCACTTTATACAATATTCTAGAGCTCTAGACCATTTTCATCTTTGATATAGTTGACCAGTAAAATCATGCCAAGAGTCATTCAGCAACTCTAGTCTGGAAAAAGAAAAAGAAAAAGAAGAAGAAAAAGAAATATAAAACAAAAAGACAAAGGAAAACATTTCCTTTTAAGTACTTGAGTCTAATTTTTTGTTATTACTTCAACCATTCATCTATCAGTTCAACTGTCTCTGAATCCTCATTTTAACTCAGGTGACAATGGCAATTTAAATAAGAAAAATTCAAAAGAAGGGAAACCAGTTCAACTCTCTGACACCTCATTTTACAATGGATTGGCTTCTTTGGACTAGGTTGATCTGACTTTTAGCTTCAATTAGCTCAAAGTTGACCCAACATGGTTCGGGAACAGGTCTGTGTCAAATTGGTTCAGAGGGCCAGTTTGGTAGAACATTGTGGTTTTCTGCCAGTTGATATACTCTAAGCCCACAATTTAACCATGCTTTATTATATTAGTCAGAGAAGGTCACAATGATGTGGGCTGGTTGGTGTGTAGGATCTACCTTCAATTCATCTACTCATTCAAAGGATTGATAAACCACTTCACCTTCCAAAGGATTGGTACTTTGTTGTGACCAAGGATAAACAAAAACACAACAGAATTAAATAATTGAAAGCTCCTACAATTCAAACAAAAACAATAACCATAATTTCATTATATGCTTGCGTTAAGGTACAATAAGCCATTGGTTCTCAAACAATAGCATGTCTTATGATGCCAAAAAGTGCAGAGTCCAAAACAGGTTTTTCTTAATTTTTCCTAGTTAGCTTCCATGTAAAAGAATGTGTCCTCCCCAGAATTGCGTTCAACATTTACAACAGCAGTTATAGAACTATTCAAACAGTATCCATAACTACAGTGTAAATGAAGTGGTCTCGCCCCATTATGCGACTGCTGCTACTCCAAAACCAATTCAAAGTGCCAGTGGAAGAGCAGAAAGAAAAATGAAATCCTGGACACAAGAATTCCTGGCACTAAAAACTTGTGAAGTTCTCCAATAGATGCTCAAAGATGTGTTTAGGCTCCCTGAATTCTTCAGTTCCTAGAGATTTACTGGAATCTCGTAATTCATTATGTAAGATCAAAATCATATTTCAAGACAGAAAATTTGCTATTAGCTTGCTCCCTCTTGAATCCAAATTGAACTGACATGTCTTTGATGATGTTTTCTACCAGAAGTCATTTTCTCATAAACTTGGATTTTAGTTTCATTGGTGCATTGCTGTTCTCAACGGTGGGTTACTTCTGGTCGTGCTTGGACAGGTCCTCATCACCAAATCCACCAAACAAAATGGAAAAAGGCTGCTCCATGCATGCCATCATTCACCATCTTGAGGTCAGTATGTAGCTGCAGAGGACCTTTCAAGGATTGTACACAATAGATGAACCATTGCACTTTGTTCCTGAACCCTAAAAAAATATGATGTCGTCTACATCATTTTTTATGTTCAACAAATTCTCTCCCACAATACCTCAAATCAATTTGATAAGTGACAGTCCCCATGAAAAATTAAGGTTCTTCACTATCTTGTAACTGTATCAAGAACAGCATGAAGCAGCCCATAAGCTACAGCCTCCCTCTCTCTATGCCAAAAGAGGTCTTTCCTTCTCTTTCTGCTCCTAATCATGTGAAAGAAAGCTAGTTTCCGGAACATAACCCGTCTTCTTCATCTCAGCATCCAACTCCTTAAGCAACCCAAACAACTCATTTTTGATTGGCTGAGAAGGCTCCCCAGCATACAAAACCTGGGTCTCCTTCCCCAAGTCAATATAACTGTAGCCAGCTCCTTTCTTAACTGCCATTACTGTCATCAACTTCCTCACATTGGCCACATTATCCCACATTCCAGCACGAGCATAAGTATTGGATAGCAGTACATAGGTGGAGGGATCTTTTGGCTTCAAGCTCAGCACATGATTAGCAACCCTTAATCCAATCTTGGTGTTACCATATTGCTTACAAGCGCTTAACAGTGCGGCCCAAGTAGGTTCATCAGGCTTGAATGGCATGGCATTAATGAGATTCTCAGCTTCTTCAAGATGCCCTGATCGACTCAGGATATCCAATAAGCAGGTGTAATGTTGCAGAGACGGACTAATTCCATAATCCTTAATCATGGAATCAAACACACCACGACCTTGACTAACTGAACCAACATGGCTACAAGCATAGAGCAGTCCCACAAAAGTGATCTCATTTGGCTTCAATCCTGTGGAAACCATCTGATTGAAGAGATTCAATGCCTCCTCTGCTTGTCCATGCTGAGCTGCCCCAACAATAATTGCAGTCCAAGAAACTACATCCTTCTGCAAGATTTTATTGAAGAAGCCTTTGGCTGCGACAATATCACCGCATTTTGCATACATATCCAAAAGTGCATTACTTACAAAGGTGCTGCATTCATAGCCAAGAACTATGACCAAGCAGTGCAGCTGCTTTCCCATCTCAAGTGCAGCTAAATTAGCAGAAGCTCCAACAATGCTCGAAAGCACAAAAGGGTCTCCTATCTTGATCCCTTCCTTCCTCATTTCCATAAAAAAACACAACCCATCAAACTCATTACCATTCTGCACCAAACCAGAAATCAAAGCCGTCCAAGAAAGCAAATTCCTCTCTGGCATTCTCTGTAAAATCTCAAAAGCCTCAGAATTTCTTCCATTTCGGGCATACCCAGAAACCATAGCAGTCCAAGAAACAGAGTTCTTCCGAGAAATCGAGTCAAAAATCAAACGAGCATCGTCGGGTAATCCACATTTGGCATACAAGTCTACTAGCGATGATTTTACGACGTCGTCATCACGGAATGGAGACAAAACAAAGCGGGCATGGACTTGCTTACCTTGCTTCACGGCAGCTAAGGTGGCACAGGCTTTAACAAGGGTAGCAAATATGAAATGATCGGGTTGTAAATGATCACGTTCGAACATGGTGGGGAAGATGGAAAGGGTCAAGTGGGGAAGGTTGGCTTGGTTGTGGGCGGAGAAGATGGAATCCCATGAAACAGGGTCTCGTTGAGGCAATTGGTCGAACAAGTGAATGGCGTCCGGGAGCCGGCCACACTTGCCGTACATGTTGATGAGGTTGTTGGGGAGTGGTTCGCATTGTTGCAGGCCAAGTTTCAAGATCTGGGCGTGGATTTTCTTACCTTGGGATGCAGCCTGGCGTCTGGCACTGGCTTGGAGTTGGTGGAGAAGATGAGTGCAGAGCATTCATGCCTTTGTCTATTTCTTCTCCTGGGACTTGAACGAAGGCAGGAAGCTCAAGCCGGGTTGGCGCATGCATACTGCATATACATCAGCGCAAGTTAAAGCCTTAGGAAGTTTCAAGGGTAATATTCCGGGAAAGTCGAATGCATTAGAAAATTTTCCCCTTTTACATATGCATTAGCTATGGACCACCCAACCCAACAGTGTTTGTCTTAATTAATAAAATTAAATGTGAAATTAGAATCTTTTGTTTTCGCTTTATAATATTATTATAGATACATTAGTAACGGATGATCCAATGGTGTTTTTGTCTCGGAGTTTAGCTGCTATGCTATGAGCTGTAGAGTCATTGCAATCCTATGAGCGGCGCAACTTGGTTTGGTTAACACCCACAACCGACTGTTGGTTTGGTTTTGGTTTTCAAATATGTAACTGAATTAATTTCAATTTGGTTTTGAGTTGATATTTTGTTTGAAACCGAACAAAAACCTTGCTTAAAAATATAATTTGCAAAACCGAACTGAACTAATCCAAACCTATATATACATCTATGTTTGGTTTGGTTTTTGGGTTGGGATAATCTTGAGTCAGTTTTGGGTCAACAATCACAAACATCGGTTTGGTCTTGGGTTGATGCCAACCCGGACCAAACCGAACAAACTTGCAACCATCTATGACCATGCAGTCAAAGGGGAAGGTACAGGTCTTTGTATAGACAAATTGACCCCAACTCCTTCCTGGTAACACATCCAAAAGTTTTAAAAAAATTAATACAAAATGGCCACAAATCCTAAATAACAGGCATGTAAGTAATAGAATGAAACCATGAATCCAGGGTCAAAAGGATTGCTATGAGTGGATCACTTCACTGAGAGGAACATGAAACAGACAAGGTACCACCTATTTGAATATCTAGAAATCCTTCAAGGAAATATCCACCTGTATTTCCTTCAGAACATATACAGGGTACTCAGCCTATTTGAATATCTATAAATCCACATCAAATACTCCAGAATCAGCAACATAAGCAGCTTCCTTAATTGTTAATATGAGCTCATCCAAAGTCTCATAAATCACATCTGAACAAGGATGTGATTTATCAGCAACAAAAAATGAATGGGTCTTGTTGTTGATGCTAATCCAACTGCATCCTGGCAGTTTTCTAAGACCTCTTTCTTTCATCCTTGTTCTCACTGTTGCCACAACATCCCATTGCCTAGAAGAAGCATATATATTGGACAAGGAAACATAGTTTGAGGGGTTCTCAGGTTCCAGCTGAATGAGGAACTTGTAAGCCAAATCTTGCATCTCCAAGTTCCCATGAGTCAAACAGGCACTAAAAAGAGCTCCCCATACACTAGGACCAGGTTTCATAGGCATTGACTTGATAAAATTTAGTGCCTGATCAATCTGGCCAGATCTACCTAACAAATCTACTACACATGCACATACCTCCATTGTAGGTGTAATTCTATAATGGATTACCATTGAGCTGTAAACGTTTAGGCCTTCACCCACTAATCCTGACCTACTGCAAGCAGAAAGGACACCTACTAATGTTATTACATCCGGTTTGATCCCTAACTGAAGCATCTTACCATACAGAAAAATGGCTTCCTGACCCTTCCCATGTAATCCATACCCAGAAATCATAGAACTCCAAGTGATTGCATCTTTACAAAAAGAATCATCTTCAAAGACATGTTTTGCTGAATCCAATTTGCCACACTTGGAGTACATATCAATCAAAGCATTGCTAAGAGAGACCTCATGGTTCAATTCCTTCCTTACTGAAAATCCATGAATTTGTTTTCCTTCAATCAATCCGGAAAGAGAGCTACAAGCAAGGATGGCACTTAGAAGTGAAATTCTATTTGGTTCTATTCTATCTTTCATCTGCATTTCACGAAAAAGTTTCAGAGCTTCCTCTGGATCTCCATTCTGTACATAACCAGTGATCATTGCCGTCGAAGACACAACATTTCTACAAGTTATCTGATCAAAAACCTGTCTACCCATAATGACATTTTTACTTCTACAATACATATCGATCAAACAACATCCAATGTGAGTATCCGAAACCAAACCCAACTCATTTCTCACAATAAAACAGTGAAGCTCCCTTCCATAATCCAACTTTCCACTACCAATGCTACACAATGGAAGAAGATTAGACAAAGTAAAAGCATCTGGTCTCACTCCCTCAATCTGCATTTTTTTGACAAGACTCCACATATTCTCATCAAACACAGAATCCCCCAGAACTGCATACCCAGATATGAGAACATTCCAAGAAGCAGTATTTCTCTGAGGCATTTCTTCGAACAGCTTACGAATATCATCCACGTCCTCACATTTACAATACATCGCCATGATAGAATTCGCAACAACTATATCTGAAACAAACCCCATTTCAATACTCTTACAGTGTATCACTTTTCCACCCACCAAATCTCCAATCTCACCGCAGATTTTCGAAACCGTCGCAAAACTGTAATTATCAGGCGATTCGCCCACTCGACACATTTGTTTAAAAACATGCAAGGCCTCTTCATACATGTAATTTTTCGTGTATCCACTGATAAAAGAATTCCAGAGGAAAATATTCTTGGTTTGAATTGAATTGAACACAATTCGAGAATCCGATGGCACCCCACATGTCGAATACGCGGAGATGAGTCTCGTCGCAAGAAAAACATCTTGACGTAACCCTAGATAACATATTTTAGCGTGGGATTGTTGGGTCAGTCGCAGAGATTTTTGGTCTATAGAGAGCTGCAAGAGCTCGAGGAGATGATAACAATGGTCGCAGACAGTGGCAGTAGAGTAAAATCGAAAGGTTGTATGGGTAAAATTCTCCCTTACTGTGAACCAGTGTAAGAAGCGCAGCGAGGAAGATTTCATGAATCATAGATAGGACTCTGCTTTCGACCGTTACGTGAAGCGGCTCTTCCTTGGAATGACATAAAAGCAGATTATTAGCTAAAAATTACGAATATATCCCATTTCATCCTTGGAAAGGGTATTCTATGCCCTAATTTTCGATTTGTCCCTCGTAACGTCTCGGACTACTGTGACGTTCGTGTTCGATTTCGCTCTTCAATACTGAAGTCTCCTCTACGTCTCTGAGTGCAGTTCAGGAGAAGAAGAAAACGAAAAATGTAAGTCTTCATCTCAGTAGTTTCCAGAGAGGCTGCATTGGGTAGGGTTTGATGTATATATCCGTTTCTGTTTTCTCAGGGAAAGCGTGTTGAGGCCCATGGATGCGGAACAGCCGAGGGAGAATGCTCATAAGATTGGTAGATTTCATTGCTGATTATTACAAGAGTATTGAGAATTTCCCAGTTCTCAGTCAAGTTGAAAAAAGAGGTGGATTACACTCGTATGTGTCGAAGACTTATTCATGCTTCTTCAAATGGAACATCCCGTCATGCTGAACACATTAGCAAGTATTAGGGTAGATAACATGGGAGGTAAAGCTCCTTCTGCTTCATTGTTGTTTATTTATTTTTATCCTTTTTATATTTTAATGAACCAAAAATCAGTTATTGCAAACCGAAATTGCAGAGGGAAACAGAAATAGGATCTCCTAATGAAAGTGCCCGTAGCATCCCATTAAAGAAAACATCCAACCAACAAGACGCTGATCTGACTACATACAGTCAGTCGAAATATAACTAGTAGTATGTCCAAAAATCTTACCATTCCTCTCCTTCCAATCTTCCATGCCGTCCATGAAATTACAGAGATTAAAAACCAAGCTTTGACAGTTAAACAAAGAGTGAATGTCTCTAGGGAAAGCATGTGAAACCCCAAAGAGAAACAAGGACAGAAACTCCCTCGACAAATTACAGTGAATGCAAGGAGGGAAGACATCCTTGCTACGAGCTTTGCATAAATCACATCAATTAGGGAAAAAGTGCCTTTGGAGTACTTGAGCCTAATTTTTCTTATTGCTAATAAAATTTGGACAGATCATCGCTTAGCCTAAAGGAGTGGATAGACATAATGCATATGTAAGCATGCATTTAAATACATACAACACATTCAAATGTATTATGATGTTTGAGACTTACAATAATCTGTCCAGACTGCACCGCCCAGCCAAAATCCCAGTTTGGTTATTTATCTCGAGTAATTAAGGTCAATAACAAAAATCTTGTTCCACAGTTTCAATCTGTCAAAGACAATGCCATCGGTCAAAACATTTATAGGCAAATTATTTTGACCAACTCAATCCATGTCCTTGGTGTTTTATTCACCCTTTTAGATCCTTCAATATGTACGCCCTTTTACCTTTTACTGTCACCTCTGTATCTTTGGTTAGATTCCAAAACTAATTAGCATAATTTCCTTCATCTGATTTCTATCTTCTCAACTCCTAGATATTCTTGGATGTCTTGATTCCTTATCTTCCTAGTTTTACCAGACATTAATGACAATATCCTCATTTTGGCAATACTTACCTTACTTCTTTTTTGCTCAAATTTGGTCCATTGATGACTGTTGTGGCCAAAAATTATAAATTTTCCATTTCCATCATGGCGTGGCATTTTATCAGTTAAATTGTCTTGGTAGATGATAAATTTTGGGTGCTATGGCCAAGCCAAAAGTCGACTATTAATTGGATTTTCTATGCCAATGGCATTGCACGTTAAATTTGCTCCATTGTTTTGTATCACAGTTAAAAGTTTGCATCATCTGAATGATCCTAATTACCTATAAGTGTGTTATCTCCATTGATTTAAAATCATTTATATTTCCTTCTATGCTAGATTTGTGTGTTTGTGCGTGTGTGTCTATATATATAATATCCATGGATCCAAGATGGATCTAGATACAATTAATATCCAAGTTGCAGTCTTTTGCCTGACATTTTTCATCTTGATATGCCAAAAACCCATAATTCACATCAATATTGAATGATTCTAATTCTTCTGAACAAGAAACTTTATCTTGCTTTCAGAATAGGATTACAGAGCAGAATGTTGATGTAGTTGTTCAACATCTGAAACTAGTCCATTAAGGAAAATTATGCCACTTAAAAAATGTGCTCAACAATATGGAGTGACTAGATTTTCTATGGTAGTTCTGCCATTCAAGTTGTCATGGACATCATCCAAGTTCCACAAGCCATCCCAGACTATTTCCTCACTTGAGGCCTCTGGCGTAGGCATGTCATGGTTGGACATGGAAGATGGTAACCATTGCTCATCAGATGTGTAGGGATACATGGACATCAGATCTTGTCCCATTTGAGATAGATATAATACCCTATGATCATTTTCATCAAATAGAGTCATAATCCCTTTTATATCAATTTGGTTTTGTTGTTGTTGTTGCTGCTGCTGCTGCTGTTGCTTTTGCTGCCGAAAATTTTGCCTCCTTAGAAGTTTAGTTTTTGACTTATCTAAGTGCTCAGATGAAGCTTTTGCCTTTTTCTTGAAATGGGTCCTCCAGTAATTCTTGATCTCATTATCGGTTCTCCCAGGTAAGCTACGTGCAATCGTCGACCACCTAGATGTTGAATCAACTCTTTTTTGGATGAATTATTATAAATAGAAAAATCAAACATTTGATTGAGTTCTTGTGTGAAACCTTATTAATATGGTTGGTTGTCTCACCTGTTTCCCCATCTAGCATGTAGTTCTAGAATTATGCTCTCTTCGTGTGGGGTTATCTGACCTCTCTTCAGGTCTGGTCTTAGATAATTCACCCACCTCAGCCTACAGCTCTTGCCATTCCTTTTTAGCCCTGAAACAATGAAAAACAGAGAATAAAGACTCAACCGACTTTGATTTGTGCACTCAGACCAGCTGGGTCAGAGACTGATTTGGGAGATCAGGTTCTAGCTAATGAATTGCACAACTGAAATCTATCTAAGGTTCTAATTTCTTCACATACCTGCAAACCTGGCCACAGAATTCCATCTTCCCTCTCCATGCAAATTGACACACTCAATGAGCAATCTATCCTCTTCAGCGGTCCAAGGTCCCTTTCTCCAACCTTCTTCAAGAATGCCCCAGCCCAAGGGACCAGCCATGACTTCCCAAGACATAGAACAAGCTTCCTTTGGTTATCAAGTAAACTTGTCTTCCAGTTCTCTGACATTGGTGGGTAGTGTGCAAATATTTATATTACAATGATCTTAACTTATTCCATCAGTCAATCTACTGTCCTTATCCAATGATCTCAATTATATCTTCCTTTAAGTTGGGGTGATGTCTGTAATGCCACCACAACCTGATAAAGTCACCAAAATACCCATGTCTCTTTCCTTTTGCTATGTTACAAGTTACATGATTCAACAAGGGTCTTGGTCAATCTAGCATCGTCAAATTGTTGGACCCACTTCTATTTGCAAGTTGCAATTCTGAAATCCTACTAGCCACTAATAGTAGGCTCTTGATCAAATGATCTAAACCAGGTTGGTTGGAATCAAAATAGCCATTGATTGTGAACTTTTGATCAAAAGATCTAGAACTAGGATGTTGGAATTATGTGTATGCAAAAACATGGGGATATTCTTGTCTATAATTGTAAGAAAAAAGGGTAGTTAAAGGAGCAATAAGAATGCCAACACATTGGGTGACATGTTCTATTAGAGAATAAATTAGTTAGATTATTATGTTTAATTCTGAGGTGAGCAGAAAGCTATAGAAAGTCCATGGCAAAGAGCCACGTATACGCTCGGGCTTATGCGTATAGACACCAAGAACTCATAGCCCCCTTGAAGAGAGACAGCTAGCTCTAAACTTTAAAACATAAGGAACATCTCCATGAAAACATTCACAAAGATAATAAGTGGGTGATGGATTTTTCTAGTGAAAACCGCCCCATCAATGAGCATGCACCACCTATTTGGTTTCTTATTTTAATCTCCATTAAATATTTATGGATAGACCCTATATGAGTTACCATTTTGAGTATTGGGTTCTTAAAATATTTGGGGAAGTGATAGCTTTGATGTCATAGGGTGGACACCTGGTGTTTGTGTTATGATTTTGGAATGTGCACGAATGATTTGTTTATGGGAATTCCTATCCATTTTTTGTACGGATGATACAAAGGAACAAATTCCAGAACTCTTGCTACAGTGCCTGACTTGACCAAGAGTGCTTCTGGTCATTGTGAGATAAGCTGTAGTGGTTTTTGTCAAAAAGGGAGTTTTAAGGGATCTCATAGGATTGTTTTGCTTTTGTTTTTTTGTTTTTGGTTTTCATAGGAGGGACCCTTTCAAGCTGATTAAGATAAGAAGCTTTAGATGTTGTGAGGGATTGAGGAAACATTCCATATCTAATCTCCATTGTTTTTATCTCTAGTATTGAAAAGGAATGCTGTGACATGCTGATGAGTCTCTAGAAGCATTAGATTTCTGATATCTTCATCTCCAATCCATTGCTAAATAAACTTCTAAAAGTATTCTTTTGTTAGGTAAGTTAGGATTGCATAAAATGGTTGCAGTACAGTACATCAAACCATTTGAGTCTTGGACTTGACCAGAGTACCTTTTAGTTTGACCATACCTGTAAAGTTAAAGGTGAGAAGATGAGATGATGTGTTACACAAAACCCAATCAGACTTGAAGTCAATCTAAATTCTCCATTTGCTTTGATTAGTCGGTAAGGTTGAAAGATGATTTTGCTGAACAGCCACAAACTCTTATTGTGTTGCCTAACAATTGAAACAGTTGTTTCCCTCATCACTAGTATAGTCCATAAAAACTGCCACGTAGCCAATTTCGTCCTTGAGCACCCACCAAGCAGCTCATTTTTTTTGCCACGTGGCTTGACGTGGTAATGTATTTGGATCCAAATAAACCTTGATATTTTCTCCATTAGATATGATAATATTTTCCCTATTCAAAAAAAAAATAAATGGGGGAAAATAAATTACCGTCAAATTCAAGGGAAGTTATTTTCTGGAGCAAGCCCGACTATCCTCTTCGTCCTTCTGGGGCGCCACGAAACTGCAGAGTAAAGGTAGCTCGTGTTCGAAACTGCCAAAAAATCGAAAGAGATCGTCTAGAGGTCAAGATCGAAGCTTTGAAGCGAGCCGACCAGATCAAAACCCTCTCGTCATGGGTTCTTCGTCAGCTTGTCCGTCGTCGTCGGATCTCAAGAAATTTGGTGTCAGTGATGAGCTAAGGCTCTGTTTGTTTCACCGGATCCAGAAGAAAATTTTCGAAAGTGTTTGAATGTAATATGGAAAATGTTTTAGAAAATTTTTTTTTCTTTTCTTATACAAATACAACTAAAAACACCTCCCTTGGGAACTAAAGTGGCTTGGGTTATCCAAGAATTTCATTGCTTCATGCTTAAAGAATCTTGGTACGAATGCACTATCCTGGTATGGCCTTAAGATCATCTGCTGGGCACCGAGCAGCCAATGGGTGCTGGCCACATCACCGCCAGCCCCTGACACAAGCACATGATTTTTAATGTGGCGGTGATGTGGCCGGCACCCATTGGCTGCTGGGTGCCCAGCAGAGGATCTGAATCCCACTTGAAATCACATCCCATAAGAGGAATGTCTGAAATATCGTACTCACCAAAATACCATTAGCATGGTATTTATTTACAGAATTGCCCTAACCCCTTTCCAAATCACTCTTTCTGAGCGCTCGTCCCTTCTTTCTTCATTAAACTGCAGTTCTCTCTCTCCCTATCTCTCTCTATCTATCGTTCTCTCATTCAGTTCTAGGTTTCAAAACCCTAGAAAACGGAAAACAGACATTTTTCTCATCGCAACCTGAACTCTTGCTTTTCGTCTCCACGATTCCAACTGCATTTGTCCAGTTACTTGCAGGTATGTTCTCGAGATTGTTCCTGAAAATCGTGTTGTTCAATCTCTGGTAGAAGTTCTATTTACACTTCGTTTTAAAACATTTTTCTATGATTGTTGGAGATTAAACTCTCCCCCTTGAGGTTGATTGTTGTCGTACCCTAGGAGGAGGAAGAAGAGAGTTGAAGTCTAGGAGGAAAAAAAAATCGAAACACGAGTTATATTCGTAATGCCCTGGCGAAAATTACTTCCGTTGAATTTTAGCGGAAGTGCTTTTTCGATGATTTTCCTTCAATTTGGAAAATGTTTTCTGTTAGTTTTCGTTTTCCCCTAAAACAAATGTCTAGAAAATTTCAAAATTCCGAAAAATATTTTCTTTTCCCCATTTTCCAGTGAAACAAACAGAGCCTAAGAGAATTCGTGAAAGGGATAACATTGAATTTTTCGATGGAAGGCACTTGAGTTGATTGATATTCTTTGGCTTTTTGGGTTTACATCTCATTCCCACTTGTGATTGGGATCCTTGTTCTCAAAGGTTACTTCAATTCTAACCTTCCATATGATCCAGCAGAAAATACCAATGGTTAGGAAAATTCTATTTCTATCTTCTCCATAAAATAGAACCAAAGTGTGAAGGAACCAATCCTTGGAATGTACTTATTAGAGCTGTAAGTAGGGCGGGTTGGCCGGGTTTCTATGAGTTCGAGTTGAACCCAAACTAAAATTACTTGGCCCACTCTAAACCCAAACTCTATGAGACCAAACCGAACTCTAAAACTTTTTCTTGAGTTCGGACTGGATTCAGGCCAACCCAAATTAAATATACACTCAAGATAATTGCATTTGAAATCCTCTTATAACAAAGCAAAAATAGAATTGATGAACTAAAATAGTAGCTAGAATGCAACAAAGATAGAAAATTGTTAATAAATGTAAATCTAAAGAGAAAAAAATACTAATCATATATTCCTATGAGTATCTTAAAAAGGAAAAACCAAATATTACAATAGATAAAGAATTTTCTCAAACTTTGTCTTTTTTATGTAAAAGTGAGGATACTCTATTTAATTAATTAATTAATTTTACCGTTCCTAGGTGTGTACGTGAGTATACTCTACTTGATTAATTAACTTTGTAATTCCTATACCTTGTCATTCTTATGGTATGTATTAAACTCACTATAGATTCCACTTCAACATGGTCAATAACCTCTTTTGAAGGTTCTAGAAGACTAACATAGACAAAACAATAGTAATGCAATTTTCCTCATGGAATGTTTAATAAAAATAACTCCAATTGCCCTTCAAGCAATAGATGTAACTCATGTGTTTCTTCTTGAGTTCGGGATCTTCAGGCATTTCGGGTTGTGAAGCACGAACCCAACCCTAACCCCAACTCAACTTTGGGCCTAGAAATAAGCCCGGCCCAAACCCAAACCCTTGGGTTGAGTTGGGGGCCGGGCAAATTTAGAGCCCTAAATGTACTACTAGGTGGTGAACAGTAATTGAAAGACCAAGAAAGGCTGACCACAAAGCTTTGGCAAATGAACAAATAAATAAAGAGATGCTCAATGGTTTCTACTGTTTGGTTACAAAGAGTACAAAAAGTTAGAGACGGATGAAAAGAAAAAACAAATTTCTAAAACATTTTTTTTATGTTACATCTAAACACTTGAAAAAAAGAAAAAGAAAACTTTTTCTTAGAAATATTTCTTCCGAAAAATAGTTTTTCTTAGAAAATATTTTCCAGTAAAACAAACAGAACTATAGTGAAAAGTAATGTGGAATAGAAAGAAAAAGATAAAGATAAAAATAAAAAATTATCAGAGGATGCTTTGACCCGAACCTTAAATATCACGATCCCTTATCAATGGGACCCGTTCTTCTCCTCAATAAAATTGCCACGTGGCCAGTTTCAGGGTCCTAGACAATCCCAAAATCGCCACGGTAGAGACACTAATCCATTGGATCTAAGCTCAGCCCGGCCCGTCTGCAGCCTTTGGTTCTTGGCCGTCTGATCATGCATCAACGTCCCACACAAACAAGTTCATAGCTAAAACCCATCAGGGCCGTTAGATGGGCTGACGAGAAAGAAAATCACAAAGATGGGGGTTCTGTCAAGTCTTAACAAAGCAAATGAGGAAGTGCAGGGGCCCACCCATGCAAGTTGAGGAGACAAACCTCAGTTCTACAGCCAATGAACTGAGAAAACCTCGCTATTTGGATATATGGGGAAGATGGAGATTTTGGGAAGAAATTATTCCAAAGATGGAAATGTCCTGACAAATCCACCGTCTCTATGGCATCTTAAACCTAATCCAATAATTCAATAAATTGACACTGATGGCCTTCCTCTCTTCTTGCTTTATCATCTGATATGGGGTGGAAATCTTAGGTTTCCCTGCTCGACTGTTCTCCTGTTTCTGATCAGGTATCTTAAGAGCAGCTTTGTAGAATTTCTTGCAGGTCAGAAGCTTTTTAGTTCAGCGATTGGTCTGTTTCTGTTCTTGGGTTTAATTTTTGGTTGTCGGTCTGTGTAATTGTTATAATCTTGAATGATGAGAGTTGATCATTAAATTTGGAAATTTTTGTTTCTGGGTTTTGTATTAGATTGAGTTTTATGTGATTCAGTATCTCGTGTGGATTAAGTGGTTGCTGAAATGGACGGGAATGAATCTTTCGCCCTGCTAGGATTGATTTTGGAACCATTATAGGAACTACCAAAGCAGGACCTAAGATATGGAAACCACATTTAATTATGTTGGGGGGTTTTGCACTTGCAAGTTTTGAAATTGATGATTAAAAACATAATCAGTATCATTTATGCAAGTTTAATGATTTGAAATTGATCGAGAAAAAAACTTTGAAAATTGGGAAGCTGAAGAAGAAGATTAGGAACAACAGATTCTTGAATGCTTTTGATTCATTCATTTTATTTTTGCTCGTTATTTTATCATTACATTCTTGAATGCTTTTGTTGGGGAAAATAATGTTATTATATAACTTGGGAGGCTAAAATGCAGTTACTGTGATGTATGAACAGTTGACAATCTTGAGAAATTTTTTGAGTCTGTTGGTATCAACTGTCATGCATATCATGACTTTTAAGAAACTGTGAATTTGAATTTGATAAGCCTCAAAGACTTCTACATGCTATTCTCATTCAAAACATTGTTACAATGTTCACTGCATATCCCACACCCATATCCTTGTTATATCTTATCTGACCTGGGAACAGCCAGAAAAGTGAAAGATCCGGGTGTCATAGCTTTCAAAGGCATTGTATATGAAGGACTCAAGGATTGGAATTAGAGCAAGTGACCTTATGAACACCTTACTCATGAGGTGTTTTCCACATCTGTTAAGGCTTAAAGGAAGTAAGTGTGTGCCTTAAATTATGATGCAGAAGCACATTATCAAGACAAGTAAATTCTCTCAAATTTTAAGAAAATTGGTTTCATATTCAAAATTTTCTTAAAGATAAACAAGGTTTTAACTGTGGATTGACACTCTGTAATACCATAAATTCAATAAATACTAGTAATTTTATTTTAGTTATTGATTTTGCTAATTATCATGACATGAAATAAATTTATTTTACTTTGCATTTTTGTGCAAATGTTTTAAATTTTATTTAGTTATTTATAAATATGAAGTCATCCCTAACGAACAATGTCTGTGTAAAGATGGATACTGGTGTCAATAAGGTTTTGTAAATGCCATTTTAGGAGGGAGGGAGGGCAATGTTGGTACATGATATTTTCTGACCATGAAAGTGTCCGGTTAGAGTCTACATGGAATATTCCCTACTATTCGCTTTATAATAGTTTAGATGTGCATATCTATTCCCTGCTCTTTGTCTTTATATATGATTCGTTTCTGTTGCTGCCAAATATTGTATCTTTCAAATTTCTCACTTACTTTTTTTTTTCTTTCAGATTATGTATTAATAGATGGTTCGATTAACCCTCTCATACATAACACTTATCAGGAGTCATTTTCCTCAGCTTCACATCAGCTCAGAGAAATCTACCATCGGCCAACTAAAGAATGACTCTTGTATTTTTTCAGACACATGGACAATGCTGGGGAAAGCAAGGCCTACAAATTTGGCGATCAAAGGACCAGTGATATTATAGTTCACTTGAGAAATAGAGAAGGAAGACCTGAATGGTTCTATTGCCACTCTTCTGTTCTTGAAAAGAAGAGCAAATTCTTTGCAGATCAGATCTCTAATCCTGGTTTGAGTAACTGCATTGATCTTGATTGCTCAAGCTCGGATTATGATCACCATGTTAAATTTTTGAAGCTTCTCTACCTCTCTACTGAATCACTTGTGGACACGTGGGACTCTGTTAAAACTGCTCTTGGTGTTCTTCAGGTAGCAGTCGCTTTGCATTGCGAAGAAATCACCAATAGCTGTATTCAGTACTTGGAGGCTGTTCCTTGGGAGGACAAGGAAGAGGAGGAAATCTTGAAGGTAGTCTCCGGAATGGGGCCAGTAGCTGCACCTGTATTAGCTAGGATACAACCTGTTGATTTGGATGCTGCAAAAAATGTTTTCATCTCTGCTATTCGTTTTGCCACCTCAAACGGTGGATCTTATCCTCCATTCACAGATGAACTCAAAACTTCTGCTCAGGAACAAGTAGAATACATGCTAGTTGAAGATGAAGATACACCATTGGTTACAGCAGATGAGGAAGTAAAAGCTGAAGTAAAGATGGGTCTTTCAAAGACCTTATCCATATTTGAGGAGGAACTGTTTGCCCTTAGATTATGGAGTGAAAAGTCATCGGAGGAAACAGAGAACAAAGTCTTGCAGAGTCTATCAGACCTTGAATGGATGTGTAATGTACTCCCCAAAATGGATCTAATGAAGGATTTTGTTTCCATCTGGGCTAATATTTCCAACCATATCTCGGTGATAGTTCTGGACAAGAAACTGGATTCTGTCATGTGGGGTGTCAAATTAAAGCTATTAGAAGTGACAGGAAAGATTTTGGAGGCTGTAGGTTATGGCAATGTTATACTTCCAGCACCAAGCAGGGTGCAGCTGTTGAAAGTATGGCTCCCGTATATAAGAAAGATGAAGCCTCTTCTGGATTCACAGGGCAGTGATGAAGTAGGTTTTCCATACAAGATGGATGACGACCTCTGCCAGAGTATTCAGGGAGCAATAATCTCACTATTACTGGCATTGCCGTCAAACGATCAAGCTGAAATCTTGGCAGACTGGCTGCAACCAGAGCAGGTTAAATACCCTGATTTAAGTGAGGCTTTTGAGATTTGGTGTTACAGAACCAAGGCTGCAAAGAGAAGATTGATGGTAGGCTTCAATGGAGTCGATAATGCCACCATAAGCCTTGGATAATTGAGCCAAGCTACTCATTCTGGGGCCCATTTCTTTCATCATGGCAGCACATTTTTACCTGGTTGATGAGATCTGCATCAACCATATGGAGGGTTGAAGCCCTGAAACCCTTTTAAGACGCATTTGTTTTATCCTGCTTTTGACATGCCATTTTATTGAGGTTCTGTATTAGAAAGTGTAGAGAAATATGGTTATAGATGGCAACAGGTCCTGTGGTATCTTTAAATTTTTTAGTCATGGTAAACAGGTCCTGTGCTATTTTTCTCCCAATTGTATTAGAAAGTGCCCCTTACCCAGAAGCTCTTTTCAAATTGGATTGACCATGGAACATCTTATGAAGTGATCTATCTGTTTTTACACGACATAATTGTCAGTTAAGCTTATATTTTCAAATGCAATATCTTTCTTGTTTCTCCTATCCTACCATCCCATCTACACTGTTAACTTGAAGAGCCATCCAAACCAATCTATAAATTGAATCTATTTTATCTTGTTAGCTCTTTCATCTCCTCCTTAACTGTACTACTGATTAACATTGTTTGATCCCCATAACTTGAAAAGGTCAGTAGATTTTTAGTAATTTCTTTGATTTGCAGCAAGTATATTTGTGTTTTGAGTCTATTCTGAAATGGGTCTCAACTCTTTGAGAACAATAATTGGTCCCATCCACATACCAAAAGATTATTCTTTTCTAAACCCAGAAGCTGGAGGACTACAAAGTTCCACACCACAAACATAAAAAAGAGGGAAAAAGGTTTAGATTAAGCACAGTGACCAGAGCTTTTTACAGAATAAACACATTAGACAGATACTACATACAGTATGTAACAACAGTACAACATTACCAAAAAAAAGAAAAAATGTAACAACAGTACAAAACACACAACCCAAAACAAACAGCTCTAGAGCTTCCACCTAGATGGTGCTCTAAAATCTAAAAAAAAATAAAAAATTTAACCTAAACCCTAGTAGCAGTCACACCCCCACCGCCCTTGTGGGCCAGATCCACCGCTCCGGCGCCGTAGTCGGCGTCGCGATATCCAGGGCCGTATTTGCTGCTGAACACTCCAGCATGGAGGAGGAGAAGATACAGCAGTTGAGTGAAGGTTAATATTATTATAAATGCCTCCAGCGTCTTCAACCTCCACCCTCTGTATCCTCCTATATGGATCTCCTTGCACGCTAACCTGCATCCACTCGCAAGGACGAAGTTAACCATCTATCCATGTGTGTGTGTGTGTGAAATGGAGATCTCCGATACCTACCCAAATGCTAAGACAGTGACAGCCCAAGCTACCAGAGCCGAGGAGGCTGCAGCGGCGAGACTGTCGCTTCGCCAAGCCCTGACATGGTTAGCGCCGGCCAACTTGGACGTGACGCCGATCACCCCGGCTATGATGGCAAATATCAGGAAGAACATGGTGGCGCCATTGACAGCAATTCCTGAAAACAGATGTTTCCCAAGAAACCATGCACAAGCTGATTATTAAAGGTAATTTTCTGGAGAGAGCTAGAGAGAGAGAGTGAAGGGTTAAGCTTAGGCTTACCAGGGTTGTTAACCTGGCCGTTGATCAACTTGTTAATACACCAACTAGCAAAGCCCACAACAATAATATACATTATCAGGTTGAGAAACAGCAATGGTGCTGCTATGTTTCTTCCCACCGTTTGAGCCATTTCTTCTCTCTTTCAGCTGTCTCACTCCTTCAAAGCAACAAAACCAGTTTAAGATTATGCTTCACGTCTTCAACTCAAACAGTCCCAAACAAATAAAAGATGAACAGTGCCTCTGCAACTCCTCCTTGACCAAATAAAATCTGTGTTTGGGAAGAACAAAGACCGACTTAGATAAATAAACCTATATAGAAGAGCAAGTGTCATAATCCGGCCAGCACATAGCCCATGATGAGCTTCGATCGGCACACCTAGAATGAAAAAGAAGAGCTTTGGACAGTGTGAGAAGATACGTGGCAATTAACAAAAGTGCTTTAACAAAGGTTGCGTACAGGTGGTGGGATACGTGTCGAAATGGGTCTTACCCTCCCATGAAATGAAACCTCTATCCGAATCCGGAGCTCGTGGTGTCGGTAACTCGTCAGGGTGTCTCAATGAATTAGGCGGCTTCATTGGGTGAATCGTTTTAGAACGATTAAATGTATTTCCATGTTTCACAAACAATAATAACAATGGCAATGTCTAACTACGGTCGTAACATGAATCCCATTTGTCCTTTCTAATTTGTGAAAAATCATACTTTCGATTATATTTTAAGTGTCTAATTCAAATGCTTTTAACTTTCTTTATACTTACTTGTATCCTTTTATGAATATTCTACTCTTTCTTATATTTATATCTATTTATATTATTAATAAAGGGAAGAGAGGGGAATATTCCCTCTAGATTCTAGTTCTCATTTTCTTTTTCCAAACATTGTCCTTTCCAAACAAAACAATTTTTTGCTATTTTAAACATGTTGTAACTACCTTAGACTGTTTATCTAAATAGGCCCGCATTTTCTATACGCATAGCGCATGCAACCCCCTACTTATTATATAAAGCCAAGACCTTTTTTTGTGACATTTTATATCCAAAATGTCTTCTATTTATTTATTTTTTTAAATTAACTCATACAGTTGTACTTGTTTGTTAAAGCCACTTACGTGTACCACTTACTAACTACGTAACATTGTATACCCAAAACGTCATCTTGTTTTTTTGCTCAGCGCATAGTGTATATAAAATGGGAAATGGTCCTTGGGAGAACGTGCCAACAAATAACATTTTTTTTCTCCCAAAACAACCTTATAATCCCATCTTAAGCCCTTGGATGTCTCAAATAATTATTCATATTCCCTCTTTGACTTTGATTCAGTGCTACCAGCTGGTTATTATATAAAGGAAAGTTAAGAGATTGTGACATAGCATTTGATTTCTCATTATAGCCTCTTAAATTTAGACTTTAATCTCTCCTAACTTTTTTTTTATAGGAACTATTAATCTTTATTGACGAAAGTAAGAAATCTCACAAGCCTCATCAAACAGGAGAGTCGAGAGACATTAGCGAGGTAGTCAGCAACCTGATTGCCCTCCCTAAGTACTCACTATGTTTTAATCTCTCCTAACTACTCACTATGTTTTATACCTATTTATTTAAGATGCCGCTAAAAAGAATAAAATAAAATATGACTAATATATCCCTTGAATAATTACTTAAAATTATAACAATGGTTTACAAAATTTGGTAGCCGTGGTTAAGACTTAATTAAAAGAGCAACAAGTATATTTGTTGGGTGTGTAGGTGCACCAAGATGGTCATTAGGCTGCCTTGGGTTGTTGGCGTTTGGGTGGACTTTGACAAGCATAATTATATTATAAACTCTGCTTGGACTGGATGGCCCCTTAAGCACCTTAGAGCATATTGACTTAAACCTGTTCAAATACTGGATGGGTTCATGAGGCAGGTTGATGGGTTGGTCTCATTTTCCAGCACTGACCATGTCTGAAAATATAATTCTAAAAATAAGTCAAACCATTTTAAAGACATTCAAGAAATTGTGTCAGAATAATCTCCCCTCAGTCCCCGAAATCCATGGCACATAAACCGGTCCTCTGTTCCACTTCTACCACACCTCCTGACGACCCAATTCTAACCACATTCCAATGAAACCATTCATGCCGTTGTTGCAATCACTCTTTTTCTTTTCTCTCAATCTACCCATTGAATCTATTAGTCCTCAATTCTTGTTCTTCTGTCAAAGCTTCAAACCCATTTATGATATCATGGAAAATTTTCATTTTCAGACCATTTTCTTGCAGCTCTCTTATTTTTAATCCGTCCCATCTAATCTAGAACTTCCCATTTTCAATTTTACATCCTTGTTATCAAAGATTCAAACCCGTAAAATTCTTCTTCATAATGGGGAATATCAATTTCTTCACAACTCTCCATCATCATCATCACCCAATCCTTCATCTGGTTTGTGCTCTACTTATAATCTCAAGCATCCCATCTTCATTCTCTGAGATCAGGAACACCCGAATCTTCGAGGACTCGAGGCCTATGATCCTTTTCGAACGCTTCGGATTCGCGAGAGATGGTCATGCAGGTGTAGCAATCAAAGATGTCTCATGGAAGTCTAAACACCGGAATGCAGAACTTGATCCCTCCTCAATGGGGTTTTTCCTTCTTAGCAAGGCTTCATACCCCATGATATTGAATGAGTCGGCCTACGCCGAGCACTTCTGCATCGTATCGAGCAAGTACGTGAAACTAATCTTCAAATTCCAGAGCCTCAATGTTGATTCAACATATAATGGTTCAATTGTGGTTGATAATCCAGAGCAGTATAGTTTGGTTTTTGGAAACTGTCAACCAGAATTCCAAGTCTCCATGGATGTTTATACTGAGATGTATAATGTAAAGGATGGTAACAAAGATTTCCTTCCTGCAGGACAGACCCAATTGCCATTGCTGTATTTTACTTTCTTCCTGATATATTCAGGGTTCTTTGCATTATGGGTCTTCATCTGTATCAAGCAGCGGCCGACGGTCGATAAGATTCATCTGATCATGGGTGCACTGCTGCTTGTTAAGGCTCTGAAGATTGTATGTGCAGCTGAGGACACAATGTATGTTAGAAGAACAGGGACTCCACATGGTTGGGATATTGCTTTCTACACATTTGGGTTCTTTAAAGGCATAATGCTGTTCACAGTGATCATTCTCATAGGCACAGGTTGGTCATTCTTGAAGCCTTACCTACAGGAGAGGGAGAAAAATGTTCTGATGACTGTGATACCATTGCAAGTACTAGAGAACATAGCTTCGGCCATTATCGGCGAGACAGGTCCTGCAACAAAGGATTGGTTAACATGGAACCAGATCTTCTTATTCATTGACATTGTGTGTTGCTGTGCTGTGTTCTTCCCAATTATCTGGTCAATAAATAGCCTTCGCGAGGCGTCGAAGACCGATGGAAAAGCAGCAAGAAACCTTGCAAAGCTAACATTGTTCAAGCAATTCTACATTGTAGTAGTGGCCTACTTGTATTTCACAAGAGTTGTGGTATCAGCTCTAGGGGCAGTTGTTAGTTATAGATTTGAATGGGTTGTAACCGCCGCCGCCGAAGGTGCAAGCCTGGTTTTCTATGTGTTCATATTCTATAACTTCCAACCGATCGAAAAGAATCCGTACTTGGTCATCGATGATGAGGAAGAAGCTGCTGCAGCACAAATGTTGGAAGAAGATGATTCTTTTGAGTTATAGGTCTTAAGTTGAATAGCTTTTCTTGTTTAAAGCTGGTTTGTACAGTGACATATATGTGACCTCACCAGATGAGCTTCAAGAACAGGTCTGTTTTTTTTTTTTTTTTTTGAGAAGCAATCTTCGCCTTAAGATGTTGAGTTGTGTTTTTTTTTGCCCCTCTTTGTTTGTGTAATATTATCAGATTTTCTATTAAGTGCTACTTATCAAAAGGGAGCTCTTAGTTTCCTTACAAAAAGAGTAGAATTCATTATCATCCATAAGTATTATTGTTGGGTGAAGATTACTCCATATTTGAAAGATGGTCTTAGGTTAATTTCCATGAGAGTTCTTATTCAGCATGAGATGTTAAGGCTGAGAGTTGGATCAAGTGTTTGATAAATTTAATTTGGTTAGAGCCCAAGTCTGGTCTAGTACAAATACTTTATTAATTAAAGAAAGCCCATCCTTTCTTATGACCCATGCAACTAGCAATTTAAAGGCAAATCAAGGGCTTCATTTTATATAATTTGCAAGCAACCCTGTGGTCCTAGACCTGTAATAGAAATTTTTTGGACCCCAAAAGTTTGGTTTAGGCTCAAAGCTTCTTTATTTTCTGGCCAATTATTCGAATTTTTGCCTGATACCATAAGTTATTAAATGGGCCAAGTTCAAATATAGGCTTGGGCAGATTTCGGGTTTGGGTTAGGACTCTGATTAGTATTGCTTTTCAAAAGTGCTTTTTTACTCTTTAAAGAAAAAATTACTTTTAAAAAGCAAAAGCAACATTTAGTTAATCATTTGTAAAAATATTTTTTGGCTTCTTAATTGAAGCCAAAAAAAAAAAAAGCAATTTTTTGCTTCTTCAGGAGAAGCAAAGGTTGATTACTTTTCGGTAAAATTTAAAAAAAAGATTTTTTATTAATTAATATTTTTAAATGATTAAATTAAATATTAAGAGATAATTTCTCTAAAACGATGGGTTGTAAAAGATTTCTTCCATCATGCATGTGTGTGTGGCATGTGCCTATTTCTATACCCTAATGCACAGAGCATATGTTGGTTAAATTACTATTCATATGGCTTATCCCAAACGATTCTCTGCCAAATTGATCTAAATTTGTTATTTCATCATCAACATGGCAGACAAACCCGTACCTCTAACTAAATATTAAAAAAATGGGATGCTTTGCTAGGAATCTGTCTCTAAACATATATACCCTTAATTGACTACACAGAATAAAGCTCATTCCTTACCAAAGGCATCAAAAATTTCAATTTAATAAGCCCCTTGTAGGCCTAGAATATCCTGTCAGGTAGCTGTGATGTGAATGAATAATCTCGTTTGGCAAGTTACCAGGTGAGAATGTGCATATGGTTGGGATCCCACAATGCTCGAGGATGCTATAAGTAGTTTTGTGATCCCTTACAAAGTAAGAGACCTTTTAAGGCATAACACGAGACTAAATCACTTTGGAACCCTCAAGTTAAGCGTGTGCTTGGGTGAGAGCAGTGCTATGATGGGTGATCACTGGGAAATTTTCTTATGTTATTCCTTGAGAACAAATTTGTGAAGGCCCATTGGGCTTAGAGTGGACAATATTTTGCTGGGTATGGGGCCGGAGCGTTACAAATGGTATCAGAGCTTACCCCGACCAGAAAGTGTGGGGGTTCGGCCCAACGCGAGGACGTTTGTCCCATGGAGAAGAGTATGTGACATCCTGACAGGTAGCTATGATGTGAATGGGTAATCTCACTTAGCAAGCTGCCAGGTGAGGATGTGCATATGGCTGGGATCCTACAACGCTTAAGAATGCTATAAGTAGTATTGTGATCCCTTACAAAACAAGAGGCCTTTTAAGGCATAACAAGGGACTAAATCCCCTTGGAACCCTCAAGTTAAGCGTGCTCGGGTAAGAGCAGTGCTATGATAGGTGACCACTGAGAAGTTTTCTCGTGTTATCTCTTGAGAACAAATCCGTGATGACCCATTGGGCTCATAACACGGGACTAAACCTTGATCATTAAGAAAAAAAACTATTAATCTACCTCTAAAGTTACTTAGGTGGAATTGTCAGGTTAAGATAATGTAAAGAGATTGTATAAGAAAAGAAAAGAAATGATTATAAAAGGTTATATTCTCATTATTTGTTATTTAGTTTTCTCATGGGTCGTAATTTTATTTTATTTTTTTGTCATTCTCCAGATAACCAAATGCATGCAGAATTAGGAAAATTAAATTGATTCTCCTACATATTCTTCGGACATAATTTTTTTTTGGCTGCTAAAATATTTAGGATACTTGGGTTGGTGAAGAATAGGTTTGGATTTATATTTATTTATTTATTTATTAAATTAATACCCAATTTAAGTTGAGAATTAACCTATTAATACCTCATACAACAAGTTTGGAGCCAGTACTTTACTAACTTAATCCATGCAACATCTTACGTTATGTTGTATACACGTGTGTCATTATCATCATCATTAATTATCGTCATAATCATGAGCTAGCTCTCACCAAAGCGGGTCATGCGACAAGAACCTTATCTTCTTTCGCAATAACAAAAGAAAAAGATTCTTGTCTTTTGAATCGCAGGTTGAGAGGATAGCACCAAGCAACTTGGTACACGTACATGATTCTTCTCTTGTAGTGAACTCAACAGTATGACACACGATAATTGTGGAGATGATTTGTGTGATCAAAAAGTCCTTATGAATTCTATACATTTTTGTTCTCGGATTTTATAAAATTAATTATTAATTATTTCAAATTAAGCAATAAATCATAGGGAAAGAATGAAAGTTTGGATAATCATTTCATAATATTAATTCATTTCCATATATAATTTTTGTAGGGGTCCTTTTCGTATATGCCCCGTTGTATGTTGGAGCCCCAAAAATTTGCCGGATGGGGTAATTTTGGAATTTTAATATTTATTGTTATGTACTTAAATTAGGTTTTCTGGTGGTGTGTTTGTGATTTGCAATTCTCAATCAGGAGAGGGTTTTGTACTCTGTAACCTTATTTTCATGAATTTAGTGATGAACTCCCGACATCCATAGATTTAGATATCTTTGCCAATCCAGGTAAATCGTGTATTTCACTTGGTTTGCTCGTTTTAAAAATAATTGAGAATCAGTGTCATTTTACTATTGCCAAAGACTTTATTCCAAAAATATTCTTTAAAGACTTGTTAACTTCATTAAAATATAATAACAAACAAATTGTTTACGAGTATCGCTAATCCTTAGTTACCAAGAAGGTATTGATTCTGAGATATCTTAAGAAGTATCACTGAAAACCAATTTCCCCGATCAGAGGTACATTTTTTTAAATATATTCCAATGCTACTCCATATATTAAAACATAATTGAAAAAATAGGCTTTAAATTCAGCAAGTCTGAATATTATTTTTCAAAAGTATCTGGAAAGAGGAATGTACGAAAAATAGTCCTTTCTCGAAGTCCATATCAAGCAGAATATTAGAATATCATACACCAAAAATTAGGGCAGAGGCATATGGAAAAATGTTCTTCTATCAAAATCCATCCTAAGTGGGGGTAACTAAGTGTGTCACTTGAACAAAAGACATGTCTTTGAAATGCAATTCAAGTTCCTTCTTAGATTGTCAATGAACACAAGACATCAGAATTGAATTCCATTCCTAGATCAAAGAATATCCCTTGAGTGACAAAGAATGAAGCCACATCCTCCACAAAAAAGTGAACAAGACAAGGATTTGAATGAAACAGAACAAAAAACAATATTGGATGGGGAATATTCCAAGTATCCCCAAAGGAATGCCATTCTGAGAGAAAACATGAGAAGGAATATCTCAGGGTATACCCCATAACATGAGATGAGCCTTTATTGTTATTATTACCATTTACTCCAAATATTTTCCAAGGGAATCAAATTCCCTTGATTTTTCCAACCCAAATTGTAGTATATTTCCACCCCAAAAGGGGTTTGATTTTAAAAAAAAAAGAGCTTCTGTGCTTTTGAGAAGTGGATATCCACATGCATTAATAAGCCAACCCACCACAGATGCAATTTACTTTTATCCAGATATAGAATATTACTTATCTTTAAAACTTCTTCAGAATATAGAATACTCACAAACTTCTGATAACCATACCCTTTGTGTTTTTGACTCAAATGGACACTTTCTACCACCACAATAATAACTACAAAAGCCGTTAAAGGGTATTTTGATAATTCAAGACACAGTTCAATCAATAATTCTACTTAATTTAGAACTGGTGACCAGAACAATAGGTCATCGGTTACCTACATGTTTTACATCGGAGGAAGCATCGCAGGCTCTCATAGGATGTAAACACATTGATTTTATAATCAAATCAAATCGGAATGAACTTTTTTGCAGTTTTATACTGCATTCTTCACTGATGTGGCCGTGAGATGCTGCCATGTGGAGCATCTCACGGCTTGTGTCTTTTCAAGTGGGTCCCATGCAAAACAATAAAAAATATGAATAGTGAGTTGTTCTATATGACAGCATTTCACAGTCGTTGCAGTGATAAATGCACTATAGAACTGTAGCGAGTTGAAATCATTTGTCATGGTTCGCTAAAGTGTTCCCTGATATGGATGTGGAGCATCTCACGGCCATTGTTTTTCATGTGGGGCCCACTTGATACATTTATAACATATGAAAAAACAGTGGTCCTGAAATGCTCCACATGGCAGTATCTCACGGCCACATAGGGAACACTTCAGCGAAACATGGCAGATGATTTCATTCCCACTGCGGCAGATGTTTTCCCAATCAAATCAGAGAAAAGTTCGAACCAGACTGCTGAGGTGGTGCTGACTCTTTACTTTCACAAATTTATTTATCACGTATGGTTAGTCTGATGAGGTGGTGCTGACTCTTTATTTTGAATAATAACAAAGAAGCAAGGGAAGTCCGGCCGTCTGCAAGTACCAAAAGAAGATTAAAAGCAAAAGGTGGTCGGTTCCGCACAAAGGAAAACTATGGGTGCATTTGTTAGCATTTTTAGTGGTACCAAAAAGTCACTGGTCCCAGAAGTCATAGCACGGTCCCTTATTCGGCTTCCAAAGCCAAGACAAGGCTGAAAAGTCACGGAAAGTTATTGCACCACCATATGGTACTTGGCATATCATGGGGTGATTTATTACTTTCAAAATTAATAATCTTCTCAAATAGATGCATTTTTTGCAAGGACAGATATACAGTTTGTCTATATGCATGATTTTATGAGTAACAAAAATTGGCACTTTGTATTCCCCATCCCCACCAATTGAAAATAGTTTGAAATCGTTTGCTGCAGCCTGCGTCAAATGTTGCCACATGCAAGCATCTGATGTCTTTATTTTTTGGATGAGAAAAGCGTTTTTACGTTGAAAAATGAGAAAACACAGAAGCCGTCAGCAGCAAGGTTTAAAAACTCGGTATCAGGTTTGGTATTCGTCCAGCCGGATATCAAGTTGTATCGGTCGATGCTTCCAGAAAAACCGCTGGTATCGGGTTTATACTTGGTATAGTCATAAGGCGATACCGGTCGATACTTCTCGGTATCGGCCAATACTTAAAACCTTGGGACTCAAAAACTGTACATGGCAACATCTGGATCAAGCTGCAGGGTCTACAGTAGAATTAAAGCTTGAGGATTGTTTATTTTTTTCATTTTCAAACCTAAGGGGGTCTAATTGTCCGTGAATTAAAGCTCATGCTTAATTGGACCATATATATATCAAATAGGATCATGATGGCAGCTTGGTTCAATTGGACCAACCAATGGAAAAAAGGGTTTAAAAATGGGTATCTGGTCAGAGCTGCACTGAACCTTTGAGGATGTTGCATCATGGTTCCATCAGTTCCACCAGGTCAAATTAGAAATTGAATTCTGAGCACTTTCATGCCACATAAAAAGAGACAAAGCAAAGGCAACATTCCAATTAAGTCCAATGCTCAATGACTGTGTCATGATTGACTGAAAGAAGTCACTTTATAAAATGAAGTTCAAGTACTCAGAATCTTAGAATCAATGCTTATGTTGACCCCACATTGCAATCCATGGAGGATTTACACCCCAAATTATCACCATCATGACTCTTAAAGGAAAAATCTATGGGGGGTCCTCACCATAAATATATGGCCCTTGGCTGCTCCACGCTACTAAGAATGTAACGTCATTGCACCTGTGTTTCAAATCAAAGCTGTCTTCTTTGATGGGCATCCTTAAGGATTTCTCATCCAATGCGAAGATCTTAACAAACAAGCTTCCTATAATGATCCTTAAAGGGTTAGGACCACCACATGATATGACCCTTCACTTGTAATATGCCAAGCAAGATCCATGCAAAAAATAAAGTATTTCTTCTTGCTTGGAATGAACATTTTCTAAAGCAATTACATTTGCTTTCCTTTCTTCCTCAATATTCATGATTCAAATATTTCATTTGGATTAACCTCTACTTAGGACAAGATTATCCCATGTTTTTCACTGTAATTCTCATATTTGGGTACTTCAGTTTTCTTAGGATTGTGTTTCCAACCTGCAGTGGCGTAGCCAGGATTTTAAGTTAGGGTGGGTAGAGTATCTCTTTAAACATTAAAGAATTTTTTCAAATGAAGACAACAGATCCGACGACTATTGTACCCAATTTTTTTTTTTTTTTGGTTTTTAGGGCTTATAAACTTTGAAGTAAAGAAGCCATCAAAGGTCGGTTTCAAACGAGAGCTAAAGGGAAAAGGAAAAAAAATAAGAAATAGGGAAAGAGAACTAACCTAGGTGCTGTGTGAGAGAGTATCACGAGCAAAACAAATAAACAATATGACGAGATGTTAATAACTTGATAACCCACGAAGGAAAGAGTGTTGTGTTAATAACGCACAAAGGAGAAACATGAATTACAAAACTATTGAATAGATATCGGTAACCCACAAATGAGAAAACTTGGGGTCGAGTTTAATTTTAATCATGACTTTCTTTCTCCTACTTTGATTTAAAAACAAAATCTCAGAGTTTGAGCTTAATTTCAACCGTGACTCTTTCTCTTTCCTAATTTTATTTAGAAATATTATAATCTCTTATTTACGTCTATTTGATTTAGAAACAAAATCTTAGAGTTGAGTTTAATTTCAATCGTGACTCTTTATCTCTCCCAATTTGACTTAGAAATATTATAATCTCTTATTTACATCAATTTCCACTCTCTCTTCCCCTTTGATTTGGAAATATTTTTTTGTTTAAGCACTTGCCATGGGATGTTGCCATTTGGAATTGATAGAAAATCAAAACCATTCGATCAGTTGCTTGAATGGCTCAAGGTGCCGGAAAAGATGGTGGACCATGATTTGTGGGCAAACAAAAAATTTGGAAGGGGGCATTAGTGCCATTTCCATATAAGGCATTAAGGGATATTAGGAGGTTAGGGTGGGCAGCCATGAGCCACCCACCCTACCCCTGCCCACCCTACCCTCTATGTTGCTCCGCCCCTGCCAACCTGAATTACTTTGCAGATAATGATGATTTTGCCTAAAACTATGTATAAAGGCTATTTTATAACACCAATTTTGTCATTGACATGGTGCAACTGAAGTATGTGCCATGGTATTGGAAATACCATTTTTTGGTATAATTTTGCATGAACAATTAGATCAAAGTTACATATAATAAATCCAAATTAAACCACCCACACAACTTTTGTTGACTATTTGAAAGGTGGGTTGAAAATAAAGCTTTTGATTAGGGGTGGTTCATATCATGGATGACATTTCAGCTAGGGCTTGCTATTTCTTCTTTTTATCCCCATTGCTCAAGGAATAGTTACATCTTTTCAACATTTAAAAAGTGGAAAAAGAAGGGGGAGAAAACTATATATTACTTATTAGTCAATCATTTGAAATTTTGTCCAAGTAAGCCATCTTTTGATAGACTTTACAGCTCATTAATGATGTGATCTTCTTTTAATTATAATATTTGTTGTAAAATAAAATAATGCCTAGTCAATTGATATAAGAAGAATATGTTAAGAAAAATATTGATGAAACAAGGATCATCCTCAATATCTAAAGTATAATTGTAAAAACAGAAAGAGTTCCCCAACCCCATCCCATCCCCTCCAACAATATGAAAGAGAGAGAGAGAGAGAGAGAGAAATCATTAATTATGCATGTCACAGGAAGGTTGTTGGGGGTTCAGTTATGCAAACTCATAGGTTTGCTCAAAAGACTAAATAGCTAAACAAGTAGCTGTGGTTTTAAGAAAGATTTAAGTCTTACAAGCAGAATTTTGTTTTAAGCCAACTCCATTATGCCCAATGTGGTCTGTTCTACTTGTACTTCTTTCTCAAGGCCTTTCCCTTAACCAAGTAAATGTAAAATTGATATGAAGGGATTTTGTTGATTACAATTTTCTAATTTTCTCCAGTATTTTATGTCTTTTATATCCCCTTGCATTGACATAATCTTTTTAAATAATTCTATATTTTCTGCAATGTTTTTGTATTGCTTCTATAACCTATTGTATTATTTAGAATCTCTTCTAAGCTCATGTCAAAAACCGGCGATATGGAATCCTCCGCCATGCTCCTTTGCCACACTAGTCTGCCGCTAATCAGAATGTATCATGTGGCATGCAATAGGACCCATCAAAGCATATCACATGACATGTTTTGGTTAATTAGTGGAGGAAATGGGTAAAGGATTAACAGTAAAGATAGGCCATATCTTAATTGCTATTAATATTTTCTTTTTTTAGATTTTGCTTCTAAAGGATGCCTTCAGAGATATTATTCCTTAAGCAACTTAAGTGACAATTTGATAGAGAATCTACAAAATGTAGGGGCACGTATGTGACATACATGTACTAGCAAGCAAGTAAAAGAATTATTCCAATGCATAAGAATCCACAGAACTATACAAGTAGGGTTGTAAAGTTTAAGCAATTAACCCTCAGGTTAGGCTCGCTAACATTTCTTAGGCTTAGGCTTGGCTTGTTAAATCTCGGCGCATTTAGAAATTAAAATTAAAGGCTACACGCATGAATAATGTAAAAATTTATGAGTGACACATATAAATTAACAAATAAAAAATAATGAATAATATAAATAATTTCGAATTTAATGTGCATTTTTTAAGGCTTAGACTTGGCTGATAATTAAGCCTAATTAATTACTCTGACATGGAAGGAATAGCCTTTTTATGTTGTGAAAAACCTCTTCAAAAAATATAATTATTTCCTGCCTATAATTTTCTAATAATATAATTGTTTTATTATAGTAACTCTTTCTTCTTCTTCCTTTTTTTTTTTTTAAGATTGATGGAGATCAATGTGACCTTTTTTCTTCAAACCACTCTTATTCCTAACAATTGTTTGTATTCTTATTTTCTCCCTTTCACCGGAACCTTTCTATTCAGTCACCTACCCAAGAGAAAAAGAACAGCAAAAAGATAAGATAGCACTTTGGGAGAGAATTTGTATTCATTATTTTTTTAAAAAGAACAAATATTCCTAGTTTAGTCATCCGCAGTGATTATTCTTCTGATTAATTAACACCAATCCCAAGAATCCACAAAAAGATAAGTAAAAAGTTAATCTTTTGATAATGAGTGACAGATAGAAAATTTAATTTCAGTGATACTTTATTAAATTATTTTAATTCAGAGAAATTAATTTTGGTGATACTTTTAGCAAATAATTAAAATTTAGTTGACACTAGTTGGAACTTTTAAAAAGCACTTTATTTTTAGTAACATTTTAGTGTTAATAACCCAATTCTTCTAAGAATGCCATTAGATAGTGTTATATTTGATTGAATGGTACAAGTCATCCTGTAGTGCTAGCTGTACAAGTCGATATATTGTATTATATAAGTCAACACATTTAAATGACTTGTAAACTACAATGTACTAAAGCCAATTTGTATTTTTTGATTAAGTGGTATAAGTTACCCTATAACTATATATGTGGGCATATTGTATTGTAGCGCTATACCTGTGCAGTGGTCCACTAACCTAGAAGCCTGTCAATCCCTCATGAGCCTGCCATCGTTGGTCTAGCCACCCCTTATGGGTGACGTTAAGACTTACACTAGTAATGAATTATTGGATCTGGTGACCCACTAACTTAGAAGCCTGCCAATCCCTCATGAGCTTGTTCTCATTGGTCCAATCACCTCCTACGGGTGACGTTAGAACCTACATTAGTCGCGGATTACTGGACCTAAATCTAATTCTAATACCATTTGTAACGATCCAACCTAGTGATGTATTGTCTGGTTTGGGTTTAAGCTGATATAGTTTTGTCCTTAAAAGGTGTCTCATTAAGTTAAGTGTTCTCTTGATTCTTATATCTTATCGTTCGTTTCTGATGTGGGATCGGAATGTCACATACAATATAATGTATTGATTTGTATAGTTATAGGATGACTTGTACCACTTAATCAAATGACTTTAGTTTTTATATATGTACTTGTATAACAATGTAATGTAAGGGCATTTTTGAAAGGATTGGGTTTGTGATCGTAAAATGTCATAAAAACTAATTCTTTTGATTCTTTAAGTTAATAGTGTTGACTGAATTTTAATTATTTTAAAAAAAATCACGAAAAATTAACTTTTCCAGAAACAAGAAAAAACACAACTAAACAAACCATTGCATGCTATCACAGTCAGAGTCTCATCAGAACCCATTAAACCATCAGATAGCTGTAACAACTTTTATCTAGTATCAATAACAGCACTTTCGGGGAGATTAAAAAAAAGGTCCGTTTCATCTCTCGCATAAACAAAGTATTTCATTTAAAAAGGGAAATTACGTCTTTCTAAGAACATTCTCTCATCTCATCTCACCTGTGCCTCGTGACGTATCTCTTATTTGTTCTTGATGCCCATAACCCTCGTTAAATACGGTTCCTTAGCTTGTAATATTCTCTTCTTTCACTATTTTTCACCTCTCTCTCTCTCTCTCTCTCTCTTTCTCTTCTCTTTCACTTGGACTGATCTGCCTCTATATATAGATGGATAGATCGAGTTCTGGCCAAAACTGAATTTTAGGTATTGATAGCAGAAAAAGGACACCTGCATTTAACCGGTCATGCAACATAAACTAGAACGACAGGTTTGATCTCAGAGTACACACGGCAGTGACACCAGCAATCTAAGCCAGACCAAAAGAAGTGAAAGATAGAGAGAGAGAAAGGGACGAGTATGTGGCATGTTAGATCTTGATCCAGTGATCTTCATTGTATTCCTTTTAATTTGTCTGAGGTAATCTTCCAGCTGTTCTCTTATCGCAGAATCACCAGCTGCTCTGCTTAATAACATTATTGCCTCGACAGTATTCACGAACGATAGTTTCACGAGATACCCAGGTGAGTTTTGGATTCTTCCTTATCTGGGTTTTCTTCAAATTTTGATTTTAGCCTAACTGTTTGTCTGGTTCTGTATGCTTCGATAACGGAGAGAAAGGCAGCAGCTCTTGTCTCTTTTCCTCTCTCTCCGATTTCCGTGTTTTATTTGTTGATAAATTGTACTTTGTTTTCATGTGCAATGTGTCTGCAGATTGATTGTCCCTCGCACACCTATTTGTTTTCTCTGTGGGACTTGTCACAGTTTTCGTTATTTGATCATACCCCATTACCACCAAATGGTGAAATGCTCATCTGTGTATCCAGTCCTCTCTGCTTAAATCTTCGAACCCAACATCGCCATGCACTTCGTCGCCAGAAGATTCAAAACAATGATGGGTATCAGCCTCCTTTCGAGCAGAATCTCTTTTGTGGCACTGGCGTCGTCTCCGGCTATCCGTACCCTTTTGCGTTCCTTCGGTGATTTGCCTATGTTGGAGGTTCTATCAATTTTGATCCATCTAACGCTTGTCGTTCTGTTTCTGTTCTTCGCATTAGCGAGGCGGATATTCTCTTCTATCGGTCGAGTTCCACTCTTTAAGGAGGACTCTTCGAATGCGAATTCGATCCCAGTTCGTCGTAGCGATGATAGAGTAATGCAGAGTATTGAGATTGGTACGGGATTTAAAGTTTCGGTTGTCTGTTGTTTCTATATGCTTTTTCTGCAAGTATTAGTTCTAGGGTTTGATGGTGTGCGCTTAATTAGAGAAAGAGCAGACGGGAGGATGACAGACTGGTCCCTTCTCTACTTACCTTCTGTTCAAGCTTTAGCTTGGTTCATATTGAGCTTGTCAGCCTCCTATTGTAAATTCAAGGCTTCAGAGAAATTCCCACTATTGGTGAGGATATGGTGGTCTCTGTCTTTCATTATTTGTTTGTGTAAGCTGTATGTTGATGGTAAAGGATTGTTTACTGAGGGGTCAAAGCACTTGAATTCTCATGTCGTTGCGAATTTTGCTGCCACACCAGCCCTTGCTTTCTTGTGTTTCGTCGCAATTCAAGGTGCTACAGGTATACACTTATGTAGAAACTCTGATCTTCAAGAGCCATTGCTGCTTGAAGAGGAAGCAGGCTGCCTTAAGGTGACCCCTTATGCCGATGCAGGCTTATTTAGCTTGTTAACCCTCTCTTGGTTGAACCCTCTTCTGTCAATTGGTGCAAATAGACCTCTTGAACTCAGGGACATCCCCCTTCTGGCTCCAAAGGATCGAGCCAAGACCAATTATAAGGCTTTGAACTTGAATTGGGAGAAATTGAAGGCTGAGAATCCTTCAAAGCGGCCGTCTTTAGCTTGGGCAATTTTAAAGTCATTCTGGAAGGAGGCGGCCTGTAATGCCATTTTTGCTGGCTTGAATACGGTTGTTTCATATGTGGGTCCTTTTCTGATCCGCTACTTTGTGGAGTACTTAGGGGGGAAAGTGACCTTTCCCAATGAGGGTTATGTTTTGGCTGGGATATTATTCTCTGCCAAGCTAGTGGAGACGTTAGCAACCAGGCAGTGGTACATAGGGGTTGACATATTGGGCATGCATGTAAGGTCAGCTTTAACAGCCATGGTATATAGAAAGGGGCTCAGGATCTCAAGTACAGCTAGGCAGAGCCACACCAGCGGCGAGATTGTGAACTACATGGCAGTTGATGTGCAGAGAGTTGGGGACTATTCATGGTATCTTCATGACATATGGATTCTTCCTCTGCAAATTATACTTGCTCTAATAATCCTGTATAAGAATGTCGGAATTGCCGCAGTTGCAACTCTAGTTGCCACTTTTATCTCCATTATTGTTACTGTCCCTCTGGCAAAGATGCAAGAAGACTATCAGGACAAACTAATGGCTGCAAAGGACGAAAGAATGAGGAAGACCTCTGAGTGTCTGAGAAACATGAGAATTCTCAAGTTGCAAGCTTGGGAGGACAGGTACAGAGTGCAGCTTGAGGAAATGCGAAATGTAGAATTCAAGTGGCTCCGAAAAGCACTCTACTCACAGGCCTTTATTACTTTTATCTTCTGGGGCTCCCCTATCTTCGTCTCGGTTGTCACTTTTGGTACTTCAATATTGCTAGGTCATCAGCTCACAGCTGGCAGTGTACTTTCTGCTTTGGCCACTTTCAGGATCCTCCAAGAACCTCTTAGAAATTTCCCTGACTTGGTCTCAATGATGGCTCAGACAAAGGTGTCTCTTGATCGCATTTCTACCTTCCTGCAGGAGGAAGAATTGCAGGGAGATGCCACTATCATTCTACCACGGGACATCACAAACATAGCTATAGAAATTAAAGATGGTGAGTTCAGCTGGGACCCTTCCTCTCCGCATACAACCTTGTCTGGTATACAGATGAAAGTGGAGAAAGGAATGCGTGTGGCTGTGTGTGGCGTGGTTGGTTCTGGGAAGTCGAGCTTCCTCTCTTGCATTCTTGGGGAGATACCTAAAGTTTCTGGTGAAGTAAGTTGCCTCCATTGAACTTTTAATTATTTTTATATCAAAATTTTTGTTACATTTTGATTTCATAGAATCCTTTGTTTTGTGGACAACTATTAACTGTTTTTCTGTTTCATTTCTTGGGCGGTATCCAGGTTAAAATATGTGGATCAGCAGCCTACGTTTCTCAATCAGCTTGGATACAGTCTGGAAACATAGAGGAAAATATTCTCTTCGGCAGTCCAATGGACAAGGCAAAGTACAAGAATGTCATCCATGCCTGCTCACTGAAAAAAGATTTGGAACTTTTTTCACATGGAGATCAGACCATCATTGGTGACAGAGGCATAAATCTCAGTGGGGGCCAGAAGCAAAGGGTTCAGCTTGCTAGGGCTCTCTATCAAGATGCTGATATTTATTTACTTGATGACCCCTTTAGTGCAGTTGATGCGCATACAGGATCAGAATTATTTAAGGTTAGAATGTCATATCCAATTCATCGGGTCTTTAGTTTCTGAAAACCTTCACATGGAACTTTTTTATTTGGGGTTTTTGTCACATGGATTTGGCTAAACAAATGTGTCTCAACTGCAGGAATATATAATGACAGCTTTAGCTACTAAGACTGTGATTTTTGTTACACATCAAGTTGAGTTTCTGCCAGCTGCCAATCTAATCGTGGTATGCAATCCGCTGTAGTCTTACTTTTATGTTGTTTACTGTAAATTGTCATGTTGTTTAACTATATCATTTACTTGCATCTGCTTCTGGCAGTTTTTTCTGATGCAACATAAAGAACTCAAAAAAAATGGCGTCATTGTGTTATTGGCTGAGTGTTAATTCAAATGGGGTAAATTAAACTCATTGGATAACATTGAACTGGATCATCTTTAATGGAATTTGTTGCTCATCCCACTACATTCATCTCTATGTATTTTTCCTTCTTGTTTGATAATCCTATAATGCTTCTTTTCCTTAGAAATATCGTGGTTATAGGGTGCAGACAGGTTTTGGGCCCTATTTGTTGTACTTAGTATCCAAGAATCAAGAGCATTACTATTCTCAGGTCGTAGCATGAAAGTTAACTGCCTTGATGTTTTTCAATTGAGATAATGTTCACAACTATCTCTTATGGTTACTTTATTATAGAAGCATCCGTCTATATATGAGTAACCTGGTGAGATCACACACTGTTGCAAGCCTGGTGTGACATTTTTGACATGCCTTAGCTAAGATGGATGGCCCAGTTTACTTGATTAGAGAAGTGCCCGTGTTTATATGTGTAAGCTGGTAAGATTTCAGATTGTTGCAATCCTGTTTTGGTGCTTTTTTTCATGCCTTATGAAAGGTCCTTTGAGCAACGTCTCACAATTTATTTATTTATTTATCTTGTACACGATTGATATTATTTTGCAAGTCTAGAATAAAGTCATTTAAGCACAGTATTTCTTCTTCCTTGTTCAGGTACTTAAGGAGGGCCGTATCATACAGGCTGGAAAATATGATGATCTTTTAGAAGCTGGGACTGATTTCAGCACATTAGTCTCAGCTCATCATGAAGCAATTGAAGCTATGGATATTTCTGTTCGCACTTCTGATGATTCAGATGAAAACTTTCTTGATAACTCTATCAGTTTTATTAAGAAGTGTGACTCAAATGGGAATAATATTGATAGCTTGGCAAATGAAGTGAAGGAGAAGGAATCTGCTTCAGACCGGAAAGCAATAAAGGATAAAAAGAAAGCAAAACGGTCAAGGAAAAAGCAACTTGTTCAGGAAGAGGAACGCGAGAGGGGAAAAGTCAGCATGAAAGTGTACTTGTCGTATATGGCTGCAGCATACAAAGGCTTGTTGATACCATTGATTATCCTTGCACAAACAGCTTTTCAGGTGCTCCAAATAGCCAGTAACTGGTGGATGGCTTGGGCAAATCCACAAACTAAAGGAGATCAACCCAAGACAAGTAGTGTGGTCCTTCTTGTTGTTTATATGGCTCTTGCTTTTGGAAGCTCATGGTTTGTGTTTATTAGGGCCATACTAGTAGCTACATTTGGTTTAAAAGCTGCACAGACATTATTTGTGCAGATGCTGAGATGTATATTCCGTGCACCAATGTCTTTCTTTGATTCTACTCCAGCTGGGCGCATCTTGAATCGTGTAAGTTTGCTTTTTTCACTAGAAAGATATATGACCAATCTCTTTCTCATCCTTGCTGATGTGTGCTCTTGCCCATTCTATTTTCCCTCTATCTCATTATGTGGATGAATTATCTTTCCAGGTTTCTGTTGATCAAAGCGTTGTGGATCTTGATATTCCTTTCAGACTTGGTGGGTTTGCATCAACAACAATACAACTTCTTGGTATAGTAGGCGTAATGACAAAAGTAACTTGGCAAGTCTTGCTTCTTGTAATTCCAATGGCTATAGCATGCCTATGGATGCAGGTAGTCAATTTTCTTTGTAAATTGACAAACTAATTTTATCATTTATCAAAATCTCAACTTCAGTTGTCTGTTTTGATACAGTTGTGCATCTCCGCATTTCAAATAGTGAGCATGTGAAATGTAAAGCCTTTTTTCTTTTCTTATATTTCCAATTTGTATATATTCATAAATACCATCTTCTCACGATAACCAGCTTGTTAGAATCAATTTTTCACTGTGACTTAACTTACAGGTTCTACATACATATATAAATGTGTGTGTGCAAATGTATGTATGTTTGTGTGCACATATGAATTTTATATTGAGTTGCTCATGTAAGTCAGGAAGATCCCTGCTTGGTTGTTTCAAGCATATATTTGCACAATCTTGGGCATTTCTAATATTGATGGTTGTCATACGTTTTCTTGCAGAATTATTGGATATAATTAAAGGATTTAAATTTATATTTTGTAAAGTGCAAATTTGCTGATGAAGTTCGAGTTATAGATGCTTCCAATTTAGAACACATTAAGTTTGAGTTACAGATCCTTCAAATTTAGAAAATGTGTTTTCCTTGTTACTTTCATTATGCATAATAGATAGCTAAAATGCCTGACAATGTGCAAGGTTTTCTCTGACTGATCCTTTATCCTTACCATTTGAATTAATTTATTTTAGAGTTCACTATGTTCAATTTGGTGAATGCTTTTCTCCTCACAATGATAGCTACTGGTCTGAAAGTTCAATTGTTGAGACTGAGAAGTCCAAAGTACAGATTACAAATCATAAGTTTTATCTGATTGAACTGTTTCTAGCAGCATTGCGCTGAAAATAATATTTCTCTTAATTATTAGATATAAAAATTCTGCATATTTGATTGTGGGTGTACATTTTAATACTTTACAATTGATTCTGTTTAAGTTACCCCAAAAAAATAAAAAATAAAAAATAACGGGCCTCTATTTATTGGTCTGCTGGTATTGAAAAGACAAGGTTCATTTTTTATTTTTTTTTTAATTTGTCACTATGAGAAATTGAATGATAGATATTTGGGTGCAGAAATATTACATGGCTTCATCAAGGGAACTTGTTCGCATTGTTAGCATCCAGAAATCTCCAATCATCAATCTTTTTGGGGAGTCAATTGCTGGTGCGGCTACAATCAGAGGTTTTGGGCAAGAAAAACGGTTCATGAAGAGGAATCTGTATCTTCTTGATTGTTTTGCCAGACCCTTCTTCTGCAGTCTCTCAGCTATTGAATGGCTTTGCCTCCGCATGGAGTTACTCTCAACTTTTGTATTTGCTTTCTGTATGGCCCTACTTGTGAGTTTCCCCCATGGGAGTATCGATCCTAGTAAGTACAAATTTTCTTTTCCTTTGTTTTAACACCATTCACTACAGGGAAGAAAATGAAGTGGAGCAAGTTGGGATGATTTTGGCATATTGAACAAAGACATGTTATGGAACCAGTCAGAAGATGAGTTTGTGCTATTTGAAATATTTTGGATGGGAAGGGAAGGAGTAACTAGTTGAATTGTGGATAGAGCTGCTAAGAGAAGATTGAAAACAAATGTTATGATTTTGCATATAGCTTTTGACTGGTTTAATTGGCTGAAAATAATTCAAGCCTATGACTTAAGTGAATAAGAATCTCATTATTGATTGATCATACATCTTATTGCCATGTGAACTTTTCCAAAATTTGCTTGCAAAATAATTCTTCAAAATGTTTTAGTTACACGTGGTATGATTACATATAATGATTGAAGTTGTTGTTCTGTAAAATATCGAAAATGTTCTGTCATGAGTATTAGTTAAATGAGATGAACATGATTTCCTTGTAAATGTTCGTCTCTTAAGAGGCTTCAATGGTGGTGATGATGATTTATTGGCTGCATGAAGAGAAGGATAGATAAAGCTTTTGATAAATGTTAACTTCTGATAGCTTTCACTGCATAAGTGTTAAATCAGTTGCTTCTTCAATGTAGGTATGGCTGGTCTTGCTGTGACGTATGGCCTCAATTTGAATGCACGCTTATCACGGTGGATACTGAGCTTTTGCAAGCTTGAGAATAAGATTATATCAATTGAACGGATTCATCAGTATTGCCAGATACCAGGTGAAGCGCCGCCTATTATTGAGAATTGCCGCCCACCATCCGCATGGCCAGAGCATGGAACAATTGAGTTGATTGATTTAAAGGTACACAATTAGATCTTCTTTATCTAGTACATCATAGTTCCTGTTTTCTAGGGTGAAACTGTTGTGTTGACTTGGAAATGTTGTGAACATCTGATGCCTCTACTTTGTTTTCTGTTTTATTTATCTCTTGGTTGCTATCAGTTTGCAATTTTCTTTAGCAAAACTAAGTTCCATTTTAGCCATATTTAAGTTCATAGCTAAATATATTCTTCTTAAAGAATTAAACAAAAAGAAGAAGAAGTAAAAGCCTGTATATTATAATTATAAGTACACCTGGGGGAGAGACCCACCTTGCCCTTGAGTGAAACTATAGTCCAACACTTTGAGACAAACCCAAGATCCAGTAGAGGTTAGATATCTCAATCAAGGATTAAATTTCGGTATCAGCCCAGTCCAATGCCGAGTTTACTCGGCCGATACGGGTAGTATTGGCCGAGTCAGGGGCGAGACAGGTCAGGCCGACCCAACTCATTTGCCTCTCTTGGCTAACTGATGTCATTTTACTCACACCACATGTTACTGATACACATTTTTTGAGCAATAATTTTTAGCAGAGACACTGGAAAACTTTCAAGCTTAACCATCCCAAAGAAAAACATTAATAATAATTTTGCATCTCTATTTAAGAATACGAGCCATAAGATGCTCTAGTGTTCTGTCAAGACCTCACCATCACTCAAGCAGATTTCAGTACCTCTCCACTTGATAAATGATTATTACGGCAGTAAGAAAACAGGTATTGGTTGCTCAGTCAAGGAATTGAAGAATTGGAAGACAATAAATGTTACCTGTGATTGGTATGCTACAAGATTGGTTATTTGTATGACAGTTGTGTTGAAAATCAGTCTGACTGCTAGGTTTTACTCAATATCTCAACCAATGAAGTGTGAGTCAAGGCTTGATTGGACCAATCACAGAGAAGGTTATGCAACAAATTTTTCACTCGTTCACCAACAACACAACAACAAATATAACAAAATGCTGTATCTTCAGTCAGATTATGTGTGTTCCAATTATTTCTAACCAATTCCACTTATTTTCATTTTGTTCTTCCTCTGCTCATTTTAGATCCTTCAATATTCTCAATCATATACCTTTTCATAAGTGTCTCCCTTGGTCTCCAATTTACGTCCATGCCATCTCAACTTTATCTAATCTCATATTTTGGCGCTGCTCCTGGATGCTTTCGAAAAACAAATATATTGTTTTTGTTGCCCAACATTTTGCTTCATACATCGTAGCAGGCTTAGTTGTCACCACTAAAGATTTGCCTCTTGGATTTGAGTAGAATACGTCAGTCGTGTATCTCTTTGTGTTGCATCCTCATCAACATCCCCCCTTTCTTTAATAATTGAGCCCAATTGAGTAAAATGGTCCATTGCTCTAGCCTTTCTGCTATTTGTGCTGAAATTGCATTATATATAGTCTTAACTGATGCACCAATTTTGTGAGCAAATTAAAAATACACACAATGGCTCTAACTTCTTCATCCACCAGTTAGATGACCAAATAGCTCCACTGTAAAAGCTGTCAAGAACTTTGTCTACCATTTATGCGACAGCATCGCCTGCATTCCCCATATGCACCCAGATGGCTCCGTAAGTGCTGGCTGTAGCAAATAGCCAAATCTAAGACAAGCTGAATCCGAGAATAGGATGGTATCAGAGCATAACATGAGCATCAGATAGCAAAAGCTAAGTCCGGCAGAATTCATCACCTTTGTACCATAAACCATTATTCAATGACCACCATTCATTTATTCATAGTTCTTGTCAAGACATCAATCAAAAATAGGTTCTGTTTTCATCTTTTTTTATTTTATTTTTTATTTTTTTATTTGGCAACAATATATGAGTTTTTCTTTAGCTTTGACCCGTGATAACTTGTTTCTACACTGAATTTGAGCTTACCATACTGGCAAAAGTTAAGCTATATCTTTTTCTTTTCGCTTTCTTTATCCTTGTTTCCCAAATATGATTTTCCTCTCATTTCAATATGCTAATCAATTGTCTGCTGACTGTTTTATTCTGTTTTGTTGAAAGGTCCGTTACAAGGAGAACCTCCCATTGGTCCTTCATGGTGTGACCAGCAAATTTCCTGGTGGTAAAAAAATTGGAATCGTGGGTCGCACAGGAAGTGGTAAATCTACATTGATCCAGGCTGTATTCAGACTAATTGAACCGGCAGATGGAAGGATTATCATAGACAATATTGATATCTCAGCAATTGGTCTCCATGACCTCCGTGCCCGTTTGGGTATCATACCACAAGATCCAACACTGTTTGAAGGGACTATTAGAGGCAATCTTGATCCCCTTGAAGAGCATTCTGATCATGAAATTTGGCAGGTGGGGAACATATTTAATCCCCTTTTTTCACTGAGAAAAACCCAACTTAAAAATTTGTGTCCCACTAAATCTTATATGTTTGGTTTGCCATAGGCTCTTGATAAGTCTCAGCTTGGAGAAATGATCCGCCAAAAAGAAAAAGGGCTAGACACTCCAGGTATGTTCCCTGCAAATATATATACAAGTCATTGCAGAACTCACCAGCATTTGAAAACTTTATCCTGGTGTAGCTAAAATATATTTTTGGGTTGAGTAGGACTAATCTATCAATTGGCTTTTGACGTAAACTTGACAGTACTTGAGAATGGAGAAAACTGGAGCGTTGGGCAGCGGCAACTTGTCTCATTGGGCAGGGCTTTGCTGAAGCAGGCACGAATACTGGTGCTTGATGAAGCAACAGCCTCAGTTGATACTGCCACAGATAATCTTATACAGAAGATCATCCGAACAGAATTTAAGGATTGCACTGTTTGCACCATTGCACATCGTATCCCAACTGTTATTGACAGTGATCTGGTCCTGGTCCTTAACGAGGGTGAGTACAACAATATTTGTTTTTATAGTGATGTAATAAAATAAGTGGGAATTAGTTGAACTCACCATCAGTATTTCACATCATTTTGGTGGAAGTTTTTACTCTCATGACCTATGTGGAAGCTGCTTGTATTCACCATTGCCATTGCATTTTCTATCTATCAAACTTCTGTGCATGCTCTCACAGTTTGGTGGGGATATTTTGTAGGCCAAGTTGCGGAGTTTGATACTCCTGCACGACTGTTGGAGGACAAGTCATCCATGTTCTTAAAGCTGGTGACTGAGTATTCAACAAGATCGAGTGGCATACCAGATTTATGAATAAAATGGCATGCCCTAGTACCTTCAATGAAAGACCACAAGGGTAGGGGATTGCATGGATAGGCTACTGTAAATCCCTTCTGCCGCATTCCCATTGAGGAAAGTGGGACAGAAAGGTAGACACCATGTTATCTAACAAACCCATGGTGGAAAAGCTTGAGTTTTAAATGATATATGGGTTTATCTTATCTTTCAAGCAGAATTGAGGAACTGGTGCAAGGTCTGCCCACTGTGTTAATAGAGAATGATTTCGACCGCTTAAGAGTCGCAGATCATAATAATCATGCCAGCAGAAGAAACGGGCGGCAAGTTTCTTTGCGACACGTCAAATAAAGCAGTTTTATCATCTAAACCAGATCTTCTTCTGTACTTTGTACAGTTATCCGCCCAGTGCTGCAACTGGGACAGTTTTGTTCTAGACATTTATGAAACACTGCAATTCAAAGTTCCTATTCTGCTTCTTCCTCACCAATTTTTAAGTTGCTGCTCATAACTTGCAGGGGATATGATTAACATACAATGTATCTTTTTGTAACTAGCTGGAGAAGGGTACGGTGGACGCAAAGTTCAACGAAGCAGCACCTTTTCAACTGTAACATAACATTTCCAGGGAAATTAAACATGGAGATGACCCATCTCAAAATGTGGTATTTTGCATTATATGAAAAATTTTACTATTACTGGTCTAGCATATTGTCTATAGAGCATGTACTGTTGGAATCATTAGATGAGGACAACTTTTGCAGTGCATCAGGGATCTCTTTCTTGGCTCCTCTTGTCTCAGATAATGATTTGGAGAAGGAGATGAAGTCACTGAACATAAACAAGCTATTTGTAATAACAGAGAGATCATGTCCAGAAACTCAGCAATGCATTAAATTTTTTTGGCATTTTCAGAACACTCTGTTCATGGATTTTCAATTGCTAAATTAGGGTACAAGAATTGCAGAAGCATCTAATCAATGGTAAATCAATCAGGCAACCCAAAGCAATGCTAAGATGCATCAAAACATCAATTCAACAGTTGAATCCACCTTTTGAGTGGCAATGTTAATTATCAAAGCTAATGAACTTAACACTACACCTCATTAATATCAGTTTGAGTGGGAGCAATGAAGAAGAGGACTAATCAAATCCAATTTGGATGGTTCTTGAAAAACAACAACCAAGTGTTTTTCTTGATCAACTATTTTATGAAGCATCAAATTTATCAAAAGTTTCAAATATTCTTTAAAAACTTTATCTACCATTAAAAAAAGGGCTGACGTTTGGATATTGAGAAACTGCAAAAAATTTCAGGATTCCTATGAGCATTTGAACATGGAAAAGAGAAAAAAAAAGAAAAGAAAAGAAAAGGGTGTAGGACCCAGCATCGGAGAAAATACAAAGCTCCCAAAGTCGGGGAAACGGAAAAAAATAAAAAACAAGAACTACGACAAGAGAAACACGAATTTCTCATGGTGCAATTTCTCATTATCCATAGGTACCAATTGTGAAATCAAATCCTTAATTATTATAAATAAGTTTTCATAGACTAGCTACCCATATGTGGGAGCCATAATTTTTGGCTCACAATGTGTCAAAATTGGGACCTAGAACCAAGGACCTTAAATGGTTTCTTTCGGGCATTCTCTACAACAAAGATTGTGTAACTAGGCATAAAATGAGCCATCAATTGACTCATTATATAATAATTTTAAAAAAATAAATAAATAAAGTTTTTTTTTTCCAAATTCAAGGGACCAATCAAAAGTCCATCGATGGTTGTGGATGATTTCAATCAGTTTCTTTCGTCCCAAACCGACCATAAATTTCCCCACACAACAGCCACTAGGGCAACAGGATCTCATTGGTGTCAATTTTCTCCTAGATTGGTTTCTACTCTTTGAGAGAGATGTTGCGGAGTTGAGAATATGATGATTAGTATTCTTTTAACAAAAAAAAACTTCTTTTCTTTTCTACCACTAGAAAAATGTCTTTAATCTTTAGATGCTCTGTGTAGGGCAGGCGGGTTTGCGCGACGACCATTGAAATTTTCTGCAATGGCTATCTGCATTAGTTTCTATTTTGATTGTGAGATGCTACCACGTGGAGTATATCACGGACTGTTTTCAAGTGGGTCTTATATTAATCATTTACAATAATGAAAAAAATACTGACTATGAGATGCTCCACATGGCAGCATATCACACCAACGGCAGCAAACAACGTAAGTAAACATTGCATAAGATTTAGCATCATTTAACGACCCCTTAAGGTATTTAACGACTAAACAGGACCTTCCCCGTCCGATTATTGTTTCAAACCATACACAGTAGTTACCGTCTAGAAATCGTTTAATATTACACCCAGTCTGCAACATACAGCTTCCGGTGCAAGAGCACCGTAACGTAACACCTCTAATTCTTGCGAGTTGTGTGTTTGAAGCAAACAGCGAAGAACGATTTGAAGCGGAAGAATGATGCAGGCCTACTCGAGACGATTAGGGCAACAATGGCTGAAGCCCTCGCCTGCGATCTCATCTTTGAAACGCCTTTATCCGATTTCTGATGACTGTAATTAATCTTCTCTCTGTTTCTAGGGTTCTGTTTTTACATGTTTTCCGAACAGAAAAAGAGAAATTCCCCCTCTTTATTGGCTTTTTGGGGAGTTTCTACGCCAATTTGTTGTTTCCTAGGGTTTTGATTGCTGTTGTACGCGTTTGACGTCTGCATTTTGCTTTCATTTTCCGTTTGTTGTGGTCCATGGGTGATTTGTTACTGTGATTGTTGATGTAAGGTGATGATTTTATTTGCAGATTACGTAAGGGATCATCCGCGGTATGGATCGACGCTTGCCGACAAGGGCCAGGGGCCTGTAGCTCGCAAAGGTACAGGAGGAAGATCGTCTGTTAGGTACAAACCGTACAATGTGAACTACATTTGTAAGATGTTCACATTTTGTGGTTTTTCTTCATAGATATTTGAGTTTTGGTCTTGTTGGTTTTATTCTAGAATTTGATCGATCATAGTTTCGGTTAAAACTGTGTGGAAATGTTAGTGTACAACGTTAACAAGAACTGGGTTCGAAAGGTGTTTATATCGTCTCATATTGACATTAATCGTGGAACTATTTGTATTTGCAACCTTATTCTCCACAAAGCTTTCTAAAATAAAGCTGAGAAAATTCGTTCATATTACCTAAATTTCAGTTTTATCTAATTTTTGAAAATTTGTGTCCATTTGGCCAGTGGCATTGTTGCTGCTGTATTTGGAGCTACTGGTTTTCTTGGTCGTTATCTTGTGCAACAACTTGGTAAGTTAAATATACATTTGTTCTTTTTACTAGTTTACTTTGGGAGTCATGGACTGGGAACTGGTTCTAAGATTGGTGTGCAAGATTTTTTATGAGCCTAACTACTCTTACTTTTCAGTTTATCTTTATTACCGTTGTGAATAATGCTTTGTAGTATCCACTTAGTCATTCAGTGTAGCTGTATTGTAATGCATCCTGATGTTCGTTATGTTTTAATCGTGCTCAGCTAAAATGGGATCCCAAGTGTTGGTTCCCTTCCGAGGTTGTGAGGATTCTCATCGACATCTCAAACTGATGGGTGATTTGGGTCAGGTAGAATAGCAGATAGTGTTCCACATATAATCATTTAAATGTATGCTGCATGACTGGAGGGATTTTTAATTGAAATACTAGCCATGTGTTGGTTTCTTCTTCTAATTTTGTTCTTTACATCCCTAACACTCAGATAGTACCAATGAAATATAACCCAAGAGATGAAAATTCAATCAAGGCAGTAATGGCAAAGGCGAATGTTGTTCTTAATCTTATTGGTATGCTTTCTTTGCTAATCATTTGCTTCAATTTGTTGTGAGTTATTGGAGGCTGTAGCATTTCTTGCCTGAGAGGTAAGAGCCCTTTTTTGGGGTGTGTGCATTTCATATAATATAACTACCCTAATTGACAGGAAGGGAGTATGAGACAAGAAATTTTAGCTTTGAGGAAGTTAATCATTTCATGGCTGAACAGCTTGCAATGGTTTGTCCCTGCTCATTTTTTTTCTTTTTAAATTTCCATTTAGGTTCTGATGGTATGCGTTGTTCTACCTTTATTGAAAATGTGCTTGTCTGTAAGCAGTGAAAAGCTCAATTTTGCTCTCAAGCAATTGTATTCCTATCAGTGGTGGTTGGATGACGATAGAATGCAGGAAAAGGTACATAAGAAAATAAAATACATGAATAACAAACTAAGGAATGGGCCCTACCCTTTCTCATGACTCAAAATTGCACTTCTTGAACAAGAAAGAAAAGTAGAGTTTTTTTTTTTTATAGATAACCAAACGTATTCAATGTGCGGGAAAAGTTGCTTTTTGTGTATTCTTTTCCATTTTCTCAACACCAAAATATAAAAAAATGTAACTTGATCATATTCATTCTGCATTAGATAAATGTAGCCTTCATTGGAAAATTATAGGCCAATTGAGTTGTGGATCAGATCATATGATCATATTTTGAGTGCTAAAAAGAAAATAATATAAAATTATTAAGGAAAACATCGCATGGTATTATTCATAGATATATATAAGATGATAATGACTAATTAGCATGAGGAAGATGCCAAGGCTATTTGGGCAGGATGGTTTAAAATTGTTTCATTTGGTTGATGGGGTGTTGACGGTGAAGTATGAGGGGATCTAGTTGTTTAGTCCTCTTTCTTGGTCATACTCAGCTGAGTTGATCTTGTACATTACTTTTCTCCTATTAATACCATCTTTCATTACTTTTCTCAAATAGAAAAAAAAGTAAAGAAGGGGAAACTTCAGTTATACACTAGCAATATCTAGAGAGAGGAAAATGAGAGACTTAAGATGTCGTTAGATTTATTGAAAGTGAAAAATCAAGATTATTAATAAAAGATGAAGAGATTAATGAAAGATGGAGAGAAAATTATATGCAATTTTTAAATAGGGGTACTACACAAAGATCTATATTCTGTGTGGATGATTACATTAATGGAGCTAGAGAACAAATCTATATTCATAGGGTTTGTGTTTTAGAAGTGGAAGATGTTTTATTCAAAATGAAAATAGGATAAGCGTTGGGCCTGGATAATGTCCCCATGGAGTTATGGAAGTGCATATGAGATATTAGCATATCTTGGTTGACTAAACTATTTAATGGAATTTTAGCAACTGGAAAAATGCCAAATGCCTTAAGGTTTAGTGCAATAATACCAATGTATAAGAGTAAGGGAGATGTGCAAAAGTGTGCAAATTGTCGTAGAATTAAACTTATGACTTGTAAGTCACATTATGAAATGGTGAGAAAGAGTCATTGAATATAGATTGAGACTAAAACTAGAGTGATAGGAAACCAATTTGGAATTATGCTGGAAGGTCCACTTTAGAAGCTATATTTTTACTTAGACAATTAATAGAAAAGTCTAGAGAAAAGAAAAAAAAATCTGCATATGGTTTTTATTAATTTGGAAAAAGCATATGATAAGGTTATGAGAGATCTAATTTGGTGTATAAAGAAGGTGTATATGAGAGTGTCTTAACTAAAGTAAAATTTGTTGGGGATGAAGCAACTAAGTTTTCAGTTAATATATGTTTACACTAAGGATCGCCTATTAGCCCTTAACTATTCATTTGAGGTATGGATGAGTTGATGAACCATATTCAGGATGAGATGCTTTGGTGTATGTTATTTGCAGATGATGTAGTTTTGGTAGGTCACACTAGAGAAGAAGTCAATTTATAATTGTAGATAAACACCTTAGAATCAAAGGGTTTTAAATAAGTCGCTTGGAGACTGAATATACAAAATGCCCTTTTAGTACAACCATTCAATTTTTTTTACAAGCCATTGACCAAGAAAATTCTGTATCAAGATAGTTTTTTTTTTTTTGCTTTGTTTCATAGAACTACAATTATGTGTT